>JAWWNH010000066.1:43605000-44805000 GCA_034641385.1 Darevskia mixta
CTATAGAGCGAGATGAGCGCGCAACTCCAGAGTCGTCCTTGACTGGACCTAACGGTCAGGGTACCTTTACCTTTAAGTGCCACCAAAGCTAATGGGACATTTCTATGCTTAGAAGCAGCACACATCCTAAACGTTGATCGAGGCTGCTATCCTAGCCGCACTTACTTTAAAGCTTACTTTTGCGTAAACTCACGTTGGCTCCAAGGGGACCCCACTCCTAAATACATTTTCGTTGAGAGAATCCCCACTGGATTCAACAGGAATGGCTTCCAAGTAAAGCACCGCATTCTAGACCGCCTATTCTGCGGTTGCCTTATTCGGAGGACCATTGGCCAGCGAGACGATATCGGAAGTACTGTTGGAACAGCGATTTCAGATTTGAGAACCTCTTGAAACCGAAAGCAGGGTATAAAAAGGTGGGCATCCGGTTACGAAAGGGAGGAGGGAGAGGGGTTTCCCCTCCTCGATTACCTTCTCATTTCGCTCAGTGTTAAATGGATTTACACGGAGCTAAATCCTATAGTTTGTGGAACGTCAAAATCCCAACCTGCCACAAATAAAGCACTACTTGCTAAGCCCGCCTTATTCAGAAAGAAGCTCCACTCAGATGAATAGGACTCACTTCGGCGGAAACCTGTTTCGGATCCTAGTGTAAATGGAGCAAATGCCTCAGAACATTTTAAAACCAGAAGGTAGCTAAAAACAAACCTCCACAGAAAAAGAGAGAACTTGCACGGCCACAGCTTAATATTTTGTAGAGCTGCATGCCCAAGTTTAATGTAGGAAATGCGTCTCGCGTGAATTCTTCTTAATGCTGGGTATAAAGGGGGAGGGAATCCAGCTTGTCGCGTTCTATCGGATGTGAGGGCGATCTGGCTGCGACATCTGTCACCCCATTGATCGCCAGGGTTGATGTCAGTATTCCATTTCCATTTGTATCTGTCTGGGCTTTCTCTTGGGTTTGCATTAAAAATATCCATGGATGGAGGTACGTAGGAATGCCATTCTCTTACTGTCAAGAGCTCTGGCCCTCCCTGGTCAAATCCGGTTTGACTCCTTCCTTGAGAGCAACGGTTGGCTACAAACGATTTAGCTGCATGTTCCGTTGTAACACCAAGGAAGGGAATCTAGAGGAAGAGCTCTGGCTCGACTCCTTTTCTCTTCAGAACTTATTCTGGATTTGGAACTCCTCAACTCGAGGGAACTGACTTCCGAGCGACCGGTTTTGGATCTTCCCAGTGATGGGTTATGGTTTGTCTTCAAAAGTTTGGTGCCTTTGTCCTGAACGGACTGTTTGGATGTCACCGTGGTGATGAGCAGCGCGACCAAGAGGTCCCTCTAGCAATCAACGCACTATTTCAAATCGACACCGTAAAAAGTATACCTAATAACTAAACGTAACAGTGTTCCTCTTTTAGTTGGGTAGGGAAGGATATTTTCCTTGCTGTTGGTTGCTGGTGGGTACACAGACCATGTATGGTTTTATCACATTCGGCTGTTTTGTGGCATCTCTGCATTTTTAAGTACCGGTAGTAGTCAATCGCTTTAAAACTTTATTTGCCCCATGTAACAAGCGATGGATAAAATAAATTAATCCTAACAGCAAAATGGAAGGCAGAGAATTCAGTAGCAGAACTCTGCAGAGACAATACCCACTCCAGTCTCCCTTGACCTCCGGTTGCTGGCTATCCAAGGGGCCTAAATTTGACCAGCAGGAGGAAGACCTGATCTGCCAGAGACTCTCCTCCGGTGCTTTTCGGATTTGCTCTGCGAAACCCAACGCGCTTGCATCTAGCGCTCTATTTTTCATTTCCCGAGAGGTACCTGCCTCCTCTCCTCCGCCCCTTTGAAGGAGACTTAACGATACCAAATGAAAAGCGTCCCTTTAACGGGACTTATTTGCTTCCTTATTTCTGAATGTCTCAGAAAGGATCGGATTGCAGCCCCTGCCAACTGGCAAATGAGTGTGCACTGTCACTTAGGCAGCAGGCACGCCCCAGTCCATCTCCAAGTCCTGGGGAGGAAGAAATTATTGGGAGGGTAGACAGCTGCCTTGGATAGGCATTGGCCCATCTAGCTACACTGACTGGCAGAGGCTCTTCTTCAGGAGTTCAGACGAGGGTCTTTCCCGAATCCCATCCCTACCTGGAGATCCTGAGGACTGAACCTGGGACCTTCTGCACCTATGGCACATTCAGTACTACTGAGCTACAGTCCTTTCCCCAGAAGTGGTGTGATCCAGACCTCGGCCGAGGGCTGCAAGTTTCGCATTGCCTTGGATGAGGTGCAGATCGCAGCATTCCCACTCTTCCGAAGGGGCAAGACAGGGAAGCTACGAACATCAGACTGTGTGTGTGTGTGTGTGTGTGTGTGTGTCTGTGTGTGTGTGTGTGTGTGTGTGTGTGTGTGTGTGTGTGTGTGTGTCCTCCCCCCAACTTCTCCACCGAGTTCCTTAACCTAAGAACCAAGCCAAATGGTGTCACTGAGTCGTACCTCTACGACTGATGTTAGATAAGTTTCGACGGCGGTTCTCCACTTCGTGGACAGAGACCAGAGAATGCCGACAGTAGCCTTTAGGCCCTGCTCTTTAGCTCGGAGTTTTCGGCTTGCATCGGTACATAAGCAGAACCTGCTGAATCCGGCCACTGGCCCACATAGTCCAGCCTCTTGTTCTCACAGCGGCTAACCAGAAACCTGTGGGAAGTCCGCAAACATTTCCAACCTTTGTCTGGGACGCAGCCACCGGATGTTCTACATTTATGCTCTGCCACCCTGCCTTCTTTTTCACACACCATGTTCCCAGGCAATATATGAGAGCATCCCGAAGTTTATTCACTTGCGCTGAGTAGCACCAACAAATAATCCCCACCTTTGGCTCCATTGCATTCAGGGGTGCCCACTTGAATAACATATGGGGGAACAATGTAAGCCCCCACCCGATCACAGGATTTGGCGCGCACACACCATTTGAATGACAATACTCAGCAACTTCGAGGGTCTGGTCCTTCAAATATTTTATTGGAAGGCAGCGAAGGGACCTCGGCCCCTAGGAGTTGGCTCCTATGATTGCATTTTACACCCCATCGTAGCCATCCAGGAATGGCTGTGGGCTGGAAACCTGCATTGCAGGGGATTAGACTAGATGACTCTTGGAGTCCCTTACAAATCTACAATTTTATGATTCTACGCTTCTATGATTCCTAAACGTGTTTAATTCGAAGTAAATCTCGTGGGTTTCAGCATCCCAGTGGGGCACAGTCCAGCTAAAGCAAAGCCTGTGTTGAAGCCCTAGGAAAGTCAGCAGGAGAGTCAGATTTTTCCCATTCACATCAGGGCAACCTACAAGGGTTCCGCTTGGGCTGGATCCGACTTCTAGGTCTAAGAAAGTGAGCTGTCAACAATCAAACCTGGAAGTCAAGCTAACGTCGTCTCGTTTTGCGTTGTCTCTTCTTTAAGTGCACATGAGCACTTTTACTTGGGAAGCTTTCCAGAAGTGCTAGCAGAATTTTGTTCCATTTAAATGCAACCAAAAGATATATTCCTATGGACAAGCATCCCTGGAACTGACTGAGTATGGAAAGCATCGGAGTGCTGTCCTTATGGGGCTATTAACATCATGCGCTTGACTATGGGGTCATCCCCACCCACTCGCCCACCTGCAATTGGTGACCCGGCAAGGCCAGGAGTTCCATCCCACCTTCATTCGAAGTTACTCGGTTAAAGATAATTTAGCCTTTCTTGAACTTAACTGGGAAAACCGTTTTAAAGTATCCCAGGTTCAAGTTAACTGGAATGCCGGTCCAGCTGCTAGAGAACTGACCAAATGTCTTAAAGAGGCGCATGGTTGTTCGCGTGGTTGTTCAGGTCAGCAATTGCGTTGGCCATCAAATTAGGATACAAAACGTTAATCGGTTACATTGGTTCATTGCAGATATTTTACAAAGGAATTTTAGCAGGGCTTTCCACTCGAGGGATTCCCTGTCTTTGTCGCTGGTGATTTAGGCTACATTCTCCCGCACCTTTGCCTAGGAGTAGGTCCCATTGATTTCAGTGCCTACCTTTGAGCAGGCATGTTGCGCCAGAATCGGTTTAGTCATGCTGGCCACATGACCCGGAAAACTGTCTGTGGACAAACGCCGGTTCCCTCGGCCTGAAGCGAGATGAGCGCTGCGCCCCATAGTCGCCTTTGACTGGACTTGACCGTCCAGGGGTCCCTTACCTTTACCTTTTTATAGGAGTGCGCTTCTGCCCTACAATCCTTTACGTGTGTATTCAGAAGTAAGCAGCATTGAGTTCAGTACTTATTTCCCTCTAAAAGTTGATGCAGGGCTTGCGTTGAGTTTCATACCCTTTGGAGAATCGCCAGAGCCCCAGGTGGGACATATTTCGCTGAGCAGAGCCAATCCTTCAGAATAAGTAATAGAATCGTAGAATCATAGAATTGGAAGGGACCCTGAGGATCATCTATGCTAAGTCCGTGCAATGCAGGACTATGCAGCTGTCCCATAGGGGGATCGAACATGCGACATTGGTGTTGTCAACACCATGCTCTAACCAACTGAGCTATTCGGTAAATGAGCTCCTTGTTTTATTTCAGTGTCTTTTTTATTTTATTGATAAGAATGTGCTTCTTGTGGGAGATGAGAGGGAATGTGGATGAGGGAATATTGTTTAATATTTCCTATCCCAGCTTGTGCTAACAAGCTCCAAACTAGCAGAGTTTCTCATCCCCAATAAAGCGCAGCAAAACGTGGCGTTTAAGTTCCTATGAACTTCTAGAACAAGGCAGATCCTGGCACATATTTCCCCTGGTTCCCTCTTAAAAGAAAATACGCGACACATAAGCTTATAAAAGTATAAAGCTTTTACTTACAGACATCCAAGAATATATATGTCTCAGAAGGCAGGCTAGCTTAGATTAAATGTATGTACATGTGGAGTCTCTCCTTATGGGAGGAGACTCCATGTGGCCTCTCTCGGCTGGAAGCCAAGAGAGCATCTTCACTTGAGATGTTGCTTCTTCGAAGTCCTGGTGGGAAGAGAGGGAGAGTAGCAGCTCACCTGTATCTTTGAATAGCTACAGGTAAGGCCACTCCCACTTCTGGTCACACAAAGGAAGTGATTTCAGTCTTGGCACAGGAAACTCTACCTGGAGGACCAAGTCCCCTTTGTGTACACTCTAGGAATGTTGTGATTGACTGCACCAGTGTTATACATCCCACAAACCCCTTCTCAGTCTGAACAACATTTAACAAACATAAAACAACTTTATTCAACCACCCAGAGTCCCAGCTTGACACGCAGGTTCTGGAAACTCTCTCGTGGCAAGGGTTTCGTGAGAATGTCCGCAGTCATCTCCTGAGTATTACAGTAGGACATTTCTACTAGTCCATCTTGGATCATCTGGCGAATGAAGTGATACCTGACCCCAATGTGTTTTGAACGTGCAAGGAACTTTTCGGTTTGCGCTAGCTGCAGGCAGCCTTGATTGTCCTCCATCAAGCTGACAGGTCCTTTTCTCGGCAAACCAAAGTCTGTCAGGAGTTGATCCAGCCAGATGATCTCTCTGCATGCTTCCGAAGCTGAAATATATTCACTCTCTGTGGACGATAAGGCTACACATTTCTGTTTATAACTGCCCCAAATGATAGGTGCATTTCCAAACATAAAAACATAACCACTTGTGGATTTGTAATCCGCCTTATCCCCAGCCCAATCTGCATCACTGTACCCAACCAACTTAGGGTCCCTTACAGCTGGCAATCTTAATTTACAATTCATTGTACCCTTGAGGTAACGCACCACCCTCTTGACCCCACCCAAGTCATGTTCAGTGGGAGAACTCACTTTTCTGCTTAGGATCCCCACTGCACTTGCTATGTCAGGTCTGCTGGTAGTAACCAAATACAAAAGTTTACCAATCGCTGACCTGTATTCGCTGTTGTCTGGCAGCAGCTTCGAATCTTGCTGATTCTTTAGAAAATCTGTGGCCATGGGTGTCGCGACAGGGTGTGCACCTTGCATCTGCATGCTTTCTATCAGTTCTATTATCTTCTGCTTCTGGCTGAGAAGAAATGAGCCGTCTTCTTCTCTCTCAATTTGAATTCCCAAGTAATACTGGACAAGTCCCAATTCCTTTACTTCCACCTCTTTGTTGAGATGTCTGACTATGTCTTTATAGTCTCTGTCATTGGACGTTGATATTAATAAATCATCGACAAAAGCCAGAATGTAAGAGAATTGTCCATTTCTGTTCTTAGTGTACAGGCACTTGTCAGCTGTTGACTGCTTGTACCCAAGCTGAACCAGCATTTCATGTAATTTCTGGTTCCATGCTCTTGCAGCTTGTTTCAAACCGTAAATTCCTTTCTGAAGTTTACATACAAGATGTGCCTCATTTTGCTTGATAAAGCCTTTGGGCTGCTTCATATAAATCTGTTCAGAAATCGTCCCATGAAGAAAAGCTGTTGCTATGTCGACATGACGGACTTTCATCCCTTTAGAGGCTGCAATACTTAGGAGTAATCTAACACTGCTATATCGCACTGTAGGCGCAAATACTTGATCATAATCTTCGCCATACTGTTGTGAAAATCCTTGTGCTACAAGCCTAGCTTTGTAGCGTTGCACCTCCCCTTCTGACCCCTTCTTAAGCTTGAACACCCACTTGGACCCAATTGCCTTCTTACCAGGAGGTAGCTCTGTCAGGGTCCAGGTCTTGTTGCGATGCAGTGCATCCATCTCTTCCTGCGCGGCTTGCTTCCAGAGACTGGCCTCAGCAGCTGGCAACCGTTGAACCTGTTCCCACGTGGAAGGTTCCTGTGGTGGCGCCGACCCTGCAAAGTAGGACAGTCGTAGTGGTGGAACGCCTCTGTTGGACCTGGAGGAACGTCTGACCTCTGGCTCTTGTTGAACCGCATCAGCTTCCTCATCTCCTTCCAATGGCGGCATCCCTGCATACGGGTCCTCTTCGTCTCTGGAGCCTTCTGACATCTGGTCCTCCGCGTCTTCTGGGGTGTCATCTGTAGGGGGTGCTACAACACTAGGAGGTACAATACTAGGAGGTGGATTAATTTCTGGTATGGCTTCAAAAGGAAAACTTACAAACTCCTCTGTTGCTGGCTCATTGGAACAGTCAATTGCTGTGTTCCTTGTGTCAGCCTTTTCATACTCCTCAAAATGAATCACGTGATGTGAACTTGTTTTCCCTGTTTGTAAGTCCACAACTCTGTAGCCTTTTCCTCCAGAAGCATATCCAACTAGGATACCAGGCTTCGCTCTGGAGTCAAGTTTGTGTCTGTGCTCCTTGGCCACGTGGTAATAGCACAAACTTCCAAATACACGTATGTGTGACAAATTTGGGACTCTTCCATGCCAAAGTTCAAATGGCGTGCGCTCTGTGCCTTTTGTTGGCAGCCTATTCTGTATATAAATCGCAGTATTTGCTGCCTCGCCCCAAAGTTTCCTCGACAAGTTGGATCCTTTTAGCATACACCTTGTCATCTCTAGGATGGACCTAAATTTCCTCTCAGCAATAGAGTTTTGTTGAGGTGTGTAGCTTACTGTGGTCACATGTGCTATGCCTTCCTGAGCCATGAAGGCTTCCATTTCACGTGAGCAAAACTCCCCACCATTATCGGACATTAGGATGGTGGGTGCTTGATGGAATTTGTTCTTGACCATGCTTACGTATTGCTTGAACAATTCCACTGTTTCACTCTTCTCTTTGAGAAGGTATCCCACACAAAACCTTGAATAATCATCCAAAAATATCAAAATATATCTATTTCCTCCTAAGGAAGGTATATTCATAGGTCCAGCTAAATCAGTGTACACAATGTCCAGAACTTTTGTGCTTCTCTTTTCTGCACAACGTGGGAAAGAAGGTTTGACTCCTTTTTCACTTACACAAGTTACACATTTTGGTGTGGGTGTGTTACTTTTGTTTACCTGTAGGCCTCTCACAAGATCTCCATTCTGCAGTTCCTGGATGACTCTGATATCCCTGTGACCCAGTCTTCGATGCCACAGCTCCAGATCTGGTTCATCCTTCTGCTTGGATTGAGCCACTTGTGCTGATTGGTTTTCTGAAACATTAATCTCATATACACCATTGATTAATTTCCCTTGAGCATAAACCTCACCATTTTTCGTTACATTGCATTCTCCATTTTCAAATGTAACCTTGAAACCTTTCTTGTCTAAAGCAGACACACTAAGCAAGTTACAGTTCAATTCTGGGACATATTGAACGTTAGGCACAGTTGTTTCAAGAGATTCATTGTTCACCTTGAATTTCAAACGCATTGAACCTGTACCTTGTGATTTTAGAACATTTCCATCAGCAATCTGGATTTCAGTCCATTCACTATCATTAATTTCTCTGAAATATTCTCTTTTATGCGCAAAATGGCTTGTAGCTCCTGAATCTAAAATAAATTGGTCACTTTTCCTTTCATTTCTTTGCACATTTAAACTCTTTTCTTGCAGTAGAAATGTACGCTCGTGATCCCCCTTCTTTTCACCTTTTGGTTGAAAGGGGCGGGACTTATTCTTGGGCTTCTGGCAACTCCTTGCAATGTGCCCTTTTAAATTGCAGTTATGGCATATTATATCTTTGGACACTTCCTTAGACTTGGGAAATTGTTTAGAAACATAACTTGTGTCCATTTTCCTTGGATTCCTTTGCGGAGAATCAAGGTAATCTCTGCATTCCTCTCTTAAGTGATTTGCTAGTTCATTAAAAGTCAAATCTCTTGTGTGATCCATTATACTCTTAAATGAAGCAAATTCTGGTCCCAATGATGCTAGCATAAAAGTCACTTTGGTTGCATCATCAAAAGCTCTGGGAGTTAGGGCAATCCTTTGAACAATTTCATTAAAGTCCTTAAAATGCCCTGTAAATTGTTCTCTAGAATTCATCTTTAACTTCAGCAGTTTATCCAATAAATGTCTATAAGAGTTCTCTGATGATTGTGCATAAACCCTCTCAATATCTTTTAGAATCTGAGATGCATCACTTTCATAGTCAATCAGAGATAAATGCTCATCTTTCAAACTGCTCAAAATTATGTGTTTAGCTTCTGCATCTTGCCTTTCCCAATCTGCTTTCTTGGTTAAATCAGCAAAATCAGGTTTGGGATCTTTCACCGCTTTAAGCACTTGTTTTGCACCAAGATGCACTAAAACACGCTGCTTCCATTGCACAAAATTACTATCATTCAGCAGCATAAAGTTTGATCTTGCTTCACTATAAAATCCTGAGCTTGCCATCTTTATCCTCAAAAATTTAAAAATTTTCAAAATTTCAAAAAATTCCCAAAAATGGCTAAAATTCAAAAATCAAAACTCAAAAATCTCAAAATGTAAACAAATCTTCACTGCCTCTGAGGTCTGTGAGCTCTGAGGGAGGGGAGGGGTCGCTAATCCCCCTTTTCACAGCACAATGGAGAACAAAAGACCATGTGCTTACCAGGAAGTACAAACAGAAAAATTCTACTCTGCCAAAAATCACAATCCAAAGCAATCCTTTAAAAATACACAAAATACGCAGTTCTGGGCCCATAACCCTTTGTGGGAGATGAGAGGGAATGTGGATGAGGGAATATTGTTTAATATTTCCTATCCCAGCTTGTGCTAACAAGCTCCAAACTAGCAGAGTTTCTCATCCCCAATAAAGCGCAGCAAAACGTGGCGTTTAAGTTCCTATGAACTTCTAGAACAAGGCAGATCCTGGCACATATTTCCCCTGGTTCCCTCTTAAAAGAAAATACGCGACACATAAGCTTATAAAAGTATAAAGCTTTTACTTACAGACATCCAAGAATATATATGTCTCAGAAGGCAGGCTAGCTTAGATTAAATGTATGTACATGTGGAGTCTCTCCTTATGGGAGGAGACTCCATGTGGCCTCTCTCGGCTGGAAGCCAAGAGAGCATCTTCACTTGAGATGTTGCTTCTTCGAAGTCCTGGTGGGAAGAGAGGGAGAGTAGCAGCTCACCTGTATCTTTGAATAGCTACAGGTAAGGCCACTCCCACTTCTGGTCACACAAAGGAAGTGATTTCAGTCTTGGCACAGGAAACTCTACCTGGAGGACCAAGTCCCCTTTGTGTACACTCTAGGAATGTTGTGATTGACTGCACCAGTGTTATACATCCCACACTTCTGACGGTCAACCTTTGAGGTAGAACACCTTAGAAACTCAAACAAAGACATCTGTGTTCGAGTGCAAAGTTATTCTTTGTTTTTGAAATTGTTCCAACATTTGTGTGTCAGACGCTCCTAATCAGGAGTGCCAACTTGAATGAAATATTGTGGGGGCCCAGGTAAGCCCCGCCCCTAATAACTGATCACATGACGCAGTGCACACACACTATTTGAATGGGAATGCCCATCAACTTGGCGGGGTAGCCCCCTCAAATATTTTATTGTGGGGCCGAAGCCCCCGAAGCTTCTAGTAGTTGGCTCCTATGTTCCTAACCACAAACCGATCATTTAATTCATGGGATGTTCGTTCCTTAAGACACTCTTTATGCCAGGAGACTTTCCTGGTTCATTATGTGCCTAGTACACATCTCAGACTAATGATTCCAACTAGGGGCGACAACTTAAATAAAATACGGGGGGGGGGGGTAAGCCCCGCCCCACATATTCAATCACATGGCATGGCACACACACTATTTGAATGGGAATTCCCCTCAACCTTTTTGGAAGGCAGACCCATCAAATATTTTACTGGGGTTGGTTCCTATGGTTCCAAACAATGCAGAAGCCAAGGTCCCAGGTTCAAAACCTGGCATCTCCCATTGAAAATTTTCTCAGGTTTGGGACCTTGAAGAGCAGCTCCGGGCCAAAGAAAAACTGTACCGAGCAGCTCAACCATCTGACTTAGTATAAAGCTGCTTCAGGATTACATTTAGGGGGAGGGATGAATCTGGCTGTAAGAAAAGGATGGTTTCCCCTTCCCATACAGTCTGCTGCCCAAGCGTCGTTGCGCCACCTCCTATTCCTCTCCCAGAACAGCTTCCTCGCTGGATCGTGCAGTAAAGATAATTTAGCTTTGCATATTCGTTTTTAAGATGTGCTGTTTTATTGAAAATTGGTTTACCTACAGCGTAACTTTGAGATGCGCTTTCCTTTTTTAAAAATAATAATTATTATTATTTATTAGATTTATAAACCGCCTTTCATCATAAGACCTGAGATCTGATTTTTGATTAAATGGGTTTATACACTCTCTCCCCCCCCCAAAAAAAGAAAGAGAAATAAACAAATGAATAAGCGGAAAGAAAGCAGGCGTTAATTTGGGAGGCTATGTACGCAAATCGTAATCCAAGGACCCAACTCTCAATTTGTAGGGAGGACGAGGATCCAGGGAGCCTCCGATTCCTTTCCATTTAGGAACGACGAGCAAAAGGTAAAGAGGAAGCAACCGGAGGCGGTTAGGAGTGTAGGAGTAAAAAAGCTGCGATCCTTTGGAGTCAAGGCCTCTCATCTGGCACTGACATGAACCGGGAAGGTGGCGAGGAAGCGGGACAGGCATCCTGGAAACACAAAAGCCTGAAATCAGCGAACCGCAACCCCTTCAGGTCGCCGTGGTTCTTATCTTGCCAGTCCTCAACTTCTTTCCACCTTCTTCTTCATAAACATCGATCATAATGATTATTAAGGAGCGGTGTGGGCCTCTTAGCTTTCACTTAGCTGCTGGCACTTGACTGGCAAAGGGGAGGGGGGTTTCCTTTCTACCAACACAGCCAAGGAAGTGGCTCCGAAGACGGTGCCTCGTGGGAGGGCCCAGAAGCAGGCAGGGCCTCGAAGAGACTGCGCTCTCTTGCTTGTCCCAAATCGAAAGCTGTGGCAAGAGGAGTCTATCACAAGGCGTCTTAAATCTGATCGCTACAGTCGTGCAATATTACTTGGCGCTTAGCAGAACAGCTGGGGGGGCAGGCTAGAGCCCTGCAGTGGGAGTGTTTGGCAAGGATAAGACACACACACCCGCAGCGCCCGTCCTTCTCAGTGCCTTAGTTAGAAAAGATCTCAGGTACAGTAGTCGGGTCCTCCCACTTCAGTCTGAGCAACACCGTCCCATGGAGACATCTCTTTATGAGAGACATCTCTTTCTGTCTGAAGTGTCACCCCCGTTTTCGCTATTATCATGGTCATAATTATTTAAGATAGCAAAAAGTGACCTGGTTGCAGCAGCATTTTCCCTTTCTTTCTTTCTTCCTCCTCCCCCCCTTCCCTCTTTCCCATATAAAGCTTTGCAGTATCGCCTCTAGGCTGAATGAGTTTGTGAAGCACCATTTGGCAGACATATAATATCCATTCAAGGAATCCTGCCCTTTCTGGCGTCATCTTCGCTACACCAAGCTCGGAGAGTTACCCAGCGCACATCTCGACGCACTCGCGAGTGTGCGCACTCCCATATTCCCTCTCCCCATCTCGCACGCACACTCAGCCAGCAAAACCCTCCTAAACATACTCCTTTCCACCCTTGATTTCAGCCGAACTTCTTTCCGAAAGGAAATCTCTGTAGGCTCAAGGTGCAAAAGGGAAAGACCAACACTGCTGGTTAGAGCGTGGTGCTGATAACGCCAAGGTCGAAGGTTCGAACTCCCTATGGAACAGCTGCATATTGTTGCATTGCAAGGGGGTTGGGCTAGATGATCCTCAGGGTCCCTTCCAACTCCATGATTCTATTATTCTAACATCGCATCCAGGTGGAGGACGACCTGCTAGTTCTGCAGATGGCTTTTCGGCCATATTAACACAAAGGCGATCATTTCCCATACACCCCAGTCCTTCCTCACCCCTTGCAAACTTCCGTTCAGTCGCAGTATTCAAGGACAACGCGTTATTACGAACCAAGTTAGCATTTTGCCCCAAACCATTTACCCGTGTTGTACTTTCTCTTGATTAAATGCCTGTTAACCCTAAGAGGCTAGCAGAACAATCAACATACTTTCCCAATCACCATTTGGGGAGACGGGAGGTATTCCGAGTCCTGGCTGTGGATTACACAGCTTGTTTTGCTTTGGTCCTGGTTTGGGGTGGCGGTGGAGAAAGCAATTAAGTTATATTTTCCAAGGGAATGCATAAAAAGACTCATGGCTACAGCCTCGTGTTTTAAATAAATAAATAAGGATTGGGAGGGGGCAGAAAATCTTCAGTGCTTGCCTGATCTCTCTCTCTCTCTCTCTCTCTCTCTCTCTCCACCTTCCCCTCTCCCGGGCACGTTATTCTGTATCTTTCAGCGTGTCCGGCTCTCATGATTGCAAATAGGCCTGTTTTCAAATGGAAATAAGACTTCCAAACTGATTATGTGTATTGAATCGGAGTCGCTCGCTAGAGCCTCTTGTTTAAAATGTATTGAAAAAAGGATGATGGCTACAGACCTCTGGAACCAGCGCGGAGAGGTCGATTTATTTTGCAACTTTTGGCCACTGGAGAATATTTCAGCAAGATAATTACGTTCAGCCTGGGAGGGGGGCGGCGCCTTGGAAACACAAACACTCTCCCGTCTCGCCTTCCCTTCATCTCCATCTCTCCCTCGCGCGCACCTGCCATTTCCAGCTCCTAACCTCAAGGAACAGGCAATGTGTGTTGACTACCACACCCCAATACTCCCTCTCAAATATTAAGCAGGAGGAAGATAAATCGTGCTGCTGCTAGGGGCTGTGCAGTGACACCCTTACTTTCCTGCCCATACAACTTATCATCTATAAATGGAAGAGGGTAAGAAAAGAGGAAATAAAGTGAGGATAGGGTAGAGCAGGATAAATATCAAGGAAGATTTTAGTCTGCAGGAGCTTGGACGTCATCCTCAAACTCTTGGGAATCTTCCGAGTGCTTCATCCACATTTATCTCTGGCTTGCAAGGCCATTACTATTATTCCCCTCCCCCCATTGTAAATGTCCAGGGATGAGGCTAAAATAATGTCACGCGCATAGACCTGCTTTCCTGTCCAGACAGTTTATCATGAAAGTACCAAAAGGCTCCGAAACGTAAGAGCTGCGGATCAGCGCCTTTGGAATTCGAAGCACCGAAAACTTCTCCAGCCTTACGCTTCACCATCTATTTAAAGCACGCGATTTCCCGCAAAGAATTCTGGGAGCAACAGCTTACTCCTCACAGAACTACAATTCCCAACACCCTTAGCAAACTACAGTTCTCGCGATTCTTTTGCGGAAGTCATGTGTTTTAAATGTGCGGTGTGTGGCTGGCGTGGTCTGGCCTGTGAGGATTCGCGGCCGCCTAGACTCCCTTGCGCGTTGCCAGCCGTCTCCCCAGTCAGACTGGTCAGCAATCATAGGAGTCAACTCCTAGGGGCCTAGGTCCCTTCGGCCCCCCCAATAAACTATTGAAGGGTGTGTTCCCCCCCCCCAAAGTTGATGGGCATTGCCATTCAAATGGTGTGCATGCCCCGCATCCTGTGATCAATTAGGTGGGACGCGGCTTACCCCCCCAAAATATTTTATTCAAGTTGGCACCCCCGTCAGCAATGCTCCCCAGAAAGTGTCAGGGAACTTGCGGCGGCCTCCTGGCAACTTCAGAAAGCGGCTGGTATCTCTCCAAGCGCGGGGAGCTTGGAAAATTGAGTTTTGAATGGCAAGGGGTGAGAAATGCAACCGTTTGGTAGGACTTAAGACGGACATATGCCCGCTCCTGCCTTCCCCTCCTGCTTTTGTCCATCCTGCCTTCTTCCTTTATCTTGTCCACACTCCTCCTCCTCCTCCTCCCCCCTAGAACTCCGGTCCAGCTTTCTCTCAGCTTCTGATTGGTCGGCGCCACTCGTGCGCTTCAGAATGGACAAGTGTGTAGCGGCGCGGTTAGGATGCATAAATGATCCATCGCCCACACTATGAATATTAATGAATACTTTTACCAGAGGGATCTGTGAGAGAGAGAGTGAGTGAGAGGGAGGGAGGAGGTGGTTGGGGTTCTTTCCTCCAAACGATGACCCTTTCAAGCGCAGAATGACGAGGAGCGATGAAAATATTTGGAATGTGTAGGAAGCCGTTCATGTCCATATGATGACAAAATATTTCTACATGTCACACATCTATAGCTGGGTGCGTCAAATTCAATTAGACGGCGGTAATTATGCATACCCGTGGTATACCTGATTAAAATATGCATATAAGGTACATAAGGTACTCCCACTTAATTTATTCAAGGGTGGTTGTGTAATGAAATTATCTTCCAGGGTTCAGATTCACTTTCAAGGTTGTACAGCCTGCGGAAATACTATAATAAACAGGTATACTATTACATTCTCAGATCAATTAAGACAAACCAGGGTAGGTAAGGGTTAGTGGCTAACGTGTAAAGAGTAGTTCCATAGACATCAGTGGAATTACATAAGTGGGAGTGGTCCTTTTACGCCCATACCAACGATGCAGTTAAGCCTAAATACCAGTAGTAGAATTCAAATCTAGGATTTCGGCTTAAATGCTTTATATTAAGATAATTCACAGGGTTATTCTACCCGTACATAAAGCTAAATCCACTGTGTTTAATTAATCTTATTGTGCATAGAAGTGCAGTTACAAGCTACCATCCTATCATATTTTCCTGGGAATAAGCACCATTGGAAACAGTGGGACTTACTTCCGACATAAACCTGCTTAAGAATGCACCGCCCCAATCCTAACTAAACCAAGCTACTTCTGTTTATAGGGGCTGTGGTAGGGGTTGCTTATAAGCATATTCTGGATTTGATTACTTTTTCTTAAAATACTAAGATATCACGGTGATGGTATATGGTTTGCCACTAGTTAGCATCACTTAAAGAGACCTGTACCTAAGCGCATGCGCACCTTTAAGCCTTACAGCCCATTCGACGTTGACCCGAATTTCTTGGGTGTAACTCGGCTGGCAGGAAGTACCACTAAACAGGTAGATTTATGCATGGAATTTGACGACAGAGCTGCAATCCTACTTGCTTAGAAATCTGTAGGAAAACGTCGTTGATTTCGAAGGAGCAGAATGAAGCCTTCATCTTCTAAATTATTTTTGAGGGGCGGGGGTCAAATTTTTTTGTCGACATGGGTTGTCAACCGGAGTAAAGGAAGTGAGCTGTAGTACCATCTGTTATTTGCCTCTAACTGAAACCCTGAACATGCTGTGACCATATTTACTCTCTATTAAGTGGAAATATTACTAGAAAATCCTCTTTTTTTGTTTACAGGATAGGCAATATTCTTTCTTATAATTAGTAGAAGCTGTGTAGCTGAAGTACCAAAAGTTCTCACCCGAACATGGAATTAGTAGTTTGTTTGTTTTTGTTAAGACTTTGTTCTGGGTGCTTATAATCTTCTTTTTTAACAATTCAAACCTATGAAGTAAGACCCACTGAATTCAATAGAGTTTACTTCCAGGTAGTATTGTAGCCTTAGAAGCGTGCTTCTTTACATGTTTGTAGTTGGGAAGGGGGAAAGAGCGAAAGTTTATAATAAAGTTACGATGGACTATTCCAAAGCTAATACCACTTAAAAACCTACAACTGCACAGCTTCCCTTCCTATGAGGAAGCTTATTGTTTTACACGGTTTGAAATCGAAACAAGGTATTTACTATCCAGGCGAGGTTCCGACTTCTTGTTCCCCACTGGAACTTCAACAGAGTTTAACACACCTGAGTTTGGGCGCCATGCAGACAAAATTAATCCAAGTCCTACTGACTTTAGTGAGCGAGTGAAGCCCACTTGGCCCACGTAGACCCCACAGAATTCGGCACCCAAGTCGGTGTGCATAAGATTGAAGTCTCCAGATCGCTTGGCAAATTGTTAAACCAGCCCTTTGCTTTATCGCCCGTGCAAAATTCATATTTATAACTATATTACATAAATATCGGTATAATGTGGGAAGGCAGACGGGAAAACTTTGTTTCCATTTCAGTGATACCTCTGCATTTAAGCTGCTCCTGAGCAGTCCTTCCCAAAACATGCCAGTCATCGCATCAAGAAATTGACCAATGTGGTTCCAAACCCTTTTCTTAAAGCTGAGAGAAAGATGGAGGGACAGAGAGAGAGAGATCTCTGAAACTCTTTGCACCCGAAGCGCTTGCGGCGGAAATGCTAGGAGCTTCTGGTACTAGTTTGAAAATTCCATGAAATGACTAGCTCTGATTACAGTATTCTGAACAGCTTTCTGTTTCGGCCGAAGTACTGTGAAACTACCCAGACTCTACCCGAAAGTCGAATTAGGGCCTTATTTTACTACGATGAGGGTTATGCTTTCAAAGGTGCGGAAGGTTTCGACGTCTCGTCTTTTCGCTTGGCTTTCTTTACCCCAAACCACATCAGAAATTCTGCAGTCATTCATTCAGCTTGAGAAATGCAACTGAATTTCCTTAAAATCAGTTTCACGTCTTTCCTAGAGACTGGTGGCCTAAGCTGCTATGGAGTGGGCGGGTGAGAGGTTTCTCCTGCACTAGTAACCTCGAAATCAACATACAGAAACAGTAAACGAAGAACTGTTGGAAACCAGATCCACGCAGCTGCATTTTGGTCCGCGTTGAAGACACGATCGGGGCAATGTTGAATACTTTTGAGGTTGCCACTCTGCACATACTTACTAAGGAATCGCACTGAAGCCAGAGGACCTTCCGTCTCGGTTAACATGTTTCGGATCCAGCTACAGATCTCAGTGCAAATCCAAAGAAAATAACCCTATTCGCGTCTACCAAGAAGGAATGCCCATCGAATTCAGTGTCCTTTACTGCCAGGAAAGTAGGTACAGGATTGCTGCCTGATTGTGGCTGGATCGTGCCCAAGTATTGCAAAATTGCCCATCCACTTGTAAGGGAAACGGATCTCAACACTAATAGTGAACTCCATACCCACCCAACCCCATGGGAAAATAAATTTTCATCACCCTCATTCAGGAAAACTAAAAACAGGCGGCCGACAGAGAAAGCTACAAAAGCCGCTTGGGTTGTTTAACTTGAGTTGTTGGATGGGGAGGGGGTTAGGAGTTGTTCCTGTCTCTTTAACCATTCTTATACTCGCAACAGTACTGCCCCATTCAAAGGAAAAGGCCAAAAATAAGGATCGGGGTGTCTTCTAGTAACAAACAAAAGCAGAAATCCGATCCAAAGCTCGGATTAGGAAGAGTCTTGGAGTAAGTCGGTTAGCAGGTCGCTAACAATCACAGAAGGACTCAGACCTCAGTTACTCCTCTGAGGAGTTACAGCCCCACCATCCCAGCCACTGCCCCCCCCCCCGCGACGCCTCCTAGGTTCCACAAGTCCCATCAAGGTGTCTGTACTTCTGGATCCTTTCATTACGTTTTCAAAGACACGTCTTCACACAAAGAAGGATGACCCTCCGACATCCCGACTCAGCAAAATTCTGAGCTAGCCTAGAAAGCTCGAAACATTTACAGTCAGAAGAAAATTATCCAAACGGAAAGACCTTCCTGGTGACATTACCAAACGGAAACCAAGCGGCCTCACGAAGCGTTAGGTCTCAAGAAAACCACGGGGAGAGCCAAGTGATCAAATTTTAAACCTAGCTAGCACCCCACAAGCGGAAACACGGAAAGGACGCACATAACTCCTTAGAAACAGGCCTCACAGATATCATGGAACTTACTTCCCAGAGAAAGTGTCGACAATCAGGAAAGTCTGGTTGGAGGAAGGGGTCCAACTAAAACTATGACTTCTGGTGTGTGTGTGCTAAGGTAGAAAAGGTGGCTCATTACACCTTAGGCTAATGAAGCCAAATTTCCTTCGATTAGGATTAGATCCCTGCAGGCGGGCCCAGAAACGGCAGACTCGGTCCTTTCTAGAAAATAGTTATCTCTTTAACAAGCCTTCAAAGCAAAGCTGAGGAAGTTAGACAGACAAATGTTTCCCGGCTGCAAAAAAAAACCCGAAGCATACACACTTAGCTGTTTTCTTCCTGCACAAATGCTATGTTAGCTTGACACTCAGCGCCCTAAAGGAACGTGGAAGGAAGCCCCCTCTCATTTGCCAAATTCGCCTCCAAATAAGTACTGTATACCTATCCGAGACACACTTACGAGGAAGTCAGTCCCACTGAAAGCTTTCCCCGTGGTTAAGTGCGTCGAAGATCGGGGTCCCAGCATCGACAGCTTCTGATCAAGCCCCCTGCCTTCTCTATCTCCTCCTGGCCACAGCTTCCGAGAAGAGGAGGAATGGACATAAAATGTTTGAGAGAGAAAGAGAGAGAGTTGACCTTACCTGATCTCTTCTGTGCCTGTTGTGGGGAAAACAAACGCAAGTCATTTCGTGTTAATCACCAAATTGCCATAGACGAGAGTATTTCTACTTTCCAGAACCGTTTGATAGCACAGACATCATATTTCCATTTACTGTGACCTCCCCTCTTCCCCCCACGCCCCCCCACCCCCGGAGTCATCAGCAGACCAACTGGGCAGATAAGAAAGATGCTGTCAACTTTGCTCCAACTAGTTTACCATACAAGGATTGATCATCTTCACGAGCCACTCAGTGTTTACCTCCAAGTCCTCTTTTGTCCAAGCAGCCCTCAGCGACTCGACAAGAGCTGGTTCTCCAGCGAGGCCCTTGTGTACCTGCTGGCCTGACTGATCATATATAGATCTACAGGCAGATGCTTTCTCTCGGGCTTCGCTTCATTTTCCAGCTTTTACGAATGTTCAAAACACACAGTCAGGCTGCACTTCCATGCAACATTTGTGCCTTCATAAGAACTGATATTGTGGCAGGATTCCTAGACAATGCTCAGGGGGTGGGGGAAGGGAACTGGCCATCTTTTCCAATGGGTGAGCTGGGTGACATTTTCTCCCTTTAACAAGCAATCCGTGGAAACCTCAAAACCTGGTTTTGAGACCTTGCTTGGGCGGAGGGATGGGAGAGAGAAGGTGGCTTGATATTGATCCTCAAATATGAAGAAGCTCTGAGCCATTATATGCCATTCCTCCCCTTTTATCTATGGGGTGTTTATAGTCCAATGGTGCAAACTGTGGCTAGAGTGGGGCAAGGGGATAGAATAATATATTCTAACCTCTTGTCCTACTCTAGCTACATTTTGCACCATTTGATTAATCACCCCATAGATATAAGGGGAGGGAATGCTCTCTCCAGTATCCACATATCATAGTCCAGGCGAAGAGATGGGAACAAAATAGTCAGCCTCGATTAGATCCCATTACCCGTTGTTGTTGTTGTTGTTGTTGTTGTTGTTGTTGTTGTTGTTAAAGTCCACAGGCCTCTCACCATTATTTTTTTCATGTGGACAAGGATAGAACCTTCATGCACACCCAAAGCTTGTTTTTGTCCTCCATCGTTCCAAGTTTTAATCACTTTCCTTCCCTTTTCTCCTCCCAGTCACTCAGCACAACAGGCCACACCAATCTTACAAGGCCAGGGTGATTCCCCACCCGCCCTGGTGTAATATTGATTAGCCCATTTTAGCCTATGGGCGCAGTATTAAGCACACTCATTTTAAAAACGAATTTCCCTGGAATCAACGATGGTCCACTTCCAAATCAAACGCAGCTGGAACTTCGGCCTTAAACGGAATTATGCTTATTGTAGGGCTAGTCCAAATTTTCAAAATGTGTTTGGAGGGAAATTTCGATTTAAAAAATATTTTTAAAATAAACCAACAAACGAAACCATAATGGCTTGCATCAGTTCAGACAGAAGTATACCCTGGCGGGTGGGGGTGGGGGTGGGGAGTATTTTTCTATGATTAAACCTCAATGCTATTACGTCATTTCTTTAAAAAAAAAGAAAAAGAAAAAGCGAGAGAAAGAACTATAATTTTGCTAGAGCCGTTTTGTTTGCATTTCTGCTGACTGATATGTAAATACAGTTTGAATTGTGTTTGCTTGGACTCTAGAGGTCTATAAAGAGACGAATTCACCTTTTCTGTGGAACAAGCAAACAGACTTTAAACTAAGCCGACATCAGACAAAGTGGAAGCCAGTTTATTTAATCGAAACTAAATCTAGTCGCAGTAAGATAAGTCAGTGTACATAATCATCCATTACAGTCATTACTCCCACCACCAAATATGTGTTTATTAGCTTGTCCAGATAAACTCGATCCATTTATTTTCCCGAGGCTCTTCGGGACAAACACGTTTCCATGTTTTTTCTTCTAAGGCCTAACTTTAGGGCTGCGGAGGTGGGGGCGAGATGGGGGGGGGCGAGACAAGAGACTACTAAAGTACCTTCAGGAATGCCGTTTTATAACCGCCTCCCTTCCCCTGTCTGTCTCAGTCAACAATTCATTTACTTCAGGAAAGAAAAAAGGAGAGAGAGAAAACGACTATAAAATTTTGAGATCCCTTAACACAGTTAAAGAGAGTTGTGAATTGTGGACACGTTATTTAAATAAGGTTTTAAAAAAAAAAATCCAAGAGCTGAATTCTACTGGATGTGTCTCCAAACCGAGAAATTTATTATTGGCGAGCTTCTCGCTGCTGATTTCCCTTTGCCAAGACCCTCAGCGCAGTTATTTGAAGCTTTTTCATTTAGGAAGGGCCGGGGAAGAAAAAGAACCACAAAAAAGAGACACACTGGCGTTTGAAATGACAGCCTCGAGTGCTCCGTTTTGGGCTCCGCGGATGCTAATTTTAGCGCAGAGGTATAAAAGGCGAGTTGGGGTGGGGGTAGAGAGAGAGACCTGATTTAGGGGGGGGGAGGAGCAGCTGGAAATGTTTCTCCCGCACTTGACCAAAGTCTCTCACTTTCTCGCTCTCCCTCTGTAAACAAGAGGTCTACATTTCATATTGCACCGAATATTTAATATCTCTCTGCTGACACACGTGACGAAGAGTTGGAGACGCATATATGTGCACATATATCGTTATAGCAAGAACCAAGCCTCTATCCCAACCCCCAACCCCACCCTACCCTCGCCACCAGCCCTAGAGGGGAGTGGATTCTCTCCTCCGGCTGTGTAGTAGCCGTTCCGTTTGCGCGGTTGTCGATGCCCTTTCTGCCTGTAGGCTACAATTCTCACCCCATTTCTCTCATTCACTTCTCTCTCTCTCTGGGTTCCTGTGCCCTTCACCCTTGCAGAGATATATATGTATATTGGATATATTGGATATCTCAAGCCAAGCTAGGATTACGTATCCGGCCGGGGCTCCGAAGCAGAGAATGATTAAACCCTTTTGCTGATCATTATCCAGAGATGCCCGTAGACCGACTGTTTGCAGCGCAATCAGCCCAGAGCTTCACGTGGGCTCTGCCTCGCAGGGTGCTTTGGGTTTGTTTCTCCCCTGCCTACAACTCTTTTATGTCCGATCCGCAGAAAGCCGCTTTACTTGGATGTAAAGTCTTTTCGTTTTGCTCTCCCGCCCCCTCCCTGGAAGCTCACTTTTTTTGAGCGCCGCCTGTTTCTTGGCTCGTGACGTCGTGACTTCTTCTACCGGCTTAAAACAACGGGAAAGTTATAAAACTATTCTCAGTTCACAGCCATCGACAAATCTCCCTGGCCTGAATATTATGCCCTCTCCCAATAAGTCGAACAAATGTTGAAAATCGGAAAGGGAGGGCAATATATATATGGGCAAAATATATATATACACACACACACACAGACCCGCCCCCCATACACTTTGTGTGTGCGCGCGCTTCAAGGTTAATTCAATTTACACGATACACCTCGTGCACAATAAACTATCGTTTTATTTTGATTATAAATAAGATGACTGTACTTTCCTTAAAATACAATTACATAGGAAACCTTTGTAGAAATGGTGTTTTTACAAGTTAATAAATCTGGACGCTCTTTACAAAGACTTGATATCCACCCCCCCCCCCAACCCTGTTAGTACGCTCCTCGTTAGCTTCCTTTCCCTGCATTAACAGCATTTTAAAAGCACCCTTTCGGGATTTCGATTAGTGGGTCTGCAAATATTGTCTTTCCTCTGCGAATGACGCCACTTGGATTCCCTTGTCTCCATGCCTTGCTACTTATCTTGGGCAGGACTCCCTGTCGTCGTATTCTCTAGTTAATCGGGAATATAACATACAAATCGATCCTATATCTGTATGTGCTGATCAGTTTCCCCGAAACGTGGACCCGAGCGTCCTTCCTGGGCCGCTTTAGTCCAGCTGAATTCAACGGGCCTTGGGAAGGAAGCTTACTTGCGCAAATTCGGCTCCCGAATTGCATTTTTTCTTTTTTCTTTTTGGAGGTGATAGGAAGGTTGGGGAAATAGCAAAGGGCAATAAGAAAGATAAGTGATCTTTATAATTTATTAGAAGCTCCTCAGGAAGTATATTTAAAGCCAAATATATCTACATAAGTTACAAGGGGCGGAGAGAAAGGAAGGAAGATAAACGTGCGCCAAATAATTTCACCGATCTGTGGACATCCATTTTTTTAAAAAAGTGGGTTTTCCTATTTTATTTTATTTTATTTTTTAAAAGTTTTGATTTGTTTGGTAGATCGTTGCTTGATATATTCCTTTTAATCAACAAAATAGTCAGGATACTAAAAACTATGGGTTTAGTCCAACGTTTTTGACAGCATTATACAGCTACAGGTTCACATCGAACATAAGGGGGAAGGGGAAGCTAAGCCGTGATAGCACCCGCGTTTCCATCCACCGTCTGGGCTGAAGGCCAGCGAAGGTTCTCCATCTGTGCATTGTTTTTGAAGAGTGTGTGTTTGTGGGGGAGGAGGGGGGACGCTAAAGTTTTTTGGGCGGTGAGGGAGGGGAGCAAACACCCACCCTTCGCCCCGAGGGTTTTTTGTTTTTTTGTTTTCTTATCTGTACATACAAGCGTCCACTGGAGATCCACCTCACGCCGCGGGCACACGGTCCATCGTGGGTCTCAGGGGCCACCAAACTCCTCCAGGCAACGCTCCGGGCCTTCAGCAACACGGCAGCCATTTCACAACTTAAGAAGTCTGCTTCTGGTCCTCTGGACTGTCCCAAGGACACAACATCCCACCCCACAGTTCTGATATTTTCTTTTTTTAAAAACAAACAAACAAAACGAAAGCAGAAAAAAGGAGAAGAAGGGAAGAAGTCAAAGGAGGAGGAGGGTGCGTGTATTTGTGTGTGTTTCTGTGTGCGTGTGTGTGTGCGTGTGAAAAAGAAAAGGAAGGGGTCAGCCCGTAGGACAAGGACGAGGTGGTGGGCCCCGTCGGGGCGGCCCCTTTCACCAGGTCCTCCCATATAGCAAGGTGGAGCAAGACATGGCCGTCCCATAGTCCGAGCTGGACGAGTTCAGGTGGGACAGAGCCGACACCTGGCTCTGGAGGGACGAGGGGCTGCTTCCCGCGTGCTGGCCCAAGTCTGGCGACTGGCCTGCGCTGCTGGCTTGGTGGCTCTGGTGCTGTCCCAGGCTGGCGCCGTTGGAGGCCACGGTGATGGCGGTGGCCGCAGCCTGCTGCTGGTGGTGGCCTTGGAGCGCCGCCGCTGCCGTGGGCGTGTTGGAGCCAGCCTGACAGGGCTTGCCGTCCTTGACCAGGACCGGGACGGCCACCCGTCGGGGCGAGTGCTGCTGCTGCTGCTGCTGCTGGCAAGAGGCGCCGTCCTGCTGCATCTGCTGCTGCGCCGCCTTGTCCTTGGCCTGCCGCTTCATCTTGTAGCGGTGGTTCTGGAACCAGATCTTGACCTGCGTGGGCGTCAGGTGGATCATGCTGGCCAGGTGCTCCCGCTCGGGCGCCGACAGGTACTTCTGCTGCTTGAAGCGCCTCTCCAGCTCGTACACCTGCGCCTGCGAGAAGAGCACGCGGCGCTTCCGACGGGGCGTGCTCTGCAGCGGGGCCATGCTCTTGCTCACGTCGCCCAGCGAGCTCAGGCTACCCATGCCGCCCATGTTCATCCCCGACGACGGGCCCATGAAGCGGGAGACTGTGGGAGGGAGGGAGGAACAGCGGGGGAAGGAGCGTTAATCAGCGGAACCAAGCAAAGCCGAGGAGGAGACTCCGGCAGACCCGCGGGTAGCGGGCTCGACCCGCACGCCGGGAGGCCGAATCCGGTTATCGGGATCCAGATCCACAAAGAAAGAAAGAAAGAAAGGCCATGGTTGACATGTCCCTAGACATTATAATAATAGCAACAATAATAAATGCTAAACAATAATATTTCTGGTCAAATCCCCACAACACTATTACCAGTTTACACTGATACCGGTGAAAATGTAAACGCGCAAGATGCTGAAAAATCGGCAGAAATCCGTTTCTAAATAGGATTTGAAACGGATATGGTATCTGGTGGCTTTGTAGAGTACGTTGTCCAAGCTGTAACCCGCCCCCCGCCCCGGGCCTAAAACAAAAACAAAAAAATCTTCTCGTGGAGAAGTGACGAGAAACGGCCAGCGGGGAAAATTCAAATTTAGAAAAAGGGACATTTTGCTGGGGTGTACACTCCAGCGTTTTCATGCCTATCTATCTATCTATCCATCTATCTATCTATCTATCTATCTATCATCTATCTATCTATATCTCACACATACATTCCTGCATACATTAAGAAAGGATAATCTAAGGATAATCTAAGAACCATATACTCCATTTTTGCAACGCTGTTTACACCTTGTAATCTGTCAAAAAAATAACAACCTGTCAAAAAATAATAAGCGTTACTTCCTTTCCCTTTTCACATCCTTTATGGGTTATCTATTTATCTCCGTTTATTAATTCCCTTAGACGTAGTCCAGAGCCTTCCTTCGTACTTCTAAAGCAGGTCAGGCTTAGGGATCCAATTCATTTCGCACCTGTTCAATTTTTATTTACACTTTAAAGGGCCACTGGAACCTCATCATCTTCAGGAACCCTCGCCTTAGGGTTTTATTTGAACAAGGTGTTTGGCGTCCAAACATTTTATTATTTCCTATATTCAAGCGCGCTCCCTCGCTCATTTTCTTTTCTTCTGGGCGCGCATTATTCTTTATTCGTAAGTCCCTTCGTTCCCTCCTGGTCTCAGCCACCCACATTTGTCCAATAAAACGCTTCTCCTATCTTTGTGAATGCGCTTAGCCGCTGAGATTAATCATAAGGCGCAAGAGATGCCCCTTCCTCCTTCCCTCCAGCCAAAGCCAGGAGCAGACAAGAACCCAGGAGTCCAGGACAAGGTCAGAAACCCGTTGCAATTTTGGTTGTTGTTGTTATTATTATTATTATTATTATTATTATTATTATTATTATTATACAAAATTTGGGGGAGTGGGCGGGGGAGCAACACCCAGACCAGCTTCATACCAAATGCTCCCCCTCGTGCCCATCTCCGCTCTAACTGCTGCCCCACACTACCCCGTCTGCCTGGGACCGCGCGACCGCGCCACGGGAAAAGGTGGAGAGAGAAGGAGAAGCGGGGAAAGCTCGGAGCACTTACTTGTGGAGAAGCGGGGGTCCGGGTTCGCCCCGTACCAGCCGGTGGCGGAAGCGCTGTTCCTCATGGTGTCCTGGTAAGGTGGAAGGTCTCCCATGTTGCCATTGCAGTAGCCCCCCATGGCGGTGTGCGAGAGCTGAGGGACCCCGGCGGCTGTCATGTGGTAGGCAGCGGTGACCGTCCCGTTGTGGCCCATGGGGTGCTGCTGCATGGCCGGCTGCGCAACCTGCGACTGCCTGTAAGCTGCCAGAGGAGCCCCCAAGTTACTCCCCTCCATGGCCACTTTCTTGTAGCTTTCCTCCAAGGGGCTCAAGATGTCAGACACTGAGAAAGGAGTCGTATGCTTTGGGCTCATCGACATGATTCGGCGGCTGGGGGGAGAGGAGGGAAAAAAAGGGAAAGGGGAGGCAAAACTCTCTCTCTCTCTCTCTCTCTCTCTCACTCACTCTCTCTCCTTTTTTTTTTTTTTTTTTTTTGCCAAATATTCTGGTGTGTTGCCTCCACGCCGATCTTGTTGGATGAACACGTAACCGAGTGGACCAAGTCCGCCTTAATTGGATTGAGTGGAGGCTCAGAGCTGCCTTTCGTTTGTTTTAGCCAGACGCCAGGTTTTAGGCTGCCACCAGAGGCGGGGCATAGGCACTAAAGCAACAAGACAATAGAACCCCACATCTTGCCCGAGATAATTAGCGTACATGCTGATGACAAGGTAAACACCTTTTAAGTTTTTTCCCCCTCTTTTACTTCTCAGGCTTTCCCACCCGAACCACCTGCCCACTCAGCCTTTATTTTTATTATTTTTTAATATATATATATATACTTGTATATATCATAAGCCTTAAAAATTTTTTTAAAAATGCAAGGATTGAAAGGGAAAGTCCTGCCTTCTCCCCTCCCCCGAATCAATCGGTTTATGGATTTATTGTTCGGGAGGGGTGCGAATCGAACCCTAAGGATGGGGCTCTAAAGCCTAAAGAGGTTCCAATATGGAGAAAGGAGGATTGGGAGAGACGCGCTGGGGGGGGGGGGGGGAGAGCTTTATTCCTTCCCCCGCCCCTCCCGTGGGCGAGTTTCACAAAAAGGAAGCCGGTTCGGATCCTAAGCCCTCTTTACCCACTACCACCCAACTACCCACCCACCGACCCACACGCTCCCCCCATACTTCCTCCATTCACCCCCCACACCTCCTCCTCCTCTTCCTCCTCCTCCTCCTCCTACCTCAGTCTGAACGAGGAAGGTCAGGACTGAAGGACTGGATTTAGCCACCACCAAGCACCACCATCACCCGCCCCCGCCTCCCTTTCGTAAGCACCCGAGGAAGAAAAGAACAGTCTCTGTGTGAAATAGCACCGGGATGGAGCGTTCCTACATCGCCAAGTTGGCAGGAATCCGCTCTCTGGCCAGACATTGGACGGAGCCTCGAGAGAGGCGCGGAGGGTTGTCTAGAGCAAACTACTTGTGCCTTATCAGCGCTGCTTAGGAGGCATAAGCTATAGAGCCTATAGGAAGCTTATCTGTCCGAGGCTCCGAGCGCATCCCCTCCCCGCCCGCGCCGCCCGCGCCTCGCCAAATATATGTTCTCTGTACATGCAATCATCTGATCGTTTTGTCTAGCTCGTTACTCCGCAGGCAGATGGAAGCTGGAACTTTGGGGTGAGGGTGGGGGATGTTGCGCGGGGTGGGGGTGGGGGGGATAGAAATGTGTGTAAAGCAATTGTATAAGGATGATGGGCTGCTGGAAAACACATTAAAGCTAAGAGCCCGTTTGTTATTTTCCAATAGGAACCGTGTCACGCACTCCTCCGGGCCACGTCTAAAGCTTAAAAGCAGCTTCTCGGGTTATTTATGAATCAGAGGCGCCAGGGATGGAAAAGACCTGTTAGGTCATCACCCTGCCAGTGGAGAATTGTGTCTTTCATTTCCTAATATTCCGCTCAGCCTAATTGCGGCCACCTCGGTGTCAAGAGAAATCTAGAGCTGCCTGGGGGACGGAGGCTTGAAGGCGGCTCCACCACGATCCACAAACCGGTTAAGGCTGTGGGGGAGGAGGGAGGGAGCCTCGAGGGGCACGATCCCACGCCCCGCTCAAGCGGGTGGAGGATTTCCCGGGTTGATTTTAACGGGCATGCGTGGGTGTGTCAGATCTGCCTCTTCATAATGGCTCCGTTCCAAAGAGGTCTGCTTAGGCGGCTCGTGGATCCAGTGGCGCGCGCCCTTGCTCCAAGCGATATTTAACACGCGCAAGTTCCGCAGGGAAGGGAGGGAAGAATCCCACCATTAGAAGGGAAGGCGAAAGGCGGTGGGCGGGCAAAGAAGAAAAGGAAAATAACTCAAAGTGGGGAGGGGAAGCTCAGCCCCTTCCTCACCCAGGCCTAGAGCGTTGGCACCTAATTTAATAAAGCGATTCTTTCAAGCTGAAGGAAATGGCAAGGCAAGGGAGGGGGGCAATTAACCTGGTAGGGTTTTTGCTTTTTGTTTTGTTTTGGTTTTTTTGTTTTTAATAACAACAACAATAATAAAAGAGTCTCAAATAACAGTTAGGTCCTAACAGTTAAGTAATTGCCCCTGGTAAATATGTTGGCGTCTCTCGGCTGGGGTTGTGCTTTTAAAACAAATAAATAAATAAAGGCGAAAGTGCACTTGCCGCTACCCGGGGATAACTAAATATCTTTGTCTAAAGTGGCGGCGTAAATGGCCGGTCGCTTTGTCACTGGCTCGATATTAGTGCCTAAGGATCATTTCCCTTCAATTGGGAGCCTCTCGTTGAGGAGGCAAGAAAGCGCTTAGGAGAAAAGTAGGTGCCCAGAGGAGAGTTCCCAGCCTTCAAGTCGAAGCCTGCGCGGTGATTATACTTTGCCGCTCGGCAAGAGGTGAGCTTCTCCACGCCAATATAATTGCAGCAACTCTCTCCCCCCCCCCAATCAGCCCCTCCGTTTCCCCCTCGACTTCTCCGGCGCCAAGTTACAGATAGCCGCCGCCTTAACGCTGCAGTCCCAAGCGCGCTCGGAAGTCAGTGCCGTGGAAATGAATGGGACGGACCCACACCCCAAGTTGAGGTGTACCGTATATAGGGCGAGGGATGCTTTAGCCCTAGGATCTTACGCGGCGCTTACGGTGGAAACAACTTTCACGTGTGTGAACCGCGTACAAGTAACGCATCGCCCTAAATAGATTTCTTGGAAGGAAACCAAGGGAACTTCGTTCCCAAGAAGTTTGTTCGCATCGGAGAGAGTACCTGTTTTTGGGTGTCGGGGAGTTTCTGGATTCGTGAGGAACAGGGGAAACTTTAAAACTTAGAAATCAAAAGCGTTCCTTCTGGGCACTTCTGAGCCCGGTTTTGAAGCAAATGCTGGGATGGGGAAAGGGGGCCGTTCTGCTCGCCTCTGAGTAAATGCGCCATTTCTTTCTTTCCCAAATGGATTTTTTAGAAGTTGATTTCATGACTGTTCGGCTAATAATGATAATTATGATGGGAATGCAAAACACATAGTAACACCAAAAACTAGTTATAAGGTCATAACACTGTATGCTAAAATACTGAGGGGTGAATTTCAATATCTGTTACGGTCATAAATTCAAGCTGCAGTACAAAGATTTTATAATAGATTCCCCTCTCCCTCCTTTCCCTACTTTTATATACTCAATAACTTGTTCGTTTTAAGGAACTGAACTCAGTTCACTCTACTCATCCAAATTGTTTACCATTTTATATATATTAAAAAATGTCTAGCAGCAGCTCAAACCATTAGGATTGTTCAGTAAACATTTTAGGGTGCATTAGAGACAGAGAATACGCACACGCACATGCTATATACTCACGCACAAATACACATACTAGAAAATATGGATCTCGAAGGCTTCTTTACAATTAAACGAATCTGCCAACGTGTACTGCAAGGTAGTTCCTTCTTGAGCAGGGGAAGATGCCTCTGTTGTTTTGTGATATATAAAATCAGCATGCACTGATATTATTTGTTTTCTCGTTTATTTATTGTAACGAGTGTGGGTTTCATCATCTTCTAAAGCCCACGCCCGCTCGACTCCAATATTTTCTCGGAAGTGTCTCTTGGGGTGGAAAGGTGGATATTTCGTATGTGCTCCCCTTTGGGTGTGCATTATTAAGTTTGTTTATTTTTTTAAAAAAAATTGTGACCATCTTCTTGATGAGGAAGAGGGAATACCTGTCCACGGTGGGACTTGGCTATTCCAGATAGTGAAGGTTTGATCATTCTATCTTCACGCGAGTGTCATGCGGGAATTTTGTCATAGAATAAAATGGGAATTTTGCAATGGAACTAAACAGGAGGTGGATCGCCCCCTGAGGGAAGATTTTCAATGATACACCCTGAGCCCCAAACCAGTTGAGCCGAGGCGTTTGAACCGAGGCCGATTTACGGAGCCCCGGTTATATTTCCACTCCGTTCCCGAGCAGCTTTACTTGATATTGGAAGTAGTTTCCCTTGATTTAAAATAAAACTGACCTCCAGCATCAGGGAACTTAGATTTTGCACCATCGATCATTTCTGCAGATCGATTCGTTACAATGTCCATAATAAGGTCGACCGACTCCTTAGCAATTTCGTGGACTCGGATTGACTACTCTGGAGTAAACGGGTGGAACTAACCTTTACTCCAGAGTAGCCCTGCTAAAATTTATTTGACCTGTGTGGGGATTGAGCGGAGAGCGGCTCGTTCTTAATTTTAGCCCTCATTCTCATTTGGAAAGCCCGGCGTGTCTTCACAGCCTGCCTCTTAAACCCGAATTAAGTTCCGCTAAAGTGAATCGGGTTTACTTCCCGAAGTACCAGGCGCTGTCAGAGGCAAGCCCTTTCGCTCTCCTCCGGATCGGCTATCTGCTTTCCCACAGCTAATCAATCCAATTTAAGCTCTCCTCCTCGAACTGGCGAGGGAAGTTTCCTTTGGAAATCTCCCTTTCCAGCTAAGTTTGGAGGGATCCAGCCTGCCTTTGCAGCAACCACTGACGCCTTCCTTCTCGGTGCTGCTCGCCTAATCACACCGTATCCTTTCACCTGGCTGAATTAACACCAATCAATCAATAAAAAAGAATAAGCGGAATGAAAAAGTAAAGAGAAAAGGAGAAGAGAAATGCAATGCCTTTGGCCTGCTTAAAGGATTTCCCCCTCGGCCCCTGCCCTTCAGGAGAGTCTTCCAAACCTCCCCACCACCACCACCACCTCCCGGTGTCTGCGAAATGCTTTTGATTTACTGTCCGACGGCTTCAATAGTTTGACCCCACAGAATCCGACTGATAACTCTCCACGTTGGGTGGAAGGGGGGGGAGAGGAGAAGAGGGGAGGACTTCCTTACTCAAACGGTGCCAACCTCTACGCGGACGGTGCCCCCGAACCTGCAGCGTCTTCCAGGCTCCTCCACACCAGATTGCGGGGACTCAGAGGAGGCGTTTCTCGAAAGGAGCCCACCGGGGCTCTCCGGAGAGAGCTCACCTCCCACCCCCACCCCACCCCCTAGGCTCCCCCCTTGCCGCCCTTCAGTGTAGCTGCCAAGCTCTTTCCAAGTGAATGGAGAAAGCTGGCCATTAAAAGCGGGGGCGGAGAGGGGCTGCTTTAAATGGGCAAGCTCTGACTAAATTGTAAATTGTGGATTCTACTGACAAGGCCGTTTGGGGGGCTGCCGCGTGAAGGACCCCTGAAGGGAGTAGCCACAATGACCGGGAGGAGTGGATTAAAAAGTGGTATTTCTACAAAGGTTTGGGAGCAATGGAGGCGATTCTCTGTGCTAGGAAGGAAGGAAGGAAGATAAACAAGGAGAGAAAAGCTTTAATAAAACAAGGTATCTCTTAGAAGTCGCAACGCAGTAGGTTGGCTTTAAGTTTTTTCCGGCAGCACCCGAAATAGAAACAGGACAGTTCAGCAGGCCTCAATGAGGCGCTTAATTCAGACCCCCGACAGATGATTCCTTGGCTAGAGGTCAACCCCTCCTTAGGAAACTTTCCTTCCAAAGTGAGTGTGCTTAAGATGGCGTTCTTCGCTGTGAATGCTAGAGACGCTCTTGCTTAAATTAAGCACCCGCTTAGGCACTTAATGAATAACGCCCTTAAACCAGAGTGGTCTCGCCTAACGTCTTCCCAAGACATTTATTTCCTTTCAGTTGGGAGGGTTCAGGAACACTTTATCAATTCTCCCCGATTGTGCAGAGGCTGGATTTCAGGAAGCGCCCCCCCCCCGCGCCCCCTCCGCCTTTCCAACAGGTTTCTTCACAAAGCAAGCCAACATTGTTGGACTTCGGCTGAGGAGCAGCCACCACATTTAAACACACGGAGGTTGGACTTCACCCATCCCTTCAGGCTTCCCCCCGAAGGATTCTCTGTTTCCTGGGAGCAAACAGTTTAGGGGGGATGTCAGTCTCATAAGCGGCGCAGTTAGATGATTCCTAGACTCTGGACAATCTGAAGCCTGCCTCCATCTTTTGATGCTGAACTGTGTGTGTTTCTAGACGTTGCTCCAAAATGTCCCAAGACTGCATTCAGGGACCCTCCTGCTCAATCTGCTGAATGGGGCCCTACACTTCTGACCGGAAGTTCTGCCCTGACGGTTCCTTGAGCGCCACTGAAACAAGGAGAACGAATTCCGAGTCTGAGCTCTTTTTAGAACCACTCGTTCAAATAAGGAGGCTGGGGAAGCGGGTTTAAATGGAAGAGTCCTGACCAAATTGCGTACTGAGGATTCTACTGAGGCTGCAGTCTTAACAACCGCTGGCGGGAGTAGCCACAATGGACTGAGCTGGATTATTGTGGAATGAGTGCCACCCTCACTTTCCCAAAAGATCTGTGGCTTAGCATTGATTTTGGAGGAAGCGGGCTTTGTTTGACCTCAACTGATAGTCTCTTCCACTGAAAATCCATGTAATTGCTTCCACATATGTTTATAGGGGCCTTGGTCTTCCCCCTATTACATTCAGGTTTCGATGCGATTTGCCCATTCGAGGTACCTGGAACCGGAAGTGGAGAAAGCGTTTCTCTAGTTATCATACATTTCTCTGGTGCAGTGGCGTAGTTAGTCAAATTTAGACTCTGCTCTTTAATGATGTTGTTTTATTATCTCGATGGTTAACGGCAATTACTTCACTTAATGGTATTATCACCACCCGCTATTTTTATGGGCACAACTTCACTTGCTTCAAAATGTGGTAAACGGATTGTGAGTTTGGGGAGCGAGGGGTCTTCCTGCTTGTTCGCTTGTTCTATTGAGTGGGCTGCTGGGTTTTTGCCCGGCCCAGTTTTGCCCTAAATCTGCCACTGCTCCGGTTGTGAAATCCACATACCTGATACCCTTGTACTCAAGTAGAGATTCTGAGTTTGTACTCCATGGGCAAACTTTTCAGAGAAAAATTGAGGTTGGAACTCCCCACTTCTGGAATTTGGGACAGTCCCAATAAAGCAATGGGCTGCCCTTGAGAGAAGTAAAGTCGGAATCAAGGCTGCAGCACCACAACATTCCACTTCAAAACGCCTTAGTGGAAAATATGTTCGCATTGAACAGAAGACTATAGGAAGAACCCTGATGACTCATACCCAAGGTCTATCCTGTCCAGCTTCGTGTTCTCACGATACCCAGATAAATCCCCATGAGAAGCTCACAAGGAAGGGCTTGGGTTTCCCCAGCAGCTAACACTCTGAGGCATCTCACCTTTGATACTGGAGGTGGTGCACAGCTATCATGATGGGACCTCTTCCTTTTAATTAAACTTTCAAAGATTGCAATGTCATTAAGGTGACTGTGGCAAGAACTTTCAAAAGCACCAGCATTCTGCCTCTATGGCATCTCGTATTAATTCATCAGGACTGTCATCGTGGGCCTGTAGGCTGTCCTGTTTAGATTGTTGTCTTTGGATATAAGCAACCTAAGAAACCTAGTGCTGAAACCAAAAGGATGGTCTTTCTGAAGGCAATGAAAGACACATCCAGCAGCCTCTTATGTTATTGTGTTCTCATACATCTAACTAATACATAGTTAACGCTCCAGGAAGCAGCATGCTTCTGTAGCTCTCCCTGCTAGTTCTCAGTTTGGGCTGAAGTAACACAGCCCAGGAACAGGTGTATCACCTCATCTGTTTATGCGAACTGCAGCTCAGAGCGTCTCTATACCCATACCACTGCTTCACCCATCCAATGAAATAGGTTGCTGCTGCCTGTAGTGTAGTAGCTCGTTTCCTGGATAAATAATCAGGCAATACCAAAGCCAGAAAAAGAAGAGAAAAGAACAGGGAGCGAGAAATCGGGAGGGTTTTTAAAAGCATAAAAATGCATTATAGACAAGCTTGTTCTGGATCCCGGAAGGATGTAGTTAATTGCGAAAAATTACATTTATTCCAGCGAATAACAAAGCACAGATATTAATTTTGGTGTCCACCTTCATACACCCACAGTGCTATACCAATGGCAGTTAGTTCCTGCATCTTACGAAGTGGCCTGCAGTCCTCTGAAGCTTCAGTCTCAATGCACCTGTTGGATGACAGAAGAAGGCTTTAAAAAGAAGAAAGGAAAAAGATGGCAGGAAGGCTACTCGGTAAGAATGAAGGCACAACTAAGCGCTTGGCGGTGGTGAACGCTCCAGCCGGCAAAGCAGGATGCTCTATGGTCAATATAGCCCTCCCCCACAGTTGCGTTCAAAATAAGTCACTTTATTATTTCATTATTATTATTTATTAAATTTCTATACCGCCCTTCACCCGAGGATCACAGAGCGGTTTACAATGTAAAAAACACAAAAATGCATACCATAATAACAAACAAAAACAATACCCCCCACAGCAATTTTAAAGATCATAGATGGTTTAATTAGCCAAAGGCCTGGGAGAAGAGAAATGTTTTCGCCTGGAGTCTAAAGTAGGAGCTTTTCGGGAAGTTAACAGCTAAAATCCTCCTCGGCAAGATAGTGAAATCGACAGCACACACACACACACACACACACACACACACACACACACACACACCGCCTTTCCCTGGCTGTCAGTCCCAGATATGACTACGTACATTCCAGAGGCACCAAAAAGAAAACAACCGAAGGAAGCAGAGAAGAGGCTGAGAAGCTGCTTGCTGCCGCGCCGCAGAAGGTTGGCCAAGAGCTCTCTCGGGCTAGGAAAGACCTGCCCAGAAAGATTGAGGAAGGGCCGTCGTTCAGTGATGGGGCACATGAGTTGCATTGCAGGTCCCAGGTTCCATCCCCGGCATCTCCACATACGGCTGGGACAGCCTCCTGTCACCTCCAGATGAGCTAGATGAGCCCATGGTCTGACTCTGCATACGGGGGATAGTTGGGTTGTTCTTGTTTTTATTTTTGTTGTGTATTTTGTGTTTTTATATTGTGTTTTTATGTTGTGAACCGCCCTGAGATCTGTGGGTTTAGGGCGGTATACAAATTTAATAAATAATAATAATAATTTTCCAGGGTCTCTCGGGAAACATGCGCTTCCAGCATGAGCATCCGTGAGCAAAAGTCAGCCACCAAAACAAAGCAAGAAAAACCCAACAGGACCACAGGGAAACAGCCTTTTCCTGCAGAATACCACCAGCTACTTAACAGAGCCAGCACGGTGTAGTGGTTAGAATGCCAGACTAGGCCCTGGGAAACCTGGGTTCAAATCTTCCCACTCGACGGTGAAACTCACTGGATGACCATGGACCAGTCACTGTCTCTGAGTCTAACCAACCTCATAGGATTGTTGTAGGGATCAAATGAGGAGTAGGAGAACCATGTACACAACTTTGAGCTCGGAGAAAAATGTGAGATATAAATGCAATAAATACACTATATGGCATTGAAGTCAGTGGCTGCTTCCCCGGGGTGAACAGTGAAAAAGTGGTTGTGAATACTTTCCTTTCATATCGCCCCCTGGAAATTGGGAATGGGTCTAATTGGGTTTATGGACTGTAGTTCTAAAGATAGCTAAGTCTCACTGGTCAGATTTTAGTACTGGGTTCCTGTTTCGTTTAGGGGCTGATTCACACATACATTGCACATCCACACGATTTCTCTCTACGTGATACCGGAGACGAATACAGCCTCTTCATGCTGCTGCAAAAAAGAGAATGGAACTGAATATGGAACCGAAAGGGCTAATATAGATGTATGGTGGTTATCCGTTTCCATGGAATAAAGCCCACTTCACCAGATGCGTGGGGCACATACGTACATATGCAGGGCTAGAGAGGAAATAATTCAGTGGGGCATGGCATGCAAGAGGTAGAGAGGTCTGCTAGGTCTCTATGCAAAGCTCAAACGAATACAAGGTGAGCGACTCTTCCCCGCTGCAGTTCATTAACTGTAGCTGCGCACTTGCTGGGGAGCGCAATGTGTGACCCCACACTCGCTCCACTGACAGCTATTGTTTCAAGTCAGATGACCTGCCACCTGAGCTCTAGTGATGAAGCAGTAACATCGGGGCGTCAGTTGCAGTCAATAAGTTATGGGGCGCCGTATGTGCGAAGGAGACCATGACACCGCACTGAGGCACAGATCGGTCCCCGTGCTCCAGTTATCTTCTTGGCATCGCCTTCTCCTTCGGAAAGTAGGTGGCTAGCGTTGCCCCTGGACGACTCGCGGGCAAGTGCCCAGCAGGCAGGGCTTTCAAAGGACTACGAGCTCAAGTTCTTCAGGCTCGGGGGCCCTTATCTTATTCCTTCCACCCACCGTTTCTTCCAGACCCACACCTGACGAGCGTCACCAAGGCTTCACCTTGCGTCTCCACCCCATCCCGTGGAACTTTATCCGAGAAGTATGCAGCAACTCACTGGCGAAGTGGTAAAAGCACTCTGCACATGGCCAGTCACTTTGGTAACATTTCATATCACTCGGAGTAGGGACTCTTTCAAAGTAAGTTTCTTGACTGAGCTCTGGGCACAAATTGATCGAAGGAACAATGGGGCGCAGTTCTTTACAGCTAGTCCCCCACTCCTTTGGTTTCCAACTGCTTTGCCTGCTCACCAGCCCCTCAGCTTCTCTCTGTCCCTCCCCGGCTCCAGATATATCTATAGCTACCCTACCCTTCCTCTATGGTCCATTTCTGCCATTCTTTCCTACCTAGCATTCTACAGAGAGGCAGGCTTAAGAAGGAGCTGCAAAGGTGTGTCTGGCGCTTGTGCCACCAGATTTATTGCCCCTTTCCAGTCTTCTATGATCTCATTTCGCCTCAGATATACCAGATCTTTGTTCTCAAACACAGAAGATCCTAATGGTCCTCTTTTAAAGCGGCGGGTTTGGATTGGATCCTGTTATCTTCCGTTCCTTTTCCCTCTTCCTGCAAACTTACGCGCGCTTTACAGTATGCAAAGCACCGATTTCTTCTTCAATGTATCAGTTTATCATTCGGCTGTCGGATTACATGGAAACAAATTGGAGAAGGGGAAAACAAAATAAAAAAATTCCTTCCAGTAGCACCTTAGAGACCAACTAAGTTTGTTCTTGGTATGAGCTTTCGTGTGCATGCACACTTCTTCAGAGTGTCTGAAGAAGTGTGCATGCACACGAAAGCTCATACCAAGAACAAACTTAGTTGGTCTCTAAGGTGCTACTGGAAGGATTTTTTAAATTTTATTTTGTTTTGACTATGACAGACCAACACGGCTATCTACCTTTAACTGGAGAAGGGGAGTTACAGGTAGGTAGCCGTGTTGGTCTGCCATAGTCAAAACAAAATAAAAAATAAAAAAATTCCTTCCAGTAGCACCTTAGAACAAACTTAGTTGGTCTCTAAGGTGCTACTGGAAGGAATTTTTTTTATTATTTATTTTGTTTTGGAGAAGGGGAGGTCTTTCTGCTACTTCTGCTCGATGCCTATTTCAGAGAGCAGAGTGGCAAGGCTCCTGCCTAAGTTGCTGACGGCCTTTCCCCCTAAATGGCTCCAGCGCATTTGGAACACAGCTAGACTTAGACTACCGACGATAACTGGATGCATATTCCAGACAGACCATTCTGTGGAGAACCTGTGATCCTCCGGATACTGCTGGACTCCAGCACCCATCGTCCCTAACCAGCATAACCAATGGTCAGGGATAATGGCGCTGTAGTCCAGCAACATTTGGAGAACCACAGGTTCCCCCACCCCTGGAAGTGACTGTTCCGGCTTACTGTGGGCGAGCGTTCCACAGACAACAATGAGTGGTTTTTAAGAACCTGCTACTAGTTTATTTCGCAGTTTATACTCACCTCCTCGATTAATCTACAACAGGCTTAAAAGTAATAAAATACAATACTCCTCCGCTATCTTCTGCGTACCGGTAGGTGTTGGCATCTATTCAGTATGTGTTGGGTGTGTAGGCAGGCTGAATTAAATCTGAAAGCCCCAGATAGTCTGCAGACTCTGACCACTTTCCAGCAGCTCCACAGGACTGTAAGACTCAGCACCTTGAAATTAGTCACCATGATAGTCTAGTAAATACTATGAGAATAAGGGGTTGGTGCTCAGAAGATTCCATTAAAAGAGGTAGTTGTAGGACGGAGGGATGACTCAGTTTTTACCCCGATTTAAATGTCATGGTTCCTCCTCTTCTCCCAACTCGGAGAATTGTTCTGTAGTGAATCTGCAGCACACTCTTTGTTTAAGACGATCAATCCCTGAGTTCATGGACTTGGAGCCATGGCAGCTTGACAGGACTGACGCGTTAGCGAGGAAGGACGTCCAAATCTTTCTGCAGCTACGATGTCGCCAGGAAACCCGCCTTCCTAATACGAAAATTATTCTACTGGTCTAATTTAGAGGATTGTGGCTCAGGTTTCCTGGGATAATGTAGCTGTTTCCAGAGAGATTGTTTCAGCAAAAAACAAGGTGTCTTGTTACACCTCAAAGACGAACACATTTTCCTTCTTATTTATCTGCTACATTTCTATCTCACCTTTCCTCCAAGGAGCCTGAGGCGGCATACATGGTTCTCCTCCACGTGTTTATCCTCACAACAGCCCTGTGAGGTAGGTTAGGTAACCTGAGGGACGGCGACTAGCCTAAGAAGGTCACCCAATTAGCTTCACGTCTGAGTAGACATCTGAACCGTGGTCTCCCAGGTCCTCGTCTGACACTCTAACCATTACACCGCATTGCCTTTTGTGTACTGTAGCTTGTTTCATTGTATGCATGGCGCGTGATCCCAAGTTCCCAAGTGCATGGGTGTAAAAGGGGCAGAGCGAGTAAATGGCAATGGGATACCAAAGTAGCCTGTGATAATTCAGAGTGCATGTAAGCATGCTTCTAAGTTCTCGTTGTATTGCATTCCTTGGTTTTTAACTCCAACCTTTACATTTCTTTACTCCCCACCCACGTATGAGCTTGTGACAACTGAGGATCACACTCCATGTGTGGGGAGTTTCCTAAACTTGGCTCGCCAGTTGGACTATAACTCCCATCATCCCTGACCACTGGTCCTGCTAGCTAGGGATGATGGGAGTTGTAGTCCAACAGCAACTGGAGCTCCTCTAAACCCCAAACACCCTGCTCGGTCCACCCCCGGCGTTCTCTGTCCACCTTTCAGAAACCAACAGCTTCAAGGCTACGTGTTAATTTCTCTTGGTTCTGCCTTTGCTTTGTGGAAACGAATGCGTCCCTCCTCTTCCGAAAACACAAAACAGACAATCCAACATACAAAGAAACCGCCCCCGCGTCAATTACCACGCAATTCTTTTCTTTTTTTTAAATCATATAAAGTATGGAATGATTTCATTTCTGGAGGACACAGACCAAATTTGGTTGTTCTTATTTATTTGTTTCTACCCACGACAGAAGCGGGATCCCTGTCTTGAAGGCGATGGAGGAGAGGCAATGACCCACCAGCTGCTCAGTTGCCTCGTCCGTTCGTCACTTTGGAGCAGGCACCCTCAAACTCGGCCCTCCAGCTGTTTTAGGACTACAACTCCCATCATCCCTAGCTAACAGGACCAGTGGTCAGGGATGATGGGAATTGTAGTCCCAAAGCAGCTGGAGGGCCGAGTTTGGGGAGGCCTGCTTTGGCGTCACTCAGCAAAGGGGGGGGGGATCCCTGTTAAATATATCGATGGCGGTCGACCCTGGGGAGTGGTGGTATTGGTAGTGGGAGGAGGAGAAGCTGCGCTGGGGGCGTGTTGGGGTGTCGGTGTCGGTGTGGGCGTAATTCGCTGATGGAGCAAAAACTCTAAGTCCCAATTTACTTTTACTTGCCCATGCAAAGCGTGGCCCGTGGAAAAAGAACCCAAGACATTTAGTGGAGAAGGGAAATCCTGCAATCTGCCATTGAGTCGTTAAACCCAGAGGATGCCTTTTCTGTTTAAGTGGCATCGAGGCGCCCTGTGGGTAGCAAAGGTTATTACTAACTCCGGGGACTCGCGCTTCTTCTTTAAGGCGCGTTCGCTTTGGCTTGAGGCGATCTGCAGTAGCCTCTACCGGGCGCTGCGAGAACTGCAAGCCGGGAGCGCCGGAGAGAAGCCGAGCGTTGATCCCCCGTCAATCAAAGAATAACTACGACGGGGCGGTCGCATCTTCCAGCACCGCTTCTGGTTAACTGTCGTTGCTTTCCAACTCAGTTCCTTCAGTGCTACCGCGCCACTGCCCGCCTGACACTTCTTGGCAGCTCTGGTTTTTCCTTCCTGATCAATGCAGAACTTTTTCCCATGGCACACTTCGCTTAATTCAGCAGCAATTTAAATATTCGTAAAATTTTAGTGATGAATTCGAAAAATAAAATAAACAAAACGTGGAGTCTCGGGTCTCACATCTGCATGTGTCCTCTCCCGTGGATATTCTCCTCGCTAATCCTACCTCCAGAGTTTCTTTCTCATAAGGCTCAGTGGTAAGAGGGGAAAAAACTCTGCAGGGGCTGAAAGGTTGTGCTTCATAGATAGTATTACACAGGCAGGCAACATATGCCCCACATTCCTTAGTCCCTGCTAGGGCAAGATCACACTTCCCCTCTCCTTCTCCCAGTAGTTACGGTATTTCCTGCCTCTCCCTGAAAACCGAGTCTCTCCCTAGCCTATTCCCAGGATCAATGGTAAATATGGACAAAGAATAAGGAATATGTATCCTGGTGGAAGTGGTTAGAAGCAAATTATCTGAGTGTGATGGCTGGTACATATGGAAGCACTGTCCTGCTTCAGCTCGGGGGTCCAGAGGCGGTTTTAGGGTAGCTGCAGGAGGTGACACAACAATGCGGTAGGATGGAGTTGGAGAGGTGGTGGACCGGCGAATTTTAGCATTGCAGAGGGTGCCACTGAAAATTGAGAGCCCAAATCCATCACTGCCCGGGTATTTCCACAGGTCTTTCGAATTCATCAACAGTGGGGATTGATGCAGCCACTAAGACAATTTAATAGTTGTTAGGCCTCCAGAGATATTTACTTTCCTATACATAGCAGTGATGACCACCCAGTGGCATCTTGATGACGAAGATTCCTATGATGGTTTTGAAAGTATCCAGGCATGGCCTTTACCCTCTGATTTCCCCTCCAGTAGTTTCCTGTCTCCTCTCCCCCAAGAAATTTATTTTTAAAAAAAAAAAAATTAAGAAAAGAAGTATCCAAGCATTTAAGGGAATTTTATTCTCTGAGGGTCTATCATGTCACCTTTCATTCTTCAGAACAGTTACCGGTAAATACTTGTTGCACTGAGCAACCCCATGAATATCTAATTATTTTCCTTTTTAAAAACAACAGCACCAATGAAAGGATAAAAAGATACTGCTTGTCTCTTGTTTTCTTAAGCAAACTACATAAACCTCTGTCTTCAAAACCAACTAAAACTCTTGCGGCATCTTAAACACTAACAAATTTATTACAGCATAAGTGTTTGTGGACTCAAGGTCATTTCAACAGATGCAAGTCAAGGGGACTTGAGTCCATTAACGCTTGTACCGTAATGAATTTGTAGTTCTGAAGGTGCCACTGGGTTTTTTTTTTTTTAAACTATTTTTCCTCCTGCAAGAGACTATTACATCTACACCTCTGGAAATTAATATGACCAGGCTCAGTTGTCTCCTTCGTCATGTTGTCTGCTGTTCATGTGTTAGTGATGGCTTAGGTCTAGGCATAAAATCACCAAGGGGTATAGTGTGTGTGTCCTTGTGTATTTAGAACTGCATTCTAACAAATTCACATGCTTTCCTTCAGTTCCATGTTATTCTCTTTTCATCCTACAAAAAGCTCTTGGATGTCGAATCATTATTAATTTTATGGCTACTGCTACTGCTGCTATTTATTTATTTATTTATTTATTTATTTATTTATTTATTAAAAATTACACGCCGCTTGATTGTAAAAAAATAAATAAATCTCAAAGCAGTTTACTAAAGATAAAAAGAGTAGAGAAATTCACAACCGTACTTTTAAAACATACAAACTACAGCTGCCATCACTGCTACCTCCAGAGAAGGTAAACACAGGAACATGGGAAGCTACCCTATATCAAGGTCTACCGTATCTTGACAGCAGCATTATCAGACAGGGTTCTTGCCCAGCTCTACCTAGGGCTGCTGAACTGGGACCTTCCACATTCAAAGCAGATACTGAACCATAGAGCTACAGACTTCCCCATAGCTAAAACCTTCCCATAAGAAAGTAACTAAGAAAAAAAGTTTTAAAATGAAAGGAAAAAAGCCACCAGAATATAAGCAATAGAATGAATGTAACATTAATGAATGACTGATAAAATGAATGCACTTATAAAATAGAAGTGACCAGACAAATCTTCTTCTTTTCTTTCTTTTTATACTTTATTGTAATTTTACTGATGTGAGCCGCCCTGAGCCCGGTTTCGGCTGGGAAGGGCGGGGTATAAATAAAATTTATTATTATTATTATTATTATTATTATTATTATTAAATGAAAAATGTAAAACACTTCAGAGTTGTATTATACAAACCAAGTAAAACACATTACTACTTCTTCCTCTTCTCTGGCGATCACTCGTAGCTGAGTAAGATTGTCTTCCATAAACACAGTTTTAACAGTGTCGAAGCAACGATTCTTCAACAACAACTTCGTTGGACAGGTCTTGTTGTTCAGATACCCGATGATCGTCTTCCAAAGCAACTACTCTATTCCAGAGTGGCTGGGGAAACCCAGCCAGATGGGCGGGGTATAAATAATAAATTATTATTATTATTATTATTATTATTATTATTATTATTATTATTATTATATTCCAAACTTAAAAATGGAAAGCATAATGCTGGTGGTCAACAAAAGAGGTTTAAAGACTCTCTCAAGGCAAACCTAAAAAGAAAAAAGTAGTATAAAACACATTACATACTATCTGGTACACTTCTTTTCCTCAGGGTATATGCAGGGCTTTTATTTCTCACCGGAACTCAGTTCCAGCACCTCTCAGGTGGGCACCATTGCCATTGTAAGAGAACAAGGGAGGTGTCTATGGTGAGTTCCGGCACTTCCTTTTCTAGAAAAATAGCACGGGTATATATGCCATAACAAAACATCCCTCAGCAATAAGTGGTACAGTAAGGGAGAATCTGACTAGATGACCTTCCAACTCTAGAGTTCTATGATTCTTGCAGGTAGATGGATTTTTCACCATTTTGCACAAGCATGTGCAAAAGCTACCTTGCTGATTGAGTGGACATAGTAACTGAAGGCATCGGTCTGGAACCTGTCTATGACCTCCAAGAACTGAATCCAGGCCTGTTGTCAAATATTTCATGCCAGTCTTTCTCCAGGGGGTCAGGTACATGCATAAATTTATCAGTACAGTATACCTTATGACTGCCCTCAGATTTCTGTACCCTGATAAATGGAAGGCAAGAGTCCGTGAAGGAGAAGCAGCTCACTAGACACTGAAAACAGGGCACATTGTTGGTGCGGGAAGGATTCTTTGAAACTGGGGTGGGGTTTGATAACTATGGATTTTCACATTTTTGTCTGTTCTCATTCCAGTTTTTCATTTCAAACATTTCCATAAAAGCACTTACGGTAAGTGTTTCAAAATATTTTATTTCCATTCCAATTATTTCACTTTCCAAGTTAGCGGGACCAGATTTTAACACAGAGGATTCTTTGGTATCTTAACATGCCAAAAACAGTGGAAATTATTTCCCTCTTATAAGAAATGTCCTGATGTGACCTCTTCACCATATCTATTGATACAGTATTTTTGCTTTGCCTACTGTTAGTTAGATACATATATTAAACCTGCTTCAGCTATTCACTTGTTTTGACTGCATGCGAGTGTAATTGTTTTATTGTGTACAAATTGTATTGTTTTACTATGCATTAATTGCATTTTTAGTAGCTTTGAAGATCGATATTCTTTTTGGACTGATTTCTTGTGGTATTAATATAGGCCTACTATAATGGTTCGCCAGAAGCGGCTTTGTCATGCTGGCCACATGACCTGGAAGCTGTACGTCGGCTCCCTCGGCCAATAATGTGAGATGAGCGCCGCAACCCTAGAGTCGGTCACGACTGGACCTAATGATCAGGGGTCACTTTACCTTTACTATAATATTTATCCCAGGGCAGCTTTGTTGTTAACTGAGATAAATTCTTATTGTTGATGGGAATGTTTATGAATGAATTTCTATAGAATTAACAGATTTATTGTATTATTGAATTATTGAATCTGGGTTTTTCCTTACTTGTTTTGTATTTTGATGTATTGTTATAATTATTATCATACAGATATGTTGTCTTAATTAGGGGGATGGTTATTTTGTTTCTTTGTCTGCTTTTTGACAATCAATTTTCTGCAGGAATGAAAAGCTGGTTATAAGCAATAATAGCTGACATGTGTCTTAATCTTTTTTTTTTTTAGTTTACTGTTGATTGTAATTACATTCTGAAGATTTTTTAAATGCCTGTTTTTGAGCTGTTTTTATTGATAATTCTAATGGCTTTTAAAAACTGCTTAGAGGTTCTAATATAACCAAGTGATATATAACTTTTTAAAAATAAAATAAGCCAGATGATAGAGAGTTCTGATGAGCATAAAGAAATTGTTTCAGTGGAACATTACTGGGGATGCTGTTTTCATTTTCATGAATCACATCACTTCCTCAATAGCTTTCAAAACTTAATTTCATGTTTTGGGGAGAATATATTTATTCTGAGGAGACCAAATTGGGGGCACAGCCATGCCATATATTTAAAGCACAGCCAGCATACATTTAAAGCACATGACCTCCCCCTCAAAAATCTGGGAACTGAAGTTTGTTAAGGTTGCTAGGAATTGTAGCTCCGTGGGAGGGAAACTACAGTTTCTTATGGCCTTTCTTTCTTATGTTTGCTTTCTGGGCATATTCTGTGGACTCTAGAGGTGAAACAAAACCTATCAAATTCCAAACCTGACCACCTGTTATGAATAAAGGGGGCACAATTAAACCAGAAATGAAGACAACACCTTTTCTTCCTAAACAGGAGCCAGACACCTGTATGCTCTCCCTTCAGATCAGCTTTTGTCTGGCCTGATACTTACTCCTGTCTAATCTTGACTTTGAGAGAGTTTGGCCTTGAGACACACACTCAAAAACCAGACTGGGTGTGGATCAATAACACCTGAGTTATAAGTACCTGAGTGTTGAACTTTGGGTGTTTGTCTGATTGCCAGAATGGTGGTGGGTTCATGGCCTTTTGTGACAGTCAATACTATGTATGTCTATTTGTCCTTGAATTCTGATACAGTAAATGTTTTTCCACTAAGTTTCAGAGTTCTCCAACATTACTGAGCTTTCTCACTCATTGGAACAGGCATTCAAAAGAACACAAGATAAGGCTCCTCACCAGCAAACTTTCTGCTTTTCATGTGTATCTATTGATACTATTAAGAGTTACATACTGTACACAAAAGAGAGGAGAATAAAACATGGCAACTGTTGCCATAGCAATTGGCAACAGATGCCAAAATCTTGCTACCCGAAGTTGTTAATAGGACAGGTGATTTTTTAAAAAAATGACTCACTGCTGTTATTTAAGTAGAAGGCTAGCATTTTACCCCTTGTTTCCACTAACTATGAAGCAATAAGCAAATCTGGGATAGATGTGAAGCCAGCAAAGGCAGAAATGTACCTCCTGTTCCATCTCCTGAAAAAGAAATTGCCAACTTTTTAAGGCCCATGAGCACATTTAGATTTTGAGTGAGGGCTGTAGGCACCATCCCTTCTGGTCAATTTTCTCTTCACTCCCCCCCCCCTTCCCTCAGATCAACCCCCACCCCAAAGAAACAGAACACACACACTTCATTTTTCTAAGAGTAAGATTTATATACAATAGAATTAATATGAGCCTTAAAAAGTACATAGAGCTGCAAGATGAAGTGGGAAGTAGGGGCAGCAGCTGACAGGCTGAGAGACCTTGGCCCCTCTCAATTTTCAATATCCTGTGGTGACGTGTGCACGACGCATGGCATGCATGCGTTACGTGAGCACATTACTTCTTCTTCTTTGGCGATCACTCGTAGCCGAGTAAGATTGTCTTCCATAAACACGTTTTTAACAATGAGTCCGTAAGTGACTGTGGAGGCCAATTCTGGATCCAGATGTCCTTCCACAGAGGGAACATTGGTTTCTGGGCAGGAGTTGATCACGGTGTGGATTTGCCAAGCATGCCTTCCTCTTTGTACATTTCTCCCTTGCGTCCTGAGTTCGAGCGTCTTCAAAGCACATGACACCTTTGGTAAAGGCTGTTCCCCAATTGGAGTGCTTGCAGGCAAGTGTTTCCAAGTTGTTCGTGTTTATACTACATTTTTTAAATACTTGTCTTGAGACAGTCTTTAATCTTTTGTTGACCATCAGCATTATGCTTTCCACTGTTAAGTTCAGAATAGGCGTAGGGTTACCAGATTTTTTTCAATGAATCAGGGGACACTTTTCAACTTCCTACTAAATAGATGGATTTTGTCAGGGGATTGATTTGGGAAACAGGGATGTCTGGTAACCTTAGAATAGGGTGGCTGCTCACTGGCCTCTTCAAGCCAGTACACCTGGTTGGAAGTGTGTTATTCTTCTGACTTATTCCTTCAGTTCTATATTTTTTCTCTAAAGGGATAAAATGGTGACCACTTTCACCAGATCATGATTAAGGGGGCCCTGAGTTGGGGGAGCTCAGAGGCTTCATAGACATTTGAGGAAGGCCTCAAAGGTGCCCTGCACCCATAGGTGCCATGTTGGGGTCCTCTCTTATAAAGATTCAGCTAGGATAGAATCCTTCAATTCATTTTTGATGTTGTATAGATTTTATTTCAGTATCATGAAATGTGCATTTTTCCCATTGATTGTTTTAATAAAAGATTATACATATTCATTCTCTTTCTGAGAGAGAGAGGAGCTTCTTAAAGGTCAAGGCACAATTGCAAACAATTCCAACAAGAAAGAAAAGTGAGAGGCATCTGCAGAAACCAGTGTGGTTGCATAAGAGCTTACAGATGAACTGAGATTTAAAGGGGGCAATGCATAAGAAATGGAAGAAAGGGCAATTCATGAAGGAAGAGTATATACAAGTAGCCAACACTTGCAGGGACAAGCTCAGGTGGGCTACAGCTCAGAACAAGCTCAGGCTTGAATGAGAAGTTAAATAATAATAAAAGGTTTTCCCCCCAGCTGTTTTCAAAGCAAGAGGAAGAACAAGCAAGTAGTGGGTCCTCTGCATGGAGAAGACAGAGAAATGCTCTTGGGTGACAGAGAGAAGGCGGAGCCCCTCAACGTCTACTTTGTCTCTAATATCCATAGGAAGAGGCCTAGATGAGCTGTTGGACAAGAAGATTTACACATTTCAGCTTTCAATATGCTGCCGTGTAGAAGAAGAGTTTGGATTTGATATCCCGCTTTATCACTACCTGAAGGAGTCTCAAAGCGGCTAACATTCTCCTTTCCCTTCCTCCCCCACAACAAACACTCTGTGAGGTGAGTGGGGCTGAGAGACTTCAGAGAAGTGTGACTAGCCCAAGGTCACCCAGCATGTGGAGGAGCGGAGATGCGAACCCGGTTCACCAAATTACGAGTCTACCGCTCTTAACCACTACACCACACTGGCTCACCTGGTGTACTTAAATCAGGTGGGACTGAGGACCAAGGAATGATGTACAGGAAGTCACATTCCTTCCTTTGCTTCAAGAGGCAGACAAGATTTCATAATACAGATCTTCACCACAAGACAAGTGCATTATCACATTGGTATTTACCACATCAGGGAGCTTGTTATTTCCCAAGCTTTCCCTTTGACATAAGTACTTACTGTCACACTGGAAAGCGTGGATGGCATCCCCCTGCTTTTTCTTTTACAGAACTCCACTGCTCCATTGTTAATATTTCACATCAGGTTATCTGCATTGCAAATGTGTTGCTTAGCTTCTTTTATTGAGGCAGGAGGAAAGGAAAGGTGGAGAATGCAACTTGGGCATTTCTTTCCTGTCACCTCTGCAGCGCAATTACATGTGAGGCAGAATGTAGACTGAATACAGAAATAATTTTCATTTGCCGGGCTGCCAGTTCATCTATGGGTCACCTAGAAACTCCATCCTTTGTGTTTCCGGTAAGTTGTTGGATCCGGCATAAACTACATAAAATTCAAGTTGATTGGGAACCCAAATATTTTGTTCCAAGATGTCCCAGCAGAATCAATTTATGTTAATTGAATATCAAGTTTATGTTATTGTAGGGAATGGCAATCACCACCAGGTGGCAACACTACAATTACTTGTTTCCTTTGAAAACACACAAATAACACACACACCACCTGCTTTTCAGTTCAAAATGCTAAGAAGGCCACATCTTTTTGGTTTCAGCAATATATTCCATGCACTGGCATTATGCCTCAGGAAATATCCAGGTCCTATGGAACATGGAATTCTACACGCAACAATATTATGGTGTTTAAAGTACAGTGGTATCTGAAGAAGTGTGCATGCACACGAAAGCTCATACCAAGAACAAACTTAGTTGGTCTCTAAGGTGCTACTGGAAGGATTTTTTTTATTTTGTTTTGACTATGACAGACCAACATGGCTATCTACCTGTAAGTGGTACCTTTGTTTGCAACCATAATCTGTTCCGGAGGTCCGGTTGTAAACCAAAACAGGTTGTAACCCAAGGCACACTTTCACCAATGGGGCCTCCCAAAAAAATGTGTTGTTGTTGTTTTTAAAAAAGGGTTGTAATTAAAAAAAAAGGGACACACACTTCCGGGTTTGACGTGGTTGTAATCCAAAACGGTTGTAATCCAAAGCTGTTGCAAACCAAGGTACCACTGTAGCTAGTCCATTCTGATGATTAAACATTTGTAGCTCCTTTCAAATAATCGAAGCTGTTCTTACTACCTGCTCAGACTGAGAGGGTTATTGTAGGTGCTCTGGGGAATCCTAAATACCGGTACATACTCTCTATGATTTTACACATGAAGACAGGGATGCTTTTGGGTATTTCAAGTCTGCAATATCACATCACAAAATGCTGCCTGAGCAATCTCAGCCAGGCTTACTCCTCAGTGGTGGCTTGTCTTCATTTGGTTTGCTCCAGCCTTTGCCAACATGATGGTTCTCTCTACATGTTTTGAACTACAGTTCCTATTAGCCCCAGGCAGCAAGGAGTTGCTCTCCAAAACCTCTGGAGGATGCCAGATCGATGAAGACGCCTTTAGTTTATTAATCAATTACTGGTTAATGAAGCTCTGGTTGGCCACTCTGAGAACAGGATGCTGGATGAGATGGAGCATTTGGTATGTTCCAGGAGAATTGTTATTCTTTCTTTTTTTAATGTATTTTATTTTTATTGATTTTCAATGAAGAACAATAGACACAAGCAAAACAAAGCAAAACATGGATTTGTGGATGAGACAAAACCAAACCAAATTCATGGATTAGATCTCTCCACAGTGAAACATGACACAGCATTGACTATACAGATTTGTTTATATATTCAATGAACAAATGCTATGTACTTATCAATTTATCTTTATCACATTGCCCCCTTACCACCCTACTGTGTTTGAGTCAATTGTTCTGACAATGCCATTTCCCATATTTTAACAAACCATGCTTGCATATTAAGATGCCCCCCTGTTTTCCACCTGGCCACTGATTCCATTCTGGTGGCTGCAATCAAAAAACGTAACCAGAGTTCAAGATTGAATTGAATTTCAGGATTTAGATCAATTTCAAGTGCTAGGAGAGCCAGCACTAAAGCAGGGCTCTTCTTATTTATTTATTATTTCTTAAATACTGTATACACACACACACACACACACACACACACACACACACACACACACATTTACCACAAAGGCATTTCAGAGCAGTTGGCAAGTAAAATAGTTTCAAATCCACAAAACGTTTCCGAGCACAATTCAAAGTGTTGGTGCTGACCTTTAAAGCCCTAAATGGCCTCGGTCCAGTATATCTGAAGGAGCATCTCCACCCTCATCGTTCTGCCCAGACACTGAGGTCCAGCGCCGAGGGCCTTCTGGCGGTTCCCTCACTGCAAGAAGCCAAGTTACAGGGAACCAGGCAGAGGGCCTTCTCGATAGTAGCACCCGCCCTGTGGAATGCCCTCCCACCAGATGTCAAAGAGAACAACAACTACCAGACTTTTAGAAGACATCTGAAGGCAGCCCTGTTTAGGGAAGCTTTTAATGTTTGATGGATTATTGTATTTTAATATTTTGTTGGAAGCCACCCAGAGTGGCTGGGGAAGCCCAGCCAGATGGGAGGGGTATAAATATATTATTATTATTATTATTATTATTATTATTATTATTATTATTATTATTATTAAAAACAAGGCAGTGAGGCACTACCAGTCAACAAAAAATACCAGCAGTGCCATCAGTTTCCACCACAATCTTGGGCAAATAAAAAAATCCTTGCCTTCAGCTGGCATCTAAAATTTAGAAGAGCAGGTGCTAGCCATATCACAAAGGAGAGGGTGTTCCAAAACTGAGGTGCCTCTCAGCAAGAATGCCCTTACCTATGTTGCTGTATAATGGCTCTCAACCAAAGATGGTTAAGATCCCTGGCTGATCTTAACCAATGGACACAGTCTAGTCAGGAAAATATACTGTTCCAAGTGCCTTGCTCCCCTGTTGCATAGGGTTTATGTCCTTAAGTCCATCTTCTGGAGCAAATGGCTTTTATCAGGTAATATGGTGGGTTGAGTGGAGAAAGAGGGAAGGAAAGAAAAGGTGATGAGAAAACCCCATAATGATTTGGGGACCCCTGGATTCTGCACTAGTCCTCTTTGGAAAAAATGTGAACTTTTCCATAAACCCTCCTGGAATTATCTTCAACGATGCAAAGAAAATACAAGGTAATTATAAAAGGCACATTGTCTATTAATATGTTAATGAAGTGAGGCTGCTAATGGAGAGATCTGAATTTTAATACATTTTAAGAGCTTCATGATTATGTGTTTGTTAGTTGATATGATCATTACAAATTAGCTGTACATGGTTTTACCCTGACTAAAGTCTATATTAAGCCCTGTATTCTAAACAGGCTTTAATGAAGCAGGTGAGTGGGCCATCTGTGTCACAAAGAGTGTCACTAAGAAATTTGCATTCAGAAGAAATGTATGCCAGCTAACAAGCAAATAAAGCATCAGGCATGGCGGTTTATTGTTTACAAAGCAACATTTCCATACATTGTCAGATATCCCGATAATAACTCTGATGTACATTTCTACAACAGTAGCTCCATAAAAGTATATATTGTTTTATTTTAAGAGATCATAGTTAACTTTTATGGTTTCCCTACAACAACAGAAGGGACCAGGTGGCGCTGTGGGTTAAACCACAGGCTTGCTGATCAGAAGGTCAGTGGTTCGAATCCCTGCGACGGGGTGAGCTCCTGTTGTTCGGTCCCAGCTCCTGCCCACCTAGCAGTTCGAAAGCACGTTAAAGTGCAAGTAGATAAATAGGTACCGCTCCAGCGGGAAGGTAAACGGTGTTTCCGTGCGCTGCTCTGGTTCACCAGAAGCAGCTTTGTCATGCTGGCCACATGACCCGGAGGCTGTCTTCGGACAAACGTCAGCTCCCTCGGCCTATAGAGCGAGATGAGCACGCAACCCCAGAGTCGGACACGACTGGACCTGATGGTCAGGGGTCCCTTTACCTTTACCTTACAACAACAGAGAGTTTGAACACATAGTGGAAGCAATGTGATAATTAACAGCAAAAAAGAACCAAGAATTCAACTGTGATTTTTCAGCTTTACAGAAGCTAATCTGTAACTTTTGAAATTATGGGTTGTTCCTAAATTAGCCAATGTGTGAAGGTAGAAAGGACCTTGGCAAGGCACAGCGTGGGAATCAGAGTAGGCAACAGGTTCCCTGCTTTGTCTTAAAGGACTTTATGATCTGAAAATAGAGACGATGTATGTGCTTTTGTAACCCAAGAAAATCTTTAATAAAAACTTTAAATAAGAAAAATGAAAAAAAGAATGCACACCAGAGTGGCTTGTGAGATCCTGGCACACATCTGAGCTCATTCCAAAAGTGCAAAATCGCGTCGCGAGGGGGGACGATGGGGGCAGGTCGCCCCGGGTTCCAGGGGAGGGGGTGACACTTGGGCCGGCCCCGCCCCACCGGCGGGCCCCAAGCAAGCCGCGGAGCGAGGCCGCTCCACCCTGAGGCCCGTCCGGGTCCCACCCGTCCGCCGCCACCGCTATGGGGCTGCCACGTGTGATCGGCGGCTTGTGGGACTGCCCCGCCCCTGCTGCTTTTCATGTGGCGGCTCGCAAGGTCGCCGCAGAAGCAGCGGCACCGGCCCAGACGGAGTGCGCATGTGCGGAATGTCGTTTGGTGGCTCGCAAGGTCGCCGCGGGAGCAGCGGCGCCGGCTCGGCGACGGAGTGCGCATGCGCGAAATTTCACGCATGCACAGTCCGTCGTGACGTTGCGTTGTGACATCACAATGCAACGTCATGATGCCCCACCCCCAGGGGGGTGCCTCTGTTCGCTGCCCCTAGGTAGCGAGGAGGCTTCCTCTGCCCCTGAAAACAATATGAGCGCCACAACCCCACAGTTGCCTTTGACTGGACTTAACCATCCAGAGGTCTTTTACCTTTTTATTTTTATATAAAACAAGTAGTAAGGGCCACCTATTGTGCATGTGTGCTAGTCTTAGTTTTAGTTACCTTAGGAATGAGGGCCATAAGTACAGGCAAGTAAATTATTCCCCCTTTTACCTCTCCTCCTCCCTCCTCCTGCCCCTTCTGATTGTCAAATGTTAGATTCTAAGGTTCTCTATAAAGAACCATGGGTAGCCACATAATTATCACCATCCATTACAATCATAGTACATTATATTATTATACAACAACAATAAGTAAAATAATAACACACTCTTCTTTCTTATCATTGCAGCATGTTCCAAGGCTGAAGCCTAATACCAAGAACATATAGAATCATACAATCACAGAGTTGGAAGAGACCACAAGGGCCATCCAGTCCAACCCCCTGCCAAGCAGGAAACACCATCAAAGCATTCCTGACAGGTGGCTGTCAAGCCTCTGCTTAAAGACCTCCAAAGAAGGAGACTCCACCACACTCCTTGACAGCAAATTCCACTGTCGAACAGCTCTTACTGTCAGGAAGTTCTTTCTAATGTTTAGGTGGAATCTTCTTTCTTGTAGTTTGAATCCATTGCTCTGTGTCCGCTTCTCTGGAGCAGCAGAAAACAACCTTTCTCCCTCCTCTATATGACATCCTTTTATATATTTGAACATGGCTATCATATCACCCCTTAACCGTCTCTTCTCCAGGCTAAACATACCCAGCTCCCTAAGCCGTTCCTCATAAGGCATCGTTTCCAGGCCTTTGACCATTTTGGTTGCCCTCCTCTGGACACGTTCCAGCTTGTCAGTATCCTTCTGGGTCTCAAGCTGAATTCAGTTTTTACTCATGGCTAAATATACTTATTGAAAACAACATCATTTATATCACACCTTTTCCCCATGATGGAATCCAGGGTACATAAGATTCCCAGGGGATCTCTATTCTAGGCACTGGCAGGCCTATATTTGCTGAGCTTTAATATCTTTGCTGCATCACATGCCTCACCTTGGATCATAAGTGGAATGGGAGTCACACACCGGTTATGACTTGAAAATGAACAACATATGAAGCATATTTGAACAGTACTCAAAATATTTATTTCTATAGCTTGTTATTTTATGAGCAAAGCATTTATAATCCTTTTGCTGTTATTTGGGATCAAAAAATAACTTTCACCAGGCAGATTTGGGAAAGTAATTCTTTAAGTGAGACAACTGAGCCGATCATTGGAGGGGGAAATGCTAATTGAACGATTCAGCTTAATTTAGGTCATACTGCCCTCTAGGGGATCAGTCATACATATCCGTTTTTTGTTTTTAAATAGTAGGAACTCTCCTTAAGACAGCTTTGATGGTCAGAGAAAGAACTTTGTTGTGTATTTCAATAGGCATCTTTACTACATTAAAGAACGGAGGTAACTACAACTCTCATAAAGAATTTAAATGTTTATTTAGCTCTTTGAAGAACTTGGCAATCAGCACCAAACTGAAGCTTGTGGGAGATGTATCATCTTTTCACAGTCTCAGTACTGGACTTTCTGGAAACATTAAGGCAAATTGCTTCCTTTTAGCCTTCACTTTCATCTGTAAAATGGGAATAATAATTGCCTGCTATGGTGATTGTATGCCACAAACTGCCAAACCCTACTTCCTAAAGGGAGTTTACACAGGAGCAAGGCTGAACAGAATATTTAATTGGGTTAGATGATAGAATAAATAAATAAATAATAAACAAACAAACAAATAATAAATAAATAAATAAATAACGTAAAAAATAAACCTTTATTGTCACTACACCACCTGTGTGCAGTGAAATTAAACGAGCCCCCCCCCCCATACACTCAGTCTTGTTCGCACTCTGCGTGCTTGTCGGAAGTCAATTGCACCACTATTTTTTTCCATTATTACTTTCTTTTTTTAATTGTTACTGCTAGCAATAATAACCAAGAGACAAAACCAGTATTTAGTGGTTTAAGGTTCACGTGGCAAGAGCAATGGTAGAAGTAAGAATACAAAGAGCTAGCTTCCAATTTTTAGAAAGTCACATATGCGAAAGGATCTGTACATGACAGACTTGTTAATGGAGATGGAAGACTAAAGGTAGGTCTGCAGGCTCTTTTTTATAGGTATCAAATGCATACTTTCAATTAGTCCAACCCCCAATGCCACGCAGCATTTGTGGTCAGTCTTTGCTATGTTTCTGCCCACAGGCATTGCATACTACTGGTAGCTATAATTTCAGAACCACTCAAGGCTTTGCAGTCTTCAGCATCAAGGACAAGTGTTATGATAACACTTTCGTTGGAATAAAATGGAAATGCTATTTTTATTCCAAACAATCCCAATGCTTAATGACACAAGATGCCTAAAAGATTGGCGAAAATACCTTTATTTGAAGGGGGGAGAAACCTAGGATAAAACATAAGATTCTCATTGATATAAAAGACAGGAGGTTTTGCACTCCCAGATTTGGAATTGTATTTTGAAGCTTCCTGCCTGTGTTGGATAAAAGACTGGATAATGCTAGGAAACACACAGTTGCTAGATTTGGAGGGTCATGATGTCAAACACGGCTGGCATGCCAATATGTGGTATGGCAAAGCAGGAATACGTAAAAGCTTCGCCAACCATGTTATTAGAAAAAACTTAATTACGGTGTGGGGAAAATACAAACATTTATTAGAAAACAAACCACCCAGGTGGTTATCCCCAATAGAAGCTGAGACAAGGAAAAAAATTAATGAGAGTGATAACTGGGGTACCTATAATGATTTGTTAGATTTTTCAGAAGGAGAACCAAAAATGAAAAAAATTGAAGAGATTAAATGTTGTATTTGACTGCTCTGTGTTTCACATCCCACAATATAAACACATATTATAACTGCAACTTATCAAGAATAACTATCAACAATGAATGGGATTCTTTGCAAGCTAACTTTCAGAAGTGGAGCACACTGGGTCTAAGAGGATTGTCTGTCTCAAAAAAGGCTCCATGACTACTCCGATGTACATATGTCACCAAAAAGCCCTGGGTACTTCTGTTGGTTTATTATCCATGAGTTGATCACAGACCCCAGAATTCATAATCAACGGTTTGCTCAAAGTCCTTCTCTAAGGCTCAAACTGTGACATCACTGCTGCTAAATCAGTGGCAGCCAAAAGGGTCAGGACCCATGAGAGTGACCAGGATTATTGTGATGTCAGAGCAGCCAGTCACAGCTGGCACAGCTAGATTTTCCTTTGAAGTTCACAGCAGGACTATTCAGGTATATCCATTTTTGCTTTTACTCTTATATTCATAAAGCAATCATAATACCAGAAGTTGTCATTTCATTACTTGCACCCCGTCATAAACAGCTATTTGCTGCGATGATACTTTTAGCATTTGGCTGTTAGAAAACATACCTGGTTTTAATTTTAGTCTTTTACGCAGCCAAATAGTGCACCTTCAATTTATTTAAAAATGTGTCTCTTATAATAAAGAGACAACATAGCCTTTCATATCTGTTTGAGATCTTTTTTTACAGAATACAAAAAGGGTTGATTTATTTGTATAAAAGGAATCTGCCTTTTGCCCTATCTTTTTCCTGAGCATTGTCAGTATATCTTAGAAACTGCAGCATTCTCTTATTTAATGACACTCTGCTTGTAGGAACTTTATTTTCTGATGTCTAAGCAGATTTATGTTTTACACCCCATTTTCTGCCATATGGCACTGAAGCCAGAAAATTAACAAAACCTTCTTCTGTTTCCAATATCCTGCACAGAGAGCTCTTCCTGATGCAATCATATAAGCTACCATATTCCCATATCTTCATTTAACCATTTAAATCAGTTCAGAACTACACATGACCTCAGCAAACATATGTCTGCAGGGTGATAACACCTAGTAGAAGGGATGCTTACAGCTGAGAATAATTGGGTGGGCAAATACCACATCTGCTGATGTTGTGTAGCAAACATTGTGTTGAGAGGGATGTTTGCCAGAGGTAACAAAATTCCAACCTCACTAGGGAGTAAGTCCCATAGCAATCAGTAGAACTTACTGTGAAAAATAATCATAGATAGGAAAATTATACACACCCATGATTGGGTACAAGTACTATATGCTCCAAGGGACGCGGGTGGCGCTGTGGGTTAAACCACAGAGCCTAGGGCTTGCTGATCTTAAGGTCGGCGGTTCGAATCCTCGCAACGGGGTGAGCTCCCGTTGCTCTGTCCCAGCTCCTGCCCACCTAGCAGTTCGAAAGCATATCAAAAAGTGCAAGTAGATAAATAGGTACCGCTCCAGCGGGAAGGTAAACGGCGTTTCCCTGCGCTGCTCTGGTTTGCCAGAAGCGGCTTTGTCATGCTGGCCACATGACCCGGAAGCTGTACGCCAGCTCCCTTGGCCAATAATGCGAGATGAGCGCCGCAACCCCAGAGTCGGACACGACTGGACCTAATGGTCAGGGGTCCCTTTACCTTACTATATGCTCCATTAAATAGATGCCAGTTGTAATTTGTGTTCTTCTTGTTAGTATTATTATCTATATGTTTATTAGTCATGTTTAAGCGTGACATGCCTTTCCATAAAAATAATAACCAACATTACAACAGCCTTCCCAATCTTGGTGCCCGCCAGATGTTTTTGGACTTCAACTCCCATCAGTTACAGCCAGCATGGCTGTGCTGACTAGGGCTCATGGGAGTTGTAGTCCAAACCTTCTAGAGAGCACCAGGATGGAGAGAGTCAATTACAAGCTTAGAAGCAGGGCCCTTTTTCAGCTGGAACTTGCCAGAACGCCGTTCTGGTACCTCTCAGGTGGGCACCATTGCCATTACAGTCAAACCTCAGATCCTGAACGCCTCCATTTTGAAACATTTTGGCTCCTGAATGCTGAAAACCTGGAAGTAAATGCTCCAGTTTTTGAACGTTTTTCGGAAGCCGAACGTCTGACGCGGCTTCCGCTTGAGTGCAGGAAGCTCCTGCAACCAGTCGGAAGGTGGGCCTTGGTTTTCAAACGTTTCAGAAGCCGAACGGGCTTCCAGAATGGATTGCGTTCAACAACCGAGGTTTGACTGTATAAGAGAACAAGGGAGATCATGGTAAGTTCTGGCACCTCTTTTTCTAGAAAAAATAGCATTGCTTAGAAGCATTATAAGCTAACATTACAAGTTTTACAGTGCCAGGTTAATACTTTCCTATTAGCTTAGGCAATTTAATTTGCAGGTGATTTTTGGAATTGTCTTCTGTTCTTAGCATTTATGGGGGTAGTTTTGTCCTTTTGTATTTTGTTATGATCATTTGTTGGTTTTAAAAGTGGTTTCAAAGTGCATTTTTATGTCGCATGAATTAATTTTATTCACACTCTTGCATACTGCCCTTGAATCTTTTGATAAAGAGCAGGTAAGATATAGGAACATAGGAAACTGCTTATACAGAGTCAGGACATTGGCCCATGCAGCTCAGTATTGTCTTAATACCTTGACTAATGGCAGCTCTCCAGAGGTTTCTCCCCCAATCCTACCTACAGATTCCGTTAATTTAACCCGGGGACCTTCCAAATGGAAAGCAGATGTTCCACCACTGAGCTAGATACATTTTAAATAAAATAGAACAAGCAAATAAAAATATATAGAAAACAATTCAGAAAAATACAGCATAACAACATGCCAGCAGAGAAATATAAATAGACTTGAAATACAAAATAATTTCATTTTACTGGTCTGGGGAATGCTCACTTCTGCACAGGATCAGGCAGCAAGTCTTAGAAATGCTCTTTGCTGCATTTGTGTTTCTTATTTAATTACCCTGTTAAATTATAGCAAAGGTTCATCAAGCCCAGCATTCTGCCTCTAAAAGTGGGTGGCAATGCATGAATATATTAGCCAGTCCTTGTTGTTTCCCCACCCCTGAATTGTTTTACAGTGCAATCCTATATAGGTCTACTCAGACATAAATATCAGATATTTCAAAGGGACTTACTCCTAGGTAAGTGTGTAGAGAGTTGCACCTAATACTAATATACAAGTTTAAGCAATTCCCGGTTAACATTATACAGCAATGGTAATTAACATGTTTAATCACATTGTTGTCAGCACTTAGCATACATGTCTTCTTTCACATATTTAGTTTCGATAGCTTAATACGTTGTACTTAAAAGCTCTTTTTGCATCATGCACCCCCCCCCCCAGTAACACTATTACTTTAAGAAAATGATACATGTAAGAAAATGATATTCATCCCAATTAAGATGTTTCCAGACAATTAAATTGCTTCCTGATTTCCATAATTGTCTCATTTCTACAATTTCTCTCTTTCCTGATTAGTCAGGTAGGGTAATCCCAGTCCTTTAAAGATGTGTGGCATTCACAAGTTTCAAGCAAATCCTCAGCAAATAAGCCACCACAAAATTTGCCAGTTTGTCCTTGTTTAGCTCCAAACACTCAACATGATACTTAGAAGTGTACATCTCTGTGTGATGTAGTCCTGAGCTGGCCTATTGGGTCAAATGAAATATTACTAAGGGAAAAGGTTTTCTGTGAGGTGCAGTTCTAAGAGCTGGAAGAGTGAATGGCCATCTGGCATAAATTAAATCCGCCATAAGACTGCTTGGATTTGTGGTAGGAAATAATCTCATAAAGTGTCAAAGCCATGTCCTTGCCAGTGTCTTGATCATCCTGCTATTGGAGTCTGAAAAGGAGTAGTGAGCAATGAAGACATCTGCTAATGCTCTCTGTGTTTCATATTTCCCCTAGCACTGATATCAAACATGGGCATGGATAGGCAATTGTGCTCTAAATAGGACTGTTGCTATATTTGGATATTCAGAAACAACAAAAGCCATCCATCTAACAAGCAATCCTGATTTACAAGGCCACCAGAAATTTTGGAAGCACAAACTATTCTTTATAGATATTTTCACATTGTTTGTACGTATCAGTGCATCAGTTGTTTCGTTCCATCACATGCTGTACTACGTATTCATCCACTCAAAGCATAATATTTATAAAGGCAGATTTAGCGGAGTGCTTCTAATATTGGGTAGCTTTAGCATACTCAGGAATCAAAAGTTTTGTGTCTCTTTTGTGGGAAACATACACTTGTTGTGCATCCAGCAATTTCATTGGAGGCCACCACAACTATTATTTAGAATGGAGTGTGAGAGGCAAGGGGGGCACCAAATGTTGATGGTTGCACAGGGCGCCACTGAAATTTGAGACCCCAAGATCTGCCACTGATATTTACAAGCCAACTTGGCTCTGCATTGACCCAGTTCAACTGCACAATGCACTCTAAAATGATGTAATAATGGCCACCAACCTGAATGGCTTTAAAAGAGGATTAGACAAATTCGTGGAGGATAAGACTTTCAACGCCTACTAGCTGTGATGGGCATGTTCTACCTTGGAGGCAGTATGCCGCTAAATACCAGTTGCTGGGAATCACAGGTGGGGAGGGTGCTGTTGCACATGGGACCTGCTTGCAGGCTTTCCTTAGGCATCTGGTTGACCACTGTGAGAAGAGGATGCTGGATTAGATGGGCCTTTGCCCTAAAATGGTAGGAATCTTCTTTGGAGATAAGCACGTGGACAAGATATGTAGGAAATCTTTATTGTCAAACAGTGTTTGATTATTGCAAAGGTTTGGAAACGAAACAGAAAAACTCCTTGACTTATCTTCCAACATTCTGTGACAACTGCTGTCATTTGTAGAGAATATGCAGAAACCATTTGGGACACCTTGAAATATGAAGTGCTAACTAGAACAGTGGTGGCTAACCTTGACACTCCAGATGTTTTGGAACTACAACTCCCATGATCCCTAGCTAACAGGACCAGTGGTCAGGGATGATGGGAGTTGTAGTTCCAAAACATCTGGAGTGTCAAGGTTAGCCACCACTGAACTAGAATAACCTCATCATGGTATATAATTGATCTTTCTTACATCAGATCTCTTCTGTTTTAACAATTTGGAGAGAAGTTCAATAGCCACTTGCTCTGATGTAGTCCCATTGACTTTCACAGGTCTGAACTGGCATAAGAGGTCATTGAATTACATCCTTTTTGACTCTCTCACTGAACTCCACTTTGATCAGACAAAGGAAACAGCTTATTGATGGAGCAACATATTTCCCTCCTGCACTGCTGAGCAAACATTCCTCAGGAAACCCAGTAACCATAATCAGCTATCAAACACATGTACTGTATGAATGTTGTGTATTGAATCCATTGTTCCCTTTGATCTGCATTCTTGATATCTGTGCTTACCAGATGCTCAGAACTTCAAAAAGTTTCTTCATCCTTTTGTCTGAATTTTTATGGGCCAAATGTTTGAAGTGGCCTTTTAATCAATCTCTAAATTTGTGGCCAACAATTTTTTTAAAAAGAAAGATAACACGATGATATTGCAGTAAGGTGGAAATACTCGGAAGACTGTATATAATCCAAAATCACATTAGAGCATTTACACGCTGGAAAGAGTAACCCAAAATAAATAACCCTAAAGTTTATTTATCCTGCAGTAAAAGAACCACATCATTTGGAAGAAATAGGTTTGTATTCTCATCACCAAAAATGTTCAAATTCCAGTAGTGTATTATTTAGGTGTGTATCTTTTAATGGCTATCATTGCTGTGCATAGACATAAAACATGACTAATTATATTCACAGGTGTGAGGTGCTGAAGGAATCAAAGAAGTAATGCAGGTTCAAATTTAAGAGCCAGTTACAGAAAATAGGGCACTTAAAACACATCAAATATAAAGCAGGGATGGGAAACATATGGCTCTTTAGACAATCCATTACATCCCAAAGCTCTTTGCATTGAGCTCCATTATCAGAGCTTGACTCACCTATAATATTAGATAATTGTCCAGTAGCACCTTAGAGACCAATTAAGTTTGTTCTGGATTTAAGCTTTCGTGTGCATGCACACAAAAGCTTATACCCAGAACAAACTTAGTTGGTCTCTAAGGTGCTACTGGACTATCTATCTATCTATCTATATCTATCTATCTATCTATCTAGACAGAAAGACAGACAGACAGACAGACTGCGTCAGACCAACACGGTTACCTACCTGAATCTATAATATTAGACTTAATGGTCTTCCCAGGAAGGAGAAGCAAGAGGCTTGAGATAGCCATAAGAACATAAGAGTCTTGCTGGATTGTGCCAAAAAGCCATTTAGTCCAATGTTCTGCTCTCACAGTGACCAGCCAAGATGTTTACAGGAAGTCCGCAAGCAGGACTTGAGTACAACCACACTTTCCTCACTTGTGATTGCCAGCTTCGGGTATTCCACCATACACGTGGGATGTATTGCTAGAGCAGCTGTGCGGCTCAATGGCTGGCGGCTCTTCCTCCCCTTTCTCTTGGTGCCACCACCGGCGGGAGGCTGCTTCAACCCTCCTTCTCCTCTACAGCAGGAGGTGGAGGATGAGAAGAAGGAGAAGGAGCCTCCACACTTTTTGGACATTGAGGGTGGCGGCCCCTGCCCCCAAAATATAGGAAGGGCCCAGAGGGCTAGACCCCCTGGAACTGCCATCCCTGGCAGCACTGATGGTTCAGGTGCTGGTGCAGGGCCTGTTTTCCACTGATCTGATCATTTGCTACTCTCTGGGTGCTCATTAATGGGATCTTGAACTTGGGTTCCCAGGTCCGGCACTAGCTGCATCATTGGCCTCAATTCGCCCTGCATCGCATAAGGCAGGGATGGGAAACCTGTGGACCGCAAAATGTTGTTGGACTCCAACTCCCATCAGCCCTGGCCATCATGGCCAATGGTCAGGGGTGATCGGAGATGATAGTCCTGTGACGTTAGCTGGCTCCTCATGTGTGTCATAAAGCCTTCTGCTCCAGTAGCCTCCCATCTGTGCATCTTGCAAATCAGCATCATGCACCCATTATTTGGAAGCACAAACTCATTTGCAGCCTACATTATATATATATATAATATATATATATATATACCGTGTTTCTCCTAAAATAAAACACCGTCTTATATTTTTTTCCCTCAATAAAACACACTATGGCTTATTTTCGGAGGATGTCTTATTTTAACTGCTCCGCGTCGGTACGCTGCATAGCCACGCCTATCCAGGCCATCTTAAGGGAGAGGCGCCGCGTCACTATGGCTTATTTTGGGGGGTATGGCTTATATTTCACAAATGTGTATAAATCCTGCTACGGCTTATTTTATGGCTACGTCTTATTTTAGGAGAAACAGGGTATATATATATATATATATATATATATATATATATATATATATATATATATATCCCATTGCTTTCATTTCATTACCTGCCTCATTTCACCCACTTCTGCCTCTTGCTATTTGCCATGCTTTCCAGTCAGAGAGAGAACTACATTTGTGTGTAGAGTTTATTACAAAAAAAGGAGAAGAAGGTTTTGATCTCTTACTCTGGCCTCAGCCTGCTGCTATTATATCATAAATGATAAGTTCAGATCCCTCCCCACCAACAACCCTCCCTGTTAGAATAGAACTAACAAAGTAGCTGCTCTTTTTATCGCTGAGTATCACAAATCATCCCACCTCTTAAAGCAACAAGGCTCAATCAGCATGTGGTTAACCTACAGAAGCCTCCCTCCTGCTGTTGTTATCCCTGACAATGAAGACAATATTTAAATGCTTAGCAAGATGGACAATTCCTCCTTTGACGGCAGGTAACTCACTCCAGCTGCAGGTGCATGATTTTCTGAAGAAATGATGACAGGATCACACATGCTCTAACAAGCGCTCCTGAAATCAGACTGCCTTTCACTCGGCAAATGACAGTTTAAAAAGGGGAGCTTTGAGAACGACAATGGAAAGTTATCATTTAATCATGGGCAAAACAGAAGTGGCTGCCAATTTAGTGCAACATCTTCAGGAGAGAAGACTGGTGAGCATGGTGAAAAATGCAAAGCGATTTGCTTAAGAGGAGCTAATGGCCTCCTCTCTCCACTAGGAAAAGACTGATAGAAGGAAGAGAAAGTGTCTCATGAGAAGCTCTCAGCTATTCCCTTTCTCAGACTCATGATTACAGAGTCTCTTGCAATATAACTGAAGGGCTGCCTTTTTCGAAGCCTGGATCCTGAGGCATGATGAGCCTGAGCACATCTTGAGACCATTTCGCCTCCTTGGAGTTGCGCCTCTCCTCAGGGTGGGAGGAGATGGGAGTTGTCTGGGAAGCAGGAAGGAAGGGATTTGTGCAAGAAAAGCTGAAAGCAATACTATGGATTTCGCCTGGCAGGGAACTGGTGTAGTAACTGGAGGCTAGCATGAGCTTGTTTCTGTATATCTGCAATGGCTGTTCAACTTGTGCCTTTGTAAATAAAGTATTGGTACCAACAATTTGGGATGCGGGTGGCGCTGTGGGTTAAACCACAGAGCCTAGGGCTTGCCAATAAGAAGGTCGGCGGTTCGAATCCCCGCGACTGGGTGAACTCCTGTTGCTCGGTCCCTGCTCCTGCCAACCTAGCAGTTCGAAAGCATGTCAAAGTGCAAGTAGATAAATAGGTACCACTACAGCAGGAAGGTAAACGGCATTTCCGTGCGCTGCTCTGGTTCGCCAGAAGTGGCTTAGTCATGCTGGCCACATGACCTGGAAGCTGTACGCCAGTTTCCTCGGCCAATAAAGCGAGATGAGCGCCACAACCCCAGAGTCGGTCACGACTGGACCAAATGGTCAGGGGTCCCTTTACCTTTACTTTTACTAACAATTACCATGCTCTGTCCTCTAGAGGAAACACCCTTTAAAGCTTGCCTTCAACTTCCCACCATGTATAGGAGGACTATAGGAAGCTGCCATACATGGATACAAAGCACTGATCCATCCATCTGGCTCTGTATTGACACTGACAGTCAGAAGCTCTCTAGGGTTTCAGGAAGGAATCTTTGCCAGCCCTTTCTGCACATCCCAGGAATTGAACCTGGGACTCTGTGTAGGCAGATAATGTGCTCTGCTTTTCATCGATGGCCCTTTCCACTTCCGCTTTTGGAAGCGGGAGCACAAAACCAGTATTTGCTGAAGCAGCAGCTGAATATCAAGTCCATAAATAAATAGCAGGTCAACAACAAAAATTCTATGTCACTTCTTATCTATAACACTAAAAAGCATAGAATTGTAGGGCTGGAAAGTCCCCATGGGTCATCTAGTCCAACCCCCGGCAATTCAGGAATCACAGCTAATGTTAAATGTAAATGTAATGAAATTAATATTAAAATTAATTGCCAGAGGCCATTGAAAAATAGATCAGAAAGTAAATAATCTTTCTCCAGCAGTAAAGAAATGAAATTCTGCCCGCCCACCCCCAAAAAAGCAATTTCAAAGAATATTTATTTCAATATTCAATATTCATTTCAATTTGTTGTTGACTAATCTTAATAGACATATTTCGGAATAGGCCCAATGTATACTTTTGGATAAACCTTTGGGAGATCTAAAATCCTAACAAAAACAAAGGCTATATTTCAATCTGACTTAGAAAGCTCACACCCAGCAAACATGGAGAAATCACAACATTCTGAAGCTAGGAAAAAGCCGAGAGTGAAGGAGCAGGAAGGAAGGAAGCAAAAGATGAATGCATAAAAGGACATCACCTGCATCCATATTTTATGTGAGCGATATGGAGCAAATGTTAGGCAGGGAAAACTGAATGGTCATTAGAAAAGACAGCACCGGCAGCATGATTTATGGCTTTATGGAGGGTGGGGGGTTCTGCTGGTAAGAAAGCAAGCATAGCTGACAGATGATATCAACACAATCATATATGTGTGTCACAGAGTAATGATCTAAGATTATTATAGGAAGATGTTGTATGTGGGAGAGAACAGCTGCTTGCCAAAAGCACATACAAATCCATACCCATACTAGCAATAAACCAGGGACTTCCAGAACTTTAAATCATATGTCATTTATTGGTGCTGTGGGTGGGAGGGAGAGGAAGATCTTGACCTGCCAACTGAATAAAATACGTGGCAAAGGCGAAACCGAATTTGCATTGAACTTTGCGTTCAATGCCTCAGCTCAGATCTGGGACTTGTAAAAATAAAGGTGAAAGTGTTTTGAGAATATTCAATTTGCTCCTCTCAGGAAAAAGACAGCTCAGGCAAATATGAGATTATGGGTGATAGTTTCCAGGATCGTGGCGGCATCTTCACGCAAGCTTTAGCTCTGGCTCTGTTTACGTTATAAAAAGCAATACTCCCAAATAGCAAATAAAACAAAACTATCTCCTTTATTCAAAGGTATAATTCAAAAGGAAAAGATATTGGAGATATTGCTAAATACCTCTCTCTCTCTGTCTCTCTCTCTCTCTCTCTCTCTCTGTGTGTGTGTGTGTGTGTGTGTGTGTTGCTGTTGCTGTTGCTGTTGCTGTTGCAAAGCTTGAGGTTCCCCCAAACCTGCTGTTTCCTCCCTCTTTTGCATAGATGATTATCTTTTAGACTTTAACCAAAAAATGAGATCAACACTTGGAGAATAACTTTTTAGCATTTTTACCAATCTCCATGCTTTGTGTGAGCTGGCGTTATAATGCACGCTCATCTCGCTCTGTAGGCCGAGGGAGCCGGCGTTTATCCGCAGACAGCTTCCAGGTCATGTGGCCAGCATGACTAAGCCGCTTCTGGCAAACCAGAGCAGCGCACGGAAATGCCATGTACCTTCCTGCCGGAAGGTATCTACTTGCACTTTGATGTGCTTTCGAACTGCTAGGTTGGCAGGAGCAGGGACCGATCAACGGGAGCTCACCCCATCGCGGGGATTCGAACCGCCGACTTTCCGATCGGCAGGCCCTAGGCTCTGTGGTTTAGATCACAGTGCCACCTGCGTCCCCCTTTATAACAGCAGTAGCAAGCAGTCAATCTGTGCTGAAACTCTACATTAGGGGAAATAGTATTTCAGACTTCTGGAACAGCAGATTCATCATGGTCCAAGGTTCCCCACAGTTGTAGGACTCATGGGCGTAGCCAGGGGCAGGGGGGCAGCCACCCCCCTAGATCAAGTAAAACAATAGAAATACTTAACCAACTGACCAATCAGGTCAGTTCTACCCCCACCCAACAAAATTCCTGGCTACTCCCATGGTAGGACTGGCCTTGTTATAAGGCATAGTGAGGCTGGTACCTCAGACAACTGATGTAGAGTGTAATATAAGAGCAGTGAATTATTATTTAATTAATGTATTGCTGTAATATCTTTATTCCCAGGGAGAGGTGCTGATGGAATTTTCTGTCTTAGGTGCCATAATAATTTGTCAGTCCTTGAGAACAATATGCGCCCTCATATAAAGAGAAGGGGCCATTTGCCTCCCCACCTTAGGCAGCAAAATGTCTTGTCTTAGGCTGTCCCTGCTCCCATGATCCCACCAGAAAAAAACTGATAGGGCTAGGGTTCCTAGATGTGAGCACATGAGTGTCTGAAGTCATGTGTACACATGTAAGAACAGAAGAACATAATGAAAGCTCTGCTGGATCAGGACAAAGGCCCAACTAGTCCAACATCCTGATCTCCCAGTGACCAACCAGAAGTCTATGGGAAGCCTGCAAGCAGGACCTCAGCACACCAGCACTCTCGCACTTGTGCTTCCCAGCAATTGACAATCAGGGGCATACTGTCTCTGACAATTGTGGGATGTAATCCTCTGGAGCAGTCAAGTACAACATTTCCTGTTTGCCTAGAGTAAACATGCAGGGGAATGTCAGTTCAGCCAGTTGAACTTCCTGTTACACCTGGTCTGGAGCATCCTTCCTTTGCATGTGACCAGGTAGGTGGGCGTGACCCTTCCAGACCTAACAAAAGGTCCAGTCACACTGCCACCTTCCTCTTTTGATGTCTTTTCTTCTCTTGGACTGCACTACTGACTCATAGCAGCGATATACCCATATGGGGTAAATCCACTCCTACTTATTTGTAACTTCAAGCCTAAAGCCTCCCTTCAGGGATGACACTGTGCTCTGATTGTGAGTAAACTTCTTATTGTTACTTATGAATAAGACTGTTGTGTCTTTATTCTTTTAGGAAGGAATCAAATGGGTCTTACCAGGAAAATAGAACTTAAGAGATTCTAACGAATCGGCAACTAGCTTCCTGCTGTGTAAAAGGGGGGGATGTACTCTGCTGTATGAATAAACTCACTAGCGTGAGTTAGGAAGGATAATAGTTAATCAATATATCCTCTCCTGCTACCCACAACATTCCCACAACAATAGAGGTAGAACATAGCTATCACAGTCAGTAGTCATGTCTAACTCTCTTTCAAATCCATTCAAGTTGGTGGCTACCACTATATCTTGTGGGAGTGAATTATGTAGTTCAACCATACATTGTGTGAAGAAGCCCTTTTCTTTTTGTCGGTCCAGAATCTTCCAACATTCAATTTCAGCCACTTAATATGCATCTGCTGTGGAAAATACTAGCAAAAGGTCAATATTTAAACCAAGGTGCAGCCTGGAGCTGATGTGCAGTTGTGGTCTAAAACATCTGGAGGACACCAGGTTGGTGAAAATTGATTTAAATCAACTGTGGGCCTCTGCAGGACTATATTTGAACAGCACATTTATTTTCCCCACACATGTGGCTGACCACAGACTAGGGTGTAATTAACATATTCTTCTTTAAATTTGCTGTCACTAAATGAAAAACACTACTTACTGGAATATAGTAGAGTCAAGGTCTTTCCCTAGATCCTTAACATTATGTTTGAGTGGCTTGCTTTTGTTACTTTATTTCATAAGATTTATACACTGCTTGGTTGTAAAGAAGCTCAAAGTTATGGTGAACACAGTTAAAACTGTGGAATGGGTATTATGTGGCACCTTTAAGAGTGCCAGTTCCACAGACTGAAGCGGTCAAGTGGGCATATATGGCAGGGCCGGCCCAAGACATTTTGGCACCTGAGGCATACAAAAAAACATGCCCCCCTTCTTGCCAGGGAAGAAGGGGTGAGGGAAGAACTACATCAGGAACAAGGGGGTGGAGAAAGATCAATATCAGGATCTATTGACACCGGAAGCAGTCACCTCACCTTGACTCATGGTTGAGCCGACCCTAAATATGGGGTAAGGCGGTCTCACAGGTTGACTGGCTGAAGAATGATTCTATTGTTAACTCCAGTCAGTCTGCCAAATCAGTTACGATATGGGCGTGGAAAATGAGCAGGAGTTATGCAATCGGCCAGTTATTGCGGCTGGAAATTGTATCTCCTCTGGCTATAATGGTGATACGTATTCAGGAACAAATTGGGCTGAATGAATGCATTTCTCGCATGCAGACAACCGGAGTGACTTCAACATGTAAGGTCAGAAGAAGACTAACTGGCTTTCATGCTTCTACATTGTGAAGCTGCTACCATTTCGTGATAAACATGGTTAGCATAAAGAGGAGCTGAACTGACGTAAAGATTGTGCAGTTTTGTTAGGTAACAGACTTTCCATCCTTTGGGTGGCAGTCAACTAAATATTTGCACTAGTGCAAGGATTAGCACTTCCCCCCTTGATATGCCACCCTTATATCTGCTTTGGAGGGTTCAGGGGGAACCCAGAGCAAATTTAACAGGTGCATGAGGAGAGGAGAGAGAGAAACCCTTGCACTTAAGGAACATTCTCCTTAATGCTAAATTCTGTACAATCCATACTGTCCACTTTCCTAAAGAATATCATCCAAGCAAGTTACAGTTTATATGGATACAGGTCAGAGGTTTTGACCCAGGTCAAAATAATACACCAAGGGAGAAGAAAGGGTGTTCTTCTGAGAAAGCAAAAGCAAAATCATAAAAGTGAGGTCATAAAAGTGAACATGTGAGAAAATGAAAGTTTTAAAAAAAATCAGTTATCAGAGTTTCAAAGAGATTACAAAACCATTGTCAGTCAAGCCACTGTTCCTTTTAGCCAGATTGCAAAACAAGCACCTCCTTCATCTATACTGAAGCTTAGATGTTTGCATGAAAGTGCAAATTTACCTATGATTGGAAAAAAATGTAGTGTAATATAATAATTCAGTGATTCAATATTAAGTGTGGTGCAAGTATTAATGTGATGGTCTGTGTAAAGCACTTTGAAATCAGCATCAGTATTTTTGATTGATTGATTGATTGATTGGTTGGTTGGTTGCCTTTACAGCCTACCTTTTTCTCCATGGACCTCAAGGTGGCATTCATGGTCCGTCTGTCCCCGCTCTCAATCTGCACAACAACCCTGTGGGGGTAGGTTAGGTTAGACTGAGTGACAGTGTCTGGCCCAAGGTCACCAAGTGAGCTTCATGGTTGTGAGGTTTTGAACCCTGGTCTCCCAGGTCCTGGTCTGGTCTGTCACTCCAACCACTACACCCCACTGTCTCTCTGTAATAATTATGGGGCTACTTTTGAGGATGTGCAGACCTACAGGTAATTTCCCCTAGACCTGAGTAGCTACCGGTATAATGTAATGAATATTAAAAGACATGCCGAGCAGGAAATATGACATCATGATAGAGTTGAGACTTTGTGAACTTCCCATTTTATGACGTATGATGTATGTGTGCATTTTAGAAATTAAGACTGCATTTATGTGGAAGGAAGGGCCAATCTGTGACCTGGCTGAGACACTTTTAAACAGCAGTAAGGAACTTAAACCGCCCAAGTGGATCATTCCTGTAGAAGATATAACATGTGACCCAACTTACCCATGTTGAGAGGCACCTCTTTGAGCTGGTTCACACATGCATATATTTTTTAACTTAATTAGTGGAATTTTCAGTGACGATGGGGGTACGCAGGGGTACGCATACCCCTAAACATTTTGTTTGGCCTCATTGAGGGGCAGTATTTCAATATGAGTAGGAAAATGAAAGTACCCCCAAACATTTTATTATTTTTTATAGGAAAAAAGCACTGTGTGTGTGTTAAGTGTGCAAATAAACCATCCCAGATTGCACATCAGCACAAAGAATTCTCACTCCTCCTTACTTGCAGTACTTTTCAATGGAGGTACCGGTAGTTCCCACATTCCACTGACCAAGGATAGAGAAATCAAGTGATAAGACCTGGGTTTGTGAAGCAGTTTTTCATAGCAGTGATTTCCTTGAGCATGACTTAACTCCCCCCCCCCCAAACTTCCTTGTACGGTTGCACTGGTTCAGGCATTCATTCATTTCATCAGGTTCATCTTCCAGAGAACCTATGCCAGATATTGAGCCCGGGACCTTCTGTATTGAAAGCAGATGAGCTACAGCCCTTTTATCACTGGGCACATGGGCTCCCCAGTGCTAAACTATTAATCGAGGGCTGGAAGCAGGGTGAGGACAGTCACCACTGGAACAAACTTGCAAGATGCGGGTGGGGAGATGGCTGTGCCACATTTATTTCAGCAGGAGATACTTCCAAAGAATTTCTGTTTGGCTCAATCTGCTGCCACTTTCACAAATATTACTTTTTGGGAGAATGTTTCATGAAGTATGCAAAGCTGTTTTTGTTGTTTGAATAAGGCAGAGTTGTTTACGGTAAAAACCAATTTGGGGCGGGAGGTGGGGGGGAATAAGGGCCAGGTTATATTCAGGAGTTCAACAAAGCCTAAGCAAGGCTTAAGTGAAGAGTTAACATGCAAAGTAGCTTCCAGTCTATCTTCTACAAAGTCTATTGCTAGAAGTCGCAGCCCCTCCCCCACCCAATCATTTGTTATAAAGGCTTTTTTATGATACAAATTTGATAATCTCCCTTCCATGTTGGCATCGTTCTAATTTGCGTTGTAAGCCCATAAAATTCGGGCTCTTTGTCTCCCCTGAAGGCCACAAGGTTTTCAAAGATACCATTGTGCCGCCTAAAACCTATAAAATTGTCACTAGGGACTGATTAAACAGTCCTGAATTGAAACAGTGCGGGATTTTTTGTCTTGGTCCCTTTCAGGCATGACAATGCCCTTTTCAACTCCCGAGACAAAAGGGGGTTTAAGGGAGCGATTCTCTGGGAGATTCTTCGGAGATAACCCCAACCATATGGAAGACAAGGTGGCCAGCAGCTGAGACAAAAAAACAGGTGACAACAAGGACTGTCCACCCCAACCCCCAACCCCGGAAACAAGAGGCTGGACCCGAATATCCTTCTGCTCCCCACTCAGATGTCTTCTTGAAACCACCACCCACGGAGCTGGGCATCACACAATGACCCCCGGCCCTCCACAACAATGGGACTCAGAAGGCCCACTGCAGCCAAAGGCACACAAGCAAACACACACACACACACACACACACACACACACACAGAGAGAGAGAGAGAGAGAGAGAGAGAGAGAGAGAGAGAGAGAGATAAGTTGCTTTGTGGTCGACCCACCAATCAATGCCCAGAGAATTTGATCCTGCGCCAAGACGAGGGATGGTCAAAAGCAAGAGGTGCGCTTAATTGAAAAGAGTCCATTTTCAGATGAGCTGTTTTAAGGAAAGGGACACACCCGGGCAAACGTCCTTCTTTGGCACCAGTCCTGGTGGGAAGTGAAGCCCCTCATCATCATCATCATCATCTTTTCATCATCATCATCATCATCATCTATTTATATGCCACTTAGGCCAAGGCAGTCTCCAAGCAGTTTACAAAAAAAGGCAACAGATTGTAAACACAAAAATAGGCATGCACAAGTAGCAGTAAGCTGAAAAACTAGAATACCCAAATAAAACAAAAGCATTAAAAAGTAAAAGCAGCCGTACATTGTGAAAACTACAAAAGAGTCAGGGTTCCATCTAGAAACCATTCATCCTAAAGGAGTGGGTCAGTAATATTTCTCCTAGTATAATATAGAGCACACATCCCCCCTCCCTTGCCTAAGAAACCATCCAGCCAAACCAAAGGGTCAATAATATTCCTCTTAATTGGCACTGGAGAGAATGCGCACAGCTCCCATCTCCATACCTCCACTTCCAGGTCGCCAAGAGAAGCGAGGAAGGACCACACCACCACTTTCGAACTTCGCAGAAGGCGAGAGACACAGAGGTCCAGAGGACCAGTTCAAAATCCAACCTGCACTGTTTGCGCTAGAATTTCAATTCTTCCACCCAACACCAGATCACTTCCCTCTGCTATCACGATTGAGATTGTGCTGCTTGCCAATGAAGGAGGTACCAGGTTCCCATCCTAAAATCATTTAAAAGAGCCCGGAAATACGCAAAGGAAAAATTAAAAAACAAAAAACAAAAATCCTGCCTTTCATCTCAGTCTTAAAAAGTTGAGAAACTTCGACGGGCTCGGTTTAAGTCTTCATTCTTATCGCATTGCGGCTCTGACAATAAGGCTGTACGTGGGGGGACCCGAGAAAATCCCTCGATAGAAAATCGCTCGGTTAACCCCCCACGCCCTGCAAGCCAATTAGACAGTGAAAATGTGCGCAATTGTTACAAAACAGCATCGCGAAAATAAATCAGAGCCGGTTTCTTTCCTGCCGTAAGAGCTGTTTGGAAAATATATATACATTCTCGGTACTGTCACTTCGCAAAAACAAGGACAACATCATATCAAATAAGACAATCGAACAAGGGAGGTGGCAGAATATTAGAAGGGCTGTGCATTAATGACTCCAATGGTGCTGGTGCTGCTATTACTACTACTACTCTGCTTGCGTATATGCACGTTTTATTGTGCGAAAAGAAAGGGAGGCATTTTTCAGGAAGCTTGGAGGAAACCAGCTGTTTTAGGTTCCTTTCCAAGGAAAAGGGTCCCGGGCAAAGTTCCGTTTTTAGGCTATATAAGGCTTCCTTTCCCAGTTTCTGAACGCAACGCTTTGAAATAAATATATCCTATTTTTTGATACGTTTCTTATAAATCCGGCCAAAGTTAACTTGTATTTCAACTGGAGATATTTGAGCATGTGCGAAACTGCAGTTGAAGCAAATGGATTTTTCGAAGCCAGCGGTGCCCGTGTAATTGGGTCGGATCGGGCCCTTGGATTGCTTTACTGCAATGGGTACAGCCATTGACTGTAACTATATATTTAGGGCAAACATTTAGTTCAGAGCATCCGTCTTCCTGTACACATTCGTATGGTAAATTTAATGGCAATCACATTGATTAAAGCAGCCTTGCATTAATGGGACGAGTTGGCGGTACGGTATTCAAATATGGCATTTGCCAGATCGCAGACTGTGGGTGGCTTTCCTACCGCGAAGGGGTCCTAGCCTTGCAAACAGTCCTGGAAGCCCATATGCAGGAAAGCACCCCAGAGAGAGGTGAGCGGGGGAGGGGTCAAGCATCTCCCTAACAGCTTGTCACTTGACAGTCACTCTTTCCGGTGTAAATTGCCCCCTTCGACATAAATGTAGGCAAGCAATTCGACCTTCTGAGCGTTTACAGGCTTGCGAACCCCGCTAACTTCAACGGGACTGATTTTAATCCCGGAATTCCAAATGACCAGGCAACGGCATCCAAAAGATATTTAAAAGGGAACTTAGTGGGATCCTTCCGGAAGGGTAGAGCCCTTGGTCGCTCCCAAACACCAGCTTACTGGATCATTCGGCCTTGGTTTTTGTGTGCACAACTTTTGCGAGAAGAGGACGAGGGCTATTTATTGAGCCTTTGTTCTGATTTGTTTGCTGGTAATATGAAGTTTGGCCAAGCAATTGTCAGCCTCACACTTTCCAGTGCATTCTCTCTCTCTCTCTCTCTCTCTCTCTCTCTCTCTCTCCCCCCCCCCCCCACTTTCCTTATCCCTGGAAGTCCGATCTTTTGCGGGGAGGGAGTTTGTAGCACCAATTAACTTTAAGAGGGCAACCTGGATTTGCCGGCATGGTCCCATCAGAAATAGTGAATGATATGGGACTTTGGGGATCGCAGGCGCGCGCATCTTGGGTGATGCCGGCCTCTTCTGCCAAAAAGACACGGGTCCCGAGGGTGGTTTTTGTTTGCCAACAATCCGATTTATTGATCAGGGTAAGAAAGTTCTATTTGAAAATAAACTATGTCTGATACAAGCAACTCACTATTCGTTTTGTTTAGAATGAAATTCAACCTTCTTCTTTTTTTAAAAAAAACAACAACTATGTTTTCGGCCAGCTTTCTAAAACAATAGGCCAAAAACAGGGTTAGGGCGAGACGATCAAGGTTAGCTACGCCAGGCATTCCGATCCTCACAACATTGACAGGTAAGTCCCGTTGAATTCTGTTCTTTCCCAAGTAACACCAGGATCCGAAGCACCCCTCCCACACTTCTGTCTATTAATCCGGAACAACTACCATTCGTGGCTTTGCTACTCACAATCGTTCATGAGGGCTGCCATCCCATTTCACCGATAGCCATGGGTAGAAAATCCCCATATTTTCCCGACCCCTTACTGTGAACACACTATATGTGTGTGTGTACGTGTGTGTTGAAGGGAAATTAACCCGGGTTGGGCGATCTTAACTTTGCACCCTTCCTTCTATACGCGTTCCTATCTGCCAATCTTCTTTGGAACTTAACCCCCAGGAAGAGTGCGTAGGATTTGCAGCCTTCAAGATCCCACGGTTACTTCCGCGTAAAGATAATTTGGCGGGGGCGGGAGAGAGGATTGGGCCCACTTCCCTTGGAAGCAAGCTGCTGGGGATTTGATGTTACTGGTTGGGATCCGCGACTCGTTTTACTCTAAAGTAGTCCTATCCAAGCCAACGCCTCGCGAGATGAAGGCACCAGTCCAAGGCGTCGCCCCAGGGCAGGCGAGGTCCAGTGTGTGTGTCTCTCTCCTTCTGGCAACCTGTCCGCGTCCTCGGCGCCTTCCTCACCCCCAGTTCCAGGAGACAAGGGCCGGCGGCGCTAAGTGCTGGTAGGCGGGGAAGAGGCTCAGCGAGGCGGCCTGCGGGAAAGCCGGGTAGCCCTGGAGGCCGAGCGCGCTCTGGGCGCCGCCGTAGTCCTGCGCCGCGCCGCTGCAGCTCTGGCACGCCTTGCCTTCGCGCACCAGCACGGGCACCACCACCCTGCGCAGGAGAGGCGCCGCCGCCGCCGCCGCTCCTCCGGCGCCGGCTCCTTCCCCGGCGCGCTCTCCTCCGGCGCCGCTGCCCTTGGCGCGCTTCATCTTGTAGCGGTGGTTCTGGAACCAGATCTTGACCTGGGTGGGCGTCAGGCGCAGCAAGTGCGCCAGCTGCTCCCGCTCGGGCGCCGACAGGTAGCGCTGCTGACGGAAGCGCCGCTCCAGCGCCAGCGTCTGCGCCTTGGAGAAGAGCACCCTGCGCTTCTTCTTCTTCTCCTCGTCGTCCTCGTCCGCTCGCGCCGATGCGGCGGCCGGCCGCGATCTGCTCTCGGGGCCGCTCTCGTCCGAAGCTGCGGGGCAAGACAAGGGTTGGGGAGGGAAGGAGACAAGGCAGGCGCGTTAGATCCCGTTTCGTGGTTATCATTTGCTTGTTTACCGCTGCAAAGGGGCGCATGTAAGCGAGGATTAGGAAACTCCGGAAGACTGAAAGCGCAGTCGAAACATCATCATCATCATCATCATCATCAATGAAATACTGTCCAATGGATCCGACATATAGGTTAGATCTGAATGGTACATTATGCTGTGTTTGTGGAGAAAGAGAGCATAGGGAAGAGCCTGCTGGATCAGGCCCATCGCCCATCTAGTCCAGCATCCTGCTCCCACAGTGGGAAACCAGATGCCTGTGGGGAACTCTCAAGCAGGAATTAAGCCCAAGAGTGCTCTCACCTCCTGTGGTTTACACAGTAACAGGCATTCAGAAACATAGTCATCATGGCTAGTAGCCCTTGATAGCGCTCTCCTCCATGAATCTGTCCAATCCTGTCTTAAAGCCATCCAGGTTGGTGGCTGTCACTGCGTGCTGTGGGAGTGAGTTCCGTAGTTTAACAGTGCGCTGCGCGAAGACGTACTTTCTTTTACCTGATATGTGTATTTCTAGATTATACAGCTATAGCCACACACAAAATACACAAATAAACCTGCCCAACCACCCACAGATCCATTTTCTCTGGAGATCCGACAAAGCCGAAGCCCAAGAACTGAAACGGTAGCGCTTTTCTTTGGGCGCACTGTGACCTTCTTATTTAGACAGTGCTTTGATTATGGATAGGGTAGGATTTACACAGGAACTTACGAAGTTGCTTTATACTAAATCAAACCATTGGTCCATCCACGGGAGTAGCTCTTTAGGGTTTCACAAGGGAGACATTCCCAACCTTACCTAGAGATGACTCTAGGAATTCTCCGGAGCTAATTTCTCATCCGCCTCATCTTGATTTTTAAATGTGGCTATTTTATGTATAGTTTAATGTTTTGTTGCCAGCCCACAACACTGGAGACTGACGTTAACTGGTCTCCTGGAGCACCAATCCACTCCAGCAAGAACCTCCGAGAGGAACAGGAGCAGCACTAGGACGCGGGAGAAGTTGCGCAGCCGAAACCGCCTTCCTGTGGTTTGCATTGAGAAGGCAGCGACACCGCCTCTGTGTCACAAGAGTTAGGCACGAGACTGCGGGCAAGATTTCCTTTCAGCTACCATCTTAATGAAATATTGTTCTTATCTTACCCTATCTATTGGAAGAGTTTTAGAATAGCGAATATCTCCCCTTGATTTCAATGAGCTCCAGCCAGTCCTTTTACGAAATATTATTTGTACAATTGTAGAAATGGGTTTGTTGCTTCTAGCTCGCTGAGTTCCTAATCTTTTGCGTTTTATCTTATTTAGGGAAGTTTTTAATATTTAATGCTGTATTGTTTTAATATTTGACTGGAAGCCGCCCAGAGTGGCTGAGGAAACTCGGCCAGATGGGCGGGGTAAAAATAAATTATTATTATTATTATTATTATTATTATTATTATTATTAAAAAATTATACTTGGGAAGCTGGAGCGGTTGATAAAGCTGCAAAACAGTAAATAACAATGATTGGTGCATTTGGTGGTTTGTAGGGTGCGTGTATATGTGAGTGAGTGAGTGTGAGAAAAGAACAAGAAAAGTGAGAGGTAGACATTTATCGAATGCCCAAAAATCTATTAAACTTTCTCATCCTTCTTATTGCATCTCCCATACACACACACGCACAATTGCAAGGCCTCAACAACATCTATTTTGAAGTACCCTTTTGTAGGCGCCGTCTCCAAGCGTAAGGTTAGATCGGGAGATCTCCCGGAAGCCCTCCAAGCAGCCGCTCGCCTTAGTAAACTAAAAGAAGAGAAGATGCGGCTGATCGCGTTTGTTATCCTAAGCATGGGTGGTGGGTGGGTATGTGGAAGTGATATTCCTGGTGGATTTACTAATGGCAAAAGGGCGTGCTTTGGTTATATGGTGCGTGAGACATACTTCTAGGAACCAATGGGTCTATCTTCCTGTCTGTCTTTCTGTGACAAGAATCTCTCCCCACCTCCTCGCATTCAGGAGTCGCTTAGCTGCGAAGGGACCAGCTCTCATCCAAGTGGCGGATGGAGAAAATCGGAATGGAGGCGCATCTGCAAGAATACCGGTACCTGCCAGGGTTTATGGCCTCCGGAAGACCCCACCAGGAAGCCCTCGGGACGCACCATTTTCCTAAGAAGCCTTTTGGAAGACTGATCTGGGTTGTTAGGATTTTAAATAAGCTAGTACACGTTGTGAGTTATTACTCTGTCTGTAAATGGACTCGTGCTCGTTTGTGTATTTCCTTAATTTAGTGCCGGAGATTTAAGATGTAAGCCGTTCCTGTTCCACAATAGGAAGGGTCCTTAGATCTCCAAGAACTGCTACTCCGCTTCTGGAAACATTGAGCCAAACGGGAAGCATCTTCTGGAGCGACACTGACAGACTCTTGTAATTAACCAGGGGATCTGCTTTTGGTGAACTCAGAGCCAAAGGCCTGGAAAACGACCCACTACCCTCCTCATCTTGAGTACAAGGGAGCTTAAACTATTGGCAAGATGACCGGAAACACGTTGACTTGGACTTAAGCTGCGTACACAACATCCATTTCTAGCACACCCACTCACCCAATTATTTCTGGCAACTATAGTTTACTCCTCACAGAACTGCAATTCTCGACGCTCTTAGCAAACTACAGTTCCCAGGATTAATGGGGTATGTGTGCTTTAAAGGTTTAGCGGGCACAGAGCCTGTAAACCCATTCGGTGGAACCAAACTACTTCCATCGAAGGTCGCAATCTTGGGCGCGTTTACTTGCGAGTCTCTTCGCATCCAGTGGGACTTAATTCTGAACAAATATGCATAGGATCGGACTGAACGGCAGCCTGAAAAGGCTATAGGGAGATCGTAGGGAGGGGGAGCTTATCTCTTAGAAGGCTGCAGGCAGCACATTCGGCAGGAGTGAGGCTTGTACGTGTGGATTTCATTAAGTCCGCCCCCCTCATTTTCCTTGATAGTTCGAACATTTCTGCAAACCTCACTAAGGTGGAAGCAAAAAATCACTCCCTAGCCAGCCCAAATTAAGCGCTGTCCCATTGATTTCAAAGGGAAATCAAAACACGTGGCTACATCTCCCACTGAAATCAATTGGACTTTTTTTTTTAAAAAAAAACCAAAACCAAAAACTTAAGTGTGGCTGGGTTTTGCCCATAACTTGCTTAGCATTCAGATGGCGTTCACACCAATGGGACTTAATCCAAATGCTGGAATTTATTGAGCTTAGAACAAAAATGCATCGATGGATGGATGATCATCTTTCACTATTATATTACCATCATGATCTAAGCCATGGATTCTGTAGAAAGTCTGGAATTTGGTACATGCGTACATACTAACTACCACAGAAATAGACTACAGTGCTTTAAGAGCCATTACTTGGAAATAGAAATCGGTGGTGAGGGAAAGACAGACCGTAGAGATCAGCTTTGATGGGGAAATTGCCTCGGGATACACTGAAGCGTGTTTTGTAATTAAACAAACTGAGCCCCTCGGGGAAGAAACTACAAAAGACAGCCACGGATCTAATCTTGTTGCCCAGCAATGCAAGCATATTCTACATTATAATTACTCCAGCAATATTAACTAATTACAGCAACTGTGGTATAGATTGTATACTGGGCTGAGCTTGGTTTCTTATTTTTATCTACAGAACATGTTTTGATTTTCAATAAGGTGGGAAATATCTCTATGAAGTCTGTTTCCCTGTCTCTAAACAATTATTTTAAAAAAAACCTATGAATAGAGATCTATTTTTTTAAGACTATAGAATCATATATTATATATTTGCCAACATCTTCATCTAGGCACAAGTTCATTCAATGGAATTTTCTTGCTGAGGAAGTGTCCTTTAATTCGTATGGTAGATATATAATCGGCAAAACATTAATAGTCGAGGTAAAAGGCACCGTCAAGAAACAAAAAAATAACCCTACATGTGATGTCGTAATAGTTTTAGTACATAATATGTGACCAGTTAGTAAATACATATTATATTAATATCTGAACAGACGCATATGTGTCCGTCTTGAAGAGGAGACAATACCTAAGCTGGACCATTCCTAAGCACAAAGGCTATTACAGGGATCTCACGGTTTTGCCTGGAGTAAGCTTTATGATAGGAAGACATGATGTATTTCTGCCTTGCTTTGAGAAACGAGTGTGTGGGCGTCCCTGTGTCCGTGTACACACACCTGTGTACACGAGCGATATGTACGAAAGTCAGATATGACATATCTCGCTCAATATCTCCTCAATGCATAGCGTTATCGAATCCCCTTTGGTGAGGTGGGTGGGTTTCCCCTCTCTGCCGCACGCACACACCTTTCCATCATCTCTGCCCATCAATATTGTTGGGGTTCACCGTTCAATATTCCTTCGCCCATTATTTCTCGGTGACCACCACGTCCCCGTTATCTCCCTGTCTGTTACATCTCCCTCTAAGATGGTGGTCGCCTTTATCCCCCCCCCCCTTTCCCGGATCTCCCCCAAGCCCTTCATCCCATCTCCGCCGCCCCCCACTCACACAGATATTGGCTCCTGTCCGTTTCCATCCATTCCCGGTACAGGGAGCGGCCGTATCCCTCGCTGGGGTCCTGCTCCTTGCCTCCCCCGCCTTCCGGCTCGGGTAAATCCAAAAGGCTCCGCACCGTGAAGCTGATCCTGCCCACGGTAGTCATGGCAGAGATGCCCGCCGCCGCCTCTTAGTCAGTCCTCGGCAGTGGCGGTGATGGGCTGGCTAAGGCGAGGAGAGCGCAGCTACTGGGTGCCGGGAAGGCTCGGCCGGAGGCTCATCCCTGCTTCCCCTCCGGCGAGAGATTAGTGTCGCTTACCGAGGGGGCTCCTGTTTATATCAACAGTCCTCCTCCCCAGCGTCAACACGGGCTGCTTTCAAACCGTCCCTGTCTATGGGATGCTAAGTACCTGAATTAGTCAAGTGCTCAAGCTCTAATGGGGAGTAAGGGCAACCTCACCCCCCCCCGCACGCACACACACGCAGCCCCCTACCCATCCCCCCTCCTCTCCCCACCCCCCACAGAATCACCCCTCCCCAAAGCCAGCAGGAAGCAGCTTTCAGTGTTACAAATTCTGTCTGATTAGGCCAAAGTGGGGACAGATAATGGTAATTGTTCGCCGTGAATAACATCTTGGGTGGTATGCGGGGACCAGCAGCCGCCCTCGCCAGCCCCTCCGCCCTTCTGTGAGCACACAAAGTGAATCCTCGCAGGGACATCCGCAGCGCTTGTCCGGGGCTCGCTTGCTTTTCGCCTCGAGCCCTCCCTCGCTCCTCAGCCTTTTCACGAGAATGCAGGAATTTATTCATTGTTTGTTTTCTTCTCCCGGTTTGGGAACCACTTCGGGGGCACAGCTACCCAGGATTCAGTCTCAATGGGTCCCCTTCTCTTCTTTTGCAGTGGGTGCGCAGGGCTTTCCTTCGCGCCTCAAACATCCAGGGGCGTACCCCCGCGGGAACAGCCTCTTGAGTCCCTCTCCGCCCAACGCCAGGGCGGCACCAGCGTGGCTGAGCTTCCCAGGTCGTGAAAACGCTTTCCCAGGAAGCCCGTTCCGTCAGTGGGACCGGGATCCTGTTTCCAAAGAGTATCGTAGACTCCTAGCTGGCTCGACCCATCATCTAGTGGAGGCCAAACCATGGAATCATAGCATTGTAGAGTTGGGAGGGACCATGAGGGTCATCTACTCCAAACCATTGATTTCTGCTTTCCAAAGGTGTGAGCCTTCCTTGCAGCCAAGTTAGCGAAGGGCCACAGTTCAGTGGGAGAGAAAAGGCTCTGCATGCTGTCGATTCTGGGTTCAATCCCCAGCATCTCTAGGTAGGAGTGGAAAGACTTCTGCTCCAAACCTTGAACCCAGTGCAGGAGATGGACCACAAAGCAACTTCCTGCAAACCTGCAAAAGAAAAAGAAAGAAAGGATCATTTGGCAAAAAAAATTCAAAACTCAAAGATGGAACAGCATTCATAAGCACACTTATGTGAAACTAAATTACAGTGGTACCTCTGGTTAAGTACTTAATTCGTTCCGGAGGTCCATTCTTAACCTGAAACTGTTCTTAACCTGAAGCACCACTTTAGCTAATGGGGCCTCCCGCTGCCTCTGCGCCGCCAGAGCACAATTTCTGTTCTCATCCTGAAGCAAAGTTCTTAACCTGAAGCATTATTTCTGGGTTAGCGGAGTTCTTAACCTGAAGTGTATGTAACCTGAGGTACCACTGTATATTGAAAGCTGTAGGGATAGGTGTTAATCTCAGGGGACTTCAGAAGTTCTTGTGCACACAGATCATACACATTCAATGGTGTTAAACTGGAGTAAGCAGGGGTGGGGAACACCTTGACCTCCAGCTGTTGTGTGACTACAGCCACCCTCATCCCTAGTCATTGGTAGTGATGACTGGGGCTGATGGGAGCTGGAGTCCAACAACATATGGAAGGGCCCTGGACTCTCCACATCTGCTTTAGAGTGGTTGGTATTGGAACCGGTGAGGCTCATTTTGGGCTGGGTTGACAGCAGTGTTCCCAGAAGGTGGAGTTATTCCACTCCTGCCTGGGTGGGGGAAACAGCGTAGAAGGGATATTTGGATCTATTTTCAAGTATTTCAATCCAGTGGCATAAACTCATGCCACCCCCACCCCCATCCTCGCATAACACAAATGAAGCTAAAAACTGTGGGAGTTTTGTGGGCAACAGGAGAGGATATATTGATTAATATTATCCTTCCTAACTCATGCTAGCAAGTTTCTTTATGCAGCAGAGTGCATGCGCTCTACGTGGGGCTACCTTTGAAGGTGACCCGGAAACTACAACTAATCCAGAATGCGGCAGCTAGACTGGTGACTGGGAGCGGCCGCCGAGACCACATAACACCGGTCTTGAAAGACCTACATTGGCTCCCAGTACGTTTCCGAGCACAATTCAAAGTGTTGGTGCTGACCTTTAAAGCCCTAAATGGCTTCGGTCCAGTATACCTAAAGGAGCGTCTCCACCCCCATCGTTCAGCCCGGACACTGAGGTCCAGTGCCGAGGGCCTTCTGGCGGTTCCCTCACCACGAGAAGCCAAGTTACAGGGAACCAGGCAGAGGGCCTTCTCGGTAGTGGCGCCCGCCCTGTGGAACGCCCTCCCTTCAGATGTCAAAGAGAACAACAACTACCAGACCTTTAGAAGACATCTGAAGGCAGCCCTGTTTAGGGAGGCTTTTAATGTTTAATAGATTACTGTATTTTAATGTTCTTTTGGAAGCCGCCCAGAGTGGCTGGGGAGACCCAGCCAGATGGGCGGGGTATAAATAATAAATTATTATTATTATATATTATATTATTCCCCCTTTTACAAAGCAAGAAGGCTGGTTGCAGACTCGTGTGAGTCTCTTAATAAGCAATTCAATCTGGCTTGCCCAGATTGAGATATGTTCTATTATTCCTGGTAAGACCCCTTTTATCCCTCCTAAAAGAATAAAGACACAACAGTCTTATTCGTAAGTAACAAAAAGTAGTTTTACTCATGATCAGGCAGAGCACAGTGTGATCCCTGAAGGCAGGCTTAAAGTTACAAATATGTACAGACAGGTTTACCCCATATGGGAGATAACCTAGGGACTGCTGGCTGACAGCCAGCAGTGCAGTCCAGGTGAATCAGGAAGCAGGCAGGACGAAAAAGAAGAAAGGAGGTGGTTACGTGACTTGGCCTTTTATCAGGTCTGGAAAGGTCACACCCACCTACTAGTTGTGGGAATGTTCAGGGTGGCAGAAGAGGATATGTTTATTAATATCCTTCCTAACTTGTGCCAGCAAGTTCCTTTACTTAGAGTTTACATTCCCTTTTTACATGCACAGCAGATACAGTAGCTGATTGCAGGCTTGTGTAAGCCTCTCACTATTATACAATTCAGTCTGTCTTCAGATTGAATTGTACATTCCTGGTAAATTCCCTTTAATCCCTCTTAAAAGAATAAAGATGTGACAATCTTATTCAAAGTCAATAAAAGAAGTTTACTTACATCAGTTCACAGTTGGATCCCTAAAGGCGGACTTAGTTACAAATATGTACATGTGGATCTACCCCATATGGGGGAATAATTCCACTGTTCTGCTAGCTGAGAGCTAGCAGAGCAGTCCTAGCTAAAAGCTGGTCAAATAAAGAAGGAGTAAAAAAAAAAAAAAAGGTGTGCTGCGTGACTCTTCCTTTTGTTACCTGCACAGGTTAGGTCACGCCCACCTTCTATCACATGCAAAAGGAAGGATGCTCCAGTCAGGAGGAACAGAAAGTTTTGACTGGCTGGACCAAACATTCCCTCACATGTCTTCTCTAGTATTACAAGGAATGTTGTACTTGACTGCTCTCAGTGGATTACATCCCACACTAGCAAAGGAAAGGATGCTCCAGACCAGGTGTAACAGGAAGTTCAACTGGCTGAACCAACATTCCCTTGCATATCCACTCCAGGCAAACAGTAAGTGTTGTACTTGACTGCTCCAGTGGATTACATCCTACAAAAGCAGCAAACCAACTTTAGATAAACCAATAGTCTAATTTAGTGGGAAATGTTGTGTCAAAATAAAATGTTAAGAGTTACAATCATTCTGTAGAAAGTTACCACAAAAGAAGGTTGTTTCTGAAGCAGCAGCTGACAGCTGGATCCCAAGAACGCAAGACAGCCATCTGTGAGACGGATGCTCAGGGAGGAAATGGCACTCTCCTTTAAAGGAAGAAGAAAAATGTACAAAGTTTTAGGTATAGGCATTGTTTTCCAGAGTCAGATGGGTTTGGGACTCAAAAGCAAGCGGATTGGTTACACTTAAGCTTAGAAAAAGGTCCAGAATGGGGAGTGAGGCAATGAGGGCATTGATGGACTAGATAACCCTGCATTCCCTTTTAGCTCCACAATTCTATGATTCTAAGATTCTCAGATAGTGCTAGCTAGTTAAACCGGGGAAATGCAGAAGGTACATTCCTCTTCAACAAGGCATTTGGCTAATTATACAATCTATGACCTTTTTGTGGTAATCATTTAGATATTATCCCTCCTCACTCATGCTAGTGAGTAAACAGCAGAGCACATTCCCTTTGCAACTTATTGGAAGAAAGTTGTTGATTCGTTAGAATCCTTTAATTAATAAATCCAGTCTGGCTTGTCCAGTCTGGATTGTTCCTGGTAAGTTTCCCCTTTATTTACCTCTTTAAATAATAATAAGACAACACAGTCTTCTTTAAAAGTAAGAATAAAGTTTTACTCATATTCTGTTCACACCAATAATCTGAAGGCAGGCTTTATCTTGTGGTTACAGTGAAAAGAAGACTGGGCTACATCTCAGACTTTCTGCTTGAGGGCTCCAGCCTATGTGAAGGTTGAGCCATGCGCTGGCTAACAGCCAGGAGAGCAAGAGTAAGAGTAAGAGACTAAGAGTCCAAATGGTAAGAGAGAGATGGTTGCATGGCCAACCCTTTTATCTGGTAAGCTAGGGCCATGCCTATCTTCCTGGTCACACACAGAGGGGGGAAGTTCCAGAGCAGGTTTGACAGGAAGTCCTCCCTGTCTGGAGCCACATTCCCCTGTCTGTCCATTCTAGGCAACAGGAAAATGTTGTACTTGACTGCTCTAATAATAATACATTCCACAATTTTAACCTGGGGGTGGGGGTGGTGGTATTGTTTTGTCAGTTGTTATGCATTTTTGTGTTTATACTGTAAACCACCCTGTGGTCCTTCAATGAAGGCAGTATATTACTTTTAATAATAATGATAATACTAGAACAAAATTGGTGCCAGGCAAGTTATGGAATCACCATGGGCAGCATTGCATCTGCTTTAGGGCAAGGATGCCACCAGGTGGGGCCCTGTCCAGTTGGCTCTATGCTTTTCAATCTGGATTGTATTGCAAAAACTTGGGTTTTCTGAAAAATGCATCAAGGGGACCAGATATGCATTAACATCAGCAGTAAGGAATATTTCTTCCCCGTAGGGTCAAGGCAATTGCTGGATTCAATAGCTATACCCAGATAGTCAGCAACAATGACCATCTGTCAGAATGACAATGACAATCTATTAGAAATATGATTTAAGTCAACAATTCAGTTAGTAATTAAGGAACAATTAAGAACAAACTTAGCTGGTCTCTAAGATGCTACTGGACAATTTTTTAATTTAAAAGGAACAAGTGGTTACTGATGTTTTCTTTCCTACCGGTAGTTCTGAAGCAATTGACTCTGCACATATCTCCCATCTCAATCCTATTAGATACTGTTTTCAACATAATTGATTTCCACCTAATCTGTTTGGCTGGGAGACCTTAAGATGAAATCTTAGGAACAATTCAACAAAAGTCTGTTCACTGTCTTGTGGCATATTAGCTGATCATTGATAAAGAGATTTTGGAATTATTCAAAATAGATGTGGTAACTTAATCTTTAGCTATGAAGCCCCTGCTTAACTTATTTGATGAACTTCTCTATGAGAAAATGGTACACTGCATATTTGACATGCAGGGGACTAATCAAATTTGCCTTAATTCCAAACACTGAGAACTGGCATCAATTCACAGGCATACAAAACCTACCTGCATACTGAATTCCATTAGACACAACACTTATTTCAGTGTTCATGTGCTAAAGGTTTGCATGATAAGGTTTAGGGTAAAACGAAAAATATCATGTGATTTATTTCAATGGGGTTAATCAGATTTAATTGCAACTCAAACAAACTGCTACTTAAATTCATTGGATTCTCTTCAGTCCAACAAATGTGAGCTTCCAGCTCAAGAAGGCAGGACCCACCCAGTCATGAGGGGGAAGGAGAGAACTGAGTCAGATAACAGGGTGCAACCCTTTACCCACTTATCTCATTATTAGCTACCTCACTTTCCTGCCAGCCTTCCTGCTATTGTTGTGACACTGTTCAGGGGTGGAAGCAAGGGACGGATGTTGGGGGAGGGTCGCCCCGGGTTCCACCCTCTAGGGGGTGACACTCTGGGAGCCCCCCCCCTGTGACGCCCAAGCCACGCCACACCGCCCGGCACCCCATCCGTGAGGCGGCTGCTCGCACGGCAACTCGTAAGGCTACCGTGTGTGAAAAGCATCACGGACGGGGCAGCCTTAAATTCACTTGCTCAGCAGCTCATAAGGTTGCCGTGGGGAGCAGCAGCACCAGCATGGGCGGACAGGATGAACGGAGCATGTGCAAGCCGCACATGCGCCATTCGTCCTGTCTGTCCGTGCTGGTGCTGCTGCTCCCCGCGGCAACATTACGAGCCACCGAGTGAGTGGCAACTCGTAAGGCTCCCGCGCATGAAAGGCTGCCCTGTCGCACGGACGGGGGGGTTGCTCGCTCCCGGCCCGGCAGCCCGGGCGGACTGCGCTCCATAGCACATGTGTCGTGACGTCACGACGCATATGCTACAGAGCGACGCTCCGCCCCCGGGGGGTGCCGCTTGGCTTGCCACCCCCGGCAGCCAAGTGGCTCAGTATGCCACTGACACTGTTTACCACCACCACCCTGGTGAAACTAAAAAAGGTGAGACTAAACTCTCTGTCATCCTCTCCATGGCCTCCCTGCATGTTCTGAGGAAGGGCCATAGGGATCCTTTCTCAGAGCCAGGCATTCTGGGCAAGGACACCTGTGATGGCAATGTGGTTTACACAGTGGCTAGAAGTTGCAGGATTTACAATCAAAATCACAAATGCATGATTGCCAGAAAGGCACACGAGGGGCTGGCACTTAAAAATTTCCTGAATCAATATAGAATGGACTGTTTGAGGTCACTTTCTTAATGCTTTGGTGGGAATTTCAAACAAAAAAGATAATTTTATGTACTCCCTGTCTGAGCTCTCCTTCTCTTTCTTTCAAGCCAGCAATGTGAACAGTTGTACATGCCTTGGCTCTGCCCAGAACCCAGACTCCACTTTGGAAACTAATTTTGTATTTTGTAACTAAGAAGTATTTTTACCGGTACCTGCATACCAGTTTGATATATTTGCTGCTTGCGCTGAAATGTAAGTAAACTGTTTTGTTTTTGAGTTGCTGCCCTCCAGACCTCTCATGGAGGAGGCACACAAAGAAGGGCCTCAGATAATGATCACAGGGTCTGGGATAATTCAGATGGGGAGAGGTGGTCCTTGAGATATTGCAGTCCTGACTTGTTTAAGGCTTTGTAGGTAAAAACCAGCACTTTGAAGTGGGCCTGGAAACTAATTGGTAGCCAGCGCAGTTAGGCCAGGATCTTTCTAATATGCTCAAACTGCCTTTCCTTCAGTGAGCAACTTGACCACCAAATTCTGCACCAGCTGAAGCTTCTGAACCCTCTTCAGAGGCAGCCCTACATATTAACGCGATGCAGTAATCTAACCTAGAGGTTACCAGAGCATAGACAACAGAAGATAGGGCCTCTAGCTGAAAGAGATGGAAGGGATAGAGGCCACCTGAGCCTCAAGTGACAGTAAAGGATCCAGGTGTACCCCCAAACCATGTACCTGCTCCCTCAAAGGGAGTGTAACCCCATCAAGAGCAGGTCATCTCCCATACATCCAGTCTAGGGAACCACCCATTAACAGTACCTCAGTCTTATCTGGATTGTGCCTCAGTACCTTGACTCTCATCCAGTCCATTACCGAGGCAAGACAACGTTGACTGAACATATTTCTGGTTTGCCAAGCATTTCTTAGAGAATGAATTTGATTCAGTGCTTGGCCATTAGTTCTAGTTACAGGTAGGTAGCCGTGTTGGTCTGCCGTAGTTGAAACAAAATAAAAAAATTCCTTCCAGTAGCACCTTAGAGACCAACTAAGTTTGTTATTGGTATGAGCTTTCTTGTGCATACACACTTCTGAAGTTTCAGTGTATCTGAAGAAGTGTGCATGCACACGAAAGCTCATACCAATAACAAACTTAGTTGGTCTCTAAGGTGCTACTGGAAGGAATTTTTTTATTTTGTTTCATTAGTTCTGTATTTTATGCTTTTGTGATCTTTTAATGCTTATGCCATACATCACAATGATTTGTTTTCCCCCCCAGTTTAGAAATACCCCTATAAATACATGCAAGTCCAGAGGTCTCAAAAGTCCGGGAAGGTATGATGCGGATACTTTGATAGTCTTATCACTTATACTGACTTCTTCAGGAGGCTTCCCCTGAGCAATTAATTAATTAGTCCATCAATTAATCCGTGCAATTGTGGCTTGTGGTTCCTTTCGCGCTATGATTCCAGATGGGCCTGTATCTCCGCGGGAGAGGAGGGGGGGATTATTCTTTTAATCTCCTGCGGTTATTGATTCGCAACTCCCTGTGCAAACAGCGCCCCAACACAAACGCCTCTCGGCGCGCCTATTCGGAGCGGAGCGGAGCCTGAGCCCCGCCCCTCCCGCTCCTGGCCCTCTTTCCCCGCTGGCCGGCTGAAAATGTAAATAGAGCAATAATGCGCCAGGCGGGGAGGCTCAAAGAGCTCTGTCTCTGGGGCTGATTTGTGGCCTGGGATGAGCAGGGGACGGGCTGCAGTTGGCCGACTTCCTGCATATTTCTTAGGGACTGGACAGGCTCTCTATAAAAGATTCCCAGGCCGTGATGATTGGAGCCACCTATCAAGCGTGCCCGGTGACAGTCGCTTTCCTGCCTCCCCCCCCCCCGCCCTCTCCCCCGTCCCTCCCCTGGTTCCTCCTAGATCAGCCTCCCCGACGTCCTGGGTGGTCGGCCCGAGGGGAACACAAATACATGCCAACTGCTAGCCTGTGAACAAAGGGGAAATGTAGCCCTATGTCCTGGACCTGTTGGAAGCATTTGTTCCAGTCAAGATTTTGCATTTGTTCAGACGGGGAATAATAGGTGATTGACGCCTCCTGACAATGTGCTTTAGCTCTCCGGGATAAATCGGAGCTTGTTCCTTGTTGTCATGGTTTTCAATTGGGTTCAATGGGATTTGAACCACGATCGACTCTGCTTTGCGTCTACTGCAGCCTACTCCATACAAATTTATTAGTTATGTCTTTTTAAATGAGATTAAATGGAAACGACTTCAGGGAAACAACTCATTCATAGCCAGGGGATCCGGGTGCCCACCAGCATTTGAATGCCAGCTTAGGGGTGTGTGTGTGTAATGAATATCAATTCATAACTTCAATCTAGAAGCAGGGTCCCCAAACATGGTAGGCCGAAACCCTGGGAGATAAATGCTTCCTTTTTTTTTTACACTTAAGGAAGTGGATGGGGCTGAACTGGTCTCCGTCCAAATGCCCTGGTTTTCAACTGGGTTGTGGACCAGGCTGCGTATGGACCTCGGTTTCAATACAAACCCTTCGGCTCCGCTGGGCTGAGGATGGGAGCCAAAGGCAGCCATCACAACTGCTTGGAAAGGCAAAGTCCGCCTTGAATATAATAGGGCTGTTTAGAGGAAATGGGTCGGAGCCAGCGTGGGCTGCAAAGAGCTTAGAGAGGTGCCGGCTCCTCTCCGCAAACAACAGTAGCCAAAAAGGAGGGGGGGTGTCTCACAAAAGGAGATGGTTCTCCTTTGTATGTATCCTCAAGGACAGGCCAATATTTCTGAGGCCATCAGCGATGGCAACGAATTAGGGGGGGGGACCCCTCACCCACTATCCCCACCTCCCAACTCCTCGACCCCTCTAGAAAGAAAGGTACTTATATTAAAATCTTGACCCTGAAAGCAAACAGTTCATGGCTTCTGGGGAGGTTGTCTCTCTGTGTGTGTGGAGTTTGAAGCCCGGAGGGACGAAGTATTCAAGGTGCCTCTTAGAATACTTGCCAAGGACTCTCTAAGGAAAGTTGGTTTGGGTTGTTGTTTTTTAAACTTCGCGAGTCAGGAGAGAAAGTCTCTACTCCAGTGACCTCTCTTAGCCTTTTAAGCTATTGAATATCCTAAGCCCACACTGCTGTGTAGAAATAAGTAAATGGTACTCGTCAGCCCTTAAGAGCCCTTCAGCACCAAATATTTGCTCTTTCTCTTATGGATTCTCTCCAGTGGCACCAAAAACGCTCCTCTTCCAGTCTCTGAGAGAGCCGAGTACACCAACCCCTTAATAGCTCTTCGGAGAATCTCGTTGTGCTGGGCGGGCGGGAAGGTAAGTCCCTCGGGTGGAGTGGAGGAGAATCTGCTCTCAGCTACCAAAATATCTTGATATAAACCGGGGTGTTTCTATCAAGCTGTTCCTATCTCCAATGCTTCCTAGTGGGACTTTGGGCTCTGTTGCTTTGGGAACCTGTTTTAAAACTTATTACAATTAGTCGATGAAGTGGCAGGTTGTCGTGTGTGGGAGTGTCGCATAATGGAATTATTTCCCGTACAATCAATCCATCTCTGCACATAGAAACCTAGCTGTCAGGTAGACTAGAATCCTTTCCCCCTGACCTCTAGCTTTCTATGTGCTGGGATTTTTAAAAAAGTTATTTGCTTGGATTCAACCATGTGAGCCTCCAAGATGGAGGACAATGGAACAAGAAATAAGCCGCAGAGTGCAGGATGGGATGATCTAGCCTCCTCCATGTTTCAGACGATATTTGATTATTCCTTAGGTGGAATACTTACATTTGACCCACTCGTCAGTTCTACTTTCTGAGTCTGACAATTGTTATAAGCAATTAAATGGACTCTTATTTAGATGTGCATGCCATAGGTGCAAAAGTCTCTGTGTGGGCAACATCTTCGTTAAGCAAAGGAAGAAATGCTATTTTATCATCATCATCATCATTAATCTGGAATTAAATATGATATATATCCAACTGCTGACCTTACTGAGTGTCGTGCACTTACCCCTTACCCAAAACTCTGGCCTCCACCCTTCTGAAATAAGAAGCTCAGCTGTTCCCTTGCGACCTTCCAAAGCAAACCTGAGCAAGCAAACAACGCGTAAAGCAGTTCCCATAAGAACTAAGCAATGCCCCCAACGCGTTTCGAGCGGATTGACTTTTTATCTCCAACAATGAAAAGAAGACAGCGAAAGAATCAGCAGTTGAGACTCAGCTAGGACTTGATGTCATGTTCTCTGAGTCATTTGTCCGTAAAATGGGAACACTACCTCACAGGGCTATTGGCAGTGTGGACGACGTAAGAATATGAATTTCAGATGCGATGGGAGTCAACCGTAAGCTTATCTGCCGCTAAAGCTCTTGCCATCAGCTGAAACAGTTGTGTATCGATTGACTGTTTCTAACCAAATCATAGGAGTCAGAAGGTACCTTGGAAGCCACAGCGCTTTACAAAGTATAACGCTACCCGTTTTCCAGAGTAGATGGAATTCGTGGAATGAAGCCGATAACCATTGCGATTGATATTATTCTCAGTAAATAAACACGGAAGTGGATAGCTATGTGGAAGTCCAACTCTCAATCTTACTGAGAGTTGGACAGGGCAACCAAAGCAGTTTCTGTGCCAAAACCAGGCTTAAACTCTGACTGAAATGTATCTAGAAAATCAGCTTCCTCCAAGAGCACCTGGATCTCGTCCATGTAGGAAGCTGTCTTATGCAGAAGAATCTGCAGCCAAACCACAAGTGCATGATTGCTAAAGAGTCACAAACAGGGGACTGTATGATGCCATATCCTCTAAACTTTTGTGGTGGGAGGGGGTACAATAGAAAACGTAAACTTATTCTTCCTGATGTTCATCACTGTCTCTGTTGAATCCTTGCGAGCCTTTTGCTGTGAGTAAACATTATATCGTTCTTGTTTAGTTGATCAGTCTAAGCATGATTGATTTGTTACAGTAAGAGGAAACATAGAAGGAAGATGATCCATGTCTGCCTAAGCATCCTTGGATATCCTAATTTGTTCTAGAAGCTTATACAACCTTCCTTGTCTCTAAAAGCTTCTAGAGATAAGCTGTACATAGATGCTGATTTTTAACTCTGCTGAAATAGGTATTTGCATTCTTACACAAGAAGAGGAAGGATAATTAATAAATTAAATATCCTCCCCTACTCATCAAAACCCATCTAACACTGGTAAATTCCAGGTTAGAGTACTGCATCGCCTTGTATATGTAGGGCTGCCAAACCATCAGCACAGCTAAGCTGCATCCCTCTGCCACTTTTTGGCAGAAGGAAGAATCTCTAGGGCTGTTGGGGAGGAAAGTAACTTTAGAAAGATAGAAATAGAAAGTTTTGCAGCTGGTCGGTCTCTTTCTAAGCGGGTGCCCTGATCTGGCAGATCTCCAGATTAGACCCGAGCAGGCGGCCTAGGTAGTGAAGAGAAGGCACAGCTGGTGTGAGGAATAGGAGCAGGAGGGAAATCCATGTGTTGAAGAAGGAACACACAAAGCTACTTCACACACACGCATATACACTGGAGGGGACCCTGGATGAGAAAATGGGTTCTAATTTGTTGTGTAATATAAAACTCTGCTCCAAAGGTACCGAGGAATAAAAAACAATTTCCTTATCTATAGACTCCAGTAGATTTGATTATTTGCTACAGGTAGTAGACGCTACTATTACAATTGCAACGGCCATTACGATTAGGAGCAGACTAAGATATTCAGCTTAAATCGCGTTCCATTTTGCCTGGAGACAGAGCTCCCCCCACCCTACTTCGAAGGGATAGTCTTTTTGTTGTTGTCATTGTTCCCAGTTAAATACAAAAAAGGGGGTGAAAGGAGGGGAAGGAGGGTTGCTGCGCGGGGCTTAGGGATGGTGAATTTGGGCAAGGAAAAGCTGCTGGCGATTGCCAATGGCCCCTGTGACTCTCCATATGCGTCAAGAAGTACAGGTATTTACAGTACAAGAAGGACGTTGTTATAGCTTAACTGCATTGTGGTGGGAGAGTTAGAATCGCGCTCCGCGCGAGACAAAACGCGCCTTAGACTCCTAGCGTTTGGAACGCAACCGGAAAATACCTAAATACACGAGATCTGCTTGGAGAGCTTTGCGATCGCCCACGTTGGGTGGTCGGTAATCCAGAACCGAGCCGTGTTCTACTATGATATTTACTCAAGGGTAATAAAGGCACGGGGTGCCGACCTTATTTACCCCTAACAGCAAATGACTGCAATTGGCACAGCAATTAAAAAAAACCCTACCCAAGTCTCCCTGACTGACATTTCTCACTAAGCGCCATGGCTTACACATACACAAATACATTTTACGATTTCAAATCAGACTGTGAACCTAGAGGTTTGAGGACTTTAAGAGACTGAGGTCTGCGTTCAAGACAAAGCTGATCTCGCCTTTTCTAGTGATTTGCAACCGGGTGATCTTCCTATGGGACCGCAGTTTGCGTTGGAAGAGAGGAAAAGCCCGCATCTCTCTCTCTCTCTCTCACCGACATGCACGCACGGAAGCATAGGATTTGGCGTTTAGAGGAAAAGAAATAGAAGCTGGATCTGAAGAAACAGGTGCAAAGAGAAATTGAACAGGGAAAGAAAACCTCGGAATAAACCGATTAACCCAGAGAAGTAAGGAAAACACGGGTCCTTCGAATTGTTTCACTCGCCTCTTGTGTCATACGCCAGTATCAGGATCCTAGCAAACCTGGTCGTGTATCCATTGTTGGGGGGGGGGGGATGCAATCGCGCAGTCACCCTTAGCTGGCGGGTAAGCCCTACTGAATACAGTTGGAATGACTTCTGAGTGAACACGCATAGGATTGCTCTGCCAGACTTTTAGAAGCCTGACACCCCATGCTGCTAAGAGTCAATTGTGTAATCCTAAACACGCTTACTGTAAATGGGACTTGCCTTTTAACACCGGGAGGATATTATATTATTATTATTATTATTATTATTATTATTATTATTATTATTATTATTATTAACAACAGGTCGTTATCCTCAACGCCACAAGTCTGCCAAATCGAGGATTTCCAGGATGTGAGGCATGTGGTCTGACAGCTGGGCTCCTTAGGAAATAGGACAGAAAGCTCAACGGAAAACTTCCTTCCAAGTTCTAGGCACATCTCAGCCCCATTTATTTCACCGAGGCACATCCTTAAATCTTTAGAATCAATGGGCTGGAAAGTGCTTCGCGAGCTGGGTACTACCCAGCACTTTTATGGGTCCAATCCAGTTCCAGCTGAAATCAGTGACAATTAAACTCTGCAGTGCTCACTTAATGAGGGGAAATGCATAAGATCGGAATATATTTCTATGGTGTCAGATTACTGTACTCTTTTTTGGACTAAGTGTTTAAAGTTAGGCTACGATCTGCTGTTCTTGGAAGTAAAGGGAAAGCTCTATTACTTTTACAAGAGATCCATTGCATCCTACAGACTATCTATGAACTGGGCTACACACACAGAGAGAGGGAGAGATTGTATAAGTACCAGGCACTCCTTGATTTGAGTTTCATGAGTTGACCGTTTTCATGAAGCTGAAACGGGTAAATTTGTAACCCTTTAGGGGTGGCGGTGGGGTGGTAGTGGGGGGGTTTCCTCTGAATGCAGACATATTTCGACGTACTTTGAAGAAATTATAAGCATAAAGCAAATCTGGGGGTCTCTCTTCAGAACAGCTTAAAAGGATAATACGAGGAGAAGAAGAGGAAAACACAAGCGCCTTAAATCCAGGCTTTAAACAAAGGGAAGGTAGTGGCAGGGACGAGGCTCGGCTCCGCTAGCAACGAAGTCCACGTGCATAATGGCTGAAAGGACGACCACCCAAAGTGACAGCTTGTGGCATGGAGGATGCACACACAGAGAGAGAGACCTGGAGTAGTTTGACCTCCTCCGCTTGTGGCCAGGCAGGACGAAAGAGTCGCTCGCTGCTCAGGGAAGCCACTGGGACCTCGCTTGTGAACAGGCATCAGTATTTCAGACAAATGGTATCTGAAGAAGAGTGCATGCACAGGAAAGCTTATGCCAGAACAAAAGTAGTTGGTCTATAAGGTGCTACTGGACAGTTATTTATTATTATTATTATTATTATTATTATTATTATTATTAATTTCTTTCGATTGCTTCAGACCAACACAGCTACCTACCTGAATAACACAGCTACCTACCTGAATCTAGACTCAGAGAAATAAGGGAGAAACGGCCTTGGTAATATAACCAGCACGCGAAAGTCAGCGAGAGCTGGATGGAAGAGAATTTGAGGTGTACCTGCCAGATTTTGGATTGTAAACAGTCAGGCAAGGCCTAGCTCCTTTTTAGTTTTTGTGCAGCAAGAGAGTTCGGGTGCACCCTCGTCAATAAAAATGATGGTGATTAATTTAAAAAAAAAATATCTTTAATATCGCCTTTCATTTTTTTTAAAAAAATAAAGAAATCTCAAGGCGGTTCTCAACAGGGCGATAAAGTACAATAAAAACCATAAACACTGCTGAACAAAGCTATGATAAACTCCACTCTCTGGTATTGGGAGGAAGACCTGGGAGGAAAAAATAATAAATAGAGCACCACTGATCACTCAATCTCGAGTATTTTCTACTGAAATGTATATTTTCAGTGTCTTGTCATATATGTGTGTGTGTGTGTGTGTGTATTTGTGTGTGCACACGTGTGCATATATACACATATTTGTGCGTGCGTGAGTGCACGTGTGTGTGGCAATAAGCATGAAGGCGGTCAAAGGCTGTGTGGGAGATGAGAGGGAATGTGGATGAGGGAATATTGATTAATATTTCCTATCCCAGCTTGTGCTAACAAGCTCCAAACTAGCAGAGTTTCTCATCCCCAATAAAGCGCAGCAAAGCGTGGCGTTTAAGTTCCTATGAACTTCTAGAATAAGGCAGATCCTGGCACATATTTCCCCTGGTTCCCTCTTAAAAGAAAATACACGACACATAAGCTTATAAAAGTATAAAGGTTTTACTCACAAACATCCAAGAATATATAAGTCTCAGAAGGCAGGCTAGCTTAGATTAAATGTATGTACATGTGGAGATTCTCCTTAAGGGAGAAAGGCTCCATGTGGGCCTCTCTTGGCTGGAAGCCAAGAGAGCATCTCCTGAGATGTTGCATCCTCGGAGTCCTGGTGGGAAGAGAGAGAGAGTAGCAGCTCACCTGTATCTTTGAATAGCTACAGGTAAGGCCACTCCCACTTCTGGTCACACAAAGGAAGTGATTTCAGCCTTGGCACAGGAAACTCTACCTGGAGGACCAAGCCCCCTTTGTGTACACTCTAGGAATGTTGTGATTGACTGCACCAGTGTTATACATCCCACAAACCCCTTCTCAGTCTGAACAACATTTAACAAACATAAAACAACTTTATTCAACCACCCAGAGTCCCAGCTTGACACGCAGGTTCTGGAAACTCTCTCGTGGCAAGGGTTTCGTGAGAATGTCCGCAGTCATCTCCTGAGTATTACAGTAGGACATTTCTACTAGTCCATCTTGGATCATCTGGCGAATGAAGTGGTACCTGACCCCAATGTGTTTTGAACGTGCAAGGAACTTTTCGGTTTGCACTAGCTGCAGGCAGCCTTGATTGTCCTCCATCAAGCTGACAGGTCCTTTTCTCGGCAAACCAAAGTCTGTCAGGAGTTGATCCAGCCAGATGATTTCTCTGCATGCTTCCGAAGCTGAAATATATTCACTCTCTGTGGACGATAAGGCTACACATTTCTGTTTATAACTGCCCCATATGATAGGTGCATTTCCAAACATAAAAACATAACCACTTGTGGATTTGTAATCCGCCTTATCCCCAGCCCAATCTGCATCACTGTACCCAACCAACTTAGGGTCCCTTACAGCTGGCAATCTTAATTTACAATTCATTGTACCTGTGATAAATGTGAGAGTGTAGCCATAGTGGAGTCTCTCTTCTTCTTTGGACTGCTGCCCGGAGCAGCCATAAATCGTCTTAACGAGCCCTGGCTCCGCAATGGTGTCCAGCCACGCTTCCGTTGGGCAGGCTCTCTCACTCACTCAGCAGAATCGCGCAGCGCCTTGTGTTGGCAATTTTAGGTCTGCTTCTCTGTGTCTGGAATAACTGAGGTCCAGACAGTTGTATTCTAAACTACATATTTATTGACTCACAAACAAAAGAAAACCTGAGGAGTCAAGCTCCATAGCTACGATACACACTACAGCATACACTACTCGGGAAAGGGGAAAGTGAAACCAACTTCGCCTTCTCTCAGACAAATGATAGTTGCCTGGATACCTTGGCAGAGTTCCCAGAATCAGAACGATGGTGTTAACTGCTTGCTGTCCAGGAAACACAACACCCCCTCTCGTTCGCAATTCTGGGTATACATATATACATCTCAACCCATGTTCAATCCCTCACAGAAACCTTCCTGTTTCTGGAAACTTAGGGGTTTGGTGAAACCGTCTGCGAGATTCTTTTCACTAGGACAATATTTCAGCCTGACCACATTTGTCCTAACACTCTCATGCACATTTTTGAACCGAATATCCAAGTGTTTCGTTCGTGCATTGAATTGACCGGATTCCACCAATTTCAGGCATGGTTGGTTATCCTCCCATATGGTGATGGGCAGATAACACTTCTCACACACATCCTCCACTAGGCACTTGTAGAATTCAAGCTCACGACACAGTTCTGACAGAGCACTGAATTCTGCCTCAGTCGATGACAGTGCAATCAGACTTTGCTTTTTGGACCTCCAGCCAATTACAGAATCTCCAAACATTATGACCATCCCAGATATTGACTTTCTGTCTGAGTCGCTAGCCCAATCAGCGTCAGCCCAACATTGAAGCTGTTCATTGCCCTGGGCTGTCAGTGTGAGGCTAAACTCTCTGGTTTCTTGCAGATACTTAAGAACTCTCTTAATCCCGTTCCAGGCCATCACACTGGGCTTGGCTGCTTCTCGACTCAGCAGATTGACTGCAAATGCAATATCGGGTCTACTCCATTGAGACAAATAGAGCAGGCTGCCCAGAGCAGATTGATACACCTCCTTGTGCTCAAACTCTTTCTTTTCATCAGACTGATTGTCTTTAACAAAGCATGTCTCCATTGGTGTCCTTACACCCTTACAGTCTGCCATGTTGAATTTCTTGAGCAACTGATCAATCTTTGAGCTCTGGTTAAGTACAAAACTGCCATCTCGGTCTCTGTGAATGTGAACCCCTAGATACATGCTCACAGGACCCAACTCCTTGAGTTTGAAGTGCTGCCTCAGCTTACTTGCAAACTCCTGCACCTGTTTGTTTGTACTAGCAACAAGGACAATGTCGTCAACAAAAATTAATGCCAATTCTTGTTGCTGACCTGAACCCTTTAGGTACAAACAACTGTCTGCACGACTCTTCCTGAAGCCTAGCTTCTCCAGAGCCTGGTTGAGACAAATATTCCAGTTTCTGGCTGATTGTCTCAAGCCATAAATGGAACGGTGTAGTCTCCAAACCAAATTTGGACTATCGCCTTCAAACCCTGGAGGAGGTAACATGTAGATTTCCTCCTGCAGCGGTGAGTTCAGGTAGGCGACGTCGATGTCGAAATGTGCAACCTCAGCACCTCTCTGTGCTGCTACCGCTAGCAGTAATCTCATGGTCTCACTGCGGGATGTGGGTGCATAAACTTGAGAGTAATGCACTCCTGGTCTCTGGCTGAACCCTCTGGCCACCAATCTCGCTTTGTATTGTGGCTCTCCACTTGCAGTGGGTTTCAACCTATAGACCCAGCGACAACTCACAGCTTGCTGGTCAGCTGGCAGAGTTGTAAGTGTGAATACTCCAAGCGATTTCATGGCGCTAAGCTCTTTCTCCATCGCTTGTTTCCACTTGCTGGACTCTGCTTGAGGTAACTTCCGCACCTCAGCGAAGCTCTCCGGTTCGCACAGAGCAACATGGGCCCAAACCGTGGTGGCTTTGAACCTGTCAGGAGGTTTGCCTTTCGTGGTGCGCTTGGAACGCCATGGCACCACTGGAGACTCCCCCTCTGACCCAGACGTGCCGGACTCAGTCTGTGAGTCCCTGGCATCTGGAGAACCGCCAAGCGATTTGCTGCGCTTGCTGTGCCCTCCTGGACTGAACTTGCCTGAAGGTGAGCGTGGAGACCTACTGCGCTTCTGTCTCCTAGCTCTTGTCTCCCCTGGAGACGTGGGTGCGCTGCTGGGTTCAGACTTCACCTGAGTCTTAGGGATTGCTCCCTCTGGCACTGCACCCTGGTCGTGTTTGGGATCATGGCCCGAAACACCAGCAGGTTGACCACCATCAGCACCACCAGCGGGTGTGCCTGACTGATCCTGGTAGTCAAGACCGCTGAACAAGTCTGTGAGCACTTCAGGATTGCCATGAATCCTCTTCCAGCCATCTTGCTCACAAAACTCTGCGCTGCGGCTGATCACCACCCGAGAACGATTTCCACTCGGATGAGCAAATCTCCAGGCTTTCGACCCTGTGTCATAGCCGCAGAAAATAAGTTTCTGTGACCTCGGGCTGCCCTTCCTACGTAACTGCCGGGGTATCAGGACCCAGGCCTCTGCCCCGAAGGTACGGAAGTAGTGCACCTTGGGCTTCTTTCCGTAGAGAAGAAAATAGGGCGTGGTCCCTACCACAGAGTTGTATGTCCTGTTCAAAGTGTGACATACAGTTTTCCATGCTTCGGCCCAGAAGAATTTGGGCAGACCCGAATCAAACAAAATAGCATCAACTGCCTCCTGCAGGGTTCTGTTCCTGCGCTCTGCAACCCCGTTCTCCTGGGGAGCGTAAGGAGAGGTTTTTCTATGCTTAATGCCTTTGGCACGAAAGAAATCCTGCAACTTTGCACAAGTAAACTCAGTGCCTCGATCGGTCTGGAAAGATTTCACTTTGGTGCCAAATTCCACCTCTACTGCCTCCACCCATTCTTTAATCTCTTTCGCCGCTTGCCCCTTGTCCCTGAGCGGGAAAATCCAGCCGGCGCGAGAATAATCGTCGATCAGACATAGTACAAAGCGGGCATGGCCTATGCTGGGAACCTGCATTGGTCCACACAGATCGGCGTGAATCAGCTCAAACGCCTGGTTGGCCACCCTGTCTGACCTTGGGTAACTGCAAGAATGCACCTTCGATCTCTTGCAAGCTCGGCAGTCTAGGAATTTAGTGCACTCCTTCATTTTACAACCCTCAGTGCACTCTACCTGCTTGCGCACGTACCCCCAATTGGCGTGCGAAAACCTGCGATGCCACAAGTGTAAACATTGATCGTGGGTGGGTTTGTTGGCACAATGCGCGTGTGCCGTCTCAAAACTGTTTTTACCTGTTTCAGCACCCTGCGCCCTCGCTGCGGCGCTGTTGTCAGTTTCCAGTATGTACACCCCATCATGGCCTCTCACCTGGACCAACTGCTTTCCACCTTTGGAGATGGTGCATACCTGGTTACCAAAACTGACCATGTAACCTGCAAGGTCTAAAGCTGAAACAGAAAGTAAGCCATACTTCATGCCATCTAAAACAAACACATCAATGTCATCATTCAGACAAGGCATATAAAAAACACCAGCTTTGGTGACAGATTTAGTGGTTGCATCTGCCAAAGTGACTGTGGTAGCATCTTGGATCGACCTGCAGTTCCGCAACTGACTGCCAGGTGGCGCTAGATGCCTACTGGCACCACTGTCCACAATCCAACGCAGCTTGGGGTTGGCAACAGTCTTTCCAACGAAAGCGTATGCAGCTGCTTTATCTTCTCTGCCTTCTCTGGACGGTGCTTTCCTCCCACGACGTGGTCTCCCTTTCCTCTGGCGGTTGCCATGGAAACCAGCTTTGAAGTTTTCTTGGCTGCAGTCCCGGATTAGATGCTTATCTGACCCACAGCCAAAACATTTCTTCACTGCAAGAGCTTTAACAGAGCTCTCAGCAGCCTCTGCACCCCCACTCCTGGGCAAAGAGCAACCCCCCTTAACAGCTTTTCCTTTCTCTCTTTCTCTCCTATCCTGTTCATCCTGCAGCCTCCCCGATACATAATCAATGCTCAGTTGTGCTGCTGGCAAGGCTTCCAGAGTGAGAGAAAGCGTCTCAAAACTGGGGTCCAACGAACTAAGCAAAATGTAAACTTTCTGTTCCTCCGTAAATGGAACCTGCAGCTGTCTCAAACGGTTGAAGATTGCCAACATCTTGTTGGTGTGCTCACGCACACAGCCTCCAGGTTGCAAACGTTGCTCAAACAGCTGCCTGGTGGTGTGAATGCGTGCACCCGCTGTATCTCTCTGGAACACACGTTGGAGAGCCCCCCAAATCTCGTGGGCGTTGGTGGCAGCGTCTATGTGCACCATCTGGTCTTCCTCAATGCCCATGACTAAGTGAGCAGTAGCTCTCTCGTCTTTCTTCTTGGCCTCAGCTGCTTCAGCAGCAGGGTCTTGCACTGGTGGGGCCTCAGTACAAGTCCACAGATCTTTAGCAGTTAAGAGGACCTTCATTTTTCGCGACCAGTCCGCCCAATTCCTCCCATTTAGCCTGGGGAAGGGCGGTGTAAAGTTCTCATGGGATACTGCCATCTCCCCCCTGGGGCTTGAGGTAACTCACGTGGCTGCAAACTCAGCACTTGCCTCTCAGCTCCCAGCTCCAGGAAACGGCTCCTCTTCACCAGCGAGGTTTCCCTGCTTTATGCCTCAAAGCTTGCACAAAGCAGTCCTCCAGCTGGGCTTTCATGCTGCCGGCTGCAGCAGACACACAGACCTCCCGTCCTGGCCATAAATCACATCAGGACGCTTTGCCAAAAAAGCCGTGCTATCTCTTAATGGCGCTTCCATAACCTGTGATAAATGTGAGAGTGTAGCCATAGTGGAGTCTCTCTTCTTCTTTGGACTGCTGCCCGGAGCAGCCATAAATCGTCTTAACGAGCCCTGGCTCCGCAATGGTGTCCAGCCACGCTTCCGTTGGGCAGGCTCTCTCACTCACTCAGCAGAATCGCGCAGCGCCTTGTGTTGGCAATTTTAGGTCTGCTTCTCTGTGTCTGGAATAACTGAGGTCCAGACAGTTGTATTCTAAACTACATATTTATTGACTCACAAACAAAAGAAAACCTGAGGAGTCAAGCTCCATAGCTACGATACACACTACAGCATACACTACTCGGGAAAGGGGAAAGTGAAACCAACTTCGCCTTCTCTCAGACAAATGATAGTTGCCTGGATACCTTGGCAGAGTTCCCAGAATCAGAACGATGGTGTTAACTGCTTGCTGTCCAGGAAACACAACAGTACCCTTGAGGTAACGCACCACCCTCTTGACCCCACCCAAGTCATGTTCAGTGGGAGAACTCACTTTTCTGCTTAGGATCCCCACTGCACTTGCTATGTCAGGTCTGCTGGTAGTAACCAAATACAAAAGTTTACCAATCGCTGACCTGTATTCGCTGTTGTCTGGCAGCAGCTTCGAATCTTGCTGATTCTTTAGAAAATCTGTGGCCATGGGTGTCGCGACAGGGTGTGCACCTTGCATCTGCATGCTTTCTATCAGTTCTATTATCTTCTGCTTCTGGCTGAGAAGAAATGAGCCGTCTTCTTCTCTCTCAATTTGAATTCCCAAGTAATACTGGACAAGTCCCAATTCCTTTACTTCCACCTCTTTGTTGAGATGTCTGACTATGTCTTTATAGTCTCTGTCATTGGACGTTGATATTAATAAATCATCGACAAAAGCCAGAATGTAAGAGAATTGTCCATTTCTGTTCTTAGTGTACAGGCACTTGTCAGCTGTTGACTGCTTGTACCCAAGCTGAACCAGCATTTCATGTAATTTCTGGTTCCATGCTCTTGCAGCTTGTTTCAAACCGTAAATTCCTTTCTGAAGTTTACATACAAGATGTGCCTCATTTTGCTTGATAAAGCCTTTGGGCTGCTTCATATAAATCTGTTCAGAAATCGTCCCATGAAGAAAAGCTGTTGCTATGTCGACATGACGGACTGATAGGCCTTTAGATGCTGCAATACTTAGAAGTAATCTAACACTGCTGTATCGCACTGTAGGCGCAAATACTTGATCATAGTCTTCGCCATACTGTTGTGAAAATCCTTGTGCTACAAGCCTAGCTTTGTAGCGTTGCACCTCCCCTTCTGACCCCTTCTTAAGCTTGAACACCCACTTGGACCCAATTGCCTTCTTACCAGGAGGTAGCTCTGTCAGGGTCCAGGTCTTGTTGCGATGCAGTGCATCCATCTCTTCCTGCGCGGCTTGCTTCCAGAGACTGGCCTCAGCAGCTGGCAACCGTTGAACCTGTTCCCACGTGGAAGGTTCCTGTGGTGGCGCCGACCCTGCAAAGTAGGACAGTCGTAGTGGTGGAACGCCTCTGTTGGACCTGGAGGAACGTCTGACCTCTGGCTCTTGTTGAACCGCATCAGCTTCCTCATCTCCTTCCAATGGCGGCATCCCTGCATACGGGTCCTCTTCGTCTCTGGAGCCTTCTGACATCTGGTCCTCCGCGTCTTCTGGGGTGTCATCTGTAGGGGGTGCTACAACACTAGGAGGTACAATACTAGGAGGTGGATTAGTTTCTGGTATGGCTTCAAAAGGAAAACTTACAAACTCCTCTGTTGGTGGCTCATTGGAACAGTCAATTGCTGTGTTCCTTGTGTCAGCCTTTTCATACTCCTCAAAATGAATCACGTGATGTGAACTTGTTTTCCCTGTTTGTAAGTCCACAACTCTGTAGCCTTTTCCTCCAGAAGCGTATCCAACTAGGATACCAGGCTTTGCTCTGGAGTCAAGTTTGTGTCTGTGCTCCTTGGGCACGTGGTAATAGCACAAACTTCCAAATACACGTATGTGTGACAAATTTGGGACTCTTCCATGCCAAAGTTCAAATGGCGTGCGCTCTGTGCCTTTTGTTGGCAGCCTATTCTGTATATAAATCGCAGTATTTGCTGCCTCACCCCAAAGTTTCTTCGACAAGTTGGATCCTTTTAGCATACACCTTGTCATCTCTAGGATGGACCTAAATTTCCTCTCAGCAATAGAGTTTTGTTGAGGTGTGTAGCTTACTGTGGTCACATGTGCTATGCCTTCCTGAGCCATGAAGGCTTCCATTTCACGTGAGCAAAACTCCCCACCATTATCGGACATTAGGGTGGTGGGTGCTCGATGGAATTTGTTCTTGACCATGCTTACGTATTGCTTGAACAATTCCACTGTTTCACTCTTCTCTTTGAGAAGGTATCCCACACAAAACCTTGAATAATCATCCAAAAAGATAAGAATATACCTATTTCCTCCTAAAGAAGGTATATTCATAGGTCCAGCTAAATCAGTGTACACAATGTCCAGAACTTTTGTGCTTCTCTTTTCTGCACAACGTGGGAAAGAAGGTTTGACTCCTTTTTCACTTACACAAGTTATACATTTTGGTGTGGGTGTGTTACTTTTGTTTACCTGTAGACCTCTCACAAGATCTCCATTCTGCAGTTCCTGGATGACTCTGATATCCCTGTGACCCAGTCTTCGGTGCCACAGCTCCAGATCTGGTTCATCCTTCTGCTTGGATTGGGCCACTTGTGCTGATTGGTTTTCTGAAACGTTAATCTCATAAACACCATTGATTAGTTTCCCTTGAGCATAAACCTCATCATTTTTCGTTACATTGCATTCTCCATTGGCAAATGTAACCTTGAAACCTTTCTTGTCTAAAGCAGACACACTAAGCAAGTTACAATTCAATTCTGGGACATATTGAACGTTAGGCACAGTTGTTTCAAGAGATTCATTGTTCACCTTGAATTTCAAACGCATTGAACCTGCACCTTGTGATTTTAGAACATTTCCATCAGCAATCTGGATTTCAGTCCATTCACTATCATTAATTTCTCTGAAATATTCTCTTTTATGTGCAAAATGGCTTGTAGCTCCCGAATCTAAAATAAATTGGTCACTTTTCCTTTCATTCCTTTGCACATTTAAACTCTTTTCTTGCAGTAGAAATGTACGCTCGTGATCCCCCTTCTTTTCACCTTTTGGTTGAAAGGGGCGGGACTTATTCTTGGGCTTCTGGCAACTCCTTGCAATGTGCCCTTTTAAATTGCAGTTATGGCATATTATATCTTTGGACACTTCCTTAGACTTGGGAAATTGTTTAGAAACATAACTTGTGTCCATTTTCCTTGGATTCCTTTGCGGAGAATCAAGGTAATCTCTGCATTCCTCTCTTAAGTGATTTGCTAGTTCATTAAAAGTCAAATCTCTTGTGTGATCCATTATACTCTTAAATGAAGTAAACTCTTGTCCCAATGATGCCAGCATAAAAGTCACTTTGGTTGCATCATCAAAAGCTCTGGGAGTTAGGGCAATCCTTTGAACAATTTCATTAAAGTCCTTAAAATGCCCTGTAAATTGCTCTCTGGAATTCATCTTTAACTTCAGCAGTTTATCCAATAAATGTCTATAAGAGTTCTCTGATGATTGTGCATAAACCCTCTCAATATCTTTTAGAATCTGAGATGCATCACTTTCATAGTCAATCAGAGATAAATGCTCATCTTTCAAACTGCTCAAAATTATGTGTTTAGCTTCTGCATCTTGCCTTTCCCAATCTGCTTTCTTGGTTAAATCAGCAAAATCAGGTTTGGGATCTTTCACCGCTTTAAGCACTTGTTTTGCACCAAGATGCACTAAAAGGCGCTGCTTCCATTGCACAAAGTTACGATCATTCAGCAGCATAAAGCTTGATCTTGCTTCACTATCAAAACCTGAGCTTGCCATCTTAATCCTCAAAAATTTAAAAAATTTCAAAAATTTCAAAAATTCCCAAAAATGGTTAAAATTCAAAAATCAAAACTTAAAAATCTCAAAATGCAAACTAATCTTCACTGCCTCTGAGGTCTGTGAGCTCTGAGGGAGGGGAGGGGTCGCTAATCCCCCTTTCACAGCACAATGGAGAACAAAAGACCATGTGCTTACCAGGAAGTACAAACAGAAAAATTCTACTCTGCCAAAAATCACAATCCAAAGCAATCCTTTAAAAATACACAAAATACGCAGTTCTGGGCCTCAAAACCCTTTGTGGGAGATGAGAGGGAATGTGGATGAGGGAATATTGATTAATATTTCCTATCCCAGCTTGTGCTAACAAGCTCCAAACTAGCAGAGTTTCTCATCCCCAATAAAGCGCAGCAAAGCGTGGCGTTTAAGTTCCTATGAACTTCTAGAATAAGGCAGATCCTGGCACATATTTCCCCTGGTTCCCTCTTAAAAGAAAATACACGACACATAAGCTTATAAAAGTATAAAGGTTTTACTCACAAACATCCAAGAATATATAAGTCTCAGAAGGCAGGCTAGCTTAGATTAAATGTATGTACATGTGGAGATTCTCCTTAAGGGAGAAAGGCTCCATGTGGGCCTCTCTTGGCTGGAAGCCAAGAGAGCATCTCCTGAGATGTTGCATCCTCGGAGTCCTGGTGGGAAGAGAGAGAGAGTAGCAGCTCACCTGTATCTTTGAATAGCTACAGGTAAGGCCACTCCCACTTCTGGTCACACAAAGGAAGTGATTTCAGCCTTGGCACAGGAAACTCTACCTGGAGGACCAAGCCCCCTTTGTGTACACTCTAGGAATGTTGTGATTGACTGCACCAGTGTTATACATCCCACAGGCTGCAGTCCCATTTACCTAGGAGCAAGCCACATTTAACTCAGCGGGCCTTACTTCTGAGTAAGCATGTATACGATTGTGCTGTTAATGTGTGCAAGCAACTCCATTTCTCTTTCCCTGACGCCGCTACTAAAAACTTTTAGGGAAACGAGGGATTAGGTCAGACCCTTGAAATCTGGGTGAAAAACGAGGCGGGCCTTTTTGAATGTGTGTGTATACTATCTCTGTCTTAAGAGACCTGCTGGATCAGGCCAGTGTGGCCCATCGAGTCCAGCATCTTCTTCTCACCGGGACCAGCCAGCTGCCTTTGCGAAGCCCGCAAGCAGGACGAGAGTGCAACAGCCCCACTTCGGATTCCCAGCAATTGGCATTCGGAGGCATTGACTGCCTCCTCAGCCCGCACCTGCATCTCTGACGTAACGTCTGTAACTGCAGAGCGTATGAAGCAACTCTTGGAAGAAAAGGGAATAGAGGAGGAACCAGTTATATTATAGTTCTAGCCATCTCAGTCTTCAGCGAGAGATAAGGGAAACTATGCACTTGAAACCCCACAGGAGGAAAGGCACTGAAGCGAAGAGCGGGAGAAGAGAGAACCTCTCCGGCTTCCAATCCCTCCCTGCCAAGGATATTTCATTAATGGGCTACCATTAGAGGCATATGCACTTAACCTTTAGGGCAGATGCTGCTTGCAGGCTCCCCACAGGCATCTGGTTGGCCACTGTGAGAACAGGATGCTGGACTATTGTTTTTATAATTATTTAACTAATTACATTTCTAGATGGTTGGACAGTGTTCTCGAAGCTACTAACATGAGTTTGGCCAAACCGCGAGAGGCAGTGAAGGATAGACGTGCCTGGTGTGCTCTGGTCCATGGGGTCACGAAGAGTCGGACACGACTGAACGACTGAACAACAACAACAACCACCCTTAATCTGAAGATCACAGGGCAGTTTACAGTTAAGGACTAGATGGGCAATTGACCTAATCCAGCAGGATCTTCTTATGTTCAACCTGTACAATTTGACCCTGACACAATGAGCATCTGCTTTCATCAAAGCAAGTCCCAGGCTCAATTGCCAGCATCTCCAGGGAGAGCTGAGAGAGACCCAGAGTCGGTCACGTAAAGGGACAGACCCTTGAAATCTGGTCAGACCCTTGACCATTAGTTCCAGTCGCAGACGACTCTGGGGTTGCGGCGCTCATCTCGCTTTATTGGCCAAGAGCCGGCGTACAGCTTCCGGGTCATGTGGCCAGCATGACAAAGCCACTTCTGGCGAACCAGAGCAGCTCATGGAAACGCCGTTTACCTTCCTGCCAGAGCAGTTCCTATTTATCTACTTGCACTTTGACATGCTTTTGAACTGCTAGGTGGGCAGGAGCTGGGACCGAGCAACAGGAGCTCACCCCATCGCGGGGATTCGAACCACCGGCCTTCTGATTGGCAAGCCCTAGGCTCTTTGGTTTAACCCACAGCGCCACCCGCGTCCTGATTAACAAGATAAGATTATAAGAATATAATAGCAAGATAAGAATATAAGAAGAGCTTGCTGGATCAGGCCAATGACCCATCTAGTCCAGCATCCTGTTGTCACAGTGGCCCCTGGATTGGAGCACAAGAGCAGTCACCCCTCCTGTGGTTTCCAGCAACTGATACTCAAAAGCATTACTTTCTCCATACTCCAGACTTCCCACTTCACTTGGACTGGGAGAGTTCTGATTTCTGAACTTCATAACTTTTTATGAAGACCATAAGAAGAATTATGCTGCTTCAGACCATAGTTCCTCTCCATGTCTAGACAAACTCTTGCCAAGGGGAGAATGTAGGAATATAGCAATAGTCCTCCTGGATCTGGCCAGTGGCCCATCTTTTTCTCACAGTGGTCAGAATTCCCCACACATTGTTCTCTTTGTTCCCCTTATTTTGACTTGGTTGCTTAAATGCAGGGGATTTTTCTCATCCTCTAACAATAGGACAAAGGGTCCATGTGGACACTAGGAAACTCAAACAGAAAAAAAAAATTCAGGTTAAAATCCTTCAAATATTACTGGAAATCTTCAAAAACCCAGAAAATCCAGCGGGTGCAGAATGCCGCGGCGAGACTCCTTACGGAGTCACATTCATCCAGCTGTACCTGCTGCACTGGCTCCCGGTGGAGTAAAGGATCAGGTTTAAGGTGCTGGTTTTAACCTTTAAAACCCTATACGGCCTAGGACCCTCGTTCCTACGGGACCGCCTCTCCTTGTACCCCCCACGGAGGACCTTATGGTCTACAAATAATAACACCTTAGAGAGATCCCGGGCCTCAGAGAGATTAGGCTGGCCTCGACCAGGGCCAGGGATTTTTTGGCCTTGGCCCTGGCCTGGTGGAACGCTTTGCCACAAGAGATCAGGGCCCTGCAGGATTTGACATCTTTCCGCGGGGTCTGCAAGACGGAGTTGTTCCGCCAGGCCTTTGGTCAGGGCTCAGCCTGACTCCCCTTTTCTTTTTGTATAAGAACTAATATGAAAGAGGCCTCCCAGCATTCTCACAGGCCCATATAAGATCAGCATAAACAGTTGGGCTGATGAGCACCTACTGTTCCCAACCCTAACCCTGCGGAAAGCCATCTAATTAGTCTTTAACTTGATTTTGACCTGTTTTTAGGAGGTAATTTAATTATTGTTTGATTTTATACTAATGTTATATATTTGATGTTAGCCACCTGAGCCCGACTTTGGCCAGGGAGGGCGAGATATAAAGTAAAGTTTTATTATTATTATTAAAAAGTACTCTCAGGGATTTTATTCCTACTCTGGGCCCATAACCTTTATGTGGAAAAACAGGCTGACGATTAATTTTGTAGATTAATCCTATTTCATGTGTGGGATAGAAATATAAAAGTAATCTGGATGTGAAGCATTTTAGCAGAGTAAAACATAAATTTTGCAGTTTATTAAAGCTTAGGAATTAGGCAATTATCCCCTTCTATATATGTAATCAGTTGACCTTCCCCTCTTCAACCCCATTGCAGAGAATGAAGCACATGTTTTTAGTAAGACAAACAAGAAAAGAGTTTACAGTCATGCCTCGGGTTACAGACGCTTCAGGTTGCGCGTTTTCGGGTTGCGCACCACGCCGAACCCGGAAGTACTGGAACGGGTTACTTCCGGGTTTCGGCGCTCGCAGATGCGCAAAAGCACTAAATTGCACTTTGCGCAAGTGCAGAAGCGCTGAATCGCAACCCACGTGTGCGCAGATGCGACGCGGTGGGTTGCGAACGCTGCGGGTTGCAAACGTGCCTCCCGCACAGATCACATTTGCGACCCGAGCGTCCACTGTACTTACATTTCAATGCAGGCAGCAAATACAGCAAAGTAGTGTGCAAAAAAACCCCACACCTTATAACTTACAATAAAATAAATTAGTAGTCTTAGCTAACATGGCTGAAAGCAGGATCTTTAGCCATGCACATCTGGTCAGCTTGGAAGCATGGTGGAAAGAGAGAATCTCCTCACAGGCAGAAGGAAATATAAAGGATTGTCTCCTTTGTTACAGAGTTCCCACCCAGTGGAGGCAAAGGAAGTGACAACACACAGAGGGTCCACTCCAGGAAGTTCAAGAACTCTACGTACTAACCCTGTGCCTGTCTAGCAAAACATGCATTTGTGATTTTGGCAGCAAACCCTGCAGTTTCCACCAAGCCTTCCACATGCTATTTTGACCATTTTCTTCCACTTCATGGCAGAAATGGTAGGAACAGAGAAGTTCAAGCCTCACATTGGGCAAAAGTTTCCTGCATTGCTGGGGATTGGACTAGATGACCCTCACGGTCCCTTCCAACTCTACGATCCTTTGATTCTATGAAAAAGAAAGAGAGAGAGAGAGAGAGAGAGAGAGAAAGAAAGAAAGAAAGAAAGAAAGAAAGAAAGAAAGAAAGAAAGAAATTAAGAAAGAAAGAAAGAAAGAATAATGCTGAGCCTTAGCTTGGGTCAAATTTAGGTTTAAGGAAGAAATCACACATATTTAGGGTTGCCATATTTCAAAAAGTGAAATTCCTGACACCCGCAAAGTTGAACTTTTATGGGAAAACTTTCCCCCAGAATAGCTTTTGGAGCTGTTTCGACTGCGTTTTCCATCACATTGCCATACATCCAAGTTTGCCCTGACATGTTGCCAATTTAGCAAAATTCCCCCCCTGATATTTTTACACCTGAAAACCAGGAGATGTCAGAAATTTTCCTGACATATGGCAATCCTACACAGATTTCCTTTAATGCATTTACAGTACCATCTTAATAACCTAAGAAGAGCCTGCTGAGTCAGAACAATTGCCCACCTGGTCCAGCATCCTGGTCTCACAGTGTCCAACCAGATGCCCATGGGACTCCAGAAGCAGGATCTGGGAGCAGCAGCACTTCTGCAGTTTACCAGCAACTGGTATTCAGAAAAGGTGTGTGTGTGTGTGTGTGTGAATGTTGTTGTTTGGTAATAATTGGTAATAATATTGGTAAAAATTATTACTAATAATGCTGATTATTATTTATTCCCAATAATAATAATAATAACAATAAATTATTTTAAAAAGTAATAAATAAAATTATTCCATAATTAATAATAAATAGTATTGTTCTTATCAACGCCAATACTGTAGAGGTTAATATCAAATGTCATTAAATAATACGAACCAGCGTTATTATTAATTAATTTATTATTAATTGACAGCACCGTTAATCATAAACATGCCTGTTCGTATTATTAATAGCAATAAATATTAATATCAACATGATCTCATCTAATTCATTGGGCTTCTTCTTGGCGGGGGTGAGGAGGAAAGAGATAAGATTAAAAAAAAAAGCTGGGGGAGACTGACTGTCCCGGGTTATTGTGGGGATTCCCCCCGCCCCGCCCCCCCCACCTTTGCTTGGATGAGGCAGCTGTAGCCCAGCTGCAGCCACAATTTGCTCTCCGGCCCCCTTTCGCGCTCTCAGCACCTCTTCTCAACCCGCTTTGTGTTTCCTCCCGCTCCCTGCTTCCCTTCTCCTTTTTGTTGTCATCCAGCCCAGAGAAAGAGCATTTATTTCAGGTAATTAATTTATGTATATGGAGCAGCTCGGATGGTGCTCCTGCTGTTCGCGCTTTGATCCTTACAAGGCAGCTTAACATGTTGACTTGGGCAGCGCCGTTGGCAGAGGCGGATCCTCAGCTCCAGGCGGCGCAACACAGCGAGCGCCTCGCAGAGAGTCGAGCTGGCTGCTGCTGCCCGTGGAAATCCGCGGAGGGAACCAGCTTAAACCCGAGTGTGCCGCGCTTGCAACCGGACTGCAAATTGCGTCTTTTCTCTCTCTCTTTTTGCAAATCCTCGGGACACCAGAGAGCTGCATCATTAGCATGTGAATTAGAACAGGATTGCTTTGTAGTTGTTGCTTTATGATGGACTTGCTCTTGATTTTATTTCTATTGTTTTTGAAAATTGGGAACACACGCGTTAAGCGGAGGTTTCTTTCTTTATTTTTACACAACCTAAGCAACACGATGGTGCATCAGGTCAGCTTTGGAAAAGGCTGCTAAGGGTGAGCAGTTGGGTCCAGTCACAATTAAATCATCTGCATTGTCCTCTGAGTATCATAAACACACCAAAATTAATACAGAAGTGTTTTTAAAAAAAATTAAATTAAAAGCCACAACAAACCAACCTTTGGCATTTTTCTGGTCCAAGCAATCTGAAGTTATTCATGTGGAAGCCTGTGTCCTGAGAGCCAGTGTGGTGTAGTGGTTAAGAGCGGTAGACTTGTAATCTGGTGTACCGGGTTCGTGTCTCCACTCCTCCACCGCTGCTGGGTGACGTTGGGCTAGTCACACTTCTTTGAAGTCTCTCAGCCCCACTCACCTCACAGAGTGTTTGTTGTGGGGGAGGAAGGGAAAGGAGAATGTTAGCCGCTTTGAGACTCCTTCGGGTAGTGATAAAGCGGGATATCAAATCCAAACTCTTCTTCTTGTTGCATAACAAACTGCCTTTACTAGGCCGCTGGGCCATGAAGCTCACTGGGTCACCTTGAGCCAGTCACCACCTCTCAGCCTAATTTACCTCACAAAGTTGCAGGAATTAAATGAGAAGGGGGAAAACCATGGACGCCACCTAGAACTTATCAGAGGAAAAGGCGGTACTGAAATGCTACAAATGAATAAACGAATCTAAAGCAGCGTTTCCCAACCGGTGTGCCGCGGCACAGGAGTGTGCCGCAAGCCACCGGCTCCTGTGCCGCGGGAAGACACCGGCTGCTGTGCTTCCGGGTCGGTCCGGGCTTCCCGCGCCGACCGCCGCCTTCGCGGGGCTGCCGGGCGCTTCGCCCGCTGCCTCTGCCGCCCCGGTCTTCCGGGTCGGTCCGGGCTTCCCGCGCTGACCGCCGCCTTCGCGGGGCTGCCGGGCGCTTCGCCCGCTGCCTCTGCCGCCCCGGTTGCGGTCGGGGACGGGCGGGAGGTGCCGGTGCCACCGGGCTCGCTCGGGGCCGGGTGGAGGTGCTGCCGGGGGGCTGGGCGCTGGAGGGGGGGCGGGCGCCTGGCCCGCCGATCTCCCGCTCCATTTTCGCCCGCCTGGGTCCTTCCCCTCCCTCCCGCCAGGGCGCGTGGACACCCCGCCCCCCGGGTCGGGGTGCATGTGGTGGTGGTGTGCCGCGAGATTTTTTTCGTGGGGCAGGTGTGCCGTTGCCCCGAGGAGGTTGGAAAACACTGATCTAAAGGAACCTCCTACCTTCCAGGTGTTTTGGACTCCACATCCCATGAATCCCAGCCAGCACAGCCATATTCCTATCAGTCTCAGGATCATGCAGCTGAGTTGGCTAGGGTTGATGGGAGTTGTAGTTCAAAAGAGGGCACCAGTGTGGCTAAATCATCCCTTGCTGCTCTTACTGGAGTTAAGGGCCAACTCATACTGTTTCATAAGTGTTAGGGTTCTTCTCTTTCCTGGTTTACAGAAATAGCCACGTGAACTGCAGCTTCAGACATAAACCCTGCAAACCTGGGTTGAGAATTTCATATTGTCAGTGAATAACTACTCCAGAGTGTAACACCAGTTGTTGTTGTTTGTTTTTAAGGGATCCAGAGGGGATCTGGGAAATTATAGGCCAGTTAGCTTAAGGTCTGTTCTGGGGGGATGGGGATTTGTGGAAAATGTTATTAAACACAAAATTATCAAGAACAGGGGTAACCAATGTGTTGCTCTCTGAATGTTGATGGACTACAACTCCCATCAGCTCCAAGGCTCATGGGTGATCAGGACTTTTTTCCAGCTGGAAATCGCCAGAACTGAGTTCTGGCACCTCTCAGGTGTGTACCATTGCCATTATAAGACAACAGGGGAGGTATTCATGGTGAGGCATTTTTCTACAAAAAGAGCACTGTGGATGAAGTTCATCAACTTCTGAGTTTCTCTGGGACATAGAGGCCAATTTGTATCCCCCACCTTGTATATCTTCATCAGTAATGCGCTCTCTCTCTCTCTCTCTCTCTCTCTCTGTGTGTGTGTGTGTGTGTGTGTGTGTGTGTGTTAGGGTGGAGGTTGATCCCTGCAAAGGCAGTCTTTCTCTTTGTTGACTGACTTTTCCCTGGACTTGAAACAATGCTTGGCTCCTCTGCACCTTGCAGATTATGTTCAGCCTAATAGTAATCACAATACTAATCTTGGACAGTGTTTTCCAACTGCTACTCTGGGGTGCTGTTTCTATTGAGCTGCTTTTTCTACCCTGTGTTCCATATTTTTGTAAGTATTTGCTTATTTCCTCCTCACCCCAGCCCATTTTCTTCTGTGCCACATCTTTTCAGATTGTAAGCCTAGAGGCAGCAGTTGTCTTTCCTTCTTGTTAGTGATCTGTATGGTCACTCTAGTAGCAATTTTTGCCTGAAGACTGGAATAATGTGTGTGTGTTTGTGGCATGATTACTAGTGAGCCAGCATTAATTACATCTTTTTATTTGTAACTGTGCTGTGACAGGTTCAACAATAATTTTGAATTATGGTTTATTCATTCATTTTCTAGTTCTAATCTATGACACCCACTCCACTAGAAACAGGCAACACTACAGAAAAGACTTTGCAATATTTGGAAAAATAGATTCCTGGAATCTGTTTGGTCTTTACAAGTTTCCAACATTTTTAAAAATTATAATTTTCCATGTTTGGCACAGTTTTGTCTACCTGACTCTTTTTCTGTTCTCTTAGATGAGGCCACCACCTTGTGCTATGCCATGCTGTCATTGCAGCTATTTTGTAACTGGAACCCAATGCATTTTTTCAGGATTCTAAATGTTCCCATGGGCCCAAAAAGATTCCCAACCACTGTTTGATGTGGGCGGGACTCACAGCAGAACGGGTGGAGTGATTGCACTGGAAGATAATGTGGAATTATCTCTGTAGTCATTTACATTTTTCGTTTGTTTTTCACTTTATTTTGTCTCACTGAAATATTTTCAATAAAAATTAAAAAATAATATGTATGTCAGCCCAGTGAGCTATTTGGACGTAAACTTGTATGTGTGAGCCAAGTCACATAAGTAAAAGAGAATCGCTTCGATGTATTCCAGTGGAAACAGGAAGGACACCAGACTTCAGATCATATTGTGAATCTTGGCTGTATTCCAAAAGCAGCCAAGCAACAGCAAAAGTAGAGTCTGATATTTCAGTTTTCCATATTTCTGCAAGAACCATTTGACAAAGCTGAACAAAATTTCATGCTGAATTTGATGTGCAGAATTTGTCAGTACAGTGGTACCTCGGGTTACAGATGCTTCAGGTTACAGACGCTTCAGACTCCGCTAACCCAGAAATATTACCTCGGATTAAGAACTTTATCTCAGGATGAGAACAGAAATTGTGTGCTGGCGGCTCGGCAGCACCGGGAGGCCCTATTAGCTAAAGTGGTACCTCAGGTTAAGAACAGTTTCAGGTTCTAACGGAGTATGCAGAATTGGATAAGATGACGGGGAGAATCCGAGAACAGCAGGACCAGAAGTTCATCAAAGACTGAACTAAATTTGCAGACTATTTAAAGGATAATTGTATTCAATTGAATACGTTGGTAGGACTGCAAGAAGCTTTGTAGAGTAAGAAGAAATATTGTTGTTAATACGAAGATATAGTGATTAATTTTTAGAAAGTAATAATATAAAACAATGATTGATTAAGGAAATATAGTTATAAGGAATAGATATTAGAATATAATGAGGAAGGTTTGACGGAAGTCACGACTATAAAATGCTAAAACGGTATAAGATGTAAAGATAAATGTGTGAATTTTATTATTGTATTCTTATAAAACTAATAAAAATGAATATATATATATATATATATATATATATAAAGAACAGTTTCAGGTTAAGAACTGACCTCCAGAACGAATTAAGTTCTTAACCCGAGGTACCACTGTATATGATGTATGCCATAAACAACACCATCATGCTATCTGAATGTATTCGCTGAGTATGGGGTTGGTCAAGCTTTGCACAAATCTCCTTTAATCCAGATTAAATACATTTCAGGGTCTGTGTGCAGAGAACTTCAAAAGAGATTATCCTACTTCATCCCAGCTCATGCTCTATCACTGGGACATGGCTTGCTCAGTGACTCCCTAGCAATCGCCTCTCACAGTTCTGTCCATACATAACATGAAACAAGTAGAGATTGAAGGGACCAGGTCTCATCTTCATCCTTGGAACCCCTGACCATTAGGTCCAGTCGTGGACGACTCTGGGGTTGCGACGCTCATCTCGCTTTATTGGCCAAGGGAGCCGGCGTACAGCTTCCGGGTCATGTGGCCAGCATGACTAAGCCGCTTCTGGCGAACCAGAGCAGCGCACGGAAACGCAGTTTACCTTCCCGCTGCAGCGGTACCTATAAAAGGATGAGGTGATGTGAGAACCCTTTGGCTGAGATGCCAGGGAGCTGCTGCCAATCACAGCGGACAATACTAGGTTAAGATGTGCAAATTATCTGACCTGGTCTAAGACAGCTTCCTTATACTGAATACATGAATATAGAAAATACATAAACCTGGAGATTATATAAACTTTTTGTGGGTGTTCTGGCTGCGGTGCTGATGAACATGGGAGCAAAGGGGGGGTATGCTGAGTAGCCCCTCCCCCATGCCACACACACCCTTTAACAACTTTTATGTATTTTGGAGCTTCAGATCCCATGGAAGGCTACACACAAACAGTGCTGGATTTACATATAAGCTAAACAAGCTATAGTTTAGGGTCCCACTCTCTTGGGGGGGGGGCCAAAAAAATTAAAGGGGAAAAAAAACCTGGATGTAGATTTCCAAAATAAAAGATACAAAGCAAATAAAAATAAAACCTACATACAGCAACAGTGTTTTGTGTTGTGTAAGCTCCTATGATGTAAGTAGCCAGCTAGCCTGCTCCCTAAAATATCACTGGTTTGTTCATTTCCATATAGCATATATTCAACACAAAAAACAGCGACAATTTGTTGGTGACAAAGGACAGCTGGACATATAAAGGGCCCCATTACCTTCAGTAGCTTAGGGCCTCATCAAACCGAAATCCAGCCCTCCACACAAATAACTATAAGCACAAAGGTCCCTCCTACTGTACATGTGGAACAGTCTAGTTGCGAGTGTGTGATCTCAGGTTTGGTTCCACCCCTCTCTTCTGTGTTCGTGAACACCAGAAGTATAATGCCTGCATAATACTTTTATAAGCACATGAATCTAGAGATGGTATCAACTGGGGAGACAGATGATTGAGAATATGGGATTTGAATGTAGGTTTGAGTGTAGGTGTGCAGGCTTCAACTTGTATTGAACTTATCTTGAAACTCTAGCTGAATATGATTAAATCACCCTAAAGTTGCTAAAGTAGGATTGGATCTTTGGTTCTTTCAGGAATATCCCAGGCCAGTGCCCTATTTTTGTTTGTCTTCACTTCTATCTATAAAGTAGGAAGTGATAGAAAGCAGGCATCCCCAAACTTGGCCCTCCAGATGTTTTGGGACTACAATTCTCATCATCCCTGACCACTGATCCTGTTAGCTAGGGATGATGGGAGTTGTAGTCCCAAAACATCTGGAGGGCCGAGTTTGGAGATGACTGCCATTCAGCTATGGAGCTATGTTTTATCCAACAACTCTGCAAGAAGTAAAGTTGCTTCCAGTGTTGTGACTGGGAAGAGTGATTGGGGAAAGCCTTGGGAAGAGCAACACTTTAACAAACGTACTAAAATTAATAGATGAAATAATATTAGTTAAAGCATTTTAAATGACATAGAGTATCAGTTGTTTCCCTATTCAAAATATTATCTTCCTCCTAAATGTGTTTCCTGTACAGGACTATTGCAATAGAATATATATCATTCCAATTTATTTTTTCCAGATAACGGGGGAAATGTCTACTAACACTGCAATCCTACTCAGAAGCAAGCCTCATTGAGTTTAACTGGGCTTATTTCCAGGTAAATGTCATTATTATGTTATTATGCAGGCTATTATTACTTAGTAGATTCTAAAATCTTAACATTGCAGTCTGTTTACACAGAAGTTAGGTGCCACTAAATTTAGTGACGTTTACTCCCTGGCAAGAAAGTTTAGGATTTTAGCCTAATTTTACCTAATACTTAACCCTGAGAGCAATAATCTTACAATACCGGATTTGTTGCTGCACCTCTTTTAATGCTTCTTAATACTCAGGACACAATCAAGCCAGGCATTTCCAAACCCCACTAATTTCAGTGGGAAATATTTAAGCTCATGCTTAGTTCTCCTTCTGAAATGAACGGGGCGTAATATTATTCAGCTTTGACTGAACTGATCTTCATCTCCCTGTCCTTTAGTTGCTAAAGTTCGAAAAGGCCTAGAAGGCTAAAGAAGGGTCCTATACCTCCCTCTAGAGGCAAAAGTCAGAAGCAGCTGTTTAGAAGCTTCAGTATTTGCGTGAAAGAAAGGGAGGGAGTGTGGGGACTCCTTTAGAAACCCCCAAATTTCCCAAATCCATTTTATGCATTGTATGTGCATTGAAGCTTCCAGGGTTTCATACCACGGCTGGTTGCTAACCGTTCTCCCCCCACCCTCCTTGTGTTTTGTTGATACAGTGGTACCTCTAGTTACAAACTTAATTCGTTCCGGAGGTCCGTTCTTAACCTGAAACTGTTCTTAACTAGAGGAGTGCTTTCGCTAATGGGGCCTCTTGCTGCCGCTGTGCTGCCGGCACACGATTTCCGTTCTCTTCCTGGGGCAAAGTTCTCAACTCAAGGTAACTCTTCCAGGTTAGCGGAGTTTGTAACCTGAAGCGTTTGTAACTTGAGGCGTTTGTAACTTGAGGTACCACTGTAATTACTAATTGGCTCTAGTGTTGCATTGCTAATTTTAAAAATCCTGCCCACGGACCCTTGTCATCAGCCCATAAATGTTCCCCAAGTTGGTGAGGCTCATTTGACAACAATGTGAAATTAAGCCTTTAGTGTCATCAGCCCAGTTCTGTAGAACACCCTGCCCAGGAGCTTGCAGTGAAATTTCTCTTACGGGAACAGTTAGGGCCAGAGGCACCAGCATGTGAGAGCGTGGGGAGGGGGCATTGTCACAACATCCGGATGTTGCATGTGAGCATCACGCCTCCCTAATCTGGGCAGAAGATTCCCAGGCTTTGGGAAGGAGGTGCCAGACTTTCATACTCTAATTTACCGGAAACATTTAGGGGATTGGCCTAGTCCCCCTAGTCCACTGACCACACTCCACTGGCCCTACCAATTCAGCGGGTGCCTCCTGTGCCAATCCTTAAATGCCTGCTGGAAAAAAATCTATTCTGCCAGGCCTATGCAGGCAATTAAGAGTATACCCCCCCCCCCCACACACAATGGTCTATTGATATTAGTTTTTAATTTCTTTTCATTTTTAACTTTTTAAAAACTTTATGATTTTATTTTTTGGTTTCAGAAAAATTAAATTAAAAAAATCACTGTGTGATATATTTTTAATGATACAATGGTATGTAAATATTTTTTACAAATAAATAAGCAAAACAAGCAAACCTGATGACACCTGTTTCTATCACTGTTTCCAGCAGAAATTAGGAAGACACACACACTCCGCTTCCCCCCCCCCCATATATTTTCAGGGCATTGTTAGATTGCTACAATGCTACAAACCTGCTATCAGTCATGCAAGGGGTTTGCTCTGGCTACATTCACAGACAGAGAATAGCACATTATGTGTTTCAGAAGGGTGTCTCACAAAGGGACCCCAAGGTTAATAAAAGACAATCCAACCAGCATTCCTTACCGACCAACACAACTAACAACTCAGTCTCAGGCACTCCTACTCAGAAGTAAGACTTACTGAGTGTAAAGGTTACAGGTAAGTAGCTACTGCTACCACCACCACCATTATTATTATTCATATACTGCCATATAGCTGTAGATTTCAGGGCTGTTCACAACATAAAATTACAATATAAAAAACACAAAATCCACAATAAAAACAAAAACAACCCAGTAATTCCCCCCTTTGCCACACATTTAAAAGGGCACTCTTTGGAAAGAGTGGGATAATGTTGTCATGGTAGAACATGGTAATATAATTTACTAATAATTATATACCCTTCATTTTGTTTACAAAGCAATCCCAACATACTCATTTAAAAATACAAAATTATACCAAAAAAAAGTGTTTCCAGGAAATATGCTGGGAGTCAGTCATCTTTTGAAGAAATAAATTCCAGGGCCCCCCTCCCCAAAAGCTCTCATGAAATTTCTTGGCATGATCAGTTTGTGACAACTTGTGTTTCCACACATGGTCCCATTTCCTTACCAACTATATTCCGCCTGTGGCTAAATCCAGCCCATGTCGTAATCAATTAAATCTTCCATTTTTCTTTTTCAAACCAGGCACTCAAGTTGCCACATGAAAGTCTTCGGACAGGTGTGTGAGCGTGTGTTTTGTATGAATGTTTACCCACGGCATGTTAATTGAGCCCTGTAGGTATGTTTTCAACACATTTTTGAAAAATAAATTGTATAGAAAATATGTTTGTGTTCTTAAAAAATAGAAAAAAAATGAACCTCTAGACATCAAGAGTGTGAGATCAGCCCTTTTGGCCAAATGCAATTCCCTGCTTTTGCTTACACCTTGGTATTCTACCTCATTTAGCCTCTGGCCTTAGGAAAAATATGAAATGGAATAAATCAGAGTATTTTCTCACCATTTCCAAAGATGTAAATTATAAAATGGTGAAAAGCAATGCCAATACAGACTTCCGTAATCTTCAAATGAGCTTTGCTTTATTTCTTACACTTGTGTGTGATAGATTGAAATGCATGATTGAAAACACTTTCTTAATGGAAAATATGGTTCCTCATAAATTTCATAACAAACTGTTCGGCAAGCACACTTTGTCAGAAAAAAAAAATAGCCCAAAATGTTTCATTCTCATTGGCAAACTGAAGCAAAATGTTTTTGTTTTAGAATAGATCATATAGTTGTTCTGAAACAGAACACTGTCTCTACATATGTGTCGGGGTGTGGATGTGTGCACTCTGAAATACCAATTGTGGCACTTTGAGGGGGTCTGGCTGCCATAGCTACCATTTCAAAAGGCTACATGGTTTGACTAAATGTAGGGAGTCAGCGTGGTGTAGTGGTTAAGAGCAGTGGACTCGTAATCTGGGGAACTGGGTTCGCTTCCCCGCTCTCCCACATGCAGCTGCTGGGTGACTTTGGGCTAGTCACACTTCTTTGAAGTCTCTCAGCCCCACTCACCTCACAGAGTGTTTGTTGTGGGGGAGGAAGGGAAATGAGAATGTTAGCCACTTTGAGACTCCTTAAGGGGAGTGAAAGGCGGGATATCAAGTCCAAACTCCTCCTCTTGCTCACTGGAAGGGCAGATCCTGAAGCTGAGGCTCCAATACTTTGGCCACCTCATGAGAAGAGAAGACTCCCTGGAAAAGACCCTGATGCTGGGAAAGATGGAGAGCACAAGGAGAAGGGGACGACAGAGGACGAGATGGTTGGACAGTGTTCTCGAAGCTACTAACACGAGTTTGGCCAAATTGCAGGAGGCAGTGGAAGACAGGAGTGCCTGGTGTGCTCTGGTCCATGGGGTCACGAAGAGTCGGACACGACTAAACGACTAAACAACAACAACAACAATGAGAATCAAGGGTGGGATATGTGAGTTTCATTAGCAGACCTTTCCAGATAGATCACAATCAGTATGCATTGGGCAGTAGCATCACAAGCATACCATAGTTAGAGCAGTTCCCTTTGCTGAGGAGACAAGTTGTTCGTTTTGTAAAAAGCCTTGCCTCTTCATTAGTTCAGTTTCAAAAGTATCTTGCTGCTACAGCAAGAGCAACTGCTACAGGACCACTGTCAGGACCCCCTCCCCACCCTCTCACTATATATCAGGGTCTGGTGACTTCTGTTTCAGTGTATCTGAAGAAGTGTGCATGCACACCAAAGCTCATACCAAGAACAAACTTAGTTGGTCTTTAAGGTGCTACTGGAAGGAATTTTTTTACTTTTTATTTTGTTTTGAGCAAAGTGAAAGTTACACACACATTTCTGCCCTGTGTGCACAATCCTTTTCAGTTCATAACTTCAGTGTGTTGAACAACACTGTACTGATTTGTGTTTCATCTGTTTCATATTTGTATCTACGACATGCCCAAAATCTTTCTTGTTGCCTGACCAGTTTTCTTGCTGCTGCCTTTCAACTGTGCATTTATTCAGTGACCTAGTGAGAGGCACAGCTACCACCCAATGCATGGAAGCAGCTAATTATGGTGAGCTTCTGTGGAATGTCCTTTGCGGACAATGGCCCTTCCCAGCTACTTATACTACCATTTGATTTCTGTGTTGGGCTCTCTCCTGTGTTCTCTCTCCTGCTTCATTCTAAGCTGTTAAATTAAGTTAGTTTATTTGTATTATATTATATTATATTATATTATATTATATTATATTATATTATATTATTATATTATATTAATGTTTTGTGTGATATTGCTTGGATTTATTTTCTGTATTTATTGACATTATATATATAATTTTATCTTACCCAATATGTTTTTGAATTGCGATATTTATTAACATACATTTGATATGTGAACCACCCTGATACCTCTGGATATAGTGTGGTATATTAATATTAACAACAACAACAACAACAACAACAACAACAACAACAACAACAAATGTTGTGAGCCGCTTTGGACACAGTTTTGTGGAAAGTGGCATACAAATGATGGTGATGATTATAATCTTTTTCACTATCCTATTGGTAGCTCAGAGCTCTAGAGTTCATTTTGATCATTGCAGGTTCCTGGTATTGCATGAGTGTGAAGATGTGTATCCTGATTTCCTTTGACTCAGCAAAGAGCTGCTCATTTTTTAATGCATTCTCTGGGACCTTTTGGATTCACCTGAACCATAGCTATGGATCAAATGCTAAGTACATAGTTTTAACTTCCCCATCCTGGTTATCATTAGATTAAATTATATTCCAAACAGTACCTTGGTTTATGAACTTAATCCGTTCCAGAAGTCCGTTCTTAAACCAAGGAGTGCTTTCCCATAGCAGCGGAGGACTCAATTTACCAATGGAACACACTCAACAGGAAGCGGAACATGTTCTGCTTCCAAAGCAAAGTTCACAAACCAAAACACCTACTTCCAAGTTTACAGCGTTCTTAATCCAAGTTGTTCATAAATCAAGCTGTTATTAAACCAAGGTACCACTGTATATTGGTGTGCATGTTTATTCCCAAGAAGAGCATCAGACCCATCTCTCTATTCCTAGAATGTTGGACCGAGAACCTAGACAAGACTAGATTTAATTTAGGAGATATTTCATTCATATACCTTGCTGATCCTTTGAAATGGAAGTGGGGGGGGGGGAGCATTTCCACATTTTAAGCAGGAAACTCTTCCCTGCTAGAGAATAGCTTTTGGAGAGAAACAAGAGCTTAATGAATTTCAGAATGAAATGAAGTTTTATTGTAGGTGAACTCAATGGGAATAAAATACTTAGGAAACGAATGCAAGCAATGTGTCATGCTTTTATGCATCAAACCCACAATTGTTAACATATGAAGGAGGCTTGTTTTACTGCAACTTGAATTGCACACTAGCAGATTGATTCATGAAGACTCTGCTCAATAACTATGTGGCTTTTCTGTGAAGTGAACCCATAAAATGTGCAGAACAGAAGGGCATCTAAGTCTGAATGGTCGTTAAATGTGTAAAGATTTCTAAAAATCAAGCTGACTGAGAAAAGCAATGCAGAGATTCTTCTGTGCTGAAGCAACAGATCTTATATCTAACTAGCTATCTACCATTATCCATCTAGGTGCAAACACACACACAGCATAATTTATATTGCATTAGAAAGTGAAATACTGTATATGTTTCATCTATAGCCATAGATCTCTGTTACAACCTAAACTTGAATTTCTCAGATATGGGGATCAGCCATTGTTTCTTTATCGCAGAATCCTAGGTGTCTAACTTGATATCTGTAGCACCTGGAAGGGACTTGTTCAGCCTGTAATCTTCATCTTGCAACTGCATTTACAAGATGACCTCATGGCTACAACATGACATCCAGCCAAATTTTGTACTTTTTTTTAAAAGGTTTTAATCTTCTCTCCACTTTGTGTATCATCTTGCCTTATGAAGAGTTACTGAGAACTCAAAAGCTTGCAACTATTTTTTGGCTTTTTTTTTTTGGTCCTCCTGATAAATGTAGTGTCCAGTTATGGATTTGGCAACATATTTCATCCTAGTGTTATAAGAATTTAAGGTTTCAAATATATAAATTAAACGTTCATAAATTTACAAGGCAAACACATACATAAGTATATAAACAACTTAAAGTATATAAACAACGTGTCTGAAATAAGTACAGGAGAACAATCCTGAAGCCATTTTGACTCTCCCAAATTGACCTCAAATGTTTCTCTGTAGGGAGGAAGGAAATGGGAAATCCTCTCCGTTGTCTTTTGCTTACCTGTCTAAAGGGCATATTTGTGTATGAATACGGTGAGCCTGTGACCTGGATTCAGGAATTAAAGTATTTACCATAAAAAAAGAATGGCCGGGCTGCCCAGGTAAAGCAATCAGTGACCATTAACAGATATCCTGGCAGACAGGATTTCTGCTGTAGACCGCCTCCTCCTGTGATGTATGTATGATGTTTTGGGGCTACAGGGTGAGCAGTTTCAAAAGTCTATATAAGGGCTTGCGCACCATCGTTCTGGGTTCCTCCTCCCTCCTGCATGTGGTGAGCGAGGACCATTGCAACAGTTTAATAAAGATCAGGCTTACTAGCTGCTTTGCTTCTCAATATTCTCTGGTTGGCCTCTGTTATTTTCTCCTACTGTTAGGGAACTCTATACGGGCTCTTGGATACCCCATAAGGGAAAAGGAGCAGTTTTTTCTTATAACACTAGCCATGGGATGAATTCCAACAGGGTGTGACAAACAGTTGTCCAAGAGCTCCTGAGTCCTGGGTCTTTTGTGTTGGGCCCAAGATCTCTAGACCCCCACTTTAAAAAAAAAAAACATGCTGTGACTTCATAAATAGAAACCAGTCTGAGAATAATTTTCTTGAAGCCATTCATGTCATGTAGCTCACCAGACTAGAGTGTCTGATCCACAGGAGGAGTGATGCCCAAGGGAATCACAAGAGCCAGCAGGGGGCGGGGTAAAAGTATTAGTCGTTTAGAACTGATTGTCCTATGCAAGCCAGAAAACCCACTTTTAATGGACATGATCTGAGCTGTGTTCTCTGCATGCCAAGCAGAAAGGAAAGGCAGAGAGAGAGCAGTTTTGGTTTTTCCCTAGAAGCTTATAAAAGCAGCCAATGGAGATGAACTAATAGCATGTTTTTGACTAGGTTCACATCCATGCTTCCCCCTCTGGTTTTGAAATCTGCAGCCCAATTACCTGTTTACTTGATGGTGGCAAAGCCTTGCTCCAGACCATTACTTGCTTGTTAGTCAAAAGAACCAACCAGAATAGCAACCCAAAAGTAGTCATGCAGCTAATCACTGCCAGATGACGGATCTCCTTCTGATGGCAAAACCAGACTTCACAGTTCCAATGCAGCAGGTAAAATCCAGCAGTCACCCAGTTCCGATTATATTTGCGCTACAAATGTTTCATTTGGCAAGTTCACAATGAGTTCTGTTCTGTTGTTTGGTAATAATGCGCAGACACAGTTACACATCTCTCAGGTTGAAACAGAAACATCAAAAGGGCAAATAATCATATGCTCAGACTTTAGTGATTCCTTCTCTTACTTTAACAACATTTTAAATAATAAACACACACAAAACAAATCTCAGGCTTCTTTGTTTTTTTTAAAAAAGCAAGTACCTGATAAACTGTCTGAATAACTGATTTCATGCTTAAAATCTAAGATATACTTATGTCCTAGCATCTTTACCTAAGATCCAATCAACTGTGGCATGGGGAAAAATTATTATACCAATGCCATGTGGTTCCTAGTTTTCTACATTGCTGGTTTTCTACATTTGATGAGTACACCCCATCAAATTATGTATATTATGCAGATTATGCAGATGATGTATATCTATATGCAGACTTTATGTATCAGGACATAAATTATATAATTCAATTGACAGGGCCTTTCCAGTGATGGTTCCTACTTTATGGAACTCCCTCCCAAGAGATATTTCAAAACAGGCATAGGCAAACTCAGCCCTCCAGATGTTTTGGGACTACAATTCCCATCATCCCTGACCACTGGTCCTGTTAGCTAGGGATGATGGGAGTTGTAGTCCCAAAACATCTGGAGGGCCGAGTTTGCCTATGCAGAAGGTCTGGTTTCAGAAGGTTTCAGAAGTCTGGAATGGAAGGCCCAACTGTTTGAACTGTTTTTTAATTAGGACTATTTTCTTTGGGCCGCTGTTTCAGAGTTTGGTTTTTAATCTGCTGGTTAAGTTTTACTTTGTTTTTCAGTGTTGGTTGATTTATAATTAAATGTTGATTATTATTATTATTATTATAATTATAATAATAATGATATAAATATAATTATATAATAATTATAATTATAATAATTATTGTTCAAGGGTGTTGTCAGAGCATTACTACTACTACTACTACCTACCTACCTACCTACCTTTTCTCCAGTTAGGACCTTCAGGGGCCATTGTCCTATAAGGCAGCTTAAAAATATTTTAAAATATAATTTTTGGAAGGGCATTGTACCATAATGTACACAGCCACCTGCAATGTAAACAGTGTTGCTTATGGAATTAACTTCCAAGTAAATGTAATTAGAATTACCATGTAAAGGAAACTATTTTCATTTAGCATGGCAGCTCCTACAGGATTTGCTTGTTAGCTAACAGTGGGTGTCACAAAGAACTTCCTTTTACATATTTTACCACCAGGCTTCAAGTATTTTTTCTTTTGAAAAGACTGGTCTCTGTGGTTTGGTAATCATTTGTTTGCAATTTGGTTCCTCACTATGTGGCTATTAACTCATAAAGGCTTGTATTTTCATAAGGAAGTCAAGTATCAAAGAACATGCTGACTAGTAACCAGTTAATAATTAGACTTTTCCATGTTTCAAGAAGTCAACAGAAAAATAAAATAACAGTTTGGATTTACTGCAGTCCACAGAGTCTTCGGCAGCACATATACAAAACAGAGCCTTACTTGCAAAGCAGACACATGAAATAAAGGTCGCCTTAATATATATTTAGAAATGGGATTGTTCCATATGTTATTTCTCTATTGCTCTTGTCTGTATCTAACTCTAGCCATTGGAATCCATATTCTGACGTGACTGCTTTGTATGCCCTGTGCATTTCTTGTTTAGATCGAGACTCCTGGCCAAGATCAAAGCACAGAGGCAGTTACTTGTAAGTAAATAAGTATTTTTTTTATTAGGCTAATGGTACAAACTCGATGGCTAAAATTTGTGCAGTTAGAAGATCTGCTTTTTAAAAAAAACTGGATCAGGGAGGAAGATAAGGCACAGAGTTCACCCCTTTTTCTGTGCCGGCTCCAGACTGGTGCAACAGAGGGCCCCAAGAATCAGGACCAATAGGACATCTTCTAGACTTTGGATCATGGGCGTACCCGGGGGGGCAGCTGCCCCCCCCCCCAGAAGGCAGCTTAGAAGCAAAAATGATCAGCGTCCTTTCAAAGCAAACCTGAACGACCATGGCTTGCCCCCCCCTAGTTTTGATCCTGGGTACGCCCCTGCTTTGGATCCAGTGGATTCAAAGCTATTGTCCCCTCGCCTTGTCCCAAAATAGTGGTAGATTCCCACCCTGTTGGGGGGCAGCACGGAGTGGTCACAACACAGCCAAGCCCTCCCCACTGGTGAAACTGAACAAATGGTCACCATCCTACGCTCCTTCAGTAGCAAGGAGCAGGAGTTAGGAATGCACTATATTTCTGCTTTAATTGTCCAGCAAATGTGTACAGTACTACGGCACTAAGCAGCTTATATTTTAGCTTACTTTCAGATTGTGATAATTATACACCAAATGAGATGATCAGACCTAGATTTATGGAACTAAAGGTCAACAGCTAAGGGACATATTTTTCTAAGTAAGTAAGATTTTTCCAAGGCAAAAAATTTTCACGCACACCCCAAATCCACCTTTTCTCTTTCTTGCTTTTCTATGCTTGGTTTGTTATATTTGAAGATGCATATTTGTGTTAATAGGGGGATTTTTCATCATTAAAGTCAATAAGCTCGGGAGAGTAATTACTTCATTTTGAGAAAGTTTTTCTGCCTTTTAATGTGTTTCCACATTGTTAAATATGAAAAAGAAAATATTCAAGTAAACACGCGTCTTTTCCAGAAGGTTATCAGCCACTCTGTTCCTACCTCAGAGTTTACCCACATCATAAAAGAGACATATAAGTATTTCAGAAGATTTATAGCTAAATTAAATGCAATCAAAGGCTTTTGGATCTAACAGGGAGAAAGGTGTCAAAGTTTGACAACATTTTCCTTCACTGTGCTGTCAAAATATTGCACACTAAACTCTTGTAACTGATGACAGCAACAACCACCAGAGTGATAAAATAAAAATTTAAGCTTGAGGTGTCAGAAATGAAAGCAGTTATTTACAACCATAATTATAAAGAGTGGTACTTTTATTTAGTTATTTACACCTCAATCCTAACCATGTCTGCTCAGAAGTATGTCCTATTAAATGTAAGGGTCTTGCTCCTAGGGTAGGTAGGGTTAGGATTGCAGACTTAGTTGTTTATTTTCAGTACTGTACTTATGTGCTGCCTTTCAGGACAAGCCTCCTAATGTGACTTACATAAGAAAATTAAGATCATAAAACAAAATTTAAATAAAAGAATCCAATTGCAAAACTAAAAGCAACAGCAATTTAAAACCCAACTCACAGCACTTTTAATAGAAAACAGTGTGAAACAAGTTTGAAAGGATGTTTAAAAACCAACAAAGCAGTGGCCATATGTTCTTCTTTTCTAAAATAATTACAAATATATGGGGCCGCGAGTAAAAAGGCCCTGTCTCTTGTCACCAGTCTGATGGATCTTGACAGTGGGCCTGCAAGCAGGGCCCCAGATGCTGTTCTTGGGGCTTGGTCAGGTTGGCATGAGGGCAAGTGTCAGATAACCTTCAGTTAACCTGGTCCCAAACTAGTAATTTTAATATAAATACCAGTGCTTCATATTGAGCCCATACATAAACAGGCAGGGAAATAAACAGGTCACAGAAATTGGAGTTATATGTTCTGAATGTTTGGCTACCACAAGCATCCTAGTGGCTGCATTCTGTATCATTTGAAGTCTCTGAACTATCTTTAATTGCAGCCCCATGTATAGTGCATTGTAGTAGTCTAGCAATCTGGATGTCACAAGAAATGGTGCAGTTCACATACCAACCAAAGCTGGATGTAAGTGCTCCTTGCCACTGACAACACCTGGACCTCTAGTGGCCATGATGAATTCAGGAACACCCCCAAACTCTACCTGTTATTTAAGAGTGAGGGCAACCCTATCCAGAACATGCACATTTTCAAATTCTCAGACTCAGAAACCCCTCACACACAGAGTGAGTCTCCTTATGATCAGGCTCATTAACTGGCCCTCCTCCAACCCTTTACTGCATCTGGACATCGGCCCAAGTTACGCATGGCCACTCCTGAGTCAGATATTACTGAGAAATACAAGCTTTAGAGACAGAGTGGGGAATATGTGCCTTCTGGAAGCTGGTGGACTCCAACTCCCATCATCTCCAGCCAGGATGACCAATGGTCAGGGATCATGGGAGCTGGAGTCCCACAAAATTTGGTTCCCCATCCCTGCTCTAAAAGAAGCTTATTCGTTGGGTTGCTGCTGGAGCTAGGCCAAAACATATATTCCCTGCACAAGTATGAGAGTCAATGTGTTTTTCCCACAATGCCGGTAACATATGAATGGAATTGATTATTTTGGTTGGCCCAGTCTACTTCTCACATTAGCATTGCCAAGCCCCAGAGAAGAAGAAGAGTTTGGATTTGATATCCTGCTTTATCACTACCCGAAGGAGTCTCAAAGCGGCTAACATTCTCCTTTCCCAGTTTGTATATAACAAATGAGAAAAACCATGGCTTAACGTGAATGAGGAAGCAGGCAGGTCCCCAGAGAGAAGATTTCAGTGCCCTTCCCTTGTTCCTGCTGCCACCACACTACCCAGGGCTATGCCATTGTTTGTTTGTTTGTTTGTTTGTTTGTTTGTTTGTTTGTTTGTTTGTAAATTCAAAGCCTCTGGTGCCTTCTCCCCATGGTTATCTTTCATGGTTTTCTGCTGGCTACAAGTAGCAGGAAAACCACTGGTCATAGCTTTCCGCCTGCTAGAAGAAGAGTTTGGATTTGATATCCCGCTTTATCACTACCCAAAGGAGTCTCAAAGCGGCTAACATTCTCCTTTCCCTTCCTCCCCCACAACAAACACTCTGTGAGGTGAGTGAGGCTGAGAGGCTTCAGAGAAGTGTGACTAGCCCAAAGTCACCCAGCAGCTGCATGTGGAGGAGCGGAGACGCGAACCCGGTTCCCCAAATTACAAGTCTACCGCTCTTAACCACTACACCACACTGGCTCCACATTGCAGGGCAACAGAAGGCATGGAGGACATACTAATGAGGAAGCTTTATTGGCTCTTGTAAACACAAACAGAACAGCCATAGGAAAGCCCCGACTCCACCCAGATACAATCACATCCAGAGTCACCTAAAACCATACAATGGCACTCTCCACAGGAATCATACCGCAGAGAGTTAATGCCTAGGAGAGATGAGTCAGAAGCTCACATTTCTGGGGGACAGAGGGACCTATCAGGATAGGAGGTATTCCAAAGGGAAATATTACAAAGTGAGATTTGCTGTTAGATGAAAAACCACCAAAGATCATACAGAGATTTACTTTGAATGTGTATTACGTTTTTGCTTGCTCTTGAAGTCTGGGTAAACCATGCTCAGGAATCTCATTGTGAAATATCTCTCTGTAATATCCAGTGCTACTTTTGAATAACACAGCTTTTTACTGCTATGAAGCAGACAAAAAAATTGACCTCAGGCAGGCAGTCTGGGCTTATATGACAGCCTTGTCTACTACCATTAGACAGGGTCGGGACGGAATGCTTTGAGCATTACAGAATGTTTCACACACACACACACACACACACACACACACACACACACACACACACTCCAATGCAACTAATCATTCTGTGGGTTTCATTCTCCTTATTTTGCCGCTCCCTCTGTCACTCAGTGTCCAAAGGCAAACACCATATCTAGTTTAACCTGTCCTGCTGGCTGGAGCAACAGGCAATGACTGGAATGATGGAATAAAAAGTTGGGAGTCAGGGCAGCTGCAGCTTCATTTCGTGATTAAATACATTTGACGGTACCCTCCTCCATATTAGTACTTGGCAACCCTGTAGTAGAAGCTGTACAGGGGGGAGTAGGAGTAGATTTGGGGCTTGATTCCATTCAAAGAACATAAGAAAAGCATGCAGGATCAGGCCAATGGCCCATCTGGTCCAGCATCCTGTTCTCACAGTGGTCAACCAAGAGCTTGTAGGAAACCCACGAGCAGGATTTGAGTTCAAGAGCACTCTCCCCTTCTGTGGTTTCCAGTAACTGGTATTCAGAAGCATTGCTATTCTAATTGTGCCTGCTTTGTGTATTGGATTCTGAGATGGTTCGTGACATTTCACGAAGAGCAGGTTTTGAATTCAGAGAGGAGAGAGGAGGGGAAAGGAAAAGCTTGTGGGAGCTGTTGTCCTGTTCAGATGAGAGGCTTTTGTAAAGAGGAATGTATATTCATCTTAGAGTTATATCCTGAAAACATGTTCACTTCCTACTACTTTTACCCAACACAGTTTAAACAAACCACTGTTCCCTGAGTTCAGACAGCATAAAGAACTGTGGCTAACTTAAATTAAAAAGAAAAGTTTTTAATCTCCTACTCATTGAACCAAAAGAGGAGGAGTGGCGAAGGGAAACCTGTGAGTCTAAGGCTCACTGCATTTCATTTTTTGTTGCAGGAAGCCATGGTTTTCCATTACATCCATTACAAGCCCTGATCGCTTGCCTTCTTAAAGAGAAATAAAGGGACATCTGCAATTGCTCAGTTAGGAAGAAATAAAGCTACTCCCAGTTTTCTGAGGTTATGTTGTGCTAAAGGTACTAGGCTGACTGACAAACAGTTGGCATTTTTTATATTTTATTAAAATGTAAATGTTATTAAAATGATTTAATAGAGCATACACCATTAAACATATCAGAGTGCTTACTGTTCCACACAGACCTATAACACTTCTCACTTTACAGTGTTTGCTTGGGCCTCACCATAAATAATCTGGCTATAGACCTGAGTTTAGCCTTTCACACTGATGGCACTGGGATAATCAAGAGTACCATAATTTTGTAAACAGAGTTCATTTTGAATTATCAGGGCTACATCTGAAGCAGGCAACAAAGATATTTCATAAGAGTCATTAATCCACAGTGCATTCATTTTATATTACAGGGGTTCCAATTCTATGATTCTAAGTAATCCTTTAAATCTTAGGTGTACCCAAAAGTACCCAAAAATCTTGGGTTTTAGTACCTAAAATATGGGTTTAGAAAGGGGGTGATCAGACATAGTAAATAAATAAACCATGACTCCTCTCCTTCCACAGGAATAGATCAGCTAAACTAAAGTTGCAACTAAAGTTGCAATCCTAGGCGCCACAGTGTAACATTACTTCTTTATTATGTGACAGCTTAGTATGCAATGGAATTAGCTTTTGCTCACCTGAGATGTCCCATCAATGGAATGGTTCCCATTAGTATTAATTATTTCAAGTCAGCACACAGGTTTTCTCTGAAGACGTGTTGCTTCCTTGCTGTGATGACTACAAAGCAGGGTCAAAGGCTTAATTTCTCATTCTAGAGCTTGGAACGGAAGAGAAAGAAACGCTAGGTATACCCATTGAATGTAGTATACCCACTGAAATTAATGGACTTAAGTTAGCCATGCCCATCCATTTCAATAGGTCTACTCTGGGTAGAATGATCATTGGATAGAACCCATCATCACCCTAAGCGTGGAACATTTTCTTGTAAGACTGTCCTTATATGTTTCAGTTACACCTGATGTAAAAATTCTTCTGTGTTTGACTATAACACATGTTCCGGATGTTTATGTCCAACGTGACTTTGTCACATGTTTCATGATCAGGCTGCCCCTGTTAATTTACCTAAATTCTGTCACGTTTCTGAGGATTTGTCAGTCCACGTGGCATTTCGATCACTCTAAAAACCACACTGGTCAGGAGTTCATCCCAGATCCCAGTAGCTGAGGTGACGGATGAGACTTCATGCACCTTTCCTCGCCATGCCTAAGAATGCGAGGGCAACCCTGAGACTAGGGAAGAAGGAGGAAGCTGCCATGCAGCGCCACCCTGCGGGCAAGTTGTAAACTAGAAGGCAGGCAGGCAGGTACGGCTGGCTGAGGACATACAGTACTGGGAATGATGGGGCAGTGCCTCATTTTCTCTAAGGGACCAACTTTCACTGTCCGGGATCCCTTGTGATGAAGGATGGGCTATATATGCTCTTAATAAATAAAAGGAAGTTTGTGACGTTCCCACCCAGAAAACACGTACTCTTACAAGCCCTTCCCTCTGGGAATCCTGCCAGAAATGGCCATTAACAAAAGCTGGTCACTCATATTTCTATTATCAATTCGCGTGCTCCAGGGTAGAGAGAAGAGAGAAGATGGGAGATGATTAGGTACGCATATGTGTGTCTCCTCTGAGTTTCAGCTCCTCGGAGCTGCATCGCCAGCCCTTCACCATTCTCAGAATGGAAGGATGGTTGACCGGCGCTCGCAGTTTCCATGATGGTTGACCGGTGCACTCAGTTTCCATGAAAAGCGGAGTGTTATGACACTTGTGCGACCGCAAGAGGGCGCCGCAGCCCGTTGATCTTTTACTTAGCAAGAGGAAGAAAGTAGGAAATTCAAAAGCAGGTTTTGTGAGACCCCCCCCCCCCGTTTAAAAAGAGTATAGCGTCCAGAAGAGAAGAGATGCTTTCGTTTTAAAATAAAAGACCGGGACCCCTCCTCCATATTTAAAGAGCGAAACAAAGGCAAGAGTTAGCTCGCTTGCTCCTAGGGTCGTTAAGAGTTAAGACCCGAGTGCTCTGCTTCGGACGGCGGACAGACAGCTCCTTTTGACAGCATCACGAGCAAGGCGTGAAGGCGACGGCCTTCAACTCTAACGCTTGGAAGGAAGTCCGTTTTGGCATCAAAAGATGCGATGAGCTGCTGGCAAATGTCCTGCTGTGGTTGCTAATTAGAGTCGAGGGAACGGGCTCGTTTAAAATCTCATATTCATGATGACTGAGTGGAGAGCCTTCAGTTTGGCTGGGATGTTTGCTTTACTTTGCACTTTTGAAGTTAATAGAGCTATTCCTATGCGCCATAGAGTGGCAATAATGCCTTTCCAGAGGGGCGGATTTTCTTTCTTCGCGCAAGCGAAGCAAATCATTAAGTCTCCGCAATTCTTAAATTACAACCCGATGGGAAGACGCCATCCAGCCTTCTTTAAAGCAGAGCTGGGGAACCTGTGGCTCTCCAGGGGTGCTGGGACTACAATGCCCATCATCCCTGAGCCCAAGCAGGCTGGGGTTGGTGGGAATTGGAGTCCAGCAACCTCAAGAGCAGAATTTCCTAAACTTCGGTCTCCAGCTTTTTTGGACTACATCTCCCATCATCCCTGACTAGCCTGGGGATGATGGGAGTTGTAGTCCAAAAAGAGCTGGAGACCCAAGTTTGGGGAAACCCTGATCTAGAGGGACACGGATTCCTTTCTCCTGCTATAAAGAGGGAAACACTCCCACGAAAACGTCGCTTTAAAATCGTTCAGGGCTTAATTTTTGAAAAGAAGGTGAATGGCCTCAAAGCTTCCTATCTCAGAGCCTTTCTGTTTAAATCCGGCTCATATTGCTTGCAAGCAACTGTCCAAGAAAGCATTGGACATGATCCAGCCAAAGACAAGCATATTAAAATCCTGAAACCCGAAATAGGATCGAATATGCAATGCAGTCCCATCATCACCCACAGCCCTAGTGAGTTGTGTGGGACTTGCTCCCAGATAAAAAGACTTCTGCTTGGCCGTATCTTGCCCTAATTGTCCTGTCCTCGCGTGAGTTTATCCTAGGCAGGGACAGTTCAGTCTTGACTTGAATAGATGCGTGAAGACCGAGAAGACGGAAGGGAGAGGCTCTGAAAACCCGAGCTACAGATTGCATAGGGAATCTCCGGATTTAGGGAGGAGAAAGAATGGGACAGCATAGTTGGAGAAGGTCTCGTGGCCAAGGGGAATTTAAGGAAACACAAGAGGTTCACAATCCACAATAAGCTAAGGTGTGGACCGGCCCATAGTCATCCAGGGAACAAGATGAGAACCAAAGAAGAGAACTTGCGCATGCGCACACTCACGCCTGCCCATCCTAAGAGCTGCTCTGCAGAATGGGATTACTATTATGCCTCTGTATACAAGTTGCTGGAATCACAAGCGGGTGGGTGGGTGCAGAACTCGGGACATGCTTGCGGGCTTCTCATTGGCTGCTACTGATTGCCCGCTGGATGCCAGAGTAGACGAGCCATTCATTAGTCGGACTCAGCGCACCAGTTACAGTGCAATCCTATGCATGTCTACTCAGAAGTAAATTCAACGAGGCTTACTCTCTGGCAAATAGATATAGGATTACATTACTCCAAGTGCAAGCCTATACATGTCTGCACAGAAATAAACTCCCTTGACTTCAGTGGGGCTTACTTCTGAGTACACATGCATGGGATTCCGCTGTGAAACTTTGGTGTGTCTGTGTTTTTTCCTGTCTCCACAATGGGGTGTTTTTTTTAAGGCCACCCACGCTTATGATTTCTACCCAGAAGTCCGTTGCAGAGGAGAATGGAGAAAAAAATTACTTTCCTAATTTATTTTTTTTTAAAAAGTCAGATCGCTGAAAAAAAGGCTGCTCTGTTATCACAATCCTCTTTTGCCGTACGTGCATTGGTTTCTGGTTAATAATAGTGCAATTATTAGTACTATTATTATTATTATTCCTGTCCAGTCATCTTCTGTCTGCCTTCTTCCAGATCCAAATAGGTATTCACGCCAGCGGTCATGGTTCAAAAATCTCTTGGTTTGAGGTAGGTTTCTTAAATCATGTAGTGATTCTCCCTAGTTTGTTAATGAACTAGCATGAAAACCTTGCTTTCCCAATTGAGAGTGGAAAATGGATTCCGTCATCATTTTTTAAAAAAATATATTGCATTCGATTATAAAGCAAAATAAGTAGCACATTTTAGATCAATAACCACAGTAGAGGGAAAGGAATAAAGTTATCAGTGGTGCAGTTATCAGTGGTGCAGTTCTATGCACACTTATCAGTGGTGCAGTTCTAAGTTATCAGTGGTGCAGTTCTATGCACACTTACTTCGGAGTAAGCATCACTGAACATAGCGCAACTTACCGGTACATCTGAGTAGACATGCACAGGATTGCTCTGTAATAGCACAATCCAACACTAGACACACTTACCTAGGAGATGCATAGGATTTGTGTAGTCAGGCTGCAATCCTATACCCACAGCTATGGATGTAAGACCTAATGGACTCAACGGAAGGTACTTATGAGTAGTCACCTTAAAATAAAACCGAGGGTTTTTTACTCTGTATTTATCTCAGTCAATTCATATTTCACGCAGCTCTTTCCTGAAGGAGACTCTCAATCCCATTACGAAAATAAAATAAAAGCAGCCTTTCCGTTTCCTCTCAGCACATCTACCCTTTTTGTCTTTGGAAGCCGACCATGACGGCAATCAATAACTTATCCCTATGACAAAGTAACGTTCAGTCAACATCGGCAGCTCCAAAATCTCATGAAACGATCCAAAGGGACCCGAATTAAACCCTATTACGTTAATCGCGACACAATAGCAAACAAAGCTAGATTAAAATGTACTCTCAAAACAACAACAACCGGTTTGTGCATAACCATTTTTACTAGCAAGTAAACTCTGTAAAATAAAGTAATAAAATAAATGCATATTTCTAGGTTGCAGTTGCTTATACTGCTTCGGGGAAGGGCGCACGAGCCTGTTCCATCCCAATGGATGTGAGTTTATTCAGCATGAAACTGCGCCCTGTTTTATGAGCCACAGAAATAGACATCCCTTTGAAGTCAGTGGTAAACAACATGCATTGAGTCCTATGGTTTTCTTATGCTGTTCCTTTTTGAAATGCACCTGGAATTCTCGGGCTACCAGGGTAGCCACAACAGGACCAAACTCTGGGGCAGCTCTAACAGAAAGAGGGACACACTTTCCCTCCAAACTGGGATCCAGCTTCTCCTCGGAACGATTCCACCGCGGGAGCGTCCGCTCTACACAAGCCAGGCACGGTCCTGTGTCCTGTTCTGCAGACTTCTTTGGCCACGATCCAAGGCACCCCATTGCAACCGACTAACCTGCGCCTCCCCTCGCCTCTCCAACCCGAGGGTCGGCGTTTGTGTACCTGCAAGAATCACCCAACGGATCTGAAGGGAAGTAAGACAGACACACACACATATGACCCTAAATACGGTACATTTTACCTGCAAATGCGTCGCGTTCATCGTAGCGGCGCTTTCTTGTTTAGGCTGCCCGCTTCAAGGCAGTTCCTCCTGAAGTCAGATTTATGGAAACGCACCTTGAAGGGAGGGCCCCACAGAACAGGGGCACAGAATAAGCCCTTATTCAGCTGCAGCTAGGCCGGCGCGGGCCAGACGCGGGTCGAACGTGAGTTCTGAGCCCCGGGCGAAGTGTCAGTCATTCCTCTTTGATCTTTCCACCGGGATTTGGAGCTCACCATAACAACTTTCTGGTATAGGGAGGGGGATGTTTTAAAATGCCCCCCCCCCATCTTAAAAGATTCCTTCTCCCTTTAACCCCACCACCGCACCAGCTCCACGTTATATTTCATCTTTGGCGCCTTCTCTTTGTATGGAGGGAATGCAGGATGGAGACATAAATTTCCCCATCCGGTATGAACTTTAGTTCTTTTTCCTGTTTTCTTTCTTCCCCTTTCCCCCTTTTCTTTCCTTCCTTCTAGCTATTGAATGTATTTATATCCCTCCGCAGTCTCCGAGGAGCTGAAGGTGGCGCACACGGCTCTCCCCCTCCTCATTTAATCCCCACAACAACCTTGTGAGGGAGGTGAGGCGAAGAGGCAGCAGTGACATGCCCAAAGGTCACTTTGAACCCTGGTCTCCGGGGTCCTAGTCTGACACTCTAACCACGGCACCGGACCTTCCTTCCTTTCTCTCTCTCAGCTTCATTTTGCAAACAGGATAGCTATCATCTGATATAAAGATAGAGGAAGGCACAGATTAGGACAGATAGCATTTCTGGGTGAGGAAAAGCATGTTAAAAGCGCTACTTAGAAAGATCCAGCAGTGGGAGGCGAGTGACTGCTTGGGAAATGTGGGGCCCACTTGCCCCTCTGTCCCCCTTTGTTGCCCCCTGTGAAATCAGGGTTTCTCCCTTGCAGCTACAGGTAGATAGCCGTGTTGCTCTGTCATAGTCAAAACAAAATAAAAAAAATTCCTTCCAGTAGCACCTTAGAGACCAACTAAATTTGTTCTTGGTATGAGCTTTCGTGTGCATGCACACTTCTTCAGATACAATTAGTCTTTTTCCTGTAAGACTAATTGCAGTCGTTAACAGTCGTCAACAGGTTTACCACAGCTATCAGCCTATCACCCATTCCCACCACCCCTCTGAGTAATACCCCTCCTAACCCTCTCACTATATATAAGGGTCTGGTGACTTCTGTTTCAGTGTATCTGAAGAAGTGTGCATGCACACTAAAGCTCATACCAAGAACAAACTTAGTTGGTCTCTAAGGTGCTACTGGAAGGAATTTTTTTATTTCCCTTGCAGCTGTGATCCACACTGGACTAGAAAAGCTGCCTGAGTTCAGGGACCCCAGAAGGACCTCGGAGAGACCGGGCAAGCGGCCCTCTGCCTGCTCCGTCGCAGCCCAGCAACCGAGAGAAGCTCATCCGACCGAGATTCTTCCGCAGTTCAGAAGAGGAGAAATGAAGATTAATGGCCTCTGCGCGCCCCGCTCCCGAGGAGGCAAGGGCTGCAAAGTGGCTGTCGCAGAGCCTCGATGCGTGTTTTTAGGGTTCACAATGTTCGGATCCCGAAGTGGTGTCATCATCATCCCATTTCATGACACGTTTGTCCTTGAGTGGAAAACATCCCCAGTGAAAAACAGATATGGGGTTCTTTTCTTCTCTCCCCCCTCGTTTTGTTTTGTTTTTTAAATCCTTAAGGCATGTGGGGGGGGGGGCTGCAAATTCAAACAATTTCTCCCAGATCAAATGCTCGAGCCTAGCGAAGCGTGAACCGACGCGCAAGTTTCAGGTTTAAAACTTCTTCAGGACTGTAACTGGAGCTCCGCACAAAAGAAGGAAAAAGGGAGATGCAATTCATTGGTTTTTGTTTGATGGTTTGGGGGTTGGTTTTTTTTTTAAAGAGTTATGCGCAGAACATGTCAGGCCCAAAAGATAAGCATTTTTCGCAAGATGTGAGATGTCATAATTGTCACTAGGCATTGTAACTAGCTAAGTAAGAGGTGACCTTCCAAGAGCAAACTAAAAAAGTTTTTGATTGAGTTGGTGTAGCCTATTCTTATTGCATATATCTTTTGTATTTTTTCCTGTATTATTATGCGAGTGCCAGCGTGGTGCAGTGGTTAGAGTGTCGGACTAAGACCTGGGAGACCAGGGTTCAAATCCCTACTCGGCCATGAAGCTCCGTGGGTGACCTTAGGCCAGTCACGGCCTCTTAGCTGTGACCTACCTGGCAGGGTTGTTACGGGGATTAATTCAGGAGGGGGAAGAACCTTGCACGTCACCTTGAGCTCCCTGGAGAGAACGGTGGGATATAAATGCAATAAATACATAATACTAATATGTTCTTTTGTCATTTTAAGGACCTTTGAATCACAAAGTGGTAGGTCAAGGCACCATAAGTCTCTAAGGTGCCGCAAAACTCTGGGCTGATGCGGTTGCCCCTCTGGAAAAAGGGCCAACATGAGAACTTTTGTGCTGCCCTATTTTAGAGAGACTGTGTGGGCTTAACGCTGGCAGCAGGGGTCCCAACTTGAATATAATATTGGGGAGGGGCAGATAAGCCCCGTCCCCCTATAATTGATCACAATACACCATTTGCACCGACACCATTGCCCATCAACTTTGGGGAGCCTGTCGCCCTCAAATATTTCAGGGAGGGTGTCGAAGAGAGCTCGGCCCCTAGGGGTCGACTCCTATGGCTGGCAGCTTCACACGTTCACATACCTGCACTAGATGACGGTAGGGCTTGATGGCAGCTGAATATGCATACAGAAACAATTGAAAAGTTCTGAGTCTGCGAGAGAATGCTAAAGGTGGGTCTCCGTATCAGTGTATTTCTCCATGCGAGCCACAAGTGGATACTACTAGTTACCTTCTAGCGGTAGGTCAACCACATCAATAGCATTATCTCATTAATGTGCCGCGTTTGCGCTCTCGCCACTGCCTATTTTCATGAAAGCAATTTGAATCGTGTCGCTATACCGAAACTTTAACCCGACAGAGCTCTTTTCGTTTGCAATCTCAATTAGGCTTCAGGTGCTGCTTTTTTTTTTTTTTAAACTAAAACAAAGAACAGGGCAAAACCAGATGGGTTTTCTTTAGACTGTTTGAAAAGGTTAGTCTCCCTATTCACCTTGATCCAGTCAGGAGGCCTTTGTCATCCGATGAAAGATGCTTTGTATGTCCTCAGGCCATCTTCCACCAAATCAGGTTCTTCCATTGGACAGAGAGGCCGTGACACCGCGTCTCCCGTCGGCCAATTATGCGGCAGTTCGATTTACGCTCCATCTCTTAGCCGGGGTCCCCTCCCTCCCCACAACAAACCGTTCATAAGAAAGATGAATGACTCATCCATCAAGCTCCAGCTTTTGGGATTGAACTTGAGACTTGCTGAGATTTGCGGATGTGCAGTGAACCGCAGCTTGAACTTTGGTAGCTAGGCCAGAACCCTGAAACCTGATGAATGACTTTTGTCACAATATATATACAGATACATATATAAACCTGCGGATCTCTAGACGTTAGGGAGGGTCAGAAATGCTTAAAATGGCAGCCCAACCTCTACCAGGTCTCTCCTCTCTTCTACAGGACTTAATCGGAGGCAGGCTCAGAATCTGTTTTGATTGCCAGGTCTCCAGAGCCATTGCAAAACACACACACACAAAAACCCCTAGCTCAAACTGTGCTTCCATACAGGCTGTGGAACGTCTGGCTAAGGAATAAGGTTGCATATTTTGATTGAGAGTACGGCTGAAATGAAACAGCATTGTGAATTAAGCCTAATTCTCAATGAAGTGGTAAAACTGTGTTAGGACTGTACCACGTTGCAGACTGTGGGTGGGGTTTGTGTGACGGAATGTTCCTCAAAGAAAGAAAGAAAAAACCCTTCTTCCTGACATTAAATGAGCAGAGTCCTTTTGTATGGAGAAGCATTAAATCCTCCAAATAGAAATTACGTCGTTTGTTTGAAGTGGAAATGTTGAGGCACCTCTCTGAGAACCACCTAAAAGTGTAAACAGGGATTCAGAAAGTTCTAGGTTCGGATCAGAACTCGCTAGGTGGTCTTGGACAAGCCGCTGCATGACATGATTCATTAGGAGTGCCTGTATCTCTCTGGTTAGATTAATGACTCTCCCCACTTAATTGTTACAAACAATGGGGGGGTATGATTAGGTATGCATGGCAAAGGCTTAATTCCCTTTGTTTTTGTTTTTTAAGGAGGGGGTTATTGTCCCATCTGTTTTGATAGCATTGACATTGTTCTTATGGGGTGTATGTAAAACAAGAAACCCATTGTAATAAATGCTTTAAAACTACTTCTACAGCCCAAATCTTTAGAATAGGCCTTTGGATTGAGGGTGCAAGCACTGTATGCTGAAAAAGAACCCAGGCTGTGCTCTTGCATGGGTCCTTGTTGTTCCCATGCTTGGGAAAAGTTTAACTTAGGCAAATAAGCAGCAGGGGGGGGGTTGAAGGAAGGAGGGGGAGTTTAATTTGCATATCATTTTCCTGTATCAGATTCCAACTTTTCTTAATGCGGAAGTTGAGTTAGGTCTGCACAAAGTAAGGTTACTTTAGAAACCACAGTCCAGGGCATGTTATCATATTGACCTTCTGCCAATCAAGACTTTCACATTGAGGAGGAGGAGGAAACTGTGGGAGCAAGGCAGGCTTCTTCCGCAAACAGAAAATACAGAAAATGTGTGTCGCGGAGATTGCCCTTCTCTCATCCACTCCTTCCCCCAACTGCTTCCCCCAACTTTGATCCCTGGTTGCCCAAATGATGTGACAAAACAGTGAGTGAGACAGTGGTTGGTAATAGGAAGTCCTGTCTACAAACTATTTGTAGCGGATATTAGCAATATTATGAGCTTTATTTCAAACATTTTGAGATGCTTTGTGGTGTGAATGGCATCCAGAATACAGAAAGTGAGACTTTCTCTTTCCAGATTCCTGTTCCTGTTCCCCAAATGTTGGACCAGAGTTGGTTGGCTAAACTGGTTGGTGATTATGGAAGCTGTTCTCCAATAATACTTTGAGGACCCAAGGATAAAGATCACTGTGTTGTTGGAAGAGTAGAAGGGCCAATAAGGGGGTGGGGAGAGAGGGACAGGAAAGCCCTTGGGCCTGGACCAAATATTCAATTTTTTGGCATTTGATAATTTTTGCAACTTGTCTTTATGTACCTTGAACCACAGTGTGTGACATACTCTCACATCTTAAGACTTGCACATTTAAGCAAATAAGAGATGTGATTTGGTAAAAGACTTTTTTTTTTTTGTAAATTGCTAAAGATTTGGCCATAGTGAAGAGTTTTTAAATGTTCATAACTTTAATTTTAAAATATCAGTTCTGCTGTTACAAGAGTAGACAATGAGGAATGTGTGCTCTCAGATCAGCTGATTATAGAAATGAACAAGTCACTCTCCTTTTGGCACCATATTTTCTGTTTGGGTGTCACCATTTTTTAATTTTTATTACGGCTTAGAGGCCTGAAAAGGTGGAAGCCTCCCTGGCCCTAGCCCCCCTGGACTTGTAAGAGGGTCTGAAGAGGAAGCAATCTTTGCCCTTATCCTGATGAATGGAAAGTTACCTCTGAAAATTCTGTATAGAATCTTTCGGAGCACAAAAGTAAAATGAGTAAACAGAGAGTTTGTGACTCCTTTTAGCATGACTATTATGCTTTTTCCTTCCTTCTTCCCTTCGGATGCTAGATGGTGTAAGCAGTTAGGCTCCTAACTACCTGGTGTGACTAAGCTACTTGCTCCCTTGGACTGAGAGCATGCATCACTCTGTCTCTCTGCTCTTTTCAAACATGGGTTAGGGTATTATTAGGTGACAACCCATCAGTTGTCTCACTGAACTTCCAGGTATCTTTAGGGACACACAGAGAGGCAGACAAATACATTTGTTTGGAGCAGGCTTCCTCAACCTTGGCCCTCCAGATGTTTTTGGCCTACAACTCCCATGATCCCTAGCTAGCAGGACCAGTGGTCAGGGATGATGGGAATTGTAGTCTCAAAACATCTGGAGGGCCGAGGTTGAGGAAGCCTGGTTTGGAGAATGGAAAGGAGTGAGGAGGAGGAGGAGGAGGAGGGCGAGAAGAAGAAGAGGAAGAAGAAGAAGAAGAGGAGGAGGAGGAGGAGGAAGAGGAAGAGGAAGAGGAAGAGGAAGAAGAAGAAGAAGAAGAAGAAGAAGAAGAAGAAGAAGAAGAAGAAGAAGAAAGAAGAAAATGTACATTCCAATAGACAAATAATAAACAGACATTCCTCTTGGTTAGGGTGGTAATCATATCATGATGGAATGTATCCGGCCTTGGAGATGATTTAGCCCAGCTCAGAGTTCCTAAACAGGAAACACCAACAGGCTGCAGTGGCTTCAGTTTTGAGGAAAGAGAGATGCTCACAAAAGTGCTGTTTAGTTTCTTCATCTAGTGAGGTTCTGTTGAAGAAACATCAGCCTTAGGACCTACCGGTAGCCAGTGAGTGATTTCTAAAACAGGGGTGGAGAACCTGTGGGTCTTCAGATGTTACTGGAGTCCAGTTTCCATCAGCTCTCAGTCAGCATAGCCAACCTGGAGTCTAACAACATGTGGAAGAACCACAGGCTCCCCACTTTTGGGTCTACAGCTACTAAGGTGCTGTGGTTAGGCTGTTGGACTAGGACCTGGGAAGTTTTACATCTCCATTCATCCATGAAGCTTATCCATGAAGCACCTTTGGTCAGTCACAGTCTCTCAGCCTTACCTACTTCACAGGGTTATTGTGAGGATAAAATGGGGAGGGGGAGAACCACTTTGAGCTTCTTGGAGAAAAAATTAGATATAATTGTAATGATTAATTAATAGCATAACAATATCAGTAGTAAAAAATTAACAAACAAACAAACAAACAAAGGATCTACACACTACACATTTTAGACAAGCTTCAGACCTGAACGACTGTCTTCTCTTGATTCCCAAACAAGGAAAGCTGCTGATCATAGTTCTGTACATGGACCAAGTTCCTCAACAAATCTACAGCTCCTAAAGTTTTCTATGATGCTGGGCCAATGTCTAGTGCTGAGGCTTAATCCCAACTGGAAGTTTTCCTCTGATCCTGTTCCTCTGGCACCTATTCCCAGGCACCTGTGAGTAGTCATAGCTACTCAGTGGCAGGAAAAATTCATTCTTGCTCATTCACCTACCTCAGCAGGAAACACACACAAAGATGTCTCCTCTCTCAAGGTAAAGATGAAGAAGAAAGTAGGAAATGAAGGCAGCAGTATTAATCTAAAACTGAAGGAAGGTGAGTAGGTAACCACAGGAATGACAGTCTAGGAAAGTGGAAGGTTCCTCTTTATCTGCTCTTCCCATGCAGGAATATACAGTGCAAGCTGAGTTGCATCCCAACACTTTGAACAAGAAACACATTCCATGCATTTGATGGATCACTGAATAATAGAATTGTAGGGTTGGAAGGAACCCCAAGGGTCATATAGACCAACCCTTGTTATGCAGGAGTCACAGCTAAATAATTATTGGCGGCAATAATTCGGTGAAGGTCCACCACCTTCCACTGTGACAGCTCTTACCGTGGACTCGACTGAGCAAAAGTTTATGTCATGATAAAAATGTTAGTCTTTAAGGTGCCAGAAGACTCTTGGCTGTTTTTGCTTCAAGAGACTAATACTGCTGCTGGTCACTGATCTCAACTAAATGCCAGCTACTGCTTTGCCCGGAGTTCTACTCATACTTTTGAAATCCATGATTTTTTGTCAGTATAATGTGACTTCGAGTTAGTCACAGCCTAGAGAAAATAGTACCGTTGCCTTACAACCTGGGGAATGCAGGCTTTCCAGTTACACTGAACTCTTCGTCATTGAGCTTAGTAAAAGGATTGTTCTATATTCACATCTAGAAATAACAAAACTTGGCCCCATTTACGCTGGCACAGCTTTTACGTATTTTCAGTCAATGATATTTTACACATTCCTGCGATTAAAAAAAACGGAAATAAACCGATGTCCCGATAGGATTTATGTTCCCAGAAAAAGACTCTTATTGTCCCTCTGACGCCGAATGGGTTCTAACTTCACTTTGTCCAACCGCAGGGAAGCAAACGAGGCGGGACTCCTAACATCTCAGCCGTTACAGCAATGCAGAGGTTTGATTCTTTTCCATCCCTGGAACATCCTTGAAATAAACTGGAAGGTTATAGGCTGAAAGGATCAGATCATAAACAAGTTACGTGAACTGAATTCATTATGGTCATTTCTAGACTCCTACTGATTCTCTGAAAAAGGGAGTTACATTAGTTCAAAGGTGGCTTTAAAAAAAAATGCCCAAAAAGGGGGGGGGGGTTGCAGAATAGCAGGCGCGAGATTCTGATCTGGATCGGCCCCCTCGGCTGTTATTTACTTAAAAAAAATAAAATAACAACAATTAGCGCAATTGTAAATTCGGTGGAGTCGCGCCTAATTTGGCTCAGAGTTAGGAACCAAATATGTGTAAAAGGAAATCCTCATTTCTAAATATTCCGGTTTGCCTCAAGGAAACGATATATAGCAAAACCATGCGATTTCCCACAGTCGGAAAAGCACCTCAAAGATTGTGCCAAATAAGATGTTTTCCAGCCTCGCCCGAAGCTCAGTTATTTGATAGCGGCATTTATTTACAGCTATCTTAGTTAATTTTAGGGTAGCTGCGGTTTGCTTTCTTGGGTAACATTTATATAAAGCACGATCACGTTTCAGGAGCGCCACCATTCACTTCGATGGGGCCTGCGCGGCAGAGCTCCCAGTTCCCGGGAATTCTGCGCAGGAGAGAAACAGAAGCTGTTAATCACTCAGTATTTCTTTTAGACATGCGTAGGCACACATTATCTTTTCAGGAGAAAATTAAAAATGTTCCCCTCAGGTGTTTTAAACACCCACACACGTTTTTCCCTCAATGGAAACCTTGATGTACATCCCTATATTATTCCTCCCTTCTCTCCAGGCACTGCTGATCGCAGGTGGTCGTGCGTTGCTTTTGTTGTTTTTAAACTGTGTTTTTCAAGTGCAACAAGTCTACATTGCCTCCCACTTGAGGCATTCTGTATGAATCCCGTACACATAAGAACCCGAGTGTATGTCCCAGACTTCCGAGTAAAGTACGCAGGCAATACCTGTAACTCTGCAAGACAATTTTTATACCTCACCCCAAGTGAATAAACTCGGGTTCGGTGGGGTTTTTTGGGGGGGGAACTGCGGTACAATCAGCACGTGCAGCCTGAGCCTGTGCATGTTTACTTGGGAGTAAGTCCCATTTAATTCAATGGAGCTTTCCCCCAATGATAGGAGCCAACTCCTAGGGGCCGAGGTCCCTTCGCCCCCCCCGTAAAATATTTGAGGGACCCGCCCGCCCCCAGTTGATGATGTGTGTGTGTGCAACATCCTGTGATTGATTATGCGGGACGGGGCTCACCTGGGCCCCCCAAATGTGCCTAGGATTTCCGCTTAGATGATGATGGTGATGGAGGAGAAACACTCCTGCAATCTTCATCCTTTTCTGCCCTGACAGTCCGACGCCCTGAATCCGGTTGAGACTGGTTTGCTGTCACTCAATTGACAGAACCTGGTGACGACCGGATTTCATGTTCTCAGAAAGTGGAACAGGGGGTTTCATTTTCTCTGTCATTTATCCCAATGATCAGAGACTCATTTTGCAATCTCTTTTGCCACTTGAGAGGTTAATCCAGTGATGCCTGCAAAACGCCGTTTTGGGATTATGATAAAACTGCAGTCTTGGGGGAACAGCTAGACCACTCCGAGATATCCCCCCCTTCTTCCAACCTCACCCTCCTTGGGTTTAACTTCAAGGCAGCTGAAGTGTTCTGGAAGACTCAGAAATTTGCTCATTATTTTGTGGCGTTTTATTCGATCCCAGTAAAGGTATTACTTTACTGGGGATTTTAGATTACCCCGCCCCCTACTGGCCAATTTATCAAATTGGCTGCCTATGCAGTACCTATTGAGGGCGGGCACTCCTAGTGCAGATGACATCAAATGCCCAAGCGCTCAAAACGGGTTCCCGGGTGGTGCCCTGGAACAAACTTACCTCCTACTCACTGGCATAGGTTAATAATGCTGATATAAATACTGCCACTCCTACTATTACAAATATTTCCCCTTGACAGTTCCATCCACAAACCAAACAAATTGAAGGCTTACGCTGGAGCCTATTCCAGTCTGGTTCCTTTGAATGGAACTAAGAAATAATCCCAAACTGCAGCCTGGTCGCATTGAAGGGATCGCAAGTTCAGTGCCAGACACGCCTGCGAACCATCTTTACTCAAAAATAAATCCCACTTATTTCAGTGGGGTTTACTTCAGTTTAAACTGCCTTACTAGACTCTCTACAGGGACTCGCTGATCGCTTCCTATACGATTTCTTTATTTTAATAGTTGTTAGGTTCATTGCTGGGCAGAAGAGAACCTCTTCACTCTCTTTGAGAGATTGGCTTGGAAAAGGAATTGTTTAAATGTCACCTGTCCTCCACGAAATCGTGGGAAAGGAGATATTGGGGGGGGGGGAATCAGCGCGAAGATTTATCCTGAAATATTTGAGTTCAAGGCTTGAGGAGTGGATTGTCCTGATTTTCTTCAAGTAATATCCCACTCCCCGTTTGGAAATGAATTTCAGGACACCATATTACAGCAAACAAGAAGGCAATTTAACTTCATATATAGGGCAATGTCCTGGCAGAATACAATACAAGCTGATCAATACAAGCTGAGTTGCTATCCCAGCATTCTGTTTATGTCTAATATTGGATGTAGCCCTTTATCTAGAAGGAAACCCTCTCTCTGCCAACGGAAGTTATAACAAATAACTTCAGTTTAGCCATTTGTTGAAATATGGCAAATGCTCGAGATATTCTTAAAAGGCAATTTTTTAATTAATTGTTTTTTAAATCGTCCTAAAAATTATGTGTTGGAGAAATAAGCAGGCTATAGAAATTCAGCAACGGGTTAATATTTCCTGTCTCTGTTTGGATATCCCTTCATTTATTACTGGCAGAAATTCACAAGCAATTTACTCCTGAGCAGTCCTGGAACTGACTTCGGTGGGGCTTAGCACTCAGGCAAGTGGTGTAAGTGGAAGCTTGTCTCCCTACGTTTGTAAAGGCCTCGATCCAGGAGGAGGAATGATGGGGTTGTTTTTATTGCCGAGTTCCGGTCCCATTCCATTGAAGGCAGCGGGAAAATGTTTCTAATGTCCATCAACAACAAATGAGACATTTCAACCTCACCTGATCCCAGGAAAAAGCCCCTTCAAATCTCCCCCCTCCTCTTCCTTCTTTAATTCGGTTCTTTAATTTCTCTTCTCACCATCAAGGCACGACATGTGATAAATAAGCAACAAGAGGACCTAAAGGCCTTTCCCAAAGTGGATCATCACTTCTGCCTCAGACAACCATAGTCCCAAAATTAAAATAAACGGCGACCCTAAAACCTCTTTCATCATCCCAATAACCAGCACCGCGTCCCTCAAACCTAAAACGCCGCCTAGCCCGAGACAGTCCTCTAGATGGCGCTGTTACAAGGTAATCCGAAAGCCCGCTCAGCCTTGTTGAGACCGAGAAAATTGCCCAGACATTCCCAATTGCTCACTATAATTGAGGACAGAACAATGCGGGCTTTCGCCCCCGCCCCATCGACTCTAAATTCATGTAACATGTGACAAATGAGAAACCGATTTCTTTATTAAAACCAAATACGCTTTTAAAATCCGGCTTTCCGCAGCTTTTGAGCTCGAGACGTTAAAATGTGTATATTTTCCTTTGTGCTGTAATTTAAAAAAAAAATAAAAATAAAAAAGAGATTGCTTAAAAGAATACAAACGCAAATGAGCTCAGCGCTGCACATTTCAGTCCAATGTGTTCTCCAGGAAAACCCTAATTAGACACTGGCTAGTTTTCATCCAATGGGGCCGGCCAGGAGCAAGTGGAGGCAAAGTTATTAAAACAGCCAAAGCAACTAACACATCATTAAGGAAAACCAACCCATCAGTCCGAGCAGCCAAGAGCAGGCGCAACTTGCGACGCGGCGCTGTTCCTCCCGGGCCGCCTTGAAAGCCAAGATCTCGCCCAGGGCGGCAGTCCTGCTGCAATTGACAGACTCCAACTACCTCGAGGAAAGGGGATCTTGACCAGCAAGAGGCAGAATAATTGGGGAAGGCTGGGAGAACCGTCCGCGGGGAGTCTGGGGTGTGGGTGTGTGATTTTACAGTTTGTGAAAAATAAATGCACTTTAGTCCAGCTGTTCCTGTGTACTTTAAATTAATTTTAACGCCGTGATCATCTCCCCACTGGAAACTCGGGACACACCGAGGCGGGGGGAAGCGTTAATAGCGCTACGCCAATATAATTTCTTTCTTCTCCTCCCCCCCGCTCTTCCTGGAATATGGAACCCTCTTTCGGCTTGATCTCTCTGCTCCCCCACGTGGATCTTCGGCCCAAGAGGCCTTCGTTTTCAAACCCGTTTTCCACGCGGAGCCTTCAAGCTGCGTCCCCAGTGAACGATCAAGGCGATTTATGGCGCGCAATAGCTGTGGCTTAGGAGCGAATGAATCCCATCAAATTGATATGGATTGGCCTTCCCGAGAGGGAATTAAAACTAGACAGGCAGCCGTAACGAAGGAGACTTGACAGGCCAAGCGCAGGGGGTTAGATATGGGGCAGAGACCCAGAGGCAAGCCTTAGACTTTCTCCCGGGTTTCTTGGGAACGTTGTAGGGTCGTGGCTACTGCAGAAGCGCGGCTGGACACCTTAAGAAAGGCGCCAACACAGCCTCCACCCCAAAATTCCTTGGCTTTGCACCGTTCTCAGCCCTTTTGTCGCCAAATGCACTTTTAAGACCAAACAGAATTTCCCGGTTCCCATAGTCGCAATCCAGAGAAAATTAGCCACGTTTAGCAGCCGATCCTAAACGGATTTGCGCGGAAAGTATGTTCGGTGGGAATTTATTCCATCAAATAGAATGCACATAGGAGTGAAACGCTCCCGTGGTAGGCTCAACTGTGAGGTAGACCCATTGAATAAAGCGGCGCTTACTGGTGGGTAAACATGCAGTTGGCTCGAGGTACGGAGGCCATGAAATTCAATAGGCATGGGGTTAGTCGATTTCCATGGGACCGAAACACAACTGATTCTCGCCGGATCGGGGCCACGGTCTTCCCTGTCGTTGGCGGCGGCGGGTCTCTCTCTCTCCCCCCCCCCCCCCACCTCCAGCGTGAAACTTTCTTTTCACGCGTAACAAGTCTTGTGCACTTCAGCACGACTTGGGAGCAGTCGAAGTGGCTTCTGGATTTTTTGTTTTATTTGGCAAGTCGGATTCGCTCCGCTCCTGCCGAGAATTCCCTCAACAACATCACGTCTTAGACGTGACTCTCCACATCCAAGCGAATGGCAAACCCCTCAGTAGAATGTGGGGAGGAGATAAAGGGCCTTTTCTTCAATTAAGTGTCTTGAGGGAACATGGGAAAGCCTCGGATTCATTATTTAAAAACGATTAAAATTCCACAGCAAAATCCTTATGCATCCATGAGGGAGAACATCTGATCATAATGGCTACATGTGCATGCACGTAATCGAGAGGCAAAGGGTTGTTTCAAAGCGCCGCAAGTATTATACCGGCGTTCGTCGGCACAGTTGGAAAGCCGTGTATACAAATGCGGTACACAAAAGGAGGATTGGTTTCAAAGGAGAGGAAACACCGAGACTGGCGTGCGCCTATCTCAAGATTGAAGCCGCAAGCCGCGGAAGACAAAACATGTGGATTAAAGCCGTTCTTCGGTGGCACCCGGATCCCCGGCAAGTTGCTCAGAAGTCCGCCCCATTGATTTCAATGGAGCAAATAGACACCTCAGGCTAAATAATCCCTGACAGATGGCCATCCAACCTCTGCTTGGGCCATTCCAAACTTCACCACATTTTTGCAAGAAAAAGGGGAGGTTGAGTTGTCCAAGTTCCACTCTCTGAGCAGCCTGTTATTATATAATAATAATAATAATTTATTATTTATACCCCGCCCATCTGGCCGAGCTTCCCCAGCCACTCTGGGCGGCTTCCAATCAAATATTAAAACAATACAGCATTAAATATTAAAAACTTCCCTAAACAGGGCTGCCTTCAGATGTCTTTTAAAAATAGGATAGCTGCTTATTTCCTTGACATCTGCTGGAAGGGCGTTCCACAGGGCGGGCGCCACTACCGAGAAGGCCCTCTGTCTGGTTCCCTGTAACCTCGCTTCTCGCAATGAGGGAACCGCCAGAAGGCCCTCGGCGCTGGATCTCAGTGTCCGGGCTGAACGATGGGGGTGGAGACGCTCCTTCAGGTATACAGGACCGAGGCCATTTAGGGCTTTAAAGGTCAGTACCAACACTTTGAATTGTGCTCGGACGAGTTTAAGCCCAGTTAAATCAATGAGAGGTTGGTGTGTCTTCACTCTGCAGAGCATCGAGCTGTTGTTCGGAAATGAGGCCCAATGATTTATCTGAGGGCTTCTCGGATAGTAGATCCACTCACTAAAAGGAGCTGTTGTGTGAAGGTTCCTAGATCCACGCCCGATCCTATATCCATGTTGTTGATTCAGAACAGAAGGAAGCGCCTGGGATTTACTCCCTACGAAAATTGGAAGCTGCCAGACCTTTGGTCCTTCCGACTTAGTCCTAGCTACCATGACTGGCTCAAGGGTTTCAGACAGAGGACTTTCCCAATGGTACCCGGAGTTATTCCAGATCGAACCAAGGACCTTCTGCATGCATGCAAATCATCGGCACCGAGCAAAGGCTCTTTTCCAATAGCATGAGAGGACTGCCAGTATGCAAGCCTCTATTAAGGCCAGTGCTGCAGATGTTTTGGAACTACAACTCCCATGATCCCTAGCTAACAGGGCCAGTGGTCAGGGATGCTGGGAATTGTAGTCCCAAAACATCTGGAGAGCCAAGGTTGCCTATGCCTGATTTAGGCTGTGGATGGGAACCGGAGGAACCGTGTATGCTACCAGCCATAAAGGCCTGAGCTTTGTGAAGCCTAACGCCACCCCGCAATAAACAGTAAGGGAGTTTCCAAGCTGCTACCAGAGGAAGGAAGAGGGGCTCTCCTTCTTAGTTAGAGAGAAGACGCGGGAGGGGTTGCCACCTCAAATCACAAATTTCTTGAATGATTTCAGAGGCAGTTCATGGGGCTCCTGTCAAATGGGTGTTTCAGTGTGGTGTAGTGGTTAAGAGCGGTAGACTCCTAATCTGGGGAACCGGGTTCGCGTCTCCGCTCCTCCACATGCAGCTGCTGGGTGACCTTGGGCTAGTCACACTTTTCTGAAGTCTCTCAGCCCCACTCACCCCACAGAGTGTTTGTTGTGGGGGAGGAAGGGAAAGGAGATTGTTAGCCGCTTTGAGACTCCTTAGGGTAGTGATAAAGCGGGATATCAAATCCAAACTCTTCTTCTTCTTCTTCTTCCAGAGAGCGCAGAAGAGCAAACTGTCGTCTTCTCCAGTTGGTCTTTGAGCTATGTGCTCAGCAGATGGGGAAGCCAAACAGAGGCGAGAGCCCCCTCCCTCCTCGCTCTTCAAGAATATTGTGAAGGTCATTCTCACCTCACTTCTTCAGACTGGCGAAACAAATGTTCAGAAGGGAAGCGCCGGCTGGGGGAGGGGGGGGACTGTCACCCGGTCTGCAGGGAGTCAGCACCATTTACAACGACGACCCCGATTCTAAGGCGGCCCTCTGGCGATGTCCATCCAGGCCGTCCGAAATGTGCTTACTCGGAAGTAAATCTCGCAGCGTACAGCTTCCTTGCAAGGTTGCAATTCCGTGCACATACTTGTAAGGAAACCGCACCGCTTCGCCATACTTCGCTTCTTGAAATTACCGGCTTGAGGCCCGGTCATGGATGGGACGAGCTCCTATATAAGCCTGGCAAAGGCACTCGAGTTCAGCTGAAGTCAATGGAACTTAGGCGTCGCCTGGTTCGCGATAGAATTGGAAATAAAAGTATCTCAGCAAGATGTGTGGCCCATCTTGCATCATCCCCACTAGAGGGGACTTTTCACTTCCAAGTAAATGTGCTTCGGATGGTTGTTAATGTGGTACCTTCAAACACGTGATTAATGTGCGAGCCACACCAGGTTCCTAAACACGTTCGTGTGAACGCGAATTCTGAAACCCGTGGAATTTGCTCCACGCAAGCCCCTTTAAGTCTGTGTTGTTATTTTATGCATTTGTTTCAAGAGATTTAAGGGGACAGGAGAGTATACAATTACATTTCTTAAACCATTATTCTAGGTTTTTTAAAAACTCATCTTGGCCCAAGCGTGTTTACTGTGGGGATTTTCGAGCTGTGGTGTAAAATTATAGTCTTAGATCCTGATCGATGTCATTTGCAGAGGTTTTCCTTGGGTCTCTATGTCAAGCAAATCGTGGCTTACGTCTAAGCAAAAAGTGCCGAGGTATACGGTTGTTTGAAGTCAGCTTCACCTTAATCTCAGATCCCTGCGGGCCACTTTGGCACGAGGGAAACGCACTTTGCATATTCTCAGAGACTCTGCAGCCCTATAACATGTGAAGGGCCTACTGGATCAGACCAATGGCCCATCAAATCCAGCATCTTGTTTTTACAGCAACTTCCAGATGCCTGTGAGAAACTCGCATGCAGGATTCGAGCACCAGAGAGAGCGCTCTCCCCTCTCTCCCCAGCTGGCACTGTATATAGAAGCCTTGCTGCCTCCACCTATGGAGACAGAGTCGAGCCACCATGGCTAGTAGCCCTTGATATCCTCCTTATCCTCCACGAACCTCTTTAATCCTCTTTTAAAGCCATCCAGGTTGGTGGCCACCACTGCCTCCTGTGGGAGAGAGTTCCGTAGGCGCTGCTTGAAGAAGGACTAGCGGGGCCAAGACAGGGTTCCGATTAAGTTCTGCGAGCAGAGCTCTCCTGAGTCACCCCACGTGGTGAGGCTGCATAGAATTGCAGAGTTGGAAGGGACCCCGAGGGTCATCTAGTCCAACCCCCCTGCAATGCAGGAATCTCAACTGAAGCATCCGTGGCAGATGGCCATCCAACCTCTGCTTCCCACCCCACACTGAACCGAGTGCCGGCGAGGCGAGTCGCGCAGAGAGAGGACCTCCCTCTGCTCTCCAGAAACCCGGCAGCCGCCAAGCCTTTCCCTTTCCTTCCCTCGCCCCCGGCCCCATCCAGCATCTCCGCTCTCCGCGCGAAGCCTCCACAGACGCCCCTCCTGTCCTTCCCCAGAGGCCGCGTCTCTGTCCGAATTGTTATTTTCCTTAGGCGTTTGGAATAACACCCACTGCAGTTTGGCTGCGGCGCTCGGAAAAAGCGGCATTCCTGCTCTCCCCGGCGCAAGGCCGTCCTCGCCGGCGCTTCGCGGAGACACTCGCATCCTTGTTAATTTCGGCCGGGCCAGAGCTTTTATTGTGCAATCAATCGTCCCCGGGAGCAGTTCATTGGCCCGGCCTCCCTCCGGCCGCCTGAATATCTCTGTGTGTCCTGAAGCTCCAGGAGACCCAGCGGAGAAGAATGACCCCATATGCCATTCTGTTTCCCACCTCGACATCCAGCCGGTTTCAACGCACACAGGGGACTTTGTCCAGGAAGAGGGGGGGGCGGGGGCGGGATCGGGCTTAGGCGTTTTATTTAAGTATTTCGGTTTATTGGAGTCTGCTGCTGCTGCTGCTGCTGCTGAGCTTTCAGACTGACGTCCCAGTCCAAAAGGTAATGTCTGTGGAAGTAGCTGAGTAGGAATCGATCTAGGCCCGCGCACTGCGATGTCACAGAATCATAAAGCCGAAAGGGACCCAAAGGGTTCTCTAGTCCAGCCCCCTGCGATTAGAGCCCAGTGCAGTGTAATTCTGCCTGTTTAGAAGTGAGCCCCGTGGCATTCAGTGGCCTATGCTTAGCCTCCAGCCTCCAATTGCTGCTGTGATTTAGGCGCCATCTGCACTCAACATTTAAAGCAGTATGCTGCCTTTAAACAGTCATGACTTCCTCCAAATAATACTGGGAACTGCAGTTTGTTAAAGGTGCTGATAATTGTTAAAGGTAAAGGTAAAGGGACCCCTATTAGGTCCAGTCGTGTCCGACTCTGGGGTTGCGGCGCTCATCTCGCTTTATTGGCCGAGAGCCGGTGTACAGCTTCCAGGTCATGTGGCCAGCATGACAAAGCCGCTTCTGGCGAACCAGAGCAACGCACGGAAACGTCCTTTACCTTCCAGCGGAGCGGTACCTATTTATCTACTTGCACTTTGACGTGCTTTCGAACTGCTAGGTGGGCAGGAGCTGGGACCGAGCAACGGGAGCTCACCCCGTCGTAGGGATTCTAACCGCCAACCTTCTGATCGGCAAGCCCTAGGCTCTGTGGTTTAACCCACAGCGCCACCAGGGATAATTGTTAGGAGGCTCCTATTCTTCTCCCAGAGCTACAATCATCAGAGTGATTGAGCAATCAATCCCTCTTCCCATGGAAATTTGTGATTTGTAGCTCTAGGAGAAAAATAGAGACCTCCTAACAATTTCCTGCACTCTTAACAAACTACAGTTCCCACGGTTCTTTGAGGATCAGCAATGTAGGAACTTACTTCTGAGTAAACATGGATGGGATCCGGTTGATGACCTTAAATGCCAAGGTGTTGGTGTGGGACGTATTATTACTAGAGCAGTCAAGTACAACAATTTCCTGTTGCCTAGAATGGACACATAGGGCAATGTGGCTCCAGACAGGGAGGACTTCCTGTCATACCTGCTCTGGAGCTTCCTCCTCCTGTGTGTGACCAGGAAGATGGGTATTTGAGGAGTCCGGCCCCTGCAAAGTTGATTGACATTCAAATGGGGTGTGTGTGGCGCGTCCTGTGATCTATTGTGGGGGAGGGACTTACCTGTCCCCTCCGCCCATTATTTTATTGAAGTTGGCACTCCTGATTCATGACCAAGGGGCAGTGAAGGAAGTGCTCAGAGGCTTTTGTGGGCATCAGTGCCACGATTGTGCTCAGGGGCGCCACGTTGGAACTCCTGAAATGGGCATTGGCCTTCATTTCCCGATGCTCCTGTATAATGTTGGGCATTTCCCATAAATGCAGGAGCTTCCCAAGATCGCCTGCCTACAACCCTCCCTTGCAGATGCCCCTAACGGGAGCTCACACCAGATGGGGCCTCAAATCAACAAGCCACAGTCCAGTGGCATAGGCAGAAACGCCAGCACTGCAACCCTACGCAGTTGTGCACACCTGTGCACAATTACTATGCGACAATCGCAGTGCCTTGCCAGTTCCTCCGAATACGATCAAGCGAGTGGCTCAAGGGGGGGGGCTCCTTTAAATAATTGTTCTTGTTGCTTTAAAGACCTTGAAACGTGCCCGTGGGCTCCAGGTTGGCGGTGTTCAGCAGCAGCGGGTGACCTTGAGGGAGTTGTGCAAGGAAACCGGCCCTGGAGATGTTTGGTTTGGTAAGGTATACTGTCAGGCTCGCATTGCTGCTCATTCTATAAATTGTGTTTCCTGTCGAGGGGGGAAATGTCAAGAGTTTTACAGCTGCAGGTTCTGAACCGTGCAAACCAGGAGATTTACACTGAATAGCTGTAGATTCAGGATTACTCGCTGGAATATGCCTGGATGCTGTACATTTGGCAGCCCGATCCTGTACACATTTACTCGGAAGTAAGTGCCACCGAGTCCAGCAGGACTTGCTCCCGCATAAATACGCTGCAGTAGTCTGAACACTCAACAGTTAGAAGTTGTGATAACTCTGCTCAATGTAATGGGGCAAACTTTTGAGTGGCCTTGCAATATGATGGCGCTGTTAGAGTCCCACTGATTTCTTCTGTGGGAGGTCCTTCCAGGCATCAGGATTCTGGAGATGTGACTTAAGAAACACATCCCGTCAGAGTGCTGCCGATGTGAGTTACCACACTAGTAGAAAATCAGAATGGGATGTAATTAAGGACACCCTGCTTAGAAGCTGTTATCATAACCACTTCCCATTTTGAAACGCAGGCTATGCACTCGGCGGTTTCGAAAGTTTTACGGTCCGACCTCATAGCAATCTGCACTTGGTGTGGCGAGGCGCCAGGGGCAGGGTTGCAGCAGCCGAGTCTATGCGCGACGAAAACCCCACAGAGTTCAAGTGGACTTACTCCTAAGTAACCGTGGATAATACTTCAGCCTCCCATTTTACAAATGGGGACAGTGCCAGAGAGATAAACTCCCCTTGTCCTGGCAAGTAGACCTGAAATTGGAACCCATTCAGACTGAGTCCAGTACTGGGGCACACATATTCTCGCAGTGGACTTTGATGGGGAAAACTTAGGTTCAAGTCTCTGATCTATTTGGGTGGACAATCTGTCCCTTCCCCCTTCTCTCCCAGTCAGGGGGAAATGGTTGCCCAGATACCTCGCTGTTCTCCCTACAGAACTGAAAAGTCTAAATTTCAAAGTGTTGTGTGTGGGGATAAAATCGGGGAGTGTATGGCTCCTTGGAGGGAAATTGGAACATATATATAATAATAAATAAATAAAAAGTAGATTGGATCGCAGCCTTAAAGTAGACAACACATTAGCTGCCAATCGACAGTACCCCAAGCTACTCAAAGCAGGTTGCGATACATGGGTTAGTTATACTTAGCCAAAGCATCTCCATCAATCAATGGAATTAATTAGCCACGCATTTCCTCTTATGCCGGATCCTGTTCACGCTCCCGTTATTTCTGATCTTGGTTTTCCTAGATTGGGAGCAAGTCAGGGCACCCTGTTCGTTGCAATTTAATAAAACAGGGGATGTCAACTCGATGAAATGTTGCCCCCTCGCCCATATGCCTCCGTTCAGCGGCAGCCAGCCCTTGTCTAGTCTCAGTCCAGTAGAGTCTGCTGAGTAGACGGTTAAGACGACGTGATGGGAATTTTTAAGCCCCAACCCCCAGTTACGTTAAGACATTCCCATCCTAAACGTTTTTCACCCGATCCTCTTAGGTGCACTGCAACCCGTTATTCCAATAGGCGCCTAAATCTCCGTAGGATCTGCCAAGGCACGTCTCATTCTGCATTGGATCGGACTGACCATGTTAGATTTGATTTAATTTCTCTTCCAAAACGTGCCTCCTCTCAGCAAAAAATAAATAAAATAAAACCTCCAGGCGGTGGAGGAGAATCCCTGTCGGAATAATCAGGGAAGGATTAACGTGCCAGAGCAATAAACGGGCTGAAATGCAAACATTTCCACTTAGCTGAGTTATGACTCGGGCAATAAATCACCTTGTAATGTACGTATTTAAATACGCCTCCGTTTTGCCGCCCCATCATATCCATGTTTACTCAGAAACAGCTCCCCATTGCGTTCCTAGGTAACTGCCTTTAGGATTGCATCCTGGCTGCTTACGCGCTGTCCCTGCGCCGGTTCATTCTGGCAGGGGAGTGATTTCTTTCCCAACTCTACCCAGAGCACTACCATCATCACCACCAAATTAATTATACTACTCAATATATTAATAGTGATTCAAGAGTCATTTAGTGCTGAAGCACTTTTTCATCGCAATGAGCACTTCGCAACCCAGAGCTCTGCAGCCTACACACACACACACACACACACACACACACACCACACATAAGAGCCTGCTGAATCAGATCAATCGCCCATCTAGCCCAGCATCTTGTTCTCAGAGTGGCCAGTCAGATGCCCATGGGAAACCCGCAAACAGGACCTGAGTGCCAGCCAAGCAAGTCCTACTGAGTTCAATGGAAGTGTTCCTAGTCAATGAGAACAATGGATAGGATCGGACTGATCTCTCCATCCGCAGGTGGCTCTGGGCTTTTCTGGACGACACTACCCCTGAGTGCCAGGACCCAGGAGCTGCACGGTTCAAACCCAACCCACCGGTCTCTGTTCCTCATTCCCTTTTTGGCCTGAGGCGCCTTGAGCAAGGGCACTTGCCTCGCTCCTCTGCGGCGGGGGGCCAGGAAAAAGAGATACAGTATAAGTGGATGTGATACTCTCATTCGAATCCCCGAAACCCGCAGTCGCCAGACGGGGACGCCTCGCAGCCCAGCAAAAGAGTTTACCCAGAGCTCCGAGGCGCGTATTATTTCGCACCCGTTTTTATGGCACGATTAGATTTCCAGGAAAGGAAACCTTCTGTTCAACCTCTCCAATCCAACCCCCTCCTTCCTCCTCTTCTACACCCCTCCTCTCCTTCTCTTTCTCTACCTCCAATTATTTCATTATTTTGTACCTGAAATTAATCTTTTTGCCAGGCAGGTCAGCGCGATCAACAGGCTGCTGTTTATTATAATGTTTTCATATTCCTCTCGGCTCCCTCGCCCTCGCCCGGCTCACTGTGGATGTGACCTTTGTTATTTCAGCCCACACTCAGCAGTTCAATGGAAACAAGTTGAGCACGTTCACTCCTGATAAACATTATCCTTAAACCACTGGGGACCCGGGCAGAGTAAACGAGCTTTTCCGACAGGACCACATCAGGAACACACATTGAGAAAAAGGAACCGGGAAGCAGGCAGGGATGGTGGGATGGATGGGAGAGGCGGAGTTGGAGCTGCTGTGGCTGGGGGTCGGGGTGGGGGGTCGGGAAGGTATGGACGGGCAGGTTGGGTGGGAAAAGAAGAGAGCGGAACGCGCAAAAAGGAATGGAGATGGCCGGGTGACTCGTTTCTAGGACGTCAGAAGGGTGGAGGGAATGTGTGGACTAGGCCACGGGAGACCAGGGTTCAAATCCTCACCCGGCCACTTGGGTGAGCTTGGGCCTCTCAGCCTGATCTACCTCACAGGGTTGTTGTGGGGATTAGATGAAGAGAACCATTGTTGGCCGCCTGGAGCTCCTGGGAGGGAAAGGCGGCATACTAATGTAACAAGCAAACAAACCAATAAAGCTAGAACAAAGTCTCATACATTACTGCCAGCAGAAGGCTGTCCGTTCAGGTTGGGTGGCAGGAATTGCCAGGGATCAGAGGGCCAAATGTTCAAACGGCCATCAGGTCGGAGGGTAGCTGATCGGAGATGGATCCGGACGCACGCGAGGTATTTTCACCAGAGCCATCCCATGCGCGTTTCCTCTGAAATAAGTTCATAGAATCATACAGTTGAAAGGTACCTCAAATGGCATCTAGTCCAACCCCCGACCGATGCAGGTCATCCATTACAATGAGTTAAATGTGAGGCTTCCTGCAAAGTAACTGGGCATAGTAGGGGTGCAGTCGTGGGCGAAGCTGTCTACTTCAAGCCTATCACGCCTATTTAGGAAGATTAATGTAGCGATTTGCTTGAAATAAAGGACTGCAACCTCAACTGGAAAGAAGTCCCATTATAAAATCCATTGAACCGCCTTCCGCGATAAAAGTGTTTAGGAGCGGCTGTTACCGATTAAAACTCCAGTCCCAATAAAGAAGGACTCGCCTCCCCCTTTAAACTGGAATGCCAGAATTCACTCTGGTCTGATCATGAGCTCGCGGGTCCTTGGAAGGAAGTGTCATGAAAATCCACATAAACGCGACGAGGGCTGGGGTAGATCTTTTGTCCAGCTAGCGAGGCTTTTGTCCAGCTAGCGAGGGTCAAAGAGTTTCACTCTTGGGTGAATTCAGGGGGAGCCCCGGAATATTAGCAGCCTGATCTACACACAAGGAAGTTAAACGGAACGATTAGGATTTCGAGGTGCTTCGGCTGCGATCTTAAATGACAGCAGTGACGGGGCACCTTGAAACAAACAGGGCTTGAAACAACTTGACATGGTCGAGGTGAGACTGCCATTGAACACACTTGACAACAGGATTCTAAATCTATTATTATTATTATTATTATTATTATTATTATTATTATTATTGTTATTATCATCACTGGACTTAATTCCGCCTCATGGATTTAGGATTGTAGGGACAAGGATATAAAAGAAGAAGAAAATATGTTCCAGCACCAGCGTTTCAAGGTTACGAGTTTACGGATCGGGGTGTGCATTCGAATTAAATCCAACATAGTCTTTTGCCGGCCCAGGTCTGTCATTAACTGATAATATTCAGTAGGCTGCAACAGCCTATGCAGACTTCTGTGTTACCCAGAATTATTCGGCGTTGTTTTGGAGAGCTGCTTAAATTTCGCCTGGAGTCCATTATCCATTTGTTTATTTTTTACATTTCAAGTGATATAATTGCCCGTTTCACAAGTCAGCCTGCGTGAGAATGCCCTGTCTACGCTCCACAGAGCTGGCCTCCTTTTTAACCCCAAAGCGGTGGTTGTGGCCCGCTGCTCTCCGATCCACATCTCTTATCACTGGGGAAAGGTCTTGCAGCGAAAGGGTGACGGCGCATCTCCGTGGTGTGGGGGGCTGCCTTGCGTCACGAGGTCTGCATGTCCTCGCTCGGAAGAAATCTCTTTGTTTAGAAGAGGAGCGCTGGTTTGTAAGCGGCCTCAAACCACGTTCCGGAGAACACACGAAACCCCCATTCATTCTTGCACAGAGCAAAGGTTTCAGTGGATATCCTGAGCTTTTGAAAGCACCCGGCCCGGCCCATAACAAGCTCTTTCTTCCACCAACAATGGCCACGAGGCAGCTTCTTTCGCCTCGGGTTTCCACTTGGTACGCCAGTCACTCCTGTTTAGGGATTCGACTCAAATTCAAACCCAGACGACCCCGTTTGATGCGGCGCTGGGTTCGCAACAGCCTTTATTCGTTCTTAAAAGAAAAGCCTGACCGCTTTGCTCAGCCCGGTTCGGCGATGCCATTTGCAAGCAACGCCGACCAGATTTTCACTGTTCTAGCTGAGTGTTTTCACACGGAGTCGTTAATGGGCCCGATGGTGTTTCTTGGACAAGAAAACCCTTCGCCACCCGATCCTAAAACACGAGAAGCCCCATTCTCTAAAGGACCTGCGTTAGTGGGGGTTTTTTTTGGGGGGGGGGCGTTAAGGAGAAGGTTCCTGCTTAGCAACCGGGCGAAAAAAAATGCCCAGAAAACTCTGCCTTGAGGTTTTTGCGGGTGTTATCTGCGCTGCGCGTCAATATTCTGAGCATTAGACCTCTCGATTCAGAAGCACCGCGGTGCCAGCCAAAACACACATCACAGCCTTTCACATCCACGAATGTGTTGCCGAGCCCAGCTCGCCACAAGCACGGCCAGCACTTTTCTTTCACTTCCTCCAATATTACTTAAATTTTCACGTTGGCGGAGCTACGTTTAAAGACAGGCCAAACATTTGCAAGAGGGGAACGTTAATGGGCCAGTGACCTTCTCGTTTTAGGACCCTGCAAGATTTTTTTTTTAATAGGTACCTACGGACCTATGGATGCCTAGAGGAAATTGTACCCGCCAGCCAGCAATGCATCAATGATCTGCCTGCCTTTGGGCAGTTGTAGCTCTGCTGATTTTTTCTTCTCGGAGTGCTGTCATAAGGATACTTATGGGAAGCGACTCTCATAGAAAGCCACTAAGATTAATTGTTCCGGGTTTCAACAAAGAAAAAAAAATAGTGTGTGGACGTGTGTGTGTGCAGCTAGATATTAGCTGGGGTGATTTAAGTGCGTAAACGTAAGTGTGATAATTTCGTTCATGGAGGCACGAATTCAAGTCTTACTGTTTTTTCTTTCCATGTGTAGAAAATGGGACCCGCTGACTCCCCACTTTCTGTTGCCATTTGATCACTGTATTAATACTTTTCCTTAGACAGGCGTCCGAAGCTCTTTTTTATTATTGACACTTTCCTAGAACGCATAACCAATTTCTCACAAAAGAAGTATAGTTTCTTGTGCAGGGGGAAGGGAGGGAAAACGTTCTGATTTTTGAAAACATTACTTTGCCCGCAAATGTATAAGGGAAAAATTGTGTTATTAGCAACCAGTGAAAATCTGCAGGTTCTGGACGGCAAAAGGTGGACCCTCTCTAATGAAAATTATACAGACTCGAGCTGTTTACCCGTCTCATTAATGCATCTGGCACATTCCGGCATTAGTTTCCTTGCTAATGCGCAGCTATCGCGCACCTATTGCGAGCTGCCCCTGCGCCGGGAACCCAGGTGCAGATCCAAGCACGCCTGCGAAAGCGAACGGAAGGCCCTTCCAGGGCGAGCATGTCTGTCACCCTCCTCTGCCAATGAGGGGGCCCGTTCTCCTTTAGGTCCGCCCTTGGCGGGGGCGTTCCCCTGCTGAGTGATAGCCTGAGCCGCCCCGGCCAGCCCAGCCCAGCCCACGTTGCTGCGAGATTGAAATGCAGAACTTAAGTCTCCTGCCACGGGAAAGTGACTTCCTCGGGGTTCCTTTCCTTGACACCGTCGCCGGCTCGCGTGGTGGAAATCGGAGGCAGCCGCCGGGGCCTCCTCCTCTTCCTCCAGCGCACACTGCGCCAGGCCGGCCAAGGCGCACTCGGTCGCCTCGTTTCCTTGGGGGATCTTGAAAAACCAAAAAAGCAAAAGCAAAAGCAACCCCCCACAACACGTCTCTTCCGCTCCGCGGTTGCCCTGACTCGAGCCATGGGTAAGTTGGGCGGGGAGGGTGAAGGCAGGAGGGCGCGGGGCTGCCGAGGCAGGCGCTAGCAGCAGCGTGAGCTCAGGCGCCTGGCAGCGCCTTCTCGGCTTTGCTCTTGTTCCTACAAGTTGGAGGGACGCGTGAAGGGTCAGCAGCCTCAGCCGCAGCGGACGATCCTAGTCAGGCTGGGCTTGTAATTTGGGGCTCGCCCGGAGGGAGGCAGGCGGCTCGGGCGCCTCGTCCCCCCGAGATGCCCTCTTTCCGTGCGTTCCGCCCTTAGCTTCAAGCTACTTGTATTTCTGAGGGAATCTCCCAAGCGCTGCTGGCTTAGGAAAGGAGCTCCGCAGCTCTCGCTAGCTGCTCGCCGCTGCCTCGCCAGCATTTCCCAGAACTTAAATTTTCCAGGCTGAACGAGACCAGATAATTTTAATCGTACTCTTAAAAAAAACAAACCCAGAGAGAGGGGAGGAACAGGGAGGGGGCAGAAATTAGTGGTCGACAATTGCCCTTTCGTTTTGTTTATTCGCATCTGGATCTGCATTCAAGAGCGCAATTCTAGCTACGTCTACTCAGAAGCAAGCCCTCTTGTATATACAGGGGGCTTACTCCCAGGTGAGTGGGTTAAATTGCAGCCCGAATCCCGTTTCAACAGGACTTGCTTCCAAGTAACGCCTCGGTGCGAACTTTCTCACCCCCCTCCCGTCCCGCCCCATTGCAAAACGGTAGTTTCCACAAAAGTGACTCCCTCTCAAGCCTCGGTGTTTTAGGATCTCGGCCCGCGCTGCCGCTGTGCCGGTTCCAGAGCTGCAGATGGATGCTTTAGGATGGAGATCCCTGAGGAGATTCCCCCCCCCTCCCAAAAAGAGCTGAGTTGCATTTTCTTCGGACGGGTGGGACACCGCGGTCCGAAAAGTTTTATTTTTATTTTTTGGCAGCCCGAGCCCAACCCGTGGAAGGCAAGCCCCGCTCACTTCAAGGGGCCTTACTCCCAGGGAAGCATGCCTAGGATTGTGGCCTCTGTGGGCTTTCGTGGCCATTTCCCGCGGGCCTCGCTTCTTGCCAAGGCCGGTGACCCGGGGGCGAGCCGTACCTCGAGGGAGAAGCGAGGCCTGGCTCTGCGTGGAGCTTGCTTCCAGCTCCATGGCGCGCTCGGCCCGATCCCTGGGAATGCAGCAGCCCCCTTGCAGTCACGGGGCGGCTTCCTCCTCCCAAGTAAACGGGTCCAGGCTAGAAATGGGTTGGAGAGGGGGCGTCGGGGCTGCGCTCGTGCCCCCGAGCGAGTCCTATGTGGCAGTGCGTGTGCTTCTCCCCACAGAGCCAGCCTTCGGGGAGGTGAACCAGCTCGGCGGGGTTTTCGTCAACGGGCGCCCGTTGCCCAACGCTATCCGGCTCCGTATTGTGGAACTAGCCCAGCTGGGCATCCGGCCGTGCGACATCAGCCGGCAGCTGCGCGTCTCGCACGGCTGTGTCAGCAAGATCCTGGCGCGCTACAACGAGACGGGCTCCATCTTACCAGGGGCCATCGGGGGCAGCAAGCCCCGGGTCACCACGCCCACGGTGGTGAAGCATATCCGGACCTACAAACAAAGGGACCCCGGCATCTTCGCCTGGGAGATCCGAGACCGGCTGCTGGCCGACGGCGTGTGCGACAAGTACAACGTGCCCTCGGTCAGCTCTATCAGCCGCATCCTGCGCAACAAGATCGGCAACCTCTCGCAGCAGAGCCACTACGACTCCTACAAGCAGCACCAGGCGGCCCCGCAGCCCGCCCTACCTTACAACCACATCTACTCGTACCCCAGCCCCATCGCGGCGGCGGGGGCCAAGGTGCCCACCCCGCCCGGGGTGCCCACCATCCACAGCGCCGTCCATATGCCTCGCACGTGGCCCTCCTCCCACTCCGTCACCGACATCTTAGGAATCAGGTCCATCACCGACCAAGGTAAGCGCTCCTGGAGACCTCGGGTGATTAGGGCAGGAAGTGGCAAGCCAAACCGAAGGAGGAACCCCCCCCCTTGAGCTCACCCCCCCAGAGGGCCCAGGGCCTACTTGTGGGGTGAGGTGAGGTGGGATGGGGTCATATCATTACAAGTTAGAAGATCTCCTTGGTACCAAATCCTACCACTGTTACTTTGGCCAAGGTGTAAATTGAAATAGAAATCCTTCATTACTTTGCCCAAGATAAAAGCTACAGATAATCCCAGTGGATGAGGTCCCCTGAACCTCTAGCTAGCACATCTACTTTGAAATAATCTTCATCTTACTTGGTGGGAATTTTAGTTTCCCAGATGACATTTGGCTGATGCTTTGGCTATATCTCCTAAATGGCCCATTTCAGTTTAAGCAGAAATAATATTTTTATTATTTGTATCCAGCCTATCTGACTGGGTTGTATATATATTTGCAAAGCACCTCAAACTAATTTGAGCTAACAAAAATCAAATGCATGAAAACAAATATGTTGTGTTTGTGTGTGGACACACACACAATCTCTCAATTTATTTTAAATTACCTAGTTCCAAATTTAAATAGAACCCAGTTTGCTTAAATCTATGGCCCAATAAGTGGCACATTTACTTTGGAGTAACTTCCATTAAGCTTCGTTTAACTTGCTTATGAGTAAACATGCACAGGATTGGCCTATCCAGAGACCACATTAGGCTGCATTCCTACATATGCTTGCTTGGGATTAAGTCCATTGAGCATAGTAGGACTTATTTCTAAATAAACAATCCTGCATCTCATTTTTTAGATTGGGCTGCAGCTATGTGTTTGTGATATGGCACTCAAGCCTATCTGTCTATTTGAAGATATGTTTGCTAATGTTATATGGCACTATATTGGAAAGCCTAGTTTGTGTAACTCCTGCCTTACAAGTATACCTCTTAATAAATATAACATAATACAACCTATTTTCAGATGGCTAGCCATATTAATCTGCCCCAGCAAAAGCAACCATCTTGTGACATCTTAATTTTTTTAAATATGGCCTAGGTTTATACCATAATAAATTTGTTAGCCTTTAAGGTGTTAGAATCCTCTTTGCTGTTATTATATACCTGGTAGTAATAGTTATATAAACATATGAGGGTGTTAAAACAATAAAAAAAATCCTGTGGCATACTAAAAACAATTTTATTGTGCCTTTATGTTTCTGTATAACTGCCTTTCTCCAATGCTTAAATGTCACCTTCAGTTTGGCAGAAAGGTAGCACAATTGTGTGTGAGATTATACATATTTTAATATATCCTAAAAATCTAAATGTCTATGGTATAGATGAATAATACACAAGGAAAGCAATATGCAAGCATGCAAAAAAAGAGAGAAGCTATCAGGTATATTTGCCTTTTCCCCCTGCCAGGCCTTCTTTGTGCCTGTTTGCTTTCATGTCAGGGATTCTACAGGAAAGGCATCTCCTTGAAATTGCAGGCAAATCCACCACCAGTTTTCGCAATCAGACCAAATTTGCTCAGACAGGAAGTTCAAATGTCACCTAATTGCTTTCGTTCTTCTGCTTCACTTTGTTTTCCTCCAAAGCGGTGGTCCAGAAAACTGAAACTATCGATGTTTAACTAGCATTTAGCCCCTTCCAAAGAACTGCTGCTCTGCTCGCTTTTCCTGACTTTGCTCCAGAAATCGAAACCTTGCCGTTACAAAAAGGCAAGAGCGATTGTAGCTAACAGTGAAACTCTCAAACTAAACACACGGCATCAGATACATGGTCACCATCTCAAAATGTGATGCTACACAGACAGTCTCGTTAGGGGAGTCTCATAGGTTTTAATGGGGCCAAGTTAAAAAAAAATTGTCTGTAAATCTAGTCAACTCCTCCCAATAGTCTAACTCCCCCCTCATCAATTCTACCTATTTTTTTCACTAAACACTATTATTTAGATTATGGCTGCTGTATGATTTGGCAAAAAACAACAACAAAAAACCATGTTAATAAAATATTCAGGGTTGTTGTTTTTTAAAAAATGTATTTCACACTGCTTTGCATGCTTAGGGTAGAAATATATAATAATAATAAGTAATAATAATAGCTAAACATTAGGTTCTAACTTTTCCTAGCTCACTTTTAAGATTCCAGTTGGAATTTCTGCAGGAAAATAAATGCTGCCGGTCCTTTAAAATTATAATGCATTTTCCAGGGAGGGCGGAAGATTTGCAAATGCTAATTGTGCCCCTGTGGGTGGGTGTTGGGGAAAGAGAAGGAGCTGAAGGAGAGCGATACGCGAATTGGCGTGTATTTCCTCCTTTTCTTAGAGCCATAGTGGCCAAGGCCTCCTACCTCGGTAGCCGGGCAAGCGGGTGCGATCTGAATGACAAGGAGTCTTTTCCATCCCGTCTCCTGGCCTCCTCTCCCTCCCCTTCCCCTTCCCCGCTCCGGTTTGCGGAGCTGCATCTGAGGGCGCTTTGCCCTTGATTTATAGGATAAGCTGACCTTGCTGACACGGAAAGGAAGCCCCTATTCATGGGAAAGTGAGAGATCAGCAGAACAGGGAGCTCGCACAGACAGCTCGCTTTCTTAAGACAACTTTCGACATGCGCCAGAGCGAGGAAGGGAAGAAACCAGCGGCTGGGGGGCTCCCCTCTCTCGTCCCGGAGAGGAGGCCAGTCGGGTGGACCCCCCCGTCCTTGTTGCGAGGGCCTCCTCTATGTCCCTGCCGAGCACCCGTAGCTTTTCCTTCGCCCTTTAGGGCATCCACGGAGTTTCCAACAGCCTGTTGATGGCAGGAGTTCATAAAATAAAAACCCCAAGTGTTTGCGCTTAAATGGTTCTGTTTGCACCCTAAATGCCCTGGCTTAACCGGCTTGTGGATCCCATCGAAGGCTCGCTGCGTTTGTCACCTTTCCCTGATGGCTTCGAATTAAGATTCGGTTGAAATCTATGGGACTTGCCCTCAAGCAGTCCTATTTTAGGCTCGAAGAGTTATCGCCCCTAAATCCTTACGAGTTTTTGCTTGGAAGAAAGTCAGCTGGCCCCATGGATTTCAAAGGCACTTGCTTCATGGCAAAAGAGACGGGGATCATAGTCACATCTGGAAGTAGGCTCTAATATTGATGCAGGTTTAGGATAGAGAGAGACACACAAACATTCCGTTTTCTGGTGGCTGTTGCAACCGAGCAGCTTTCAAACAGTGCAATCCTGTACCCGTCGACTCTGAAGTAAGTCCTATTGAGTTCAATGAGGTTTGCCTCCTCCATCCGTAACAGGATATAGATTGCAAGCTAAATATTTCAAACAAATAAAAAAAAAACCTTCCGTAGTAATTTGCGGGTTAGTTTTCATTACGCATCTCCTGGCGTAAAATGTGACACTATTCCATCAAATCGACCTTGAAAATAATTATGTCAAAGATACTTATCACTACGCAGGGGCTGTCAGCAAGAGAGGATGATGGGTGACTTTCAACAACTGCGGAGTTTTTCTTAATCCAGTTAGGCCCAAATAATTTCCTTCCTTTGTGTTAGGATGGAATAACTGGGCGCTGGAGTTGGGGGGAGGGGTTCGTTGAAAACAATGTGGAAGGTGGAATGTCAGATCTGCCCGTCCACATGTACCTTAAATACGTCTACTTGGAAGTAAACGCTTGTTAATTCAATGGCGCTTAAACGCCGTGCAGAACAAGATTGGAATCCAGTTATTTGGAACGCTCCAGATGCGTTTCCGTTCCTTATTTGAACGTTGTAAATTCAACCCAGTCTCGAACTCAATGACATTTACCTCTAAATAGACAGGTATGGGATGTCACTGTAAGGCTTCAATCCACCCATGGAGCCAGTAAATACAATTGGGGTACTCTGGAGGAAGTGGATTCAGGCGTGAAACTAGAATCACGATAATATGTGCTAAAATGACGCCATACTGCCAACTAACATCCCCCCAATTCTCTGACATTAAATATATTGCCTATTATCGATTACAGTTTATTCATGGAAGTGAGTGCTGGAATGAATGGCCACTTCTAGTTCGCCCTGTCATGAGTCACATGGTAGCCTTTGAGGCTGGGAAAGTCCAAAACTAGGTAGCTTTTTTCCTTTTTCTCTTTTTTTATGAATTGTGTTTATCTGGCTGTTGGAAACTCAGTGGCTAGAAACGCGTTTAGGATGGGACTTAAAAGGCAAACAAAATTATACGGGTGCTGGACAGGGACATAACAAGGCGACCCAAATCACAAGTGACAAGGCAAAGTGTTAGGAGGAAAGACCTTCCATCAGGTTAAGCGGAAATTTCCCACAATTCATTAATTCTGCAGGTGTTCCTGGTGGCTTGTCCTTTTGCGATTAATTAAATTAGAATTAGTTTGTGTGTGAAGTATGAAGTTAAGCTTAGCTTCCCGGTGGAGAAAGCTACTGGTCATTTGCATGGCTTTCTCCTTTGGTAGACCCATACAGGCTGAAAAAGTTTGGAGGAGACTTGGATTCGTGTGTTTGTATCTATATATCTAGCGCATCTAATATTTGCACAACTATAGTCAAACACAGACTGTAGTCAAACTACAGTCAAATTTCCTTCCAGAAGTATTGACGTAGATTTATTTTTATTTTTTTAAAAGAAGCAGCCACAGCAAATGCCCTTTTACGAGCTAATATTACCCCACCCCTTTAAACTTAATATACCCCTAGGCTCAGCTGAATATCTTTGATTTCACTGGAACTTATTTGTGGTTTAGAATATTATTAGGATCGCAACTTTTCTGTATCAGGGACATTAACTGCGATCTCCAAGAAAGGAAGGCAGACAGGTTTTTCAGTGTTGGTTTGTGGGAGCTCAGAGCTCTCTCCTTTCTACATGGTAAAGCTGAAATCTTAAACACGTTTGCTGGCGAGTAAGCGCGCTTGACCACAGAGGGGCTTACTTCCGAGTAAACACATTCCTCGGCAGTGAGTCCTACTGGGAGACATGTGCATCCTGCTCCTTTATACGTTTATTCAGAAATAAGTACTTATAAATAGCTGTTTATCAGACCGTAGGATTGGGGTTTCAGTTACTTGAACTTTAAAAGAAGGAGCAAAAGTTTCCAGCTTTCAGGCTGTGGAAATGCACTAGGCAAGGAGGAGGTGGGCTGGCTTCAGCCTGTTTTATTTACTTCCTTACAGCGCAGTTGCATGCGTGTCTCCTTAGAAGTAAGCGCCATTGAGTCCAATGGGACTTACTCTCAGGCAAGCGTGTCCAGGTCTGCAGCCACTTCCTTGAACCACTCGTGGTTGTACTTTACGCGTGCGAAACCAGGATCTCTTCACAGCGAAGGCAATATAAATAGCCTCCGTTAAGTGATCCCGAGTTTGCGCTGTCGCTTAACAATTTCAGAAGCCTCTTCCTTGCCAGGTCAGCTGGCGGTCCGGCAGCGTCTCTTGGAATCATTCAAGGAGCCAGGAGGTGGGAAGTTGGGTTTGCACCAAGGGACTCCGCTCGGCCTGCCGCCCCCGCACCACGAGTATACTTTAACTGCGGGGGAGGGAGAGAAGGAACGAGACCCTCGAAAAATAAGAAGACTCTGGGACGGGCGGGGTGTGTGCGGAGCATTATGAGCCTGCGTTAAAAACACAGCTTGAAACAGCGTTCGCTGTTTGTTGATGGGCAAAGCCAGGCAGATACCTACTGAGATATCACCAGACGCTTGAGATGCGAAGAGAGGTCCCACGTTTTTCCAAGTCGGGGCCTCCTGTTGCTTTCATTTTCATTCCTTTCTTCATTTATTTCTTTGGTAATGTTCATGTTGGATGGTGGCGAGAGAAGCGATCTAGCGCCTGGCTCGGCTGATTTACTAAGCCTTAATAGGCTGAATCCCTTGATTTAAACAGGAGGCAGATTTGCTCTGGGATGTGGGTCCCGTCGGTTGCGATGGCACCGCAGTCCTTAAAACCAAGTTCCAGGCTCGAGCGAGATCCAGCGCCTGGGAAGTACCTCTGTGGATGGAAACCATATAAATCCAGCGGAGGCGGTATATTAGTGTCGCCTGGGCAAACTTACTCCCGAGTAAGCCTCGCTGAACTCTGTGAGACTCGCTTCCTAGTCAACGTGCGTGGGATCCTGGCTGCAGGGCTGCTGCAACCCTAAACCCATTTATTTGGGAATGAAACGTCATGGGATTTACTTCAAAGTAAACATTTTTAGGCTCGGGCTGCCCACGGGGCTTGAAGAGCCGTTGTAATCGAGACGGCTGATTTCCGACTACCCGAAACCTTAAATCCTAGGCGCATTAAATAGAAACAAATACCACTGATTTGAACGATTTCAAGCAAATTTGATTAGTTTCACGACTTTTCCTCCCAAGGAGCGGGGGGGGGGGCGGTTTCAGGCTGGGGGAAATGAAGATCTATGATTCCATGGAGAGGCGATCGGGACTTGCTTTCGAGTCAGTGCGGTCAGGCACGAGGGTCAGTCGCCCTTTCCCTTGCTCCGGGAGACCTTGGCTAACGTGGTGCAAGTCCAGTAGATGAGGGTTTTCACGGGGGCGAAAGGAAGGAGCTGGGCACTAAGTCTCTGGTGGAGATGTAACCCCAGCCGGCCATGGGCGTAACCAGGATTTATTGGGGGGGGGACACACCCACCTGTCAATCATCCTCTGACTGGCTCTGTCTAGCAGATTCGGAATGAAATGTCTTGGCTCAAAAAAAAATGTGTCAAAATCTTTCTACAATCTCTACTTTTAGTGAAATGTTTTTGTTTATTTACTTGATTGTGGGGTGGGGGACAGTTGCCCCTCCTCCGTCCCTCCCTGGCTATGCCCCTTGCACCCAGCCCTCCCTTGCGCACGAGTCTCCTTTCCCGGGAGCCCCGATCCGAGGCCGGCTCCCCTCGCTGACGCTCCTTTGCCCTGTCTTTGCCCGCAGTAAGCGACGGCTCGCCCTATCACAGCCCCAAGGTGGAAGAATGGAGCAGTCTGAGCAGAAGCGGCTTCGCGGCCACAGCGCAGCACGTCGCGGTGAACGGGCTGGACAAGAGCTCCATGGAGCCCGAGGCCAAGTACAGCCAGGTAAAAAGCGAGCGCCGGTTGCCTGGAAGAAAGGCTGGGGGGGTCGGGGGTCGGAGGAGGGGTCGGAATCGCAGGCTGAGCTCTCAATGCCCTTCCCTGGTGGTGAGCTAGTTAGTTGGAGCGCAGGCCTAGCCATGCCTACTTCAAAGTAAGCCCTCCTGAATCCAGTGGGGCTTATTCCGAGGTAAGTGTGACTAGGGTTTACTGGCTTTCTTTTCTTCCCTGTGCCATATCCCAGTTGAGTTCCAATACACTTACACAGCAGAATCTTTTTTTAACTTCCAATAAAGAGAGAACCGTTTTCAAACTGGAACATGCAGCGATCTGGATTACAGTTCCCGATGAAAGCCAAAACAAGCCGCCTTCTAGCAAGGGCGTAGCCAGGATTTTTGTTGGGGGGGGGCAGGCCTTTTGTTAGAGGGGCAGAACCTGTTAGCTATGCATTTGTTTTTATTTTTATTGATTTTTTGGGGGGGGGTCAGCTTCCCCTCTCTGCCCCCCATTGGCTACGCCCATGCCTTCTAGTAAAGCCAGGATCCAATGAATTGCTTTAAGTCAATCTTCCAACACACACCTATTTTGGGGTGGGATGTGTGTGTGTGTGTGTGTGTGTGTGTGTGTGTGTGTGTGTGTGTGTGACCCTCCTCTCCCCACCACCCCCTTTTGGGGGTGATATTGGGGTATCACAAATACCGGTAGTACATAGCAGCAGAAATTCAGGATGGTCCTGCCCGAATCCTGTGCACGCTTCCTTTGTCTTCAGCAAAGCCCAGGATCAACAGGAGAGAGTTTGGCTGGAAATATATTCTGGAAGCAGCCTCAGCTCCCATACTGAGAGTTGGATCTGGCTCAGTTACTTGAAATTCATTCCCATTGAAATCAATGAGGCTTAAGTGAAGTCATGACTAACTTGCCCCATTGATTTCACTGGGAAAACTAGGCAAACTAGGAGTTAGGTCCAATGAACTCAATAGGACTTCTAAGTAGACATACACAAGATCATAGGATTGCACTGTTTGTCCTGTTCCAATCCAGAGTAAATCTGATTACGGGTATACCGGTATGTGTTATATGTGTTGGAAGCCACCCAGAGTGGCTGGGGTAACCCAGCCAGATGGGCCGGGTATAGATAACAATAAATTTATTATTATTATTACTATTATTATTTATTACTTGTCACTTGTTAGAGATGGGCTGGAGAGGAGGCTTGCTTTATTCTGAAGTGCTTCCGAGATTGTGCCATTCCAGCGTGGGAGTACTGAGCTAGGCTTTCAATTAATGATCTGCCAGACCAAGAGTCCCTTGCTTTAATTTTTAGGTTTTACTTGGTTTGTAATAACTTGCCTGCTTTCTTGGAACTGAAGCGGGGTGGAGCTCTGTCTTCTCTTAGCAAATTATTCCTTTCCTGCACTGGTCCATTATGAGCAAACTGAATACAGTATTGTGCTACTGTCTCTGGGCACCTTTCAGTGAAGCATCCTGAAGTAGTGTTGGTTTTGAACAGGAAAGGCATACAGCTCTATCCCACACATTCACTCAGAAGTCCCACTGTGTCCAATGAGGTTTATTACTATATAAGTGGAGACAGTTACTTAAGCACCCTTATTGGGGACCAAGCCCCATTGAACTTGGTAATACCTATTTCTGAGTCAACTTGCTTAATCCTGTTAAGCACCTACTTCATTTTCTTAGTGGAATTAACAGGATTTCAGAATGCTTTAAATGCCACCTTTGAAGGGGACTAGTGGAGACGACCACATAAAAGCTACATGCATTGGTCATGTGAATAGGCCCCAGAGTGCCCTTAGGACCATGGCATAACCTTGGATACTTCTTTTGTAATGTATTTGTATCCCACCATATGACCCAATGGACCTCTTTAGAATTGTGGTGTGATCTGGCTGTGACATCTGTCACCCCATTGATTCCCAGGGTTGATTCGGCTGATTCGGCTGGCTAGGCGGGTTTACCCTTCCTCCTTCACAGCTTCATGTGCATCCCTCCTGAAGCTGTGCGTTCGAGAGGACACAAATAACACCCTTCCCCAATATATTTTTGTGTACTGTAAATGCACCACATTTTGAGGAATCAGTTCAACTGATTGATAATTGATTTATTTAAGAAAGTAAGAAGAGCTTGGCTGGATCAGATCAAAGGCCCATCTAAGCCTTTGGGAACTTATTTTCACAGCGGCCAACCAGATCCTTATGATTATTCAGTGTCTTTGACACTGAAGTATTCAACCATCATGACTAGTTATCATTGATACCCCTTTTCTCCATGAATTTGTGTGATCCCCCTTTTAAAGCTACCAAGCTTGGAATGTATGAAGAAGTACTTATTTTAGTATGCCCTGGATCTCAACAATCAGCTTTATTGGATGGCATTCATTCATTCATTCATTCATAATTTTATTTGTATGTCTCCCCCACAAAAATCATACCCAAAGCAGCTTACAAAACAGGAATGAACTTCAAAATCAAATAGTGCAAAAACAATTTCATAATAGCATAATACCTGCATAACAGCAATACAATAACATATAAAAATATGCAACCCCCCCCAGTGGCGGAGCTTCATGCTCCGGCACGGGGGGGGGGCAGGGGCGGAGAGCAGGCGGGGGGGGGGCTGGCGCATGTCCTGGGGGTGGGGTGTGCATCCTGGGGGCGTGAGGGGGGACAGCCGCAATGGCACCTCAACGGGATCCTGCTGCCGGGGGGGGGCGGTGCGCTCCCCACCCCACTCCTCTTCTTCTGCCAGTGACTCCCCTGTACCATAAATATGAGATTACATTAAGAACATCTAATATCCACTAGCAAAAATAACCAGGGAGCTTGACAGTGTCACCTTTGTCCTAGAAACTCCCCTCCCATCATGTTGCTTATAGTTCTTCTCCTGCAGCAACTTGCAAGGCTTCCAAAGGCAAAGTGTGGGGTAGCTGGAAACACCTCTCTCATGATGTTGTGACTCTGGGTTCTGGCACTATGAGAGCGGGGGTAAAACCTTCTCTCTTTTCATGTTTTCCACACCATGCCTAATTATATACCGGTACATCTCTTATTAACCATGCTCACATCCATTGTGGTATCTTTCCTATTGTCCCTGATGCTTTGTTTCCTAATCTGCAACATACTGTACATTCAAAGGTGGCTTCTATTATTGCAGTTTTGAATAACCCCTGCCTGCATTCTTGGGAGATTTGACCCTCTTGACTTTCCATTTCAACTTTCAAGGAGTTTCCTCTCTTGAAGTCAAATGTGCCTATGTCGGACTTCCTTGACAATTGTCCACATATATAAATGCTGAATTTGAGATTACTATGGCCACTGTTTCCAGTCAGTTTGACAACACTTCCATCTCCCCCTCCAGGTCCTGGGCACCACTTAAGGTTAAATCCAGGATTGCCTCACCTTTTTTAGGTTCTATGACCATCTGTTCTGCAGCATAGTCATTTAGTGTATCTTGACATTTTAGTTCTTAGTGGTGACCATAATATGCACATATCCATCCTGCCCATTACTACAACACTTCCTCCTGTAGATGCCTCCTTGGTAGCATTCTCCATCTTGAGATCACCCTGGGTATTTGGGTACATTCCAAGTACATAATTACTCTGGGACCTGTCTTGCCACCCACAGCCATGCTGTGAAGGTGTCTGTCCCTTTTGGGACTTTCAGCTTGTTTGTCTGTTCCCCCTTTGACACACAGAAGGACATCAACCTTTTATGCCCTAACCTGTCCTTCCTATAGAGTTTGTATTCTGAACCAGTGAGAATGCCTCACTGGTTTTCTCCATTCCACTGGGTTTTTATTATGCCTATTATATATATGCAGTCTTTTAATACCCAGCACCCCAACTTACCCATCTCTGTTTTTAGAATTAGCATTGAAGCCAGGTGTTGGGAACCTCAGGCCCAGGGGCAGATACAGCTCTCCAAGCAGGGGCGTAGCCAGGATCAAAACTAGGGGGGGGGGCAAGCCATGGTCGTTCAGGTTGTAACATTTCAGCATGGAAAAGGCGAATGAAACCAAAATTTAAAGAAAATTATATATAATTATAGCAGTGCTTTATTACGGTAGTTATTACAATTATTTGCTTGAATTTTTAAAAAAAATTTATTCTAGTTACATGTCTTATGCTAATATCATTTTTATTGGGTTTGAAGAAAACTTGTTCAAAACTTTAGTTTCAATCCCCGAGGAGTCGGTGCAGGTGTCTCCAAAGGCGAAGGAAACGGACCCCCTCAAAAAAAAAAAAATAGGGGCGCAGCCTCACCCCCCAAAATAGGGGCGCAGCCAGTCTGGAAGCGCAAAGGAGAAGCGCCTACTTTGGCGAAATAGAGCATCCAGAGCTCATAGAGGATAAGAACAGAAATTGTGCTCTGGCGGCTTATAATTTACTTTAATTACTTGCAAGCAAGTTACAAGTAGGTAGCCGTGTTGGTCTGCCATAGTCAAAACAAAATAAAAAAATAAAATAAAAATCCTTCCAGTAGCACCCTAGAGACCAAATAAGTTTGTTATTGGTATGAGCTTTCATGTGCATGCACACTTCTTCAGCACACGAAAGATTTGAAAAGTGTGCATGCACACGAAAGATTTGAAAAATCACCCAAGCAAACACGTTTTTTTAGGGGTTAAAAAAAGGTTTGGGGGGGGGGTTAAAGGCAAAGGACAAAGGGGTAAAGTAGTCACTCACAAAAAGATCGCTGTGGATGAAAACAGCAGGCGCCCGTGCAACCCGGGGCAGCACCCGATGTTTGAGGAACAGGGAGAGTTTTCCCCTGTAGCCTCACTGTCAGAGGAAGAAAGAAGGCTCTTAAAGGGACAGACATGCTTTCCCAGCCTCCCAGTGGGGAGAACTCAAGGCAGATAGGAAGAACGGGGGAACTTGAAAGGGGAGATCGGGAGGCGGGAAGGAGGGAGGGGGGTGAAGAGGGGCAAGCTGTGCGGGAGGGGACGCTCCCCCCCCGTCAGCCTCCAGCCTCACGGCAAAAAGCTTCACCTCGGCTTGCTCGCTCGGCCGCTGCGTGCACACCTCCTTTCTTCCGGCAGCTAGGGGTGGGGGCAGCTGCCTTCTAGGGGGGGCAATTGCCCCCCTCTGCCCCCCCTGCCTACGCCCATGTCTCCAAGCCTCTCTGCCCCACCTATGGCACTCTCCCTAGGCTACACCCAGCCACACCCCTCATTGCCCCTGCTTTGCCCTCTTCTTGAGTAGTTTTGTTTGGCTGGAGTGAGTGTAGTGAAACTAACTTACTGCACAAAGGTAACAGGTATGTTTGTTGCTGCAGCCACTGTTTTTCTCTCACCCCGCTGACCACTGGCACATGGCCCTCAGAAGTCACCCTCATGCCAAAGGAGCTGGTCACACCCTGACATACACACCTGTGCATGGCATCTCTATCCTCAGCTTCTGTTAGTGTGATGGCAATTGATTGGAAAGGCTTGTTTTCTGTACTGCAAAGGATTTGGGTTACCAAACTGTTTGCAAGCAACCCCAGCCATGGGATTGTTTGATAAGCTACCTGAACTGAGGTCCTGTTGAAATAAATGGGACAGGTTAGTAAAGGTCAGTTTAAGTCCCATTGGTTTCATTGAGAACTAAGTGCCGCTCAGCGGCCTGGATCCAACCCAGCATTTCTAAAGAAGTTGTGAAAGAGGATTCCCCTGCCCAGGTCTTACACAATTTCTAACACCAGCAGAGTTGTTACAGCACAGGACAGATTTCATTTTGAATTTTTGTTCCTTTGGTGTTTACATAGGCATATGTGATTTCTGGTTGCTCAAAGTTTATGTTGGACTGCAGAGGTGTGTAAACTTCAGTTCCTTGTCCAGGTCATGCTCATGCAGCTCTTGGGTTGAATAAGGAACTGGGAACCAACTGCAGCCTTGTTGTGTTCCTTTGAGTAAAATCTGCATGCATGTGACCAGGTGCACTTTCATTTGCCTTAATCTCCCCTGGGACGTAACTGCTTCCCGTTCTGTGGATTTAGTGATGTAGCACCAAACTATAAGCACAGTGAGCACAGCAAGTACCGTAAGCCACTGTAGTGTAGTGGTTAGAATGTCAGACTATGACTTCGGAGACCAGAGTTCAAATCCCCACTCAGCCATGAAGCTCACTGGGTGACCTTGGGCCAGTTACTTACTCTCAGCCTCTCAGGGTTGTTGTGAGGTAAAAAAATGGGGAGGAGAACTATATGAGCACCTTGAGGTCCTTGGAAGAAAGGTGGGGTACAAATATAGTTGTTGTTATTTAATGAGGAAAGATGGAGTTCCTCAAATAATTTTTTTTCTCCTCTCCTTTCTTTGGCAGTAGAAAAACCCGCTGGTGCAAAATGTATGTGATCCTGGAAGTAACCCCTGTCTTGCTACTGCAAGGGATCTGCGCATATTAGAACCCTGTACTCTGTAATATAGGGTCAGGTTGGGGACTAATTGGTGCTGGTGTGGAATGTAGTGAAAACAGGCCTAGGTTCAACTAAGGAGGCCAGCACAAGAACTCTTGCAAGTGCAACAGGGCTTCCTCCTGAGTGGCCCCTTCTCGCTTCCCCAAATCTGCTTTAGGTGTGATGAAAACAGCCCCTAGAATAGCACAGAGGGGAATAGAGGGATATTGTTCCATCTAGCAAACAGAAATGCTTGTGCTGATGGAACGACCAGAAGAGCATGGTGTTGAATTCCTCCTAAAATTATGTGTCAAGACAGCTTTAATTCCAGCCCTAGGTGTCTGCTGTCTCGGCCCCCACTCCTTATAATTTTAGGATAGCAGGGACTGGCCTGTTCTATACTGCTGTAGTAAGAATGACTGGAATTGAGGGGGCAAGAGTAGTGGGTTTTCTGCATTAGAAGGGCGTTGAACTGGATGAGCTTTGAGGTCCCTTCCAACATTCCATACATTTGAAGCACATCTCTATCCCTGCCACCTCGGAAAAAATATAGGAATTGTATTTTGTTCCCCATAGAGTTATATTTCCCAGCACCTTTAGCAGACTATCGTTCCCAGGCTTCTGGGGAATTGCTTTAACTGCATGGTGTATACGCAGCGTATGATTCTAAGCACGTAGAACACTTACCTAATGATGTAGTAGAATTGCTGGGGAATAGATGGGGAACCTTTGGCTCTCCAGATGCTGTTGGACTTCAACTCCTATCAATCCCAGCTGCCTGGCCAATGGTCAGGGGTAATGGGAATGCCACAGGCGGCTGAATATAGGTCTCCCCTTTCTCTCCTTCCCCCAATTTCATTAATCTCTTTCAGGAAAGAGTTAATAGTGACGTTAACTGTTTAGATGCACAAGAGATTGTGTTTAACAATCCTCATCTCTTTATATCAGCAATAAGAGAATAGTGAAACAACAAGGTTTCAAGGCACCTTAGTGGCCAACAAATGTAAGCTCTCATGGGCCGGAGTCCACTTCGTCAGATGCAAGAGACTATTTGTATCAGACATTCATAAACAGTTTATTCACAGCCATGAATGGTGCTAATTCCTCTAACTTAGTAAGGCTAGAAGTCCCAAAGAGTTTAAGCGACTAACCTACTAAAACCAACTTTAGCTGGACATTTGGCAAATGCAAATTCTAACAAGGTTTAAATTGGCGGGCCTGAGAGTTAGGGGTGTGTTTGTTGATTTTTTCATCTAATTTACATACTGCAGTGGACAAATGGGGCAAAATACCGTAAATACAAAAGATGCGCTTTTTGTATGTTGTTGTGCTTGGTACCTTTTGCAGTTGTCTCGTACCTGGTTCAGTATCTAAGAACAAAACAATGCTACTAGACTAGATCTTAATTTCGTCAATATGTAGATGTAATAAATTGATTAACTTATTAGCCAGTTGAAAAGCAGGCAATCATTCTGATAAAAAACATTGAATCGGTTGCAGCCTTGGTTATGCTTCATGAAAATAGAAAACAATTTGTCTGTGTTTATATGAGCAAAGAAAAAAAAAGGGGGGGGAAGTATGCAGTATTCTTTGCTCACCAGTGATATTTGGTTGCATATCTGGACCTTTTATACATATGTAACTAAGACTGATTGATTATTTATTTATTTAATTAGTTTATATCCTGCCCTTTCAATGAACAGAGCAGATAATGTGATATAGAGAAGTCACAGGCATTCCAACCCCCCCCCCCCCGCCTTTCCTATAGTCAAATACGTGTTTTGCCTGTGGGTTAAGGGCTGAATGCCGTTTTCCTAATCTCCACAGTTTCCTGAATGAAACCTGATTACTCGGATTCTGTTCAGGAAGTGGTGGTTTTGTAATTGCATCCATAGAATATAGGCCAACCTGAAGTTAGTGGGACAGATTCACCACTTGAATACTCTTCACATTTACGCCACTGCCATAGGTCAGTGAAGTTGTCACCAGTGGAAAGCACATGTGTGTGTGTGTGTGTGCGCGTGTGTGTGTGTGTGCGCGCACACACACACACACACACACACACTGCATTTAGTCACTGCATTTTAGTGGGATGATTACAAAGGATTTTTGTCTGAGTTATATATAACATTAGCCTGGCTAGTAGCTTGATGATGAAAGTCTCTGTGTTTGGTTTTTTGTGATTCTTTAATTCGCAAGCGAATGTCTTTGAAAACTCATGCTTCTCAGTATATTTATAAGATGGTTCTGTCTACAGATACCGGTACTTTCAGTGTGTGGAACTAGTTCCTCTGTATTTCTCATATTCTGTGGACAGGCTGTGCTTAAGAACCTAAGGAGAGCTCTGCCTGGCTGGGTCAAAAGCCTCATATACTCCTGCATTCTGTTCCCAACAAGGAAGATAGATGTTTTGGGTAAATACATACCATAGCCTTCCCTTACTTATTGCTGTCATTGACTGGTATTCAGAAGCAGGTTGCTTCTGAAAATAGGGATGGAACAGTTGACAGCTGGTGATAAGCCTACCATCAAACTGAGAATGTACTGTGTGTTTATGTAGTAACAGACTCTGTTCAGCTCCTGAAGGCCCTGCTGTAGACCCCACACCCCAGGAGATTTTCTCTTGTGCTTATGCCTTGTTGGTTAGCTCTGTTGGTTGGAGTGTGGTGCTTATAATGGTCATAGGTTTGATCCCCCGTATGGATGCATGTTCCTGAATTGCAGGGGATTAGACTAGATGGTCCAGGGGGTCCCTTCCAATCTATGATTCTATGTCCTGTTGGGGAACTGCCCATGAACATCAGGCTGGCCACTGTAAGAACACAATGCTGGCATAGATGGTCAAGAAAAGCACACTTCTCTTCTCTCTCTCTCTCTCTCTCACTCTGCTGGCTTACGTGCAGGTTGATCTGCACAGAAAGAAGAAGCAATAGTTATAAGGAGAAGAAAGCGTTATGCTTGACCATAGTTTCATGCATTGCATATTTCTAGGCTATAAGCTGGATCACCTTCCTGAGCCTTTAAGAGCATCTCTTTCCCCCAACTGCATTGAGAACGTAACATGTGCAGGCTAAAAATGCCTTGAGTCTTACGTGTGGTAGCTTCAGAAATGGATGCGGTAGAGAATTTATTCAAGCTCTTCCTTACTTACCGTATATCCCAATCATATATTTTATAATTAAAGGTAAAGGGACCCCTGACCATTAGGTCCAGTCATGTCCGACTCTGGGGTTGTGCGCTCATCTCGCTTTATTGGCTGAGGGAGCCGGCGTACATCTTCCTGGTCATGTGGCCAGCATGACAAAGCCGCTTCTGGCGAACCAGAGCAGCGCATGGAAACGCCGTTTACCTTCCCGCCAGAGCAGTTCCTATTTACCTACTTGCACTTTGACGTGCTTTCGAACTGCTAGGTGGGCAGAAGCTGGGACCGAGCAGCGGGAGCTCACCCCGTTGCAGGGATTCGAACCAGCGACCTTCTGATCAGCAAGCCCTAGGCTCTGTGGTTTAAACCACAGCGCCACCTGGGTTTTATAATTACTATTTTGTTTATACAACAAAGGAACTTTACAGAGTAACCAAAGGTTATTTTTTAAAAAGGTGAAAGTCTCTGCCTCAAAGAACTTACACTCTGCACTTTGACAGTGAGAGGAATGGGGGAGATATGTAAAGTGTCCAGTTGAAATCCACCCCCCCCCCCGTAAGGCTTAAGAAATATGGGTGGTATTCAACTAAGTTTTCCTTAGAATAGACCAGGTTTCCCAAGCTTGAGTCTCCAGCTGTTTTTGGACTACAGTCTCCATCATCCCTGGCCACTGGTCCTGCTATCTAGGGAGGTTTGGAGTTGTAGTCCAAAAACAGCTGGAGACCCAGGTTTGGGAAACCCTGGAATAGACCTTTGGGCAGGATTCAACTAATGGGTCCTGTCAGTGGAAGCCCTGTGCAAGGACCTCTGCTTGCGCAGTGGGGCTTCCACCCACCCTTCCACCCACATGCTCCCCCCACCCCAGAACAGTGCATGGGGGAAGCAAATAGAGGATTGTTCCATCTTGCAAGTCAAGATCCTTGACTGAGCAATCGCCTTAGCAGGACATGAAATTCCTCCCGTAGAAATTAATGGACCTAACTTAGCCATGTTAAATAATTTCAGTGGGTGTTCTCTGAGTAAAACTTAGTTAGATACCATCCTAAGTCTGTTTAGAATCACACGACCTTAGAGTAGAATTTTATACCGACATGCACACCCCTTAAACATGGGTAACTTTTCATGGATGGTTTAAAATTGGTCAGGCTGCAACTTGACCTGGCTTTGCAAGTTCACTGAAGTTAAACTGAACCCACTGTTGCAGGTGGAACATGCCAGTGTTAGCCAACATGGTGCCCCCCTACATATTGTTGGACTACAACTCCCATCAGCCCCAGCCAGGCTTGCCAATAGTTGGGGATGATGAGAGTTGTAGTCCAACAATATCTGGAGGACATCACATTCGCTACCCCAGGCATAAAAAGGTAAAGGTAAAGGGACAGGCATATGGTAATCTAAATGCTTATGAAATCCTCTCACCAGCATTCACAATGAACCTCGGAATCCCCTCCTAGGGAATAAATTTTCTTAAATATGGACATAGTGGAATTGCCTTCTCCTATATGTAACCTTTCCTCCCCCTATGCACTCAGGTCATCAGGAGAGACCCTTCTCTGAGTACCTGGCCTTCAGAGGCAAGACTGGTGAGTGCAAGTGGCAGGACCTCTTCAGTTATGGCACCCTCTTGTGGAATTTGTTTGTTCTCAGGCCCATTCTCTCAAGACTTAGGAAAATGGTGGAAGCCCTTTCCTTCCAGCCCATCTGTTTTCTTTATCCGTTCTATTCATACTTATTCATATGATTGCTTGTGCATGTGTAGCTACTTGGGATGAGTGGAATTATTTTGTTCAGTGTCAAAATTCTTGAGTGGATGATGGCAGGCAAGGCATAATTGATGGACTTGAGGACATCTGGAGGTCCATGATGATGGGGAGGAGGAGGAACCTCCCAAATGTGTTTTGTTCCCAAGCTATTAATTTACCTTGATTAGAATATCATCCATGTTTTCATGATGAAAAATTTCCATTGAAACTGACAGTAATGATGCAAAGTCATCCATGTCATTGCATGATGTAGATGAAAGGGTGAGTTGTTCCTACCTCATACACCTGATTCCTTCCCAGGTGAGCTTCAGTGAACCCTTGTGAGACCTCCTTCTTCCTGACTGACTGACTGCTTCTGTGCCCAGCAGCGTTGGGCCATCGTGCAAGGAAGCTGTCTCTGCAGCTCCCTTGTGTACCAAAGCCAGGCTCCAATGAGGGAGCCTGTCGTGGGGGCACCTGGTCGCCCCCCCTCAAAAAAATGTGCCTGGGGCCACAGTCCCCATGCCTCCCACACTATGCCACTGGTGCCCCAATGTATGCAAAAATACTCTGTTCCAGTTGACTACTGTGATACAGAAGGCCAAGTTACTCTGGGGTGAGAAGGCTCACCGGGTCACTATAATTCTGTTGTCTGTGGGGGCTCACACGATCTGCTTAGTATGATGTTGCATGCAGCCTATGGTGGAACCCAGTTGGTAAATGGTTGTGTGCATTCACCCTACCCAGTGGAGACTGTCTGCATTCATACCATCTATTCAGTAGACTATGAATTTTGATGCCACTGGTTTACAAGAGTCACCTGAATACCTTGCTGGGGTGTTAGGGAAATGGACTCTGGTTAAAGAAGAACATTTTTGTCCGGCGCCAGTCAAACCCGCTCCCCCGGCGAGAGCATTCCACAAAAAGGGGGCCACTGCAGAAAAGGCCCGTTCTCGTGTTGCCACCCTCTGGACCTCCCGTGGAGGAGACACATGAAGAAGGACCTCAGAGGATGATCTCAGGGTTTGGATAGGCACATATGGAGAGCGGCAGTCCTTGAGGTATCTAAGAGTTCATGGCGATTGCAATGAAAAGGAGACTGACTGCATCACAGAATTCTGGGATGTGCGAGTTTCAAAGGATACCTACATTTCAGTTTGCATATTGTTTCAGAAAGTACAAATCAGGTAGGCTCGTATTAAAATCAGAAATGAATGGAACCACATCTCTCCTCCATTCCTGCATATTTTGCCGCCCTGTTTAATAATAAGTCAGATTTGTATTTCCATGAGTATGCAGTGCTGTCTTACCACCCGCTAGTGCCCACTATGGCTCTCACTATCAGAATCTAAATCGACATGAGAGTGCATGTTTCTTACTAGGGGGGGATGGAGGGAAGAACAAGCTATCAGGCCTCCTTCGCTTGGACCAGCCTTTCCATTGACTGCATATTTAAATACTTGCCAAGATCTGACTTGCTTTTCTCTCCCAGCTGGTAGGCTATTTTTGCTCCCTTCCCACAGTGCTGCCAGCTCCTCGTTGTGGTGCTGTCTCCACTATGAAATCCATCTGTGTTCTTCTTTCAGCAGACAATATCTGAAAATATTTAGCCCCAGTTTCCCAGTGGGGTTCGAAATTTATAAGGCCTTTCTCCTGTAACTTCCCCCATCCCAACCTGTTTCCAATAGAGACTGTGGTTTGATTTTCATTGACTGACTCTCTAAGAAACCACTTCTCACTTCTTCTTGTTGTATCTGTGGGATGTATAACACTGGTGCAGTCAATCACAACATTCCTAGAGTGTACACAAAGGGGACTTGGTCCTCCAGGTAGAGTTTCCTGTGCCAAGACTGAAATCACTTCCTTTGTGTGACCAGAAGTGGGAGTGGCCTTACCTGTAGCTATTCAAAGATACAGGTGAGCTGCTACTCTCCCTCTCTTCCCACCAGGACTCCGAGGATGCAACATCTCAGGAGATGCTCTCTTGGCTTCCAGCCAAGAGAGGCCCACATGGAGCCTTTCTCCCTTAAGGAGAATCTCCACATGTAAATACATTTAATCTAAGCTAGCCTGCCTTTCTGAGACTGTAGAAGCTTGAAATGACTGTGAGTAAAACCTTTATACTTTTATAAGCTTATGTGTCGTGTATTTTCTTTTAAGAGGGAACCAGGGGAAATATGTGCCAGGATCTGCCTTATTCTAGAAGTTCATAGGAACTTAAACGCCACGCTTTGCTGCGCTTTATTGGGGATGAGAAACTCTGCTAGTTTGGAGCTTGTTAGCACAAGCTGGGATAGGAAATATTAATCAATATTCCCTCATCCACATTCCCTCTCATCTCCTACAAAGGGTTATGGGCCCAGAACTGCGTATTTTGTGTATTTTTAAAGGATTGCTTTGGATTGTGATTTTTGGCAGAGTAGAATTTTTCTGTTTGCACTTCCTGGTAAGCACATGGTCTTTTGTTCTCCATTGTGCTGTGAAAGGGGGATTAGCGACCCCTCCCCTCCCTCAGAGCTCACAGACCTCAGAGGCAGTGAAGATTTGTTTGCATTTTGAGATTTTTAAGTTTTGATTTTTGAATTTTAACCATTTTTGGGAATTTTTGAAATTTTGGAAATTTTTTAAATTTTTGAGGATTAAGATGGCAAGCTCAGGTTTTGATAGTGAAGCAAGATCAAGCTTTATGCTGCTGAATGATCGTAACTTTGTGCAATGGAAGCAGCGCCTTTTAGTGCATCTTGGTGCAAAACAAGTGCTTAAAGCGGTGAAAGATCCCAAACCTGATTTTGCTGATTTAACCAAGAAAGCAGATTGGGAAAGGCAAGATGCAGAAGCTAAACACATAATTTTGAGCAGTTTGAAAGATGAGCATTTATCTCTGATTGACTATGAAAGTGATGCATCTCAGATTCTAAAGGATATTGAGAGGGTTTATGCACAATCATCAGAGAACTCTTATAGACATTTATTGGATAAACTGCTGAAGTTAAAGATGAATTCCAGAGAACAATTTACAGGGCATTTTAAGGACTTTAATGAAATTGTTCAAAGGATTGCCCTAACTCCCAGAGCTTTTGATGATGCAACCAAAGTGACTTTTATGCTGGCATCATTAGGAAAAGAATTTACTTCATTTAAGAGTATAATGGATCACACAAGAGATTTGACTTTTAATGAACTAGCAAATCACTTAAGAGAGGAATGCAGAGATTACCTTGATTCTCCACAAAGGAATCCAATGAAAATGGACACAAGTTATGTTTCTAAGCAATTTCCCAGGTCCAGGGAGGTGTCCAAAGATATAATATGCCATAACTGCAATTTAAAAGGGCACATAGCAAGGAGTTGCCAGAAGCCCAAGAATAAGTCCCGCCCCTTTCAACCAAAAGGTGAAAAGAAGGGGGGTCACGAGCGTACATTTCTACTGCAAGAAAAGAGTTTAAATGTGCAAAGAAATGAAAGGAAAAGTGACCAATTTATTTTAGATTCGGGAGCTACAAGCCATTTTGCGCATAAAAGAGAATATTTCAGAGAAATTAATGATAGTGAATGGACTGAAATCCAGATTGCTGATGGAAATGTTCTAAAATCACAAGGTGCAGGTTCAATGCGTTTGAAATTCAAGGTGAACAATGAATCTCTTGAAACAACTGTGCCTAATGTTCAATATGTCCCAGAATTGAATTGTAACTTGCTTAGTGTGTCTGCTTTAGACAAGAAAGGTTTCAAGGTTACATTTGCCAATGGAGAATGCAATGTAACGAAAAATGATGAGGTTTATGCTCAAGGGAAACTAATCAATGGTGTTTATGAGATTAACGTTTCAGAAAACCAATCAGCACAAGTCGCCCAATCCAAGCAGAAGCATGAAGCAGATCTGGAGCTCTGGCATCGAAGACTGGGTCACCGGGATATCAGAGTCATCCAGGAACTGCAGAATGGAGATCTTGTGAGAGGTCTACAGGTAAACAAAAGTAACACACCCACACCAAAGTGTATAACTTGTGTAAGTGAAAAAGGAGTCAAACCTTCTTTCCCACGTTGTGCAGAAAAGAGAAGCACAAAAGTTCTGGACATTGTGTACACTGATTTAGCTGGACCTATGAATATACCTTCCTTAGGAGGAAATAAGTATATTTTGATATTTTTGGATGATTATTCAAGGTTTTGTGTGGGATACCTTCTCAAAGAGAAGAGTGAAACAGTGGAATTGTTCAAGCAATACGTAAGCATGGTCAAGAACAAATTCCATCGAGCACCCACCACCCTAATGTCCGATAATGGTGGGGAGTTTTGCTCACGTGAAATGGAAGCCTTCATGGCTCAGGAAGGCATAGCACATGTGACCACAGTAAGCTACACACCTCAACAAAACTCTATTGCTGAGAGGAAATTTAGGTCCATCCTAGAGATGACAAGGTGTATGCTAAAAGGATCCAACTTGTCGAAGAAACTTTGGGGTGAGGCAGCAAATACTGCGATTTATATACAGAATAGGCTGCCAACAAAAGGCACAGAGCGCACGCCATTTGAACTTTGGCATGGAAGAGTCCCAAATTTGTCACACATACGTGTATTTGGAAGTTTGTGCTATTACCACGTGCCCAAGGAGCACAGACACAAACTTGACTCCAGAGCAAAGCCTGGTATCCTAGTTGGATACGCTTCTGGAGGAAAAGGCTACAGAGTTGTGGACTTACAAACAGGGAAAACAAGTTCACATCACGTGATTCATTTTGAGGAGTATGAAAAGGCTGACACAAGGAACACAGCAATTGACTGTTCCAATGAGCCACCAACAGAGGAGTTTGTAAGTTTTCCTTTTGAAGCCATACCAGAAACTAATCCACCTCCTAGTATTGTACCTCCTAGTGTTGTAGCACCCCCTACAGATGACACCCCAGAAGACGCGGAGGACCAGATGTCAGAAGGCTCCAGAGACGAAGAGGACCCGTATGCAGGGATGCCGCCATTGGAAGGAGATGAGGAAGCTGATGCGGTTCAACAAGAGCCAGAGGTCAGACGTTCCTCCAGGTCCAACAGAGGCGTTCCACCACTACGACTGTCCTACTTTGCAGGGTCGGCGCCACCACAGGAACCTTCCACGTGGGAACAGGTTCAACGGTTGCCAGCTGCTGAGGCCAGTCTCTGGAAGCAAGCCGCGCAGGAAGAGATGGATGCACTGCATCGCAACAAGACCTGGACCCTGACAGAGCTACCTCCTGGTAAGAAGGCAATTGGGTCCAAGTGGGTGTTCAAGCTTAAGAAGGGGTCAGAAGGGGAGGTGCAACGCTACAAAGCTAGGCTTGTAGCACAAGGATTTTCACAACAGTATGGCGAAGACTATGATCAAGTATTTGCGCCTACAGTGCGATACAGCAGTGTTAGATTACTTCTAAGTATTGCAGCATCTAAAGGCCTATCAGTCCGTCATGTCGACATAGCAACAGCTTTTCTTCATGGGACGATTTCTGAACAGATTTATATGAAGCAGCCCAAAGGCTTTATCAAGCAAAACGAGGCACATCTTGTATGTAAACTTCAGAAAGGAATTTACGGTTTGAAACAAGCTGCAAGAGCATGGAACCAGAAATTACATGAAATGCTGGTTCAGCTTGGGTACAAGCAGTCAACAGCTGACAAGTGCCTGTACACTAAGAACAGAAATGGACAATTCTCTTACATTCTGGCTTTTGTCGATGATTTATTAATATCAACGTCCAATGACAGAGACTATAAAGACATAGTCAGACATCTCAACAAAGAGGTGGAAGTAAAGGAATTGGGACTTGTCCAGTATTACTTGGGAATTCAAATTGAGAGAGAAGAAGACGGCTCATTTCTTCTCAGCCAGAAGCAGAAGATAATAGAACTGATAGAAAGCATGCAGATGCAAGGTGCACACCCTGTCGCGACACCCATGGCCACAGATTTTCTAAAGAATCAGCAAGATTCGAAGCTGCTGCCAGACAACAGCGAATACAGGTCAGCGATTGGTAAACTTTTGTATTTGGTTACTACCAGCAGACCTGACATAGCAAGTGCAGTTGGGATCCTAAGCAGAAAAGTGAGTTCTCCCACTGAACATGACTTGGGTGGGGTCAAGAGGGTGGTGCGTTACCTCAAGGGTACAATGAATTGTAAATTAAGATTGCCAGCTGTAAGGGACCCTAAGTTGGTTGGGTACAGTGATGCAGATTGGGCTGGGGATAAGGCGGATTACAAATCCACAAGTGGTTATGTTTTTATGTTTGGAAATGCACCTATCATTTGGGGCAGTTATAAACAGAAATGTGTAGCCTTATCGTCCACAGAGAGTGAATATATTTCAGCTTCGGAAGCATGCAGAGAGATCATCTGGCTGGATCAACTCCTGACAGACTTTGGTTTGCCGAGAAAAGGACCTGTCAGCTTGATGGAGGACAATCAAGGCTGCCTGCAGCTAGCGCAAACCGAAAAGTTCCTTGCACGTTCAAAACACATTGGGGTCAGGTATCACTTCATTCGCCAGATGATCCAAGATGGACTAGTAGAAATGTCCTACTGTAATACTCAGGAGATGACTGCGGACATTCTCACGAAACCCTTGCCACGAGAGAGTTTCCAGAACCTGCGTGTCAAGCTGGGACTCTGGGTGGTTGAATAAAGTTGTTTTATGTTTGTTAAATGTTGTTCAGACTGAGAAGGGGTTTGTGGGATGTATAACACTGGTGCAGTCAATCACAACATTCCTAGAGTGTACACAAAGGGGACTTGGTCCTCCAGGTAGAGTTTCCTGTGCCAAGACTGAAATCACTTCCTTTGTGTGACCAGAAGTGGGAGTGGCCTTACCTGTAGCTATTCAAAGATACAGGTGAGCTGCTACTCTCCCTCTCTTCCCACCAGGACTCCGAGGATGCAACATCTCAGGAGATGCTCTCTTGGCTTCCAGCCAAGAGAGGCCCACATGGAGCCTTTCTCCCTTAAGGAGAATCTCCACATGTAAATACATTTAATCTAAGCTAGCCTGCCTTTCTGAGACTGTAGAAGCTTGAAATGACTGTGAGTAAAACCTTTATACTTTTATAAGCTTATGTGTCGTGTATTTTCTTTTAAGAGGGAACCAGGGGAAATATGTGCCAGGATCTGCCTTATTCTAGAAGTTCATAGGAACTTAAACGCCACGCTTTGCTGCGCTTTATTGGGGATGAGAAACTCTGCTAGTTTGGAGCTTGTTAGCACAAGCTGGGATAGGAAATATTAATCAATATTCCCTCATCCACATTCCCTCTCATCTCCTACAGTATCCTACTGTTTGCACAATATTTTTGCAAGTGAGTAATTGTTGGTGCAGAGTCAATCACATTTTATGGTTTCTGTTTCCAACGGCAGATTTATTTGAAACGTGATAACCTAATAATTATGCAATATATTATGAATGGAGCAATGGTACTGACAACAAAACATTACTCTTCTCTGTGGGTTCCCCACCTCCAAACCTAAATAATTTGCTTTAGCGGTTTGCGATGCCTCTGCAATGCCAGTGTAACATCTTGATGTTTTGAGACTACATTGAATTAGGTAATACTGTATACCCTTATGGAATGCTGACCAGCATGTTTGGGTGTAGGCGGGTGTAGCAAATCTTGGCAGAGAAACAATATCTAATTATCACCAATCTCAAAGACACTTACTGGGACCTAGGTTTTACTAAAAGTAAAGATATAGATTTATTATTGGCTTAATTTGCATTGGATGGATAATTTCAGATTGGCAGAAAAATGGCAGCTAGAACAATTTGTTGCAGCAGTAGTTATCCTTCTGTATGGTTCTTGAAAGCAATTTTATCATTTATTTAGATTTATATCCAGTCTTTCATCATTTTAAGGATCCCAGAATGGGTAAAAAAATCATGCCAGTTGGTCTCTATGGATCTCTATTATGCTGATCACTCACTTTGGGTTTTTTGTGTCTTTTCCTGAGCTTTCTTGATCCATGTGCTGCTAAAGTCATAATCCAATCCAGGATTTCAGGTATGGTTTAGGAACCAGATTTTCCTTCAATGTGGGTTTTATGTTAAGGCAGACCGTAGTTTGGAGATGCTACTTATATGCTCTGAAAAACAGGAATTCTAAAAAGGACCTTTGTTGGCTTTGCTCTCTGTGTCAGCCTTTCATAAACAAACATAATAATATTCCCCTTCTGAGCAAAGGCTTTTTGTATCTGTGATACTGAAATGATAGCAAGCACATAGCTGTAGTTTCTTTACTGCTCCTTATACTCTTCCCATTCCTCAAAAAAAGCTGCTGAATCTGGAGACAAAAAATAGTTTTCTTTCAGAGAATTGTTGATGGGTTGAAGAAGGAATTGTTCCTCCCACTTTCATCTCTGGTAAACAGGTTTTAATTTCCAATATGCTGGAGAAGCTGGTTGACTTATTGGTGGTCACAGATCTTAACAGTAAGCAGAAATGTTGACGGGCTTTTTTGTATTGTATTATATTGAATTGTTTAAAAGCCTGAAAAACCTGTTTAACCAGAGTTGGCAGTGGGCCGAAATAAAAATGTGTGTCAGCCATGTGAACTTAAGCCTCTCTCAAACCACTTCCTTTCTTCTGCTCTCTCAAACTATCAGGTATTTCCTCACCAGCTTTTATCCTGCCCAGGATTTCCTCTGGGGCAAAATTTGCCATCTGTTGAATGGTCACAACAAGTATGTTGCCTACAAGTTTGCCTTATTTGTGGTAGCTGTCTTATTTAACATTTGGCAAAATTTAGGACTGCTGTAAATTGTAAATGGTCTCTGTTGGTGGAATTGGCTACCCACTACACATATACAAAATATAAATCGGAAAACCCTAAAAACTTTTTGTTGTTGTACTAGTTTTGTCCCAAAGCATTTCTGGCTCCCTTTATGAAACTTTGTATAACATTTGGATGTGCTTTTTATTAGAAATTTTAGCATATGAAGGTCACGTTTCTCTGTCCCTCTGAATGTTGCCATTTTCATACTACTCCAGGGCTTCTAGATCAGGGATTGGAAACTTGGGGCTCTCTAGATGTTTCTGGATTACACCTTCCATTATCCGTGGGCATTGTCCCCACTGCCTGGAACTGATTCCAGCAGCATCTGGAACAGCACAAGTTGCCCACTGCTGTTCTAGATTCTCTCCTTATTCTTTTTTGCCAGTTCTTAGGCAAATAAAATAACATTTGCTTGGGAGAGGAGCTCAGTTGACTCATTGCTCAGATAAATGTTTGTGCTCTTTGCCACTGTAGAATTAACAGTGGGCAAGGAATATAGACACCATTCCAGCACTGATGCTATTTATTTGGAAGTTCAGTTTTGAAATCTTGCTTCCGGAGAACTGTGCGCAGGGCTGATTGTCTGATTTTTTTAAAAAAAAGATGGGTGTGTGTGTATATAAAATATATTATATTCTAAAAAAGTACAGTGGTACCTCGGTTTGAGAACAGTCCTGTTTAAGAACGATTTGATTTACGAACTCCACAAAACCGGAAATAGTGTCCCAGTTTGGGAACTTTACCGCTGTCTACGAACGGAAGCCGAATGGTGGAAGGGCACCGGCAGCGGGAGGCCTCATTAGGGAAAGCGCGCCTTGGTTTAAGAACAGTTTTGGTTTAAGAACAGACTTCAGGAACGGATTAAGTTCGTAAACCAAGGTACCACTGTAGTGTTAATGCACACTAAATTCCACATCAGTGAATAAGAATTCCACCGCTGATGGAATTAAGTTGCTGATTAAGTTGTACAGTATTTGGGCAAATGGTCAAGTCTTCTCTTGGGATTGCATAAATTGATTTGATTATATAAATCATCTTTACTGTCCAATAGAGGAGTGATGTAGTATGTTCACATCCTGTGTATTGCCCTTGTGTATACATCCTCTTCCCGTTATATTACCCTTTTAATATTACTCATATATGACTGGCATCCCAGTCCACACTCAGAAGTACAATCTTTGGAGAACACATGGGGCGTTATTTCCAAGAAATATGTTTATATAGAATTTAAGGTCATTGCTTCATTCCGTCAAAAAGAACAAAGGGGAGGGGGGTGGTGGTGGAAGCAGCAAGTATGCAGCAGCGCTGCCATGTCCCTTGGTTATGCAAACATACAGTTTTAACAGCTATTTCGCAAACGTGAGGTTTAGTCTGTTGGACGCACATCTTTATGTTCTGCTGAGCTGTAGCTTTCAAATGGGTAGTGGGGGAATTAATCTGTTTGCAGAGGAATGATAATGCCCTGAAAGAGAAGGGTGATGAAAGAACAGCTGTCAAACGCTGAAATCTTTTCTATTTACACAATCATGTTTTCATATTTCTTTCTGTAGCACATGGTTAAGGAATAACTGTGCCTTGATGCAATCCATTTTGAAATTTGCTCCATCTTGCAGTCTGAGCGTAATGGTGCAGAGGCTAAGCCATGCCTAGAGATCCAGGAGCGACAACAGAGCTATTGATGGATTGATTTTAAGAAATTTAGCTCAACTTCTGGTATAATAATCCTCAAGGCACGTCCATAGTTTTAGGGACTGCTTCAGGATCCATCACTGTCATTGGAAGCCAGGGTGGCTTCTGGAACACAGAAGGCTTTTGCCAAGCTTTGGCTGCTGGCCCCACTGTCTGGATGGAGATAGCTTGACTTCAGTTGACTATGCTCTGGTAATCTTGTGCCTAGACTACTATATTGTATTAAATATGGGGCTGCCTTTGAAAACTGTGCAAGGTTTGGTAGTCAGACTTGTAACTGGGACCAGGAAGTGTGATCATGCTGGCCCATCAGCACTGGAATTGGGTCGTTTTCAGGGCCAAAGTCAGAGTGCTGCTTGTAACCTATAAAGCTTTAGATGACTCTTATGGAGTGCCTTTCCTCATATGAACCTCCTCAGATCCTCTGTTTGTCTTTGGGTTGCCTTCTCTTGGTACCACCGTCAAGGGAGGTCCAAGGGTGGTTACACGAGAAAGGGCCTTCGTTTTTTTTGCAGTGGCTCCTTGTCTTTGGAATGCTTCCCCCAGGGCTGTGTGTCTGGTCCCAAGTCTAACATCTTTCTGCTACTGAGCTAAGAATTTTTGTGTACACCCCAACCATTTGGATGGTGATCTGTCTCTTGCTCACTTGGTGTATGGTTTTTAGCAGTTTGCTGTTTAATGGTGACCACTTGTGATAACTTTATGGTGGCCTCTATGTACTTGAAGGCAATGTCTAGTGGAATCACTTTTAGTTATCATTCTTATATGTTTACTATTCAGTTTTTGATTTTTTAAAAATGACTGAACTATACTTATTGCTGGACTTTCCTTGTTAAGGCAGGTGTGTATCTCAGTATTCAGGAGGAACCATTGCTCAGTGGCAGAGCACATCTTTTGCATGAAGAAGGACACCTCTAGTTAGAAGGACTGAGCTGAAGATTTAAAAGGACAGTCTCCAGACCTCACTCTAGAGAGAGCTACTTTAAGAATAGACAATGTTGGTTTAGATAGACAAATAGTCTGATCTGGTATAAAGCAGCTTCTTGTATATCTCCACCACACAGTGACAGGCCAAGAGTCGCTTAGCACTGGCTGAAATGCTTGGAAGTCAGATTGAGATGGGCTTTTCTCAAGGTTGATGCCCGCTGGAGGTTGTGCGAATCAACACTAAGCTCGGTTGGAATATGTCCTGTTTCCAACTATATGCTATTCCAAGCTGAAGTGATTTCTCAATGCAAGCTGGTGGTTGGTCTGAGAAGCTATTCCCGACCAGCACTTTGCTGCAAAAACAGATGTGACCCCCTTCCTCCACCCAAATGGATTGGTTTCATAATGAACCATAGACCAGCTTTGATAAAGCTTCCTTAGTCTTGTGCATAAAAGAGTATCATGTATGTATGTTGAGACATCACAACCCTTTTTGGTTGAGATGATGTGTAGACTCAATGTGCACCCCAACCTACTCATGCTAAGTGTCTGAACAGGCCCTACACCCATTCAAATTGTCAGTGTGTAGGCTTATCTGTGTGAATGGGGCCAAGGCAATATGCATACAGTTCTTACACCTTCTGCCACCCAAATTATTCACTTCTGTCATTGCTCTGACCATGTGACACCCTTCCTTAAATCCTTACACTGGCTACTTGTCTATTCCTGGATCCTATACGAGTTTCTTTACCTATTTACTCTTATAACTTGTCACATTCTTTCATGTGACCTTTGAGCATCCATCTCCACCAACCATCCAAAAATGTCCACCCTTTCAACCCAAGATGGTGCCACCGATGCAGGTGCCAAAGGTGTGTTTAGACAATAGATGTAAGGTAGCCAAAATGGTGTCTCCCAGATGTTGTATTACAGTCCCCATCAATCCCAGTCAGCATGACTATAGGTCAGGGATAATAGGAACTGTAGTCAAGCAACATCTGGAGGGCAACACATTGGGCATCCCTGCAAGAGACTAAACACATACAACCTGAGGACAAGGACATTAGATGCTATCCTGAGCCAGATGCACACTGCAGATCATGGGGGCCAGAAAGGCTTTTATTATGTCAGATGTTTAGCAGTCCCTTCAGCTTCTTTAGCACAACACTGATAAGCACAACTGTGCATCTGAACCCGTTTTAACTCTTTGATTCCATACACTGAGTAACACAGATTAATTTAGTATAATTGAGGGGTAACTCCTGACGCAGGCCTTTTGCACTGTGTATTCTACATCAGCCGCAGCAAAATTGTGTAAATGCATTTTGCTAAATATATAAAGCATCAAAAAGGCAAGGGGGTTAGAGTTAGAACTTCTGAAGTTCCAGTTCTCTTTGACTCTTGCAAAACGTCAATTCTGAGCCGTAGAAACAATCCAAAACATCTCCCCTGTGGATTTTGCCCCTTAAAGAGGAGGCAAAAGGGGGGGGGGAAGCGAAAAGGGAAAAGAACATAGGTTACATTCAGCTAGAAGCACTTCTTAAATAATTAAATTTCCTTTCATAAACAATGGCTTCGATTATGTGAGTAATATTTACAGAACTAAAAAAATGTTTCTCAAAACCCAGCACTTAAGTAAAGACTTCGAAGTACCTTACAAGCCCATAAACACCGCAGGGTTCTCCCAACTCCTGATTTTGTATTTTGGTGTTCATTTCCTTCCATTGAATTATTGGCCCAATATTTGCTGGGCCTTGGAATTTAATCCCCTCCAGTTCAACTTCAAGTGAATGTAGTTCTTGTCAGAAATGCCAGATTAACAAATGGGTGTCAATTCCACCGTTAACCCAGGCAGCCTAAATTTCAAGCTAGTCCCAACAACATGCCTGGAACTCTAGCCTTACTTACTTGAGTGTAAGGCCTACTGAATTCAGTAGAACTTCCTTCTAGGCAAGCATATGTAGGATTCCATGGCCTTTTTGAAAAGTGACATTTGAATCTGATTTTCAGTTCCCTGCGTTTGTCATTCAAATGACCTATGTTGGCTGGAATGTAGATTTTGGCTTTGTTTTTAAAATGGTCTCTCCCGCTTTCTATCCTGCATATTAATAACTTCACTAGAGATGTTTTGCTTGGGAGTCACACACACACACACACACACACACACACACACACACTATGTCATTGTTCACAGGGGTACATAACAGTAGAGGGATCTTTTATTATTTAATAGGGTACAGTGTAATGGGACATGTGTGATAAATAAATTTTAACTATCATTGAAAGAAATCCCAAAGAACTCAAGGTGGTATACATGGCTTTCCCCTTCTCCATTTTTATCCTCACAACAACCCTGTGAGGTAGGTTAGGCCAAGAGACAGTGACAGCCCCAAGGACACCAGTGCACTTCCTGGCTGAGTGGGGATTTGAATTGCTCCCCCATGCCTCATTCCAACACTCTGTTATTATGCCATATATCCATATATGCCGCATGGCAAACTGATTTTGGCATTCAGGTGTTTAAAGGGTTAAAAAAAAGGTACTTGGGATGGAAGTATCCTGTTTTAAGAGAGTATCTCCTTCTGGATCTCCAGAAGACACCAATAAGATCCAGTGTGGTTAGAGAGAGGACTTGCAGGGGGGAAATCAAAGTTCAAATCAGTGGCCCAGTTAAGATGGTTTTGGGTCCATCACCCTATTGAGGGCAGGGACTGGGCTTGTGATATGGTTCACATCCATTGAACTGCCACCATGTGCAGTTCCTACTGTGACAATTTGTGAAATCGCAGCAGCCTTTCACCCCTCCCACTGAATTGCACCAGAGCCCAAAAGGGTCCGGACAAGGCCTCTCTGCCTGAAGGAGTAAATGAGGATTAATTCTATCTGCAGAGACACCTCAAATGAGAGAATGAGATAACCTTGCATAAGCCACCCTGAAATCCTTGAAGAGAGGATACAATACAAACATGCTAAACAAAATATTTACACACTTCTCTCTATTCAGTTAAATTACAGGGGATTCTAATGGTTTCCAGAGGGGTCGCTAGCTGTATTAGTCCGTTGCAACAAAAACAGCAGAGAATATTGTGGCATCGCTAGCTTTTAAGGCAACCCAATACTCTTTGCTGTTTTTACAATGAATTGGTGTCAGAGCAATGCCTGTTGACCTGCAACTGTAGATTGCCCAAGCTGTGGTTTTCGTTCCTTAAATTCCCATAAATTTGGAATTTTAAAATGTCTACTGTCTCTCCTCAGTAGAATGACAGCAGGATTGGGCCTGAAGTTGTTAACTGCTCTCCATGGGTGTTTGTGCAAGCTGGTGGTCCAGGTGTCTGTTTGTATAAAGAAGGGAGAGGCAACCCTCTGTCTCTGTAGGAATTCACAGTGAATGACACTTTACTTAAATAAAAGAAGTTTGTTCTTTAAATCACAGAATGCCTCCTATCCTCAAGACAAGATCTCCACACACACACACACACAGAGAGAGAGAGAGAGAGAGAGAGAGTTTCGTTCTTTTTTTGTCTGTGCCTTTTAATACTTTATTAAAATATTTATTAAAACCTTAAAATACAAGGGCTGGATTTAATGATCAGTGTTTTTTTTGTGTTGTTTTTTGGGGGGTGGGGGTGGGGGTGCGGAGGTTCCACCAGAAAGTTCACCAGCAGGAATTCCATAGAAATGGGCTTGGCAGTGCTCCTGTGCCCCTCACTTTAATTCCAGTGTATTCCATGAGCACAGCAATCGGATGTAAATTTGGTAGTCCCTGTTCAAGAAAGTATGTAAACATCATCTTAGGGTGTTTCACCAAGTGATTATATTAATGCCTTTTGCTTTGGTGTGTGTTTTGAAAGCAAGCTAGAAAGCAGAATGCACTATAAAATCAAATATGCTTTCTTTTCCCCCTTGTTTTTCTTTTTGAAAAATATCATTTTATTTTACAGTTTATTATTGTTATATTTTGAATTAGATATATATGGGGGCACCAAAAACTTTTAATTTTTTTAAAAAAAAGATTTCTTTGTTTACAAAAGTTATGTGCAATGTCTCTTTTTTCAAGTTGCATTTTCTACAGATCAAATATGCTTTCTAGCTAATGAAGGATTTTCGTTCAACAGGGTTCCTCAGTGGGTATGGTTAAAATCAAAGCTTAAAAGATGTCAATTGGGTTAAACCATCCTCTGAGCAAATGAAATAGAAATGAGCCCAGCAACAATAAACAGCATAGCCCACTCAAAAACACAACAAGTGCACCATCTATATTTTTGGAAGTAATTTTACAGCATTAAGAAGCTTGCAGTAGTTGTTATGAGGTGAAAGAAACAAGATAGTATTTACACTGTAAAGACGTACCTAAAAGCCATTGAATTTTTAAGTCTGGCTGTTCACCACATCCTGGAAAGTTGAAGTGGCACCTCTGAAGCCAACATTATTGTGTTAGTTGATAATTTAAAAAACTAAGAGCTGGTCCAGGGCATTCTGCTTCATGAGGAAAAACAGTAGAAATGCCTCCCCTTCCCTCCCCACAAACCTCTCACTCAAAGTACCTGGGACCTGAGGCAGAAAATCCCACTAGTGCCTCTCCCTGTTCAAAGCAGTAAAAATATAATACAACCATTTAATAGCTTAACAATTACCTGCCTTTTCATGACACCTCAAATCTGCCACCTGAGGCCATTGCCTCACTCTGCCTAACGGCAGGGCTGTCTCGGTTTTTAAAAATCCACTTGTTTATTCTTTTTCAGTAATTGTCACTATTTCCTCTCCTCTCTTTCAGGCACCGAGTTGTCTCCCTACCGTTGGAAGTTTTGTCTCTGCACCAACAATGGCGCCTTACCCCACGGCAGCGCAAGTCTCTCCGTACATGGCGTATAGTGCCGCTCCTTCTGGTTACGTAGCTGGCCACGGCTGGCAGCATGCTGGAGGCAATCCGCTATCGCCCCACAACTGTGACATCCCTGCGTCGCTGGCTTTCAAGGGTATGCAGACAGCCAGAGAAGGTAGTCACTCTGTCACAGCCTCTGCACTCTGATATCAGAAACATGGCAGAACAATTTGAAGCCAGCCCAGCCCAGTCACTTTCCCTGTAATCCCTTCTCACAGATGGACCTTATGGGGCTGCTGACATTTGAAATATTTTTTTCCTTCATTAATAATAATAATTATAATAATAATCCTTGGGGTTCAGTAAGTGTAAATAACCTAAGAAAGTGATAAATGTGTTGCTGCCCCTTGCACTGTTATGCATCGAGAAGACCTTACAACCCTCAGAGGGCTATTAATTGGTGAAACCACACATATTTATTCTAAGCAACAGGAGTGTCTCAAACGTGCAATTGTTTCAGATTTGTGAAAACCCAGTCAAGGAAAACCAGCAGATAATGCTACGATCCTAACTAAGAAATGCGACCAAAACCAGAAGATCTCTTCTGGATCACTCAATAGTTTTTTTGTTTTGTTTTTTTTGAAAAATAAATAAATAAATTATATGGACAAGTGGATAACAGTTTTGGTTAACAGACAGTTGACATTTTCTAGTAACACACAAGAAAAGCAAATGAATACATGGCTCTGTTATTTATCCTGTATTTTATTGTGATTACAAAGGCAATAATACTTTTGTTTCTATCTGTAAATATGGACCTTGGTCATAATTTGTGTTCCCACTACTCGACTCGTTTCTGTTTTCTTTTTGTTGCCTGAAAGGCGACATCCTAGCCATGTGTTGTTTTTCATTTCTTAACAATGGCCTTTTACCTTAAACGATCCAAATTTTGACAGTTCTTTTGAGTATATTTTGGGCACAGGGTGGAGACACCTGCATCTCATGAAAAGCATTTTTGTTTCTACAGCAGAGAACTTAACGTGACCCCCTCAAACCCCTGTGGGTTGGTTTCAGAGTGTCCATTCTGCACTTTCCATTTGCAGAAGAGATTAAGATTCAAAAAAGGTCTGCTGTAGAAAGAGAGGGGAAAGTAATTTTCTCCAATTTCCTCTCCCCTACAGCATCTCACACTGTTTCAGAGAGTCTCTGCCACCCTCTGGAATGACCTTTCAAGGGCCATGGGGGGAATTAGCAAAAATGCCCCCCCCCATCCAGCAGAATTGTTCTGTGTTCTGCTCACACAAACTCTGGATCCAACCCACTGATTACAATGGCACTTGAGTGTGTCTTATGTTCTCTGGATTAGGGCTGAGAAAATTCCTCCATATGGTACCCAATCTTCTGAAATCATGATATCATCATATAAAGATTCATGGATGGGAAGGACCTGAACAGAATGGGAGCTTGCATTTAATGTGAAATTTTGTGCAGATATTTTTTTTAAAAATAAGCCAAGGGCACAATCCACCAGGAAGTTCTCCTGCCCAAGCATGGTAGAGTTCTTGTGCACCTCCCATTCATTTCAATGGGTGCTTGTGCAGGAGGTGGGTGTGTTATGCCCCATGTTAACCACTGTGAAAGAAAACTGTACTGTAAATTGTTGGCTTACCTGTGTTCAGTAATTCCAGCCCCAAAACTTTGTTGTCATTTTAAAAAAGGAAAATGAGAAAAGTTGTCTTAAATTCATGCTTTATTGAATGTAAAAAAAAGAAAGACTTTCGGTAAAGTTTACAATGTTGTACATAAGCATGTTTCATTCGTAGGCATATTGGTGGCGGTACTACAGATATTATTTATAATGTTAACAAAATTCCATTTTTGCATTTCTGTATTCTTTATCAAGCATCATTTCACGGCCTTTTGGATCCCAATTGCTCTCTTTTACTCTTTCCCCTTAACAGTATAATCTTTTCAAGATGGCCTGTTTTCCTTGGACAATAATAAAGTTGTGGATATAGTTTCGGAAACACTCCTTGAGCTTGCAGATGCATGCTGAAGATTAACCATGAAAAGGAACGATTTGAAAATTGACATGATATTTCCTCGCATTATAAAATATTAATATATTATGTATTTTTGTAAGTCTAGTGCAATAATGTAAAGACACATCATTCAATACAGATTTTGAAAGACTTCTTTAATAAAATTATCTCCGTTTCTTCCTAGCCATGCTACATAGACTGCTGAAACAGCAAGATAAGATCCTGTCTCTTTTATGAGAATTTCATGCTTTTGTTTCAAAATGCCAACAAAGGTAGATTTCTAAGGCACTGCAAAGAAAATAATATGTGATGTCATGCCGATACTTCCTGGGAAACTTTCCAAAACATTTTCCTACTGCAATCATTTAGTCAAATGTTGAATTGAGAATATTGGTGAGATATAATCAGCATGAGCAAACAGTCTCCGGGTCACAATTTTCTTCTGAAACACAATAGAACTGATTGACCAGGAACTAACTGCAAGTCTGCTTGAAATGAATGAAGGGTGTGCGGTTGTTGTGTTTGATGCGCTGTGTGTGTTACCCTTGGATCATGGGTCAGTATTCATTTTGGCTACAATCTTAGCGCAGCCAGCAGAACAGCTCTGTTGATCTGGGCTCTCTCAAGCCACCTTGAATGAGTTTCACTCAAAAAGGCAGCCTATGAATACTTCAGAACAAAGGATGACATCCAAGAGTGTCTGCCAGTTGGCACAAGGGTAGTCTGCTTGCGCGATGGGACCTCCAGCTTCTCAACTCCCCAGTGCCCCCAAATCTGCTTCAGAGGGTCTCCTGAACAGCCACATAACATTTTATGGGGAACCATGTGGGGTGGGTGGGTGGGGGTAGGAGAGGAAGGAGAAGCCCAGCTGTAGAAGTGGAAGCCTGCTTGTGTGACACAGGATCTTGCCCAAATACTCAGGAATAAGTAATTTGGATTGCAATCTTATGCACGTTTGTTGTTATTGTTGTTTAGTTATGTCCGACTCTTTGTGACCCCATGGACCAGAGCACGCCAGGCACTCCTGTCTTCCACTGCCTCCCGCAGTTTGGTCAGACTCATGTTGGTAGCTTCGAGAACACTGTCCAACCATCTTGTCCTCTGTCGTCCCCTTCTCCTTGTGCCCTCCATCTTTCCCAACATCAGGGTCCTTTCCAGGGAGTCTTCTCTTCTCATGAGGTGGCCAAAGTACTGGAGCCTCAGCTTCAGGATCTGTCCTTCCAGTGAGCACTCAGGGCTGATTTCCTTCAGAATGGATAGGTTTGATCTTCTTGCAGTCCATGGGACTCTCAAGAGTCTCCTCCAGCACCATAATTCAAAAGAAGCTATCAGCTATGCCGTGCAGGGCCACCCAAGACGGACAGGTCACAGTGGAGAGTTTTGACTAAACGTGATCCACCTGGAGCAGGAACCGGCAAGCCACTCCAGTATCCCTGCCAAGAAAACTCCATGGACAAAAACAACAGGCATATGGATGTTTACTTGGGTATAAATCATAATGAATACAGTGAGACTTACTTCTGAATAATCCTGTATAGGATTGTGCTGCTAAAGACTAAAATGGGGCTGCAGGAACAGCTGGCAGGGGAGGGCAGCACCTGCCACCCTGCACACCTGCCGCTGGAAGAAGGGCAGATATAACAAACATGCCCACACTGCACCCTAGGCATGTAAGCCTAATTTCACACAATCCTTTTTGTTGAAAACAGTGCAAAAAGCACTTGCCTGGGTACCCATTTCTTCACCATGTGGATCAGAGTCTAGAAGTTAAGCACACTAATCCTGAGCGCCCCCCCCCCCAATCTTTCATGCAGCTCATATCGATTCTATGAAAAATCCTATTTTGTGAAGAGGAAGAAAAATACTAGGAAAAAGAAAGAAGCCTATTTGTATACAGTATGACAGTTTCTCCCTGCCTCTACTCTCCTTGTCTCTATTTAATTTTAATTCTTTTTTAAAAAAGAAAGGTGAGTGTGTTTTAAAAAAAAATCAAGATTATGCAATGAATAATAGAATGCTTAAATCAAGTAAATTTACACACATGCAACAATGATTTCGACTCTCTCACCAAAATTGCAACTTGGGGGGGGGGCTATGTTAACAATCCCATCTTAAGAAGAAGTGTGCATGCACACGAAGAAGAAGAAGTGTGCATGCACACGAAAGCTCATACCAAGAACAAACTTAGTTGGTGGTATCTGAAGAAGTGTGCATGCACACGAAAGCTCATACCAAGAACAAACTTAGTTGGTCTCTAAGGTGCTACTGGAAGGAATTTTTTTATTTTATTTTGTTTTAATCCCATCTTAAATTAAGTAAATAATTTGCTTTGGTTCATGTGGAATTCAAGTTTATAGGGATCAGCATTTTACATAGCTGTGACATGTTAGCATGATCACAGCAAAGCTGGGGATAGCAAGGAACAAGGTAAAACCATTTTGTTTTTTTAACAAAAGCATGTATTACAAATATCAAAGCGCTTGTAGTCAACATTTTATTTTCCTGAACAAATAATCGCTTTTTTCTGAATGTCCCATGAAGTATGAGTGTCTCTAAATAATAGTTAAAACAATTATGCTTGTTGGGGAAATATGAATCAATGGCACAGGTTGTTGACACAGTTCATCCTTTAAAGGGAAGGTCAGACCTTGATAACCTTATACCTGCTGGATTGTACCTGGGAGGATATTAATAGGCTAGTTGTTGAAAATAATGCTGTTCGAGATACAGGAATCAGTCAATGGAGCCCATTGAACAACGTACTGTTGGTTTTTTTCTGGCTCTTTAAAAGTTGTTCTTCATTTATGTTATCATAAAGTATTTACATTTGTCTAAGAACATATAAGACATGCATAGGAGGCAAAGAGCAAGATGAACTTATGTAGCTGAGCTCTCTTTTATATGAATTTCAGACCCATTTATCAGACCAAAGGATTTAAATAAAAGAGGTCCCACTGACATTGTTTCAAGTATTGATCTTCCAATTACTATAAAATGGGGAAGGGAAAAAGAAATGACTTCAGCTTTTTAAAGCAATTTTTATTCTATAAAAGCCTACACTAATCACGGTTGCGCAAATAATTCCTTATGATCCAAACCTGCAAAAGCTTTCACCCTGATCCTTCACACAGCCCTTGGAAGAAGTCCCATTGTCTTCAGTGGAATGCATTTGCAAGCATGTGCCTTAGGACTGGGCTCTTGTCCTGACTCAAAACACATTCGCTTCAATCAGGGCTTTTCCCCCAGCCAGAACTCACCAGAACTCAGTTCCAGCACCCCTCACTGGTGAGTTCTGGCATCCTTCTCCCCCCTAGAAAAATACCACTGACTTTAAATCAAGAAACTGTACAAGAGACAGACAGCAATGTGACTTGATGACAGTAGCATCTTTACTTGCAATCTACACTTATGAGTTCTGTTCAGATAAATCTTGCAGGGTCTTTAAAGCACTAACACCCACACCCACCCACCCTGTTTCAGCCCAAGATATTAGTGCATGTTGCTGATACAGATAAATATCTAGATGTACACCTACACTGCAACACTCACCTGAGCCCTGTTTGACTGCCTCAGAGCATCTCTGATGCAAAGGAGGAATGAACATCTGTATCCAGAGGTCAGTAGTTGCCCCCCAACTACAGCTGGGTCAGGGTCAGAAATGATAGCTAGGATGTGTGACACCTCACAGGCAATGTCTTCCACACCATCTTCCACTCAGAAAATGCAATCATGGTGCAGAGCTCAGGAAGGATTAAACACAGTGCCTTCAGGATAGGAATGGGCACTAGGGAGGCCTGGTGCTCCTGTTGTTCCTGCCCACTACCATCTTGCCTAATAGCTTCTCGCAGCACGGATTACTAGATGGAGGGGCAGGGACTACCAGCCAGCATAGGTGCTCCTTTCCCTGCATGATGCCTCTGAGTACCAGTTGCTGGAAATTGCAGGTGCACTGAAAGGAAATACACACCAAGAGCTCTGGCCAGAAATTTCAATACTAGGAATAAATCCTACTCGTGAGTTATACTCAAATAAAAGTATGTATTCTGTTAAGAATTACAGTCTTAGGCAGAGAATGTCAGTTCAAATAAGAAAAACAGTTTCAAGTTCACAATAATATGTGTAGCTTCAAATGAAAAATACAACTTCAAATTCACAGTAGTATGAGTAAACAATAATTCGTTACAGAATAAGAACATAAGAAATTTCAAGTAACAATAAATGTATATCAGTTCGTATTCAAAAGGATCGTTTTATAAGTAAAGCCGGAGTGAAGTCGATTCAGGAAAAGCAACCAGGACAGGGCCCTGTTTCGATATGGATGTCTTCGTCAGCTAATTTTTGAGTTCATGTTAGTTTGTAGAGTGAATTTGGAAGTATCATGTAACTCTATGTTTTTCAAATGTAGTGTCTGAGAATGAAGAGATCAGCATGTATCTGAGTTTTTCTGTGCGTTTTCAGAAATTGCAGGTGGGCAAGGTGCTCTTGGGCTCATGCCTAAATTGCATGCTTCCCACAGGTATTTGGTCAGCCACCGTGAGAACAGGATGCTGGTCTACATGGGCCATTGGCCTGATCCAGCAGTCTCATCTTAGCTGCGAATTGTAACTCTGAAGCTTCTCACACCTGCTTATTAGGATAGCGGGACTACTGATTCTGCACCATCATTCTTTTTGTACGTGATTTATGCTGGTGGTTGCTGAATATAGGTTTCCCTCTTGCTTCCAGTTGGCTTTGGATCAGCTGTTTTTCCACACACAGAACACATTATTTGGATTGGGGTGTTTCACTCGAAATCCCATTGAAATCAATGGGACTTACTCCTAAAGAACCCAACTGAGACCAACGTGTTATATTCTTACACTGTGGTAGAAATAAGCTATGAAAATTGGAGATTGTATTTGGCAAAAAGGCTGGGTTGTAGCCAGAAAACCAGAACTTTGTAGCTATTTAAAAAAACACGTATTTGGAGGAGGTTTTGCTTTTAATTAAAGATTGGGCTGAAGATGTAATTAAAAACATGTTGGAAACAATGTATACCAGAAGGCTATGTGTGTATATAAAGTATGTATAAAGCCTTTTATTTTTATATCTCGAATGCTCTAAATTAATAAAGAAAAGAATAACTGAGGTGGATCTAATTTCCTTTTTAAAATCTTTCACTCCTTCACCGGAGAGACCCAATACATAACCGATGACAAAATGACCCTCCCAAAAGACTTGCCTTTGGTATGAGACAAAAAAAGAACCAATTACCTTTCTGTTGACTTTACCTGCTGAAGCACATTTCAAAGAAGTCAACGTGGTCAAATCCAGACAAAAGAGATATTTTGATATTCATGTCAGCACAAGTATTTTTAAAATGCTGAGAAGGCACCTCTGCTTTTATTGCGCAGTGTATGCGTCTATACTTCGGTGCTTTTTTATTTTAAAGAAAGAATACAAATACTGAAATCCATACTAGATTCCTTTTGCTTGAAATCTTAGGGACAGAGTTTTGCAAAGTCACTCGGAAGAAGTACACCAATATATATGGGTGGCTGGAGTTCTAGATCCTAGAAGATGTACAGACACATGTCAGTTTTTACTCTCAAAAATTTTGTTTTTTAAGAGTCAGTTTTTCTGAGCACATAAGAAGAGCCTGCTGGATCAGGCCACTCGCTCACCTAGTCCAGCATCATGTGACCAAACAGTTGCCTGTAGGAAACCTGCAATTCAAACACAACAGCAGCAATACTTCTGAATACCAGATTCTGGAAACACTGGCGGAGGAAGAGGGGTGTGGGGCGAGCACACTACCCCCGGCAGTGCGACCCCAGTGGGGTTCCATCGTGGCTGCCCCCCCCGCACTGGGTGGCATGCCCCCCTGCAGGTGGCATGCCACGCCCCAGGACGTGGACCAGCCACGCCCCTGCCTGCTCTCCGCCCCCCTTGGGTGCCGGAGCATGAAGCTCTGCCACTGTCTGGAAACCACAGGAGGGAAAACTGCTCTCGTGTGTGTGTGCGTGCGCGCGCATGCACAAACACACAAAATATCACGCAGAATGAAAGAAACAGGGTTAAAATCCAAATTTATTGAAGAAAAAATACAAATTGTTTCACTATGAAAAGTTACAGATTGATAGCCAGTGCCCTAAATATCCTACCTCAAAGAGAACTAACAGAAAAATGATATAAACGTAATAATAACTGGGGAAATCAGTTCATTTAAAGTCACACTATATGTTACATTGATAGTGTGTTTGAAGCCCAGGCTTGCTTGAGGTTCTAAATGACTTTTCCTTCATAAAAAGCACCTATAGAAAGCCCCAGGCTAAAATGATGGGTTGGGTTACTGGCTCCATATAAATATTATTTGTGCTATATTTGCTTCCAATTTGATGCCGAAACATATTTTAACAGACATTGCTTTAAACCATCTGCTGCCTTAGGACGTGTGTCTTTGATCACCAGTTTTCTTGAAGCCACCGAGAAGCATATTCATAAACCAGAAGCATCACTGCACCACCTAGAATAGATAATTTTATTTTATGAAATACAAAATTGTAACGTTTTGTGGATTTAAATTGCATACATGTATTTTACCAACAAAGGGATGCGGGTGGCTCTGTGGTCTAAACCACAGAGCCTAGGGCTTGCCAATCAGAAGGGCGGCGGTTCGAATCCTCACAATGGGGTGACCTCCCGCTGCTCGGTCCCTGCTCCTGCCAACCTAGCAGTTCGAAAGCACGTCAAAGTGCAAGTAGGTAAATAGGTACCACTCCGGTGGGAAGGTAAACGGCGTTTCCGTGTGCTGCTCTGGTTCACCAGAAGCGGCTTATTCATGCTGGTGACATGACCCAGAAGCTGTATGCCGGCTCCCTCAGCCAGTAAAGCGAGATGAGCGCCAGCAACCCCAGAGTAATCCGCGACTGGACCTAATGGTCAGGGGTCCCTTTACCTATTTTACCAACAGGACAAAAATGGGACCTGTGGGGGGTGACAGGGGGTCAAGGCCCTGGGCACAGAATCTTCGGGGGGGGGCACAGAGATCCCTGCGTCCTGGTTGGCTCCAGCGGGGGGGGGGGGCTTGATGTGAGTGAAGGGTGAAGAGCAGGACTTCCTCTCTCCTCTCTCTCTGGGCTATAAAGGAAGGTAGCTGACATTGATGGGTTTCCTTCCATGTTTCTGCCCCATGTTTCTGCAGGCAGCAATGACTGAGGTTGCATCGATTGCTATAAGAGCAATGAAATATTGCAATAAGACAACAAAAATCAAACAGTAGTTTAATTTCAATATTACAGTGTTTGTGCCTGGCGTGCTCTGGTCCATGGGGTCACGAAGAGTTGGACACAACTGAACGACTAAACAACAACATGTATATATATTTCACCTTAATAATATTTAACAGTAATATTGACTATTAAGATAACATTTACAAAAATACGATCAAGGCAGAATTAAATGCACTAGGTTTTATTATTTTTTTAAATTACCTGGTCCTAGTCTCATGATTTTAGGAACCAATCCTTTGTACAAGGCTAGAAATCTGTAGAAAACAACGAAGAATGTTTTTATTTAAATTGGTAGAGGGGGGGGAGAAGGATGTATATTTGCTCAATTTCTGAGACAATGCACTAAAAATGTATGTGAAATAACAAATGTATACAATGCCTGGATTTTAACATCTTGGCCCAGGATAAATTGCAGATTAATGTTCAGCTACGATGGCTTTGCTGTGATCCCTTCTACTAAAAAACATGACTTTAATTAATGAGACATTTGCTATTTGTTAATAGCAGCTGCACTATACTTTTTTTTTTTAGTTGTGAACTTTCCAGAGAACTCTTGATATGAGGTGGTATGTAGGGATTGAAAATAAGTATAAATACAAATGAAGTATACAAATACAGTACACTACTTGAACAATATTGCTGTGCCTGAGTTCTCATTTTAGACATATTTTACATACACTAAGTTCAGGGTGTTCCTTACATGCTAGTTCCAAAAATGAGAGAAATTATACTGCAGCAATTTGGTACAAATGCACCAAGTCAATGTTTGCATTCTCATCCTGCTATTGAGGCTAGCATGGAATGGTCAACACAAACACTCAAATCTCTAAAGAAACAGAAATGGGGGTAAGAAAGACAGAGAGAAAGGCTAAGATTTATTTGATGATCTCCATGTTCTCTATAAATTTTATTACCAGTTCTGAACTGTGAATAGTTTTAGATGTCCTCCAGCCACTCTATAGATATATTCCAAGATCGACTGGGGCAAAGTAAGAGGCAATCAAGTGGACATTTTAAAAATCTGTTAAAATGAAGTTCTCATTCTTTGTTTTGTGTGCTGGCTACTTTATGAGATTCCGATTCTGGATTGGGTTTTCTAATGCTACCACGAGAAAAATATTCAGTACATGTTTCCTGGTGCCATTTGGATCTGAGTGGAGCAGGGAATGCCACTGGTTCAAATATTCCTCCTCAACAATTTCAACTGGAAAAAATCCTAGAAAGTGGCAGAGTTACCAGGGTCCATTTTTCTGGATTGCCCAGTTGCTTACTTAAGGGAACGGGGACTTCTCCTCAGCTGCCTAGTATACAAGAATGAGACAGGCTCATCAGCTGCTCTATGAAAATGGGAAGACCATTATAGCATCACATCCTTTACCCCCCCCCCCCCCCAAAATAGCACTTCTGTCAGGGGCTACTTAGGAATCTTGTAACATAGGAAGCTGGCTTTTTACCAACAGAGTCCATCTAACTCACTATTTCTGATATTGACTAGCAGATTTTCAGACAGGTTTCTTTCCTGGCTCAACCCTACTTGGAAATGCTAGGGATTGAACCAGGACCTTTCGCTTGAAAAGTATTGTGAGCTTATCACCGAGCTACAGCTCTTCCTCATTCACAATCGGAGCAATAAAATAGAATATATATTTTCTAATTACAATACTGAGGTTGAAAGATGTCTACAGGTACCAAACTGATGCAATGGTGAAAAAGCAGAAATGACTTGCTGTAGACTTATTAGGATAGTTTATACATTCTCTTCCCCCCCCCCCTGTGTGTGTGTGTGTGTGTGTGTGTGTGTGTGTGTGTGTGTAGTAAATAAAAATCCAGAAAACTCAGATAAAGCAATACTTTTTTTTGGTAATGCTTATATGCACATTTCTGAAATGCTGCACTTTTGAGCGCTCCTGATACATAAGCACTGCGAAGGGTGGTTTTTATGGGCCTCATCAAATCTGAAATATAACAATGTGGTTTTATGGACTCATGTGAACAAGCCAGAGACCTGGATATTTATGATTGAAATAAGAATGCTTTACCCTTCTTCTTTATAGACCGTTGCCATAGTTTTAAAACAGGTCCTGTACTTGATCTCTCCAGGAACCGGCTGTGGTCCTTGAATCCGACTTTTTGCAACATCAAAAGGGATGTTAATAATCGAGGCTATTGTTCCTGAGGCTAGCCCGATTCCAAATTTCCTCAGAAACTCCAAGGTTGGATCCTAGATAAACCAACAAACAAAAAACCAACAAACAAAAGGGGAGTGGGTAGGAGAGGAAGAAAATGAATGCGAGAGAGAGAGAGAGAGAAAGAGAAAAAGAAAGAAACTAAAAGAGGAACAGAAGCACCTCAATTGGTTAAAGACTATAAAGTAATATGCATTTAATCAGAAGTCTTGCACGACACGACACACTCCTGTTATTCTAGCGGAACACATTAGGATTTCCTACGCTGGGGCTTGTTTTCTTGACAATCCTATTGGCTATGTTTTTACACATGGTCTAAATTGCTGAAGTACACATTTCCTCACACAGGATTTATAAACACAGTTCATAAAGCAAGACCGGTACGGCATATGGGGATGATTTGTATAATTGGGCTTCACAATGTACTTAGTATTACTGTATCAAAACGGGAGAAATCCAAGCACACTATTAGCTAATTGGCCAGAATATTTTACAAATGACAGCAACTTCCACCATGAAGCCTACTAAAATGCTCATTTGTGTGTTGGACCCCCAAATGTTAAATTAAATAAAGGCTAATCTCAGTCTGCTGCTTTCCCCTCCAGGTTTTTTACATTTAGTTTCACGTGTAGCTGATGCACTGTACTAAGCAGCAACGGCTTCCTGCTATTAACAATCCAACAGCGGTGCAACTGCAAAGCAGACAGCAGCACCCTGTGCATTATAAACAGTAGTAACTCACTAAGCTAATTGGCTGAAGAATTTACAACACATTGTTCCCAAAGCTGACTATTTTGCCCTGGTTTAAAAAGGTAGAAACTGGCTGTAAAGTCAGCCTTAAAACAACGTTTTTTCTGTATGGGCTGAGACAATCCAACTGTGTTCATATTTCCTCAGACAGCCTTCCTACCCACGTACTCCCTGGAACATCAAAGTGCTCAATTAGTTTATTTGGAAGTGAAATTTTCCTTAATAAAGTCTAATCCCATATGTGTGAACGCTGGGAGCTGCCAGCGAATGCTGTCATATTGGATTTCCTAGGTACTTTACAATATGACTTTAAGAAACCCCCTTTTTTTCTTGCACCAGGGAAGCAAGAAAAGGCCCCCTAATTTCGAAACAATATAGTAACATACAGAGCACATTTGTTGCGACACATTGCCAGAAGATTCCTTAGAGCAGGGGTCGGCAACCTTTAAGATAAAAAGAGCCACTTGGACCCATTTCCGAAGGAAAAAAAAACCTGGGAGCCGCTTTTCGCGCCCTAGGCGAGGGGGCGGGGCCATGTGACGTCATTGTGCATTACGTACGGTGCCCCACCCCCTGCCGCCCCGCGCCGCTGCGATTTAGGCAAGCGTCCATCAGGAGCCTCCTGCGAGATGGCAGCACGTCTGCCAGCGCTGGCCCAGCTCAAATACAGCTGCACGGGCTTTGTCTGGGGCTCGCTGCCTCCTCTCCACACACACACACACACACACCAGCTTTTGTGTGCGCGCTGCACGGGCTTTGTCTGGGGCTCGCTGCCTCCTCTCCACACACACACACACACCAGCTTTTGTGTGCGCGCTGCACGGGCTTTGTCTGGGGCTCGCTGCCTCCTCTCCACACACACACACACACACACCAGCTTTTGTGTGCGCGCTGCACGGGCTTTGTCTGGGGCTCGCTGCCTCCTCTCCACACACACACACCAGCTTTTGTGTGCGCGCTGCACGGGCTTTGTCTGGGGCTCGCTGCCTCCTCTCCACACACACACACACACACACCAGCTTTTGTGTGCGCGCTGCACGGGCTTTGTCTGGGGCTCGCTGCCTCCTCTCCACACACACACACACACACACCAGCTTTTGTGTGCGCGCTGCACGGGCTTTGTCTGGGGCTCGCTGCCTCCTCTCCACACACACACACACACACACACCAGCTTTTGTGTGCACGCGCGTTTCGCTCTCCCTCCCTCCGGCCCTAGACAGGCAGCGAGTGAGCGCAGCATGATAATGAGCTCTGTCAATTGCCCAGCCGGGAAGCGGGAGGAGGAGGCGCTGCTCTCGCTCTCGGGCTCCGCGCTCGGCTCTGGTTTGCCGTCAACGCGCCCGTCGCAGCTCGCCAACTTCTCTTTCTCTCTGCAGCTCGCTCTCCCGCCGCCCCCCCCGACTACACACACCGACGCGACGGGAGGGAAAGGGGAGCGGGAGAAGACACGCCACCCCGGAGCCGCGGCAAAGGTGTAAAAGAGCCACATGCGGCTCCGGAGCCGCGGGTTGCAGACCCCTGCCTTAGAGGGAGCAAAATGGGCGTAAAATCCACATGTGGGATCAGGCCGGATTCTGTCTGTCCACACTAAAAAGCTCCAGTTTTACACCTTAAAGCTCAAAACACAGTTTATTTTATTTTAAAATGTCAAGAAGCGCAATTTTGAATTAATATAATCAATGCATTATCAGAAAGGATATAAGCTGCTAATGGAGCTTGTAATTTTCCTGTTAAGAAGGTTGGATGGGTTCATACCAAGTTTTGGAAAAAATGGTAGGGAATACAGTATGTTAAATACAGGTCAAAAATGGGAAGGAATAACTTCACTTGGGGATTGGAAAAGCAGTATAATAACTTACTATAAGAAGCTTTCGGAAGACTGTCGAATAACAACCCAACATATTTGCCAGGCTGCTGGCATAAGTTTTATATACTGAAATCAGAGAACAAATTATGAGCAAGTCGGTAAAGAGACTTATCAGCAGAGGAACTTCTGTTGCAAGTTTTAGAGTTTTCATGGCACATTGCAAGTGTTGGCGAAGCCACCACAAAAAGGAAGCAGGTGATTGCTAGCATCAGTCACTGTATGATGGGCCTGTATGAACTGTGAGTAGGACGCATATGCTTTAGGACCTCTATGGTTTAGGAATTGGATACACTAGTTGCTTCCCTTAAAGCCCTATGGCCTCATCATTATCATAATTGAAGTTAAATATCCTCCCAGGGAAACAAGACAATACAGTGTTGGGTTAAAGGAATGATAATGAGCTGTGGGGCTTGGACACCCAAATCTGCCTTGTACTCATTTCATAATTTTGGGCAAGTCTGTTGTTTCCTTAGTGTGTGTCATTAGGTTTTTTTAAAATAAAAAATGGGTGTTGCAGAAATAAATGCAGAAGCATAGGGTTGATAACCGGGCTTGTGACTGAGACTCTGCCTTATCTCCAGGTTCAGGTCTTGTCTCCACCTAGTCCAGAGTTTCCCAAACTTGGGTCTCCAGATGTTTTGGGACTACAGTTCCCATGATCCCTCACCACTGGTCCTGCTATCTTGGGATGATGGAAGTTGTAGTCCAAAAAGAAGAAGAAGAAGAAGAGTTTGGATTTGATATTCCGCTTTATCACTACCCGAAGGAGTCTCAAAGCAGCTCACATTCTCCTTTCCTTTCCTCCCCCACAACAAACACTCTGTGAGGTGAGTGGGGCTGAGAGACTTCAAAGAAGTGTGACTAGCCCAAGGTCACCCAGCAGCTGCATTTGGAGGAGCGGAGATGCGAACCCAGTTCACCAGATTACGAGTCTACCGCTCTTAACCACTACACCACACTGGCTCTCTGTTGGATCTAGTTCAACATGGTGTTTCCAACACTGGCTTGCTAAATGCCTCAGGGAAGTTGATAAGCAGGGCATCAGGGCAACAGAATTCCTCTGTTGCTTCGTTCTACATCTGACATTCATAGATATTCTGCCTCTGAACATGAAAGAGGAGGATGGTGACAAAACTAGAATTCGCTGGCTCTGCCTGTCGCTGGCTCTGGATATGCCTACCTTTGACCTCCCTGCCTTTTGCTCTATCAACCACAAATGGTCTCAGTCATGACTATATTATGTTTCTTATTTTATAGAATGAGGCACCCACCTTGCTGACAGGAACGATGTTTTTCACATTGAAATAGAAACCAAAATAGACCATATTGAAAACTCCATGACGTCCCAAGGTAGCAGACAAGCCTTTGTTGAGTCCCCGGAGTCCCAACCCATTGGCCTGAATAATCTGCCGAGCTTTGGCAAAGGTAGATGGCTGCTGTATGAAAAAAAAGCAAAGTAACCATAAACCATAAGCCCCTTTTCCAATTCGATGCTTAACCAATCTCCGTTGTAGAAGACAATAAATGAAATGGCACATTCCATATTAAAATATAACCAAATACAATAATTTGCCAAGTAAGCAGGTGCACATGTGAATAGGTAATTAATATAAGTGCATCTCTTCTGAAGTCTACTTAGAAGCATGCATGCACATCCATGAATGAACTAGGAAAGTTTTCCCATACACAGTAGTCAGGGAGGGTTGTCACCCCCTCCTGTTACATCGCCCTTAGGAATATAAGAGGCTGCCATGGATCCATTGAGCTCAGCATCATTTGAGAAGTTCAGAATGAAGGGGAGGTATGGGCTTCAATGAAAAAGGGCCATCTCAGTGTGTGTATAGGAAAGGGGTGGCCAACTCCCAAGAGTCTGCGATCTACTCACAGTGTTAAAAACTGGGGGTTCAGGTCAAAGTTGTTGAGCTTTTTTTAGGAAGAAGGAAGGCCTGTTTTTTAGGGGTTCAGGTCAAAGTTGTAGGGCTTTTTTAGGGGAGTCAAAGTTGTTGAGCTTCTTTGGGGGGAGCCAGTGATCTACCAGTGATCTACCACAAACATCCAGTGATCTACCGGTAGGTCACGACCTACCTATTGGACGTGCCTGGTATAGGGGGATGTTCTGCTGCTGATGGAAATGGTGTGGTGAGTTCCCCTGTGACAAGCAGCCACCTTAGGCGGTGGAAGCACCTGCCCGCTCACTCCACCACTGCCACGAGCAATGGAACATGCCCATCTTGCCAAGTTTTAGGGAGAGAGAGGCGTTTGGATGTGTAGGTTTTCTCCTCGCCTTCACTGCCTCTGGGGCAAATCCCTTGCAGAACTCCCCCCCCCTCACCAATGGGCAGAGAGGGCCCTCTTGAGAGATAATTCAAGAGGTGGTGGCCCAGGAGAGGACCTTATCTGTGTCAGCCCTCAGGTTGTGGGATTCATTCCTCACAGAAGTTCCTTTGGCACCTGTCATATGCTGAAGGTGAGCATCTCTTTACCCTGGCACTGGGCATTTGAGTGGGAGAGAGATATTTTGAACCTACCCTATTCTCTTGACTGCAATCTCTTTTGTTTTTGTTTTGTTTTTTCATTTTATTTTTTTAATTAAAGTAATAATCATAAATAAATAAGAACAAACATGTGCACCCCACCACTGAGACCATTCCATTGTAATTATCCAACCTCCCAAAATTTCAACAGACTGCAATTTCTTTTAAGTGTTTTAGCATTGTAATTTTAAATGGTTGAAAGAGTGGGTAAGAAATCGTACAATCAGAATCGTAGTATTTTAGAGTTGGAAGGGATCCTGAGGATCCCAAATCTTAACAACAACAACAACAACAACAACAACAACAACAACAACAACAACAACAATACTGAACTGTCAGAGGCCTAGTTTTGATTCTTTTAACTGTAAGATCTGGAAACTCTGACATTCTAGGCAATAAATGTATCCCAAGCCAAATAAAAACAATCCTGTTCCTAGACATATATTTCTAATGATCAATTGAAGATATTCTAGACTCTTCATTTGGCTTCTTTGGCTTCTTTTGGGATTATTTTGACTATAATATCTGAAAAATCTCACACTTTCAGCCAATAATTGGAACCAGTGGCCCTTCAAATGTTGGACTACATCTTCCATCACGACCATTGACCATGTTTGCTGGGGCTAACAGGAGTTACATATAATAAGAAAAGCGCTGCTAGATAATACCAAAGGCCCATCTAGCCCAACATCCTGATCTCATGGTGGCCAATACAATACATCGGAAGTCTACCTATCTTGTTGGAGGACACCAAGATCTGGAGGGCCATAGGTTCCTCACCCCTGCTTTACACTGCACTTCAACCACAACCACAAAAATATGAGTTTCCTATAAAAATATTCCTAATAGCCATTGTAAACATTCCTTCTAAATCAGCCAGGGAGAGGATACTTTCAGATTAGAGGAACTGTGTAACTAATTTGTGTGACCATTTCTAGAGTCTTAAACTTTTAAAACTCCAATGCATGACTGTGGAAGATTGCTTTTAACATTTTTTACTGTTATGTCTTTAGCCCCAAGTTAAAGATTATTTTTTCTTGTCAATTGTTTGCTTGCTTAACTTTGCTTTTCACTAATGTTACCTTTGTGTAGTCAAATATTTAATTAGAAAGGCAAAACTTGACTTCCGCAAGGATGCTTAAACAGGGAAATGAAGACAATTTTGACTACTGCTTTGTAAACGGTGCTGATTTCAATGCACTTATTTGTTTAATGAGCTCCCATTGCAAAATGCCAGCAAAAATGACCAACAGATGATCCAAATAATATCCATCCCACCAGGTTAGTGCTTATTCAGGTGACAGGCAAGCTGAATTTCCTTTTAATATTTTGTTTCACTCAGATTTACATATATCTAACAGGTATCTATGATTCACTTTGTAAGAGTGAAAAGCAAACCTCACACAACAACAGACTATATGGCTGCAATAGAATATAGGGCTTTCTTGTAAACTTCCGAGCAAGAACTTAATGCCCAGGGAGAGGCATACAAATACCATAACAATATAAACAAATTGCTATGGTAATATTTACCTAGGTCTGTCCAGACCGTGATTTTAGTACGCTGCAAGCAGTCTCAATAAATAACAGGGGTGATCTATTTGGAAAAGGCTTATGTAAAAAACATACAACTGATTCTGTAAAGCTCGTTAAGATTGTTGAAAAGAAATGATAAAAATTCAAGGGGCAGGAAAGGATTATTTGATTAATGTGTTGCATCTATGGAAATGTGTGGCATGAGCCAAGTTATGTTAGGGGGCATTAGAAGTGCAAATCTATGTATGTTTACTCAGAAGTACCGTAAGTCTAATTGAATTCAATGGGGCTAATATTATTATTATTATTTATTAAATTTATATACTGCCCTTCATCTGAGGATCACATACTGAGGTGAGTATAGAAGTGCAGTTAGACCAGGGGTAGGCAACCTAAGGCCTCTGGGCCGAATGTGGCCAAATCGCCTTCTCAATCTGGCCCGCGGACAGTCCGGGAATCAGCATGTTTTTACATGTGTAGAATGTGTGCTTTTATTTAAAATGCATCTCTGGGTTATTTGTGAGGCATAGGAATTTGTTCATTATTTCCCCCCCAAAATATAGTCTGGCCCACCACATGGTCTGAGGGACGGTGGACCAGCCCACAGCTGAAAAAGGTGGCTGATCCCTGTTAGACAGTACAATCCTATACCTGTCTATTCAAAAGTACACCTGATTGATTTCAATGGGACTGAGTGCAATTCTACAACCCTCTGCAATGTTGATGGATCAAGAGAGGTAGGATTGAGCATGGCCACCTTTCTGCTGGTATAAAGGAGCACCACTGCTGATGGAGGTCCTGAGCTCTGTCTAGCAGGCGGAAAGCTATGACCAGTGGTTTTCCTGCTACTTGTAGCCAGCAGAAAACCATGAAAGATAACCACGGGGAGAAGGCACCAGAGGCTTTGAATTTACAAACAATCAATCAATGGCACAGCCCTGGGTAGTGTGGTGGCAGCAGGAACAAGGGAAGGGCACTGAAATCTTCTCTCTGGGGACCTGCCTGCTTCCTCATTCACGTTAAGCCATGGTTTTTCTCATTTGTTATATACAAACTGGGTCTCAGTATAATTGATATCAGTAGGGGGGAAAGAACCCTGTAGCATTGTTGTTAATCACTTCACTCTGAAGTTTGCAATTTGCTTATTACACGTAAGTGGGGTAAATTACAGTGGTACCTTGGGTTAAGAACTTAATTCGTTCTGGAGGTCCGTTCTTAACCTGAAACTGTTCTTAACCTGAGGTACCACTTTAGCTAATGGGGCCTCCCGCTGCTGTTGTGCCGCCACCGCACAATTTCTGTTCTCATCCTGAAGCAAAGTTCTTAACCCGAGGTACTATTTCTGGGTTAGCGGAGTTTGTAACCTGAAGCGTCTGTAACATGAAGCGCCTGTAACCCGAGGTACCACTGTATTTAATTTTTGTGGCTACCTTAGTGTCCAAAGTCAGATGAGTCTGTACGAAAAGTGCCCCCCCAAAAAAATTAAAAACAAAATCTCATTTATTTAAATGAGGAAAGGAATTTTCTGTTTGTTTTCTTTAGAAAGTTCTTGAGCATTTCCCAACATGTCAAGACATGCTGTTTGCTGGTAGATTCATTTCTGCTGCATTTGAAGTAAAGAAAATGTGTTTCTTTAAGTAAGAGCCCTGAATAAAAGGCATACAGAATAACTATATTCCAGCAAGGAGGTGGTGAAGTATGCTGGGGGCTTCTGTTATCTTTTCTGTGCTTGAAGTGCAGGTGGTCTCTGTGCTTTGGAAAGGAAAGACTCTAAATGCAAAAGCAGCTACCCAAACCACTCTGTGTTGCAAATGTCCATATAGTCTTCCAGCAAGAAACTGCTCTGCACCCACCAAGCTAGCCGGCTTTAAAAGAGAGTTAGACAAATGCATGAAGGAGTGGGCCACCAATGGCTACCATGCCCTCCAACATGTTGAGTCCTAAAACTGGGATGTGTGTGTCTTACTGTCCATGTTCCTGCATGAGTCACGTGACTCATGTGACATCACAGACCAAAAGGATGTGGGGTTTTTTGGGCCGTGCATTTTGGGGTGCTGCACGAGATCACAGCCCTGCACGAGATCTCGGGGTGAAATTGTGCAAGATCAAGGTGACGCAAATGGCAGCTGTGCTCTCGTGGGTAAAAATGGGGTGTCCCAGGTTTTTTTGGACACTTGCGGGTTGTGCGTGACTAGCCGTGATGGCTATGTTCTGACTCCACAGCTGGAGGCAGCAATTCTTCTGAATACCAGTCGCTGGATACCGTAGGAGGGGAGAGCAGTCCTGTGCTCAAATCCTGCTTGTGGGTTTCTCACAGGCACCTGGGTGACCCCTGTAAGAACAGGATGCTGGACTTGATGGGTAGTTGACAATGCTGCTTGAAGGTTATCACTCCAGATCAGCAGCGTAGCTAGCCGCTCGGGTGCCAGGTGCAGCGCGCGTGTCCTGCAGCCGGGGACAGGGTGAGCCACCCATGGGGGTGGGATGCACTGCGTGGAGCCTCTCCGCCACCTCCCCCTCATCTGTAGGGCGGCTGAGGGAGAGGCGGAGGGCAGATGCAAGTCCCACGCTGCCATTTCAGGCAGCATGGAGTCTGCAGGCACCCAAGCCACCACGTTACTCCCAGAAGAGACGTGTGGCTTGGGCACACTGCAGGCCCCGCGGTAAGTGCCGGCCCCCGCAGTGTGGGGCCCAGTGCCAGCCGCATTTCGTTACGTTTGTTGACTGAACGTAAAACTCATATTTTTTGTCATTTTGTCACCCCCCCCCCAGTGATGACACCCGGAGCGAACGGCACCCCCCGCACCCCCTTCCTCCGCTACTGCTCCAGATCTGCCCCACCAGGAGTGCCACTCTGGGGACAGTAATGAGCTAGTTGGGCCAATGGTCTGCTTTCAATATAAGTCGGTGTTCCAGAGGTATAGCCTCATAATCTTCTGGCCTAACAAACATAAGAGCCTATATGAGGGAGCCAGTGTGGTGTAGTGGTTAAGAGCAGTGGACTCATAATCTGGTGAACCGGGTTCGCTTCCCCGCTCCTCCACATGCAGCTGCTGGGTGACCTTGGGCTAGTCACACTTCTCTGAAGTCTCTCAGCCTCACTCACCTCACAGAGTGTTTGTTGTGGGGGGGAAGGGAAAGGAGAATGTTAGCCGCTTTGAGACTCCGTCGGGTAGTGGTAAAGCGGGATATCAAATCCAAACTCTTCTTCTTATATGTACTGTGGCTTTGAGCACTTTCATGCTCTCTTCTATTAGTTGATTTTCAGCATGTTAGTAGAATACTTTTTGGGGGGCAGAGGGGTATTTACTGCATAATGTTGAAAAACCAAATTGTAGGCTTACCTTTTGCACTGTAAAGTTTAGAGGGAGGATATAGATTGAAAACAAAAAGCTGCTTCCTTTTATTCTTCTCCCCTTCCTCCTACCCCCTTCCCTTTGTTCTGTGCTGGTACCACTCCATTTCCTGACCATTATAGAGCAAAGGATACCCTAGAAACATTGATGAGGCACCGCCAAGTACTTATTTCCCACCGCATCGTCCGTATCAAATTTGCTTCTCCAGCTGTTTTGAAATGGCAACACTTAAACTGGGACCATCACTTGTTTTAAACTGCCCCAAGAGATTCCCCTCTTCCTACAGCTCGCTCTTGATTAACATTCTATACTTGTTATCCAAGCACTTGCGTTTCCCAACATATTGAAAAAATATTCCAGTTACCATACCTCTGAGAAAGCATCCCGATTTGCCTGGAGGCTAACCTTGACTACTTCAAAAGGGTTAACCACAACTGCTTCTGTTAGACCGGATCCCAAGCCAGCAACTGCAAATGTCTAAAAGAGTTAAATCAATCAGTTTTCGTGCACACTGCGGTAAAACATCCCCGTACATCACATTCTGAAGTTGAGCATTAAGCTGACTGATATGATGAAAGTCGAGAGACCTACCCTTGTGCGGTAGTATACCATTACTAAACAGCTTTCGTCCTTGATTAGATGTTGACAGTTCATGCAGAAGAAATTACAAAAGCCACAAACCACATTCCAAATATTCCAAATAAAATGTCAAAGTCCTATCAACAACACATTCTCTCTAGATGGGGGGTGGGGAAGCTTTGTGACTGATTTTAAGAAATGCATATGTGGTAAAGCTTGCCCTCCACATTCTGTTTAAGGAGAGTTTTGCCTCGTGACGAATAATTTACACGTTATTATGAGTATAATATAGACACAAAGGCAGCTCTTGAAACCACTTACCAGGGAAGTATAAAACAGTGACTTAATTAGGTAGTAAATCTAATACAAAGAAAACACAGGACTAAATAACTGCGCTTCCCAGTTCAACAAACAAGTGTCTTAGAAGAAAGGTTTTCCAAGGCAGAGTTCACCTCTGAAACAACTTAAGTAAAGTATTAGTAATTGATGGCAAATATTTATATACCCCAAATAACATACTGGTTGGTGCTATGGCCTCATTAGAATGCAACTGACAGTTAAGGCATTGACATAATACGGTAAAATAGAGTAAAATCACTTAAGAGTAAAACTATTTTCTTTAAAAAAAACCACGTTTCCTAACATTGATCACTCTGGTCATAACCCAGTAGAGCCTTAGCTTTGTTTAAGAACATTGATTTCAGTGGACTTCTATTTCATACTATTTCCTAGCATGCAATACATTTTGATTGCAGTGGGTTTTCTGAATTCTCTGGCTATTCCAAAGACAGCTAAATCTTGGAGGAGAGTTCATTTCTGGAAAAGCTTCTGATGGGGTTGGAGGAAGAATAGAGAAATTGCAGAAGATGGGTGGAAGTGTTTGTGTGAGGCAGAGGCTGAAATCATTACATGCTGCTAAGACCCACTGAATGCACTGGGGCTTGCTTCTGAGTAAAGATGTATAGGATTATACAGTTACAGGTAGGTAGCCGTGTTGGTCTGCCATAGTCAAAACAAAATAAAAAATAAAAAAATTCCTTCCAGTAGCACCTTAGAGACCAACTAAGTTTGTTCTTGGTATGAGCTTTCGGGTGCATGCACACTTCTTCAGATACACATGCACAGTTATAATCATACCAATATGCGTACAATAAGCGTAACAGTCCATTGCCACCACAGGTGCAGAAATATAATCACTTGATTTGAAGTGGGCTGGGTCAAAATATAGACCACACCCAAATCTATGATGGACTATAGATGTTGTAGACCCCTAAGCCAACTTTTTATCTGCTGGGGGAAAATTAGTTTTCTTTTTTGTGAGCTCTGCCAGATCCAGAGTCGTTCTGCCTGACTTCAGGTACATCTCTTGTTTGCCTTCACCATCTCCTTGCCGAAAAGCCCTTGAATCATTACTGTCAGTCTCCTCTGCCAAGGCTTTATAACATGAGAAGTATTCCATAGTCTATGAAGCGCAGTAAACCATGAGTAAAGAATGCTGTACACCAAAATACTGTTTTCTCCTAGAAAGCAAAACGGACCAGAGCTTTCACTGTTAAAAAGGTATGCGGCAACTTTAAGGATTTATCTCATGTTCTTTGGGGAAAGTGGCAGTCCAAAAGGAAAGGAAAGAAAAGAAAAGAAAAGAGAGAGAGAGAGAGAGAGAGAGAGAGAGAGAGAGAGAGAGAGAGAACCTTCAAGGACTGGGGACAATGTAATAACAGTAATATAACAGATGCATTCAATAACTAGAATAGTAATAACTCAAAGTGTCTTCATGCTGACTTGATATCATGTTGGCCAATTATGCAAATTCTAATGAAAGGTCTCTTCCTTTATATGACGAGCAAAAATATGCCTGTCACAAAACTTCCACTGAGAGAGCCAAACTCCAGAAATGCTTCCAATCCTATAACTTGTTTAACCAAGAAATCTATAATCCAGATGGTCAGGAGTTTTTTGGGTTTTTTTTTTGCTAGTGCACTCTTCCAATTTGCTTTTTGGTAACAGCATTAAAGTCACATGGATTGATTCCTGGGTGGCCAAGTGCCTAGGATCTAAGAGATGCATCCTGCCCAAAGATCTCCAGGCACAAGTTCTCTTCCATATTTTGCATAAACAAAGAGGGTGGGATCCAGACTGGCAGGAGTAGCAGCCACACTTGCACAGTGATACAAAGATCATGTGGACCCTCTCTGAAAAGTCCCCTATCAAGGTCCAAAATTAATGTGGGGCTGCCATTGGAAGGACGTTTTACTCTTCCACTGTGTGGGAGCAAAAGTTCTTTCTTCTAGTCCACAAAGCATATGATCTAACACAATTTTTCTCTTTTCTCTCTGCCTTGTCCCCCCATTCATGTGTCTTTGCTCATCCTACTTCATTATATTGATCAATGTGAGGGGGAAATGAGAAGGAGAAGGAGGAAGAATGTGTCATGGGAACTATAGTAAGTCTCCTTATTCCCATTACAAAAGTGTATAACCTTACTTACCAGTGCTGGTGACAGCGAAACATTTCCTAGTAATTTCTTATATTGTTCAAAGGTGAAAAACTGGAAAGTAAATACAGTGAAATTTAAAACTCAAGAATGGAGTAGAGATTCTTATCAGAGAAAGCTGTTTACCTTTATTGGTCTAACAAAAGACAAAGAGAATGATTTGATCTGGTGGTCCGTTGTTGAGTGATTAGTACTACACACAGGGCTTTGGTTAAATTTGAATCAGGCAAATTTTGTTCTCAGATCACTTAAAAAACATATATTAGAAATATTCAGACAATACTCACACACACATCCATATATACATACACATACAGATACCAAACACTCAATCCAATTACAGCAGCTTTGCATCTCAATGTCTTTTTTCCTCTTAGCCCAGAAAGAAAATAATAATACCTTCCAAACTTCTTCAAAAATCAAATAACCATTTGTCATTTGTGTAGCTTCTTGTGCCAAGAACAGACTGCTCCTTACCAAACAGTGCAAAGCTTTACTCCTTGTTCCAGATAGTGAATACAGGGCAGTTTTCTCTTTTTCTTATTATCATTTAATGTCAATTTAAACAACTTAGACTGATCCCACACTTGCAAAATCCATCATTGTTGAGATCAGCAATACTGTGCTATTACGATTTGAGCAGTTGACAAAACAATTCAAAATTGCTCCAGTCCTTGGTACAGGAATCATTCCTTTAAAACTTGATAAGAACATTGTTATTGGATCAAGCACAGTATTGATGTTAAATATCACCATCGCTATTGGGTTGTTGTTTTTAAGAACCAAAACGAAACAATGGTTTGGATCCACAAATGGTACGCAAGTGCAAGGCTGCTTGAACCTGGACTTTTCCACCTACTTTTCTCTTCTGCAGTCCCCGGATCCCTAGATAACTTTCTAAAAGCAGATTTTCCAACTGTGCAAATTTCTCACTAGAAACCCCCACACTAAAAAGCGGGGCAGCAGGAAATACAGTAAACACAAATGGTGCTTTGCTTCTTGCTTACACTATGTTTCAGTGGCAATTTCTGCCTAAGAGTCAGGAGAGCTTATCCATTATACAGCAATGATTCATTCATGGATCTGCCTCCATCCAGTAACTAACAGGTGCAAAACCAGGAGTAATTTAAGGGCATTTACAAGGATGTGATGAAGCATTACCTGCACAAAGATGACGAAAATGTGGTTCGGGCCACAAAGAAGGTAATTTAATATGGTTTTGGCAGTTTAAGTATGGAAACTGAGCACATTCTTCTCATACAAAATTTGTGCACATGCTTACAAGCTGCCCCTGTCACAGCCTTCGGTTAGGTGATGAATAAACGCACAGACCCAACATGTCTAATTCCTCTCCTCTCATTTTTTCAAACTGTACATTATCAGCTCTCCAACTGCACACAATTTTTCTCAGTTCCACATTTTGCACACTAAACACACACACCCTTAGAGCCCCACTCCCAAACCCTTGCATGACATTTCGAATGTGGTCCTGCAATGGGAAGGGAGAATTGCCCCAAGCCATCACTCTCCATGGGCAGGTGGGGGTGGAGGTAAATGTCAGCAAAGCTGCTTTCTGCAGCAATTGGCCGTGCGGATATTCTCATAGCAAACTCAGCCGTACAAGCGATCCAGCAGACTGGAATGGTAACTTCGACACTCCTTTCTGGGTACTTCTGCACAACCAAGTACCCAGCGGAGAACTCGACTGCATAGCTGTACCAGGCATGTCTCTATCTTCCCCACACCTGCCATCAAAAATGGCCTCGTGGGCCAAAGTGGGAGTTGCACCAAGCCAAATTTGGCCTGCAGGATGGAGTTTCTCCACCCACTTGATGTAGAGGAAGACTAGTCTTACAGTAAGAGCTGTTTGACAGTGGATCAGACTCCCACCAGAGGTGGTGGACTCTCCTTCCTTGGAGGTTGGATGGCCATCTGTCATGGATGCTTTAGTTAAGATTCCTGCATTGCAGGGGGTTGGACAACATGACCCTTGGAATCCCTTCAGATTCTATGATTCTATGATTCTCCTTGCTGAATCTGTTATTTCCCATCACCATTCTCTGGCTTTGATGATTGCTGCCAGCACTATTTTGAGGATACCTAGTGCGATAAAAAACATACCATGGCATTCACATGCATGGGATATATTAAAAAATGACCATTACATTTTAAATTTCAGAGAAAAGACATCGAGTGGGTAACACTGCTCAGCAGCTGGCAACATGGCTGTACCCTGGAGCAGAACTGTTTTCATTTACATCCAATGAAGGGGTTCCTGGAGGGTGTAAGGGAGTCTACCTGCAGCAACTGCCAGTGCCTTCTTACGGAGCACCAGCTCAGACCTTGAGAACCATAGTTTTTGGTGCAATTCTCCTTTTCAGCATGCTCAGGCTGCTTTGTAAAGCGCAACATTTCCCTTTGCTCCAGTTCACCCCCATTTGAAACAGGTTTCACACACGGTACCCTTGGAAGAAGCATTCCACCCTACCATATTTCTACCAGGGCTTCTATCATACTTTTCTCCCAATGTTTAACTCTCCTTTGACAGGGGTATGGAGTACTGGGCCAGTTGCAGATGCCTGAGGCATCCCTCAATGTGGTCTTTCTTCTGGGCCACCTTCTGCAGGACAGGTGCCAGTGGTGGGTGGGGCTAGAGCAGGCTTCTTCAACCTCGGCCCTCCAGATGTTTTTGGCCTACAACTCCCATGATCCCTAGCTAGCGGACCAGTGGTCAGGGATGATGGGAATTGCAGTCTCAAAACATCTGGAGGGCCGAGGTTGAGGAAGCCTGGGCTAGAAGGAAAAGTGGATGGAGCAATTTACCCCTGTGCTAGTTTCTACACATGCACACACCCTTCTCCACCCTCTACCCTGGCAAGCAAGAGGCAGAATCAGAGTTCAAAGACATATTCCAACTGAGCAAAAACACTAAAAGAAGGTGCAAAGTAGAGCTGGTGAGGGGTGGGCCTGGGAGAGGGTGTGGCATGAGGAGAGTTTGATGCTTCAATGAATGGGTGAGAACCTAGGCCAAAGCAACTTTTCATGTAAGAAGACTTGTAGTATACAGATGGGATTTTAAATCTCCTTTAAACATTCCCGAATCGATGAGGCACAAGCATTATGGAACATGTCACCATACACCGCATTGCACATGGAAAACTGATCCATCTATAAATCACAACATGGTAAGTTAATTCCCTGAATGTAGTATAGGATTCAATGTTAAAAACTGTGCTACAAATACTTAGGAAAAATTAATTTGGACAATAACCCTACAATATGTTTGTACTCAGAAATAAGTCCTACTGAGCTCAGTGGATTGCTTTGGAAGGCTGCAATTCTATACACACAGCTCTGGGAGTTGTATGTCTCCTTGAAGTCAATGAGACTTCACTTTGAGTAAACTTACAAAATATTGTACTGTAGAAGTGAGCAACAAAATCAATGGGAGTATGCAAAATTAGGTGACATGAGGACTGCGGCCATGGGTAATTTAAAGCCTAAATGGCAAAATTACAGCACAAGCCTTTGCCTGTCTACTCAGAGGTAAGCGCCATTGAGTTCTATAGGGTTTCCTCCCAGAAAAGTATGTATAGGATTGAAGCCTAAGTATCAAAACAGATTTTCATATTGCACATTCAACTAGCAGGTCTACCATTTTTTCTATATATTGTCACAATGAACTTTTTCATGGAATTTTAGGTATTCCTTTAATGTTTCCCATACCCTCCATGCATGCCACCTAGCAATCTTTTGCACTTAAAATTTGCTTTCAAAATACAATTGCTTCCTAAAGCCATAAACAGAAGAACTAGTTAGTATGTAGCAACTCTGTTTCATATTATGGGGACAGTTTTGAAGCTGAACAATCCTAGGAAACTCTAAATGAAGGACCAAAATGCAGACAACCAACCGAGTACGACTTAGACTTTCAGAAAATTCAAGTTTGCTTCAATGGCTCACTTTTTTATGAGCTCAAAATATCCTTATCATAATAGAATGAAGCAACTTTTGTTGCTGTTGAACAGTGAATTGTTTTTTAATTATTATTTTTTTGCTATGGTAAAAAAAAAATTGCTTTCTTCACAAACTTCCAAAGAAAAATTATTGCAAAATATATGTCTTTGTGTATCTAATAACCAGTGCTGTCCATCTGGCAAAGATACATTTAAATCTAAGTTCCACAGAGGAGGGAAAAAACGTCAAAGTACTTACCATATGTCTCAATAACATTAAGGTAAAAATGTCTGGGAAGGAACACATGCAAAATATGTATTTGCCCAACAAGATCATCTGTTAACCATTGTACTGGCACTGTTCATGTCTTTTTTTAAAGTCGAAACTAAATCAGGGCTATAAAGTTTGGCTTTTTATCCTTCAGAATTACCAGCTTTCTTTCAGAAAATGGGGAGGGGGGGATAGAGAAAGACAGAAAGAGGCACAGACAGACAGACAAAGGATCTGAACTCTTCAAAGTGAAATTGTCTTTGACACATGGCGTCCAAGTGACATATTACCTTAATTATAATGGCTTTATTTTTACATGCAAATGGATTTACCAAAGGAATAGACAATTATATTTTTCTTCTGAACAGGAACTCGGCCTTGTTTGTTTATCTGAGTGATCTTTTATCAGCGCAGCAGTTTTATAATTCAAGGCAGCCTTTCTCTGTAAGTTTCCCCGAGATGTGGATGGCAGGTATGGAGGCAGCTGTACAAAATTACCACAATACAACTCGAATTATTGTATCAAATTTGGAAGGGATTCCAAGGGCCATCTAGCGCATGCACACACACACACACACACACACACACACACACACACACACGTTTGGTGATTCACTCCCACTTCTCTGGGTAACTCTTTCCTAGTAAATTGGGACAAATCTACAACTTCCTTAGAAGTAAGTGCTACTCAATTCAATGTGACTTTCTTCTGAGGATTGTATCGTTAGTGTTGAAACAAAGCTCATGGGGAAGTTCTCTCAAGCAAGTTGTCCCAATTCAATCCATACAAAAATAAAAAATCCGAATTTATAGACTCATAATTATGTGAGCATCCAATTATAGATACTGATGGATTTTGTATATATAAATATAGTGTGTGTGTGTTGGGGGGGAATCTTAGTCTGCAATCATCACGTATTTATCAACAGATGTTTGAACATTGTGTGTGTGTGTGTGTGTATGCATTCACATGCATGAAACCACAAGATTTGCTTCCTTATCTAAATCAAGCACTCCGCATTCTTTTCTCTTTTCAATCTAAGATTAGCAAGCAATCCAGACAATTCTATCTGAAATGCAAGGTTACCAGCAGGCCACTGAATTTCAGATTGCACGGCACAGGAAGTACCGGTATATAAGGAAAGTTTCTCCTTTAAAGAGTGGGTGGATAGAATGTGCTCTATAGTACTCTCTGAACGTCTAACCCAGTATGTGAGGGTAAGCCTGAGGTTTTGCAAAGAAAGATCATTTGGACACAGTGTGTATTTAAGATATGTCAACCTTTTGTATTTGCCCTCCCCTATCATCCATGTTACACGGTGGGGAGGTTCTGTATCCTCAAGGGAAGCCCCAAATTAAAATGGTTCACATCTGGAAAAAATTCAGACAACTTTTATTTTTACTGATATGTATTCAACAATGGTTTATATGTTACCAAGTTCTCCATTTTCATACCTTATACTGCTGCCTAATTCTGTGTACCATTCACTACTCAATAAAAACATTTAGAAAGGAAAGAAAAGGAAAAGAAAGGAAAAGAAAAGAAAAGGTAGAGACGGGCTACTACTATTCCATCAATTCAGATATAGTGAGACATGTGTAAAGAGGTCAACACTCAGCTTAATGGAGTTCTAATCTGAAAAAAGGACTTCATCTGAAATTCCAGATGGTATAATACTTGCTTAACTCTCCATCTATTTCATGGAAGACCCCAGACATCCACAGGGCCTGCCTTTTAAAAAGAATTTATGGGACCAGCAGCTTCACCTGGCCCTACTGTTATATGCCAGCTGGCCACCCACATCAGTTTTCTAAAGCTGAATCCTGTTTGTGAATCTTTCCAGCTCACACATAATGTTTCTCTGACCAGGTGGCAGGTCGAGCCCCTCATTTTTTCATATATTTTTTTAATCATTTGAAACAGCCTGGATTTTAATAATTTATTTTGGTGATTTGAGCACAGAGAAAGCAGGCTATAAATGTTTTACGGTACACAAAGAAGCAAAACCCATTTGTGAAAAGCTCTTAATCACACAGAATTTTCACAGTGCTATTTGAAAACCGAAAAAAATCAGGTTTAAGAATATGTGTGCTAGTGTTTTATTGGTTACAGCATAGTTATTGTTGTTGTTGTTAGTTGTTGGCATCTTGGTGGGGTGGGCTGGCAGTATTCATTTGACCTTCCCTTGAACACGTGGCCATGGCTTACTGGGAGGTAGAAGGCAAGAGGGCAATGAGGTTGTTGCATGCAAATGTACTGGCAGAAAAACTAGATTGGGTTTGCCAGTGGTTTGCATTGCACCATCCTCACCGCTGCCTTCTCTCTTTCCCTCAACGTCCTGGTGAGCAGCAGCTATGCAGGCAACAGAAGGTCAGCAGAATACCACTGCCCTGTCATAATCATAATTTAATTTGTATGCCACCTTTCCATACTTAAAACCATGTTCAAAGTAGCTTGCAACGTGAAAAGATTTGCATAATTACAAACACAACAAAAGTAATAATAAACAATAAACAAAACACATCCAAACGTGTGCAACCAAATTGAACAATTTCCACATAAATCACAGTAAGATCTAAAAATAAGGATATAAAACATTAATATCAATAATAGCAGCAACAAACACCCCTAAACAATGCCCTAGCCCCATCAGCTGCTATTGGTGTTATCTCATATGTTACCTGTCATATGTTATACAACAATAGCGAATTATATTAGTGGAATAATACCTTTACTGCCCTTTTGGGAGTCTCAGCCAAAATTGGAGGGAGTATACCTTTGTAGAAACCGAACAATCTATTGAAAGAAGAAGAAGGAGAAAAGGTTATTCAGGTATGTACTGTATGAGCATTAGCCAAGTGGCAAACCTGTTTTCTTTTCAGAATAAAACAACTAATCTCAAGGCAGTCTTAATTATTCAGAACAGCCCTTATTGTCAACAGTGAAGGTCTGTTTTCATACTGTTTGTGTAACTACTGCTGCAGTCCTTAAATTTCGTATCCTGAGATAATGCCACTGACTTCAAGAGGACAAAACTGAAATGAATTATTTGAGGAACATGGCTCAAATCTGAGTCTACACCTCTGAAAGAATAAGCAAAAAGTAAACACAAATTCAACACACAGTGTATAGCGATTAGGGCTGGAAGCTATACTATCCAATAATAATCCTACTCAGAGTAGACCCATCAAAATTAAGACATGATGGTCTCAATGGGTCTACTCTAAGTAAAACTTAGTTGGATACTATCCAGTGGGACTTAGTATTTATTATAATTTATAATGACATTTATAGCCTACCCCTCCTCAAAGGCGCTCAAAGTGTCATACGGTATATGTAGGGTTGCCATACGTCTGGAATTTCCCTGACATTGCTAGGATTTGGCCGTTAAAAACAGTGTCCTGGTGGAAATTGCTTAAATGCCCGGGAAAATCCGGACATATGGCAACCCATGTTGGAAGTGTAGATTTTGGAGAATTTTCTTTAAAAAAAGCTCAACAAGTTTGGCAAACAAAAAGCAAAAAACTTGTGTCCAGATTAGCTCTTTCTGAAACATGGCAACCCTATATAGTTTTCCCCACCTAAATTTATCACCACAACAGATTAGATTAGTCGAGTCACCCACTGAGCTTCAGGAATGATTGGGGAACTGAATTGTTGTCTTCTAGGTCCTAGTCCCACATTCAAACCATACTACTTTTTATGCAGAGAAAAACGTCATTCATTAATTGTTTACTATTTAAGTAGGTAGGCTTTCAATAGATAATATAATCTTTAATGAATGGAAAGTGCTAGTGCATACACACAGATACAACCATTTTTTTGGGGGGGGGAGAAATGAAAGGCATATGTTTAGAAGGCTCCTTCAAAACTTAATTCAATTTGCAGGAACAGTTGCAGTTTAATTTCACAGTTAGATTTGCGTATATTTTCCCAATCATAGAATTGTAGACTTGGAAGGGACCCCGGGGGTCATCTAGTCCAACCCCCTGCAATGTAGGAATCTCAACTCAAGCACACATGGCAGATGGCCATCCAGTCTCTGCTTAAAAACCTCCAAGGAAGGAGAGTTCACCCTCATGAGGTAGAATGTTGCACTGTCGAACAGCTCTTTCTGTCAGGAAGTTCTTCCTGATGTCTACTCAGAATCTCCTTTCTTGTAACTTGAATCCATTGCTTTGGGTCCTAGCCTCCAGAGCAGGAAAAAACAAGATTGTTCCATCCTCCATGTGACAGCCGTTTAGATATTTGAAGATTGCTATCATATCTCCTCTCAGTCTCCTCTTTTCCAGGCTAAACATACCCAGCTCCTTCAAGTGTTCCTCATGCGGCTTAGTTTCTAGACCTTTGATCATCTTGGTCACCCTCCTCTGCACACATTCCAGCTTGTCAACATCCTTCTTAAATTGTGGTGCCCAGAACTGAACACAGTATTCCTGGTGTGGTCTGACCAAGGCAGAATAGACCGGGACTATTATGTCCCTTGATCTGGATGTTATACAACTGTTGATGGAGCCTAGAATAGCCTTTGCTTTTTTTTTGCTGCTGCTGCATCACACTGTTGACTCATGTTAAGCTTGTGGTCTACTAAGACCCCTAAACATATCCAGAACATATGAATGTGATCTCTCCCCATCCCCCTTTAATTTGAGTACTCTTATACAATCCTCATGTGGGTCTTTGCCACCATTTTGTATCCGGCATGGCTAGAGGAATTACATGTATCTTGAATAGATTTTGTTTAAAGGAAGGAGTGGAAGCAGATGGTAAGTGTAAGTGAGCTGGTTAAGGCACAACAAACCCAGCTCATCACCTGCCTTGCTGAAAATCAGATTTCTATTAAATTCTCTCTCTCAAACACCTTGCCTCCAGAAGGTCTGTATGACTTGTCATCAATGGATCGTAGCTTGTGTAAGACACACCGGATCTGTCTTGTCTGCACCTTAAACATCTATGAATGGACTTTGGCCCTGCATTACAAGGGTTCAACTTGAAGTCTACTTGTGCCCCTCAAGAGACAGACCAAGTCAGTGCATGCGGTGAGAGGGAAAAGAAAATGTGCATTTGATCTAGGAACATAGGAAATAGCAAATAATGGAAAGCACATGAGCTGTGAGCAACGAAAACCAAAAACTGCCCAAGATATAACCAGGATATCCTATGATGGAAGTCGTGTCCTTACAGATATTTCTGCAGAAGCAGCCTTGCTGGGAGGTAAGCTAGGACAGCTGTTTCAAGCAGTAGATTTTGGGGCTTCAGAAGAGAAATCTTTATTCATACACATGAGCACGTGTCAGAAGACAACCACACAAAAACACTGTCTTTTTTTTTTGCACCATCTATTTCATTTTATGTTTTTGTAGATAGTGATCATCTGTCAGTTTGTTGCTTGTCTTATGCCCAGGTTGCCACATTTTCTCGGCAGCTTCATGAATGTATCACGAAAACACACCATGAAAATACACCAGCATTTTATTCATTTATTTTTAATATGCACACCATATTTTCATTTAAAAAATGTACACACACACACACACACACACACACAATCAATCAAGAAAAACCACATAAAAAACCAAAATCGTAGATCACGGGTTATCAGATAACCGTCCCCTTCATAGTCAGTATAACCTTGGTGGCATAGAACAGTTTTAACAAAAATTTAAAAATGAATACCGAAGACCCATGCTGAATCTCAATAATAATAATAATAATAATAATAATAATAATAATAATAATAATTTATTTATACCCTGCCCATCTGGCTATTGGAAGGGCATTCCATAAGACTGGGCCAATGACATTGAAGACTCAGTTTTGTGCTGACCAGATAAGCCTATAGATGATCTCAGAGATTTTAGTGATCATTTCTCCTCATATATCTCATATATACATCTGTGATTGTTATTTTCATGAATACCTACATTTTATGCAAACTTTCCCTTGGTCTAAGCATTTTTGTATACTGTTTTTTAGTTGGAGAACTGCCCCACAAAATTCAGGGATGTGTGGATTTCAAAGGATAGCTGTATTTCACTTCACATTCAGAAAAGTACAAGTTAGGTAGGTCAGTTCACATTAGAAGGGATCAGTTCAAATTAAACTGTGAACAGAATCAAATATATCCTCCATCCACAGTTGTATTGGGCCCACAAAATATTACTGATCAAAGTTTCATTATGAAGGTTTATGCTGAAATGTTGGTGCGCAGAGTTATAAATAGAATAGAAGAATGTGACATAGAGGAAGAATTAAATTCACGTGATGGTGTTGTGTATTGTTACAGGATTCATTTTTGTTGGTCATTTTTGTTGGGCTTCTCTATTTCTGTTCTCTGGCGCAGTCAATTGCGCTTTCTCCTTTCCTAAGGGTCAGGAGACTCTCAAGAAAGGTCTGGAATGTGACCGTGCAGGAGACTGCAGTGAGGAGGGGAGATTCAGAGAAAACTGCAAAGCTTGTCTAAACTCTAGATCTAAACCATTACTTTATGGAAAGCCAACTCAATATTTACATTTCAACATGGTGTCTTTTTTGTGTTTTTTCTTGGGGGGTGTGTGTGTTAATTACTTTTCCTCTAATTTGCTCTTCAAGTAACTCCCTAATTTATTTCCAAATCTGGTTCCCCCGCCTCCCCTTTCTTTTCTTCTTAACTTAGTGGGTTTGGGGTGTCATTAAAGTTTGCAGTATCTCTATAATAATAAAGTTATCATATGATAGAATAATATATAATATATGCAGCTGCCTCACTCTCTCTAATGGTAGGGCCAGGCCATGCTGAATGCATACAAGTGTACTGCAGTAGTTATTTTATGGCACCTGACTAAAGTGGGCACGAAGAAAGAAGCAAATGCAAAGGCAAGGGGCAAGTGATTAGTTATTGGCTCCACCAGGGAGGAAAGACTTCGTCTGCCTCTGATGAAAACACACTTCTGATAAATTTATACTCAATAAGAATATAGTGGCTACAGCATTAGTAGCAATGACATTTAGGGAATCCCCACACACAATTATCATCACATAGGGGTGTAAACATAATAATAATAATAATAATAATAATAATAATAATAATAATAATAATAATAAAAATTTTTATTTATACCCCGCTCTTCCCAGCCAAGACCGGGCTCAGAGCGGCTAACACCCATAAAATCACAACAAAACATACAAAACAATCAATTAAAATGCAAGTTAAAATACGATTTAAAGTTTAAAATGCAGCCTCATTTTTAAGTAGCCCACCAATCAAACCATAAAGGAATGAAACATCAGGGTTAAACTAAAACCAACCCAAAGGCCAGGCAGAACAGCTCTGTCTTGCAGGCCCTGCGGAAAGATGCCAAATCCCACAGGGCCCTAGTCTCTTCTGACAGACCGTTCCACCAAGTCGGTGCCAGTACTGAGAAGGCCCTGGCCCTAGTTGCGGCCAGCCTAGCATCCTTATGGCTCGGGACCTCCAAAATGTTATTATTTGAGGACCTTAAGGTCCTACACGGGGCATACCAGGAGAGGCGGTCCCTTAGGTACGAGGGTCCTAGGCCGCTTAGGGCATGAGGCGTAGCCTCCGATCTCAGCTCTTCCAGTGTGCCAGCACCACAGCTCCCTTGGTGTGTTGGGGGCAGAACATCTGCAGTGAGTAGACTACGCTGCTTGTGTTCGGTCCCTGTGTGATTGAGACGCCTAGAAGTTCTAAATTGTGCAAGGAACCTTTGTGGGTAAAAAGAAGGCCTCCCATTTTAGCAGTTATCCCTCCAACTCATGGAGGACAACAGAGATGGTGATGAGGGCAGCTACTGCGCTCAAGATATGGATAGATCTCAAGGTCCCATAACAAATTCTAGGATTCTCCCTTCTATATTCTCCTTCATTTTTGCTATTGTTCAAGGAAGAGGACAGCACCACCAGCGATACAGATAAGTGTTCCGAATTTCAGCATGAAAGAGAAGACAAGGAAGTGTCACCACATCTCTAAATGCTTAACGAAATGGAAAGAGTTAACAGCTGCAGCTTTAACCGAAGCACAGTTAAAATGCATTATTTTGTTTCAGCATTAAGCATCTAAATGAACATCACCATTCAATTGTGTTCTGGGCAGCCACCCAAATTCGTCTTTGCAATAGTTGATTTTGAAACATTACAGTCAATCATATCTTCCCAATTTGTTCTTCTTTAAGGCTTTAGGCACCCTTCTGGTTTCCATTTCTTGTTTGGAAGCCTTGAGTCATCCATTTTGGCAACATGTCCAACCCAAATCAGTTATTTTCTCCAAATTATATTGAAATTGGGATCTTGCTTAGTTTGTTGTTTTCCTCCCCTGTCTCTCACATAATTTTCCCTTTAAGGATCAAATACAAAGCTGATTGAAGGCATGCATATAATATCCTCTTTCTTCAGTTGCTGTCAAATCCAAGCCTGTTACCCACATACTTCTGTAATTGAAACAATGACAGAAAGTACCTTTAGGGCCCTGTTCCCTTGCCCTGCATGAATCAGGGGTTCACTGGATTTAGATGAGTTGCAGAGTTCTGCCAGTGAAGATGCACAGAATGTTTGGTGTGAAATGTACAGTATTACTGATGTCAGAAATACTTTTTTCAGTTTGGCAACACTGGATGAGTGCTCTTAAAAATACACCACACAGTGCAAAGTGCACATCTGAGTAAATCACAGGAATGCTTCCATGAATATTTGAATTGTGGCACCTTGATTTAAATTAATTTTCATAAGCTGACGCCAGGGTGCTTGGTGGGGGATGGGGGGGCTATTTTTTTGTATGTTTATTACTGTGATGCAAATAAGTTCAAAAATTATTCTCTCCCCCCCCCCCCTCTTTCTCTCCCTCCCTTTCTTTCTCTCTCTGATTCCCATACAGTGCTGAAATAATCATTTATGATTCATTAAAGGGGGAAACGATCAACCTGGATGCAATTTTGATGTTGGATCCATGTTTACAATGGGTGGAGTTCTGCTCACGGAGATGCTCTGCTGGTGAAAGTGCAGGATTGTGACATTCACCAATTCTTCCTTTCCCCTGAAAAGTTAATCCATAGGGTTGGGGGACTTTTTAGAACAGCAAGGGAGGGGTCACAGGGGACTGTAGGGGAACAGGGAGTTGACAAAAAAATCTCCCTCTTCTGCTGGATCTATTACAGTGGTACCTTGGTTTTTGAACATCTCGGAAGTTGAACGTTTCGGTTTTCGAACACCGAAAACCCGGAAGTAAATGCTTCCGCTTTCAAATGTGCCTCGGAAGTCGAATGGCTTCTGCTGAGGGTTTGTTAATTAAATTTCCAGACTGCCTGCTGCACCTTGGTTTTTGAATGTTTCGGAAGTCGAACTGTCTTCCGGAACAGATTACGTTCGAAAACCGAGGTACCACTGTATAGTGGTACCTCTGGTTACGTACTTAATTCATTCCGGAGGTCCGTTCTTAACCTGAAAACGTTCTTAACCTGAAGCACCACTTTAGCTAATGGGGCCTCCTGCTGCCACTGTGCCGCCGCTGCCCGATTTCTGTTCTCATCTTGAAGCAAAGTTCTTAACCTGAGGTAATATTTCTGGGTTAGCAGAGTCTGTAACCTGAAGCGTATGTAACCTGAAGATTATGTAACCCGAGGTACCACTGTATTATTATTATTATTATTATTATTATTATTACTACTACTACTACAGTGTTGTTGTTGTTGTTGTTGTTGTTGTTGTTGTTGTTGTTGTTGTTATAAAACAACGACAAAATAAACATTGGTAGGATACCTTTTATTAGAATCAGTTAAAATATTTTCTTATTAGGTTGGGTTCACTTCATTAGAAATGGGAAGGGACTGTTGTTGTTTTTATTGTAAAGGTATACCGCTGTTGCTTTTGTATTTCTTTTTTTTTAATGGAACAGCATAGCTATTACTATTGCTGCCACTACTAACATTATGGACAGTGATGATACAGTGGTACCTCAGTTTAAGAACAGTTCTGTTTAAGAATGATTTGGTTTACAAACTCCGCAAAACCAGAAATAGTGTCCCGGTTTGAGAACTTTACCTCAGTCTAAGAACGGAATCCGAACGGCGGAAGGGCACCGGCGGCGGGAGGCCTCATAAGGGAAAGTGCGCCTCAGTTTAAGAACGGTTTCAGTTTAAGAACGGACTTCCGGAACAGATTAAGTTAGTAAACCGAGGTACCACTGTAATTTTAAAAGTCAATTACTGCTACCATTATTATAAATGCTTTGTGCGGAGATATTAGTTAGTATATCTAGTTTAACCTTAACAGATCTCAATCTTAAAAACATCCAAATTCAAGGGGAAATGGTGCATCACTGACAGGATATATTATCAAGGAATATAGGGAAGCATCTGTGATGTGTACTTTTAACATCTGAAAGATTAGTTCGGAGGCTATTCCATAGTTAGCAATACATTTCCCAAATTGCTGCATTCAAATGTCTGACCACAGCCTAGATAAACCACACATTATTTACAAGTAAAAAAAACCACCAGTTTGCTGTGGGTTCTTTTTAATACCATTTCACTCATTAGTAGCTGTATGTAGGCCAAGTTGAAGTACATCTCAATTTGCAGATAGTCACTTAGGAAATTTATAAGCAAAGGGATTATAGAGAAAATGAATGTAATCCTTTCTTTTAAAGTATACAAAATACCTCTTCAGAAGTTAATCAAACACAGTTGAACGCATACCTAATGCTAAAAGGTTTGTGTATTGTTCATTGCTGTTTGGCATTCCAGTACTTTCAGCTATAATACTCTGCATAGTTGGCATTCAGCGTCGTCAGGCATGGGGCTATCCTACATCAAACTAAGGAATACGTTTGATATCCATTCCATATATAGCACATAGTCTATATATTCTGTTCAAATTTACTAAATATTCATTGAATATTTGATGCCTGTTTCTGATGTCCTAGATTTCCTTTAAATATTTGACCACATCTGATTGCAGACGTGTAATAATAGTTATGTTACAGATGACACGCAATGGCACTAGTATCAAACAGTATCAGACCAATTGGCATCAAGTAGGTAGCCGTGTTGGTATGCCGTAGTCAAAATAAATTAAAACAATTCTTTAAAAAGATAGTTAAAAAGACTCTTCTTAAAAACCTAAAAACTCCCTTAAAAGAATCAAGTCTTCAAAAAAGTTATATAATCTAAGAAAGTCTTTAAAAGAATCCTTCCAAAAGAATTTAAAAATTATAATGTAGCACCTTAGAGACCAACTGAGTAGTTTTAGGTATAAGCTTTCGTGTGCATGCACACTTCTTCAGATACACTGAAACAGAAGTAATCAGATCCTTATATATAATCAGAAGAATCTTCTTATTCTTGCGCGATCACTCGTAGCTGAGTAAGATTGTCTTCCATAAACACGGTTTTAACAGTGAGTCCGTAAGTGACAGTGGAGGCCAATTCTGGATCCACACGTCCGTCTGTAGTGGGGACATAGGTTTCCAGGTGGGAATTGATCACGGTGAGGGTTTGCCAAGCGTGCCTTCCTCTTAGCATGTTTCTCCCTTTTGTCCTGAGTTTGAGGGTCTTCAAAGCCCATGACACCTTTGGTAAAGGCTGTTCTCCAATTGGAGCACTCGCAGGCAAGTGTTTCCCAATTGTTAGTATTTGACAGCATGTGATATTCAACAGCAAGTGAATACAGGATTGTACTCAACACGATGTTCTGTCAGTGCAAGGTTTTCTCCTAGCACAATGGAATGTTCTCTCCCTTCCCCCACCCACCGCATAAATCTGTTCTGGGGGTTCCCCAGCCTTGCGGAGCCTATTTGGCAATAGTGAGGGGCATGCACAGGGTGAGGAGAGGGAAGAAATACTGTTGCATTAGTACTAATCCTTGCATCAGTGCAATAATTTAATTGAATAGTGGCTTTCATATTGAATGTGTGTCAAATCAACAAAGAAATGCCAACCATTTCTAAGGCAAAATTTCACATTTAAAATGCAAAACTGAATTCTGTATTCAAAATTTCACATCAATATCAGATAGTGAAATAGGAAAATATGACAACAGGTCTACTGTGCTCCACTGAACGCAAACAGAAGTTATATTCAAGAAAAGTATACACATTACATAATATTCATGCTATAGTATGAATTAAAATAGCAACTTTATTACTTATTCCTTTCCTCCTTAGGGCTCAAGGCAGCATGCATGCTTCTTCCCCTCCCAATTTTATCCTCACCTCACCTCTGTGAGGCATATTAGGCTGGGAGACAGTGACTGGCCCGTAGTCACCTTGTGAGCTTCCTGGCTGAGTGGGGATTTGAATCCAAGTCTCCCAGATCTTAATCTAACACACTAACCGCTACATCACACTGGCTTTCTACATTCCAAAAATAAAGACACTTAGGGCAGCGCAAGGAGAAGTACACATATACTGTGCAAAAGGAGATCAATCTAAGGCAGTGAGGATGTTAATGAAATATATATTTAGACTACTTTGGAAGATTCCAGCTCAGAACTGGCTCAGGAACCACTGGGCTGGCCAACAAACGGATGAATAATCAGCATCAATCTAATTTATTTGGAATGACAGTCATGGCCATATTTACAACATATGGGTCAGATTAAGTAGTAGTTGCGCGCCATCATCATATGTGACTTTGTTATTTTTGCAGAGAAACGAGTCTCCCTTCCACAATTATTAATCACCCCTCAATCTCTTGCTCAAAACCCTTGCTAATTTTTGGCTGCCTGTTCTGTTCACGACACACCTATAAATAGATTCAGCAAGAGAAGGAAAGATGAGAACACTGTCCTCTCTTCAGCAACAGAAAGCGAAACTGGAAACAATTGCCTGGTCTGGTTTATTTTTTTTTAAGTGTACAAACTAAATTCAAATCTTATTCCCTCTAGCCTGCAGTACTCTGTCTACATATTTTTTGTAGCCAAGTATGGGGTTTTTTTTGGGTAAAGTCTAGAGGGAAGATGGGTCTTATGACCTCAGCTGTGTACTTTGCAGCAAATGCAGAGTATTCATTAGTGGTTCAGAAATCCACATCTTGTACTGAATTTCAGCTTATAGATTTTTTCTTACTTCCTCAGAAAAGAAAATGGCAGTGGGTATATTGTGTTGTAATAATACATCGAACAATAAAACAGCCCTGTCATCTTGGTTTACTCTTATTGTGAATGCTATGGGTCAACTTCAACGTACTAGGTATATCAGCAGGGTTGCCGGTCTCTGGTACATGTGTTTTTAAACTATTGTTTGGGTTAGGAAGTAGACCCAGGATAAAACCTGACAGTCATGAGGTGGATCTTGGAGGAATCTGGCAGATCTGGGGTGGGGCCATTGTAAAATCTGGTAGATGAAGTGTGGTGTCAAGGTAAAATCAATGAGTGTGAGCAGAGCTTGGCAGAATCTGGAGCTTATTAGTTTTCAGCCCTAGGCAACCCGTAGTACTGGTTATCTGACAGAACAATGATTAACTGGTTAGACCTGTAAATAGTAACTAGCTAGCAAATGTAAATCAGAAAAGACCCTGATGTTGGGAAGGATTGAGGGCACAAGGAGAAGGGGACGACAGAAGATGAGATGGTTGGACAGTGTTCTCGAAGCTACTAACATGAGTTTGGCCAAACTGCGAGAGGCAGTGAAGGATAGGCGTGCCTGGCGTGCTCTGGTCCATGGGGTCACGAAGAGTCGGACACGACTGAACGACTGAACAACAAGCAAATGTATTTATTGGTACAACGGTTTCCTATGAGAGCCAGTGTGGTGTAGCTGTTAAGAGCAGTAGACTCTTAATCTGGTGAACCGGGTTCGCGTCTCCGCTCCTCCACATGCAACTGCTGGGTGACCTTGGGCTAGTCACACTTCTTTGAAGTCTCTCAGCCTCACTCACCTCACAGAGAGGAAGGGAAAGGTGAATGTTAGCCGCTTTGAGACTCCTTCGGGTAGTGATAAAGCAGGATATCAAATCCAAATTCTTCTTCTTCTTCTTCTATGTTCCTAGCTGATGAGCAGCCAAATATCTATGGTGGGGGTAGATGTGTTTCTTTTGTACCATATGGCTCCCATCACCCCCATTGTTCTCAAGACGTTTTGAGTCTGTCACAGGGTCAGCATGGATGCAATGCCCCCGACTCATGGATGAACTACATGAAAATCATGCATCAAAGTCCTGAGATGGGTTGCCAATGCAATAAAATAACCAGGGTATGAAAAACTGAACAAAAATTATATTTGAAATCAATAGGGTTGAGCCAAAAGATCTCAACATGTTGAAATAGGGGAGGGTACTGGCTAAGGAAAGACTGCTACAGAGCGCATTTTGTACCATACAAAAATTGGAGGATATATTCATTATGGTGTCAATTTCCATTGTCTGAGCCACCTTTTTAATTTCCACTGTCTGTGCCACACAAATACACCAACACCCTACTTGACTTTTCCCTGTCTTTCTGTTTACAATAGAAAACAGTTATAGGCAAGCCAGAAGAAATTTGCCCAAAGCTTATAAACCAGAAAAATATATCATTGTGACTCAGATTGTCAGAACTGGATGAACGTTCAGCAGGCATTTTTAGCTGTCCAAACACTAAGGCAAAAATTATAGAAGGATTCTTTTCTGGCCTTTTGCTAACAGAACTTTCCTTTGCATAACAGGTACATCAGGAAACAGTCACTGGTTAAATATTACACCACACCTAGGTCTATTCATGCAGAAAAATGTGAGAAAATGCATTTGGAACTTTTGTTATTAGAGAGGATGACAGCGATTTGTTCTTTTCTCTGACGTCACCAAAGACAAACCTTTGCAATTGTATGCTGAGTGTAATGACAACATGACACAGAATTAAGCTATTTAATATCATCACAAAAGAATGGATTAGGAAGGAATCAGTTTCATTGCAGATTGATAGCCTTCGCTTTTTTATTTTTTTGCATCAGCATATCTACATACAGACACTGTGGAGACTTAATTAGTAGATTACTATTTCCCACCTTGCTTTTAAATAAAAAGCCTCAACGGCAGTAAAGATGACTGCATATATTATTTTATCATTCTGGCTACCTTAATTCAATACACACAGCAATGGAGTTTGCAAGCACTTCTGCATTTCCACTTATTGGTGACTGCATTTTAGATTACTTAAAAGTACCAAATTTGCACTTAAAAAAAAATAACCTCAATGTCTAAATAAGCTCACTTGTAGGCAAATATAACTGCAGGTGCAAGATGCTGTCTGGGTTGATTTGCACTTCCAAATATACAGGCAGAAAGCATTTACATGTCCCAATTTCCCTTGCTTACAAGGCCACATTGCTTAGAGCTGCTTTTATCTGAATTTTCATTTCTATGGACATATGCTCAAGCTCATGTCATACGGACTAGTTACTAACTAAAAATATTCATGCACAGCTTCTGAGTGAAGCAGGAAGTTCAAGGACTGTTTCAACATTATGCTTTTGCTTCATGGAGAGCATTTATATGTCGAGAAAGTCATGGAAAGTGCCTAGCTTGTGATAATCCACATAACAACATGTGCATAGAAACTACATATTCTGCATAATGATGTAGATAATTAATAATGAAACCATAGGACAGTTGTTACCTGTGGAAAGGGGGATGAATGCACACTAGCTCCATCCAATCAGGTCCTATACATTCAGCATGGATGTTTATCAGTCACAAACTATTATTATTATTATTATTAATTTATACTCTGCCCCCCCAGCTGACATATAAAAACGAGAACCGCTATAAACATAGAAAAATCAACAATTAAGAAGCAATTAAATATTGGTAGAAGTAAAACTATATACATATATAAAATCTATTAGAACCATGCAAATAACTACAATAAAAACAGTGTGGCACCAGCCCTTTCATTAAAAGCACTCAGTTCCCAAAAGCCTTTGGAACAATAGCTTTTGCTATTATCCAGCAGGGCTCATCTTATGTTAAGTGTTTTACTATACTATTAATTATAGTGGTTTTTCTCTCTCCAAATGTCCTGACATGGCCATGTGCCGTTTTTGCCTCCTTTTGAATACTTTATTTAGAATCCAACAATAACAACAACAAAACCCTCAGTAACTACTACATCAGTTCATTACAATTGACCATCTTTAACAATTATTGAAGAATTGAAGAATTACAGAACATCACTTTAACTTACTCGAGTTTTCATATTTAACTTTTATCTCTTTATCTCTTTCTTAGCAGGTCAAAAAGAAAAAGACCAAGGGAAGAGGTACAAGGAGAGAGAGAAAAAGAGAGAGAGAGAAGGGGGGAGGGAACTAAAGGAAAAAGGAAAAAAGCAAAGAAAATCAAAGAAATTTTTTTGCCTCCTTTTGAGGTAGGTAAGAAAGAGAGAGAGGGAGAGAGAGAGAGAATCACTGCGGCAGCTAGACTGGGAGCGGCTGCCGAGACCACATAACACCGGTCTTGAAAGACCTACATTGGCTCCCAGTATGTTTCCGAACACAATTCAAAGTGTTGGTGCTGACCTTTAAAGCCCTAAACGGCCTCGGCCCAGTATACCTGAAGGAGCGTCTCCACCCCCATCATTCAGCCCAGACACTGAGGTTCAACGCCGAGGGCCTTCTGGCGGTTCCCTCACTGCGAGAAGCAAAGCTACAGGGAACCAGGCAGAGGGCCTTCTCGGTAGTGGCACCCACCCTGTGGAACGCCCTCCCATTAGAGGTCAAAGAGATAAACAACTACATGACATTTAGAAAACATCTGAAGACAGCCCTGTTTAGGGAAGTGTTTAATGACTGATGTTTTAATATATTTTTAACCTTCTGTTGGAAGCCGTCCAGAGTGGCTGGGAAAACCCAGCCAGATGGGTGGGGTAGAAATAAAAAATTATTATTATTATTATTATTATTTGCTCATGACCAGCCAGGGAGCTTCATAGTTGATCAGGGATTTGAAGATCAGTTCCCCAGATCCAAATCCAGTTGTTGTTTGACTCCAAATCCCATCACTTCCAGCCAGCATGGCTAACGGGAGTTGTGTAATCCAACAACATCTGGAGAGCCGCAGTTTCCCCACCCTGCTCCAGCCAATACTGCCTTATCATTTATTTTTACCACTAAAGATTTTCGCTGTGAACTTTCCCAGTCCTTTCCATCAAAAGCCAACCCATCCTGTAATGCACAGAGGTCCCTTCTGCTGTTCTTTTAATCAGGGCTTGTCTGTCTAGATTAGAGGTGACACACACACTACGTAATGTCACAGTCCTTGTAGATTTTATTTTTCAAACACCTTACAATGTGTTCTTTGAACAGCCACAACCTGCCTCAGCAAGTTTCATTCCCTTTTTGAAATGTTTTCTTTATCTGTGTTCTTTTGATCAGTCAAAACGTTCCAGCCCTAGCAAAGAAGAGCTGCCATCTTGGCATGCAAGGAAATAATGTCAATTAATCTTAGCTGTGCAGCACCATAGTTATTGTTGTTATCATTCCATATTTCTTCAAAACAGGCCAAATGTCTCCAAAGGCCTTTAGGCTCCTGTCCAAACTTACAATGCAGATGATATAATAAACTAAAATCAACTCACTGTAATTGACTTTTCATTTTGAGCTAGACTAGGGTAGATTAGCATCAGGCTCATGTAATGCACAGTGATTCCACAAGCTGGTTTACAACCATCTGGCCTCATCAGAAGACCCGTCACAAAGCCAACATAAATAGCAGCTCATTGGGCATGACTAAATGATTATCTGCTTTTATACAGAAGACATGCAGAGATACAACACAAACATGATCCTCTGCAGCCAGTATGAGGAGAGATTTTGTAAAAAATAGAAAATAGAAAATGCCTCTCCATATGTCTGCCAAGAAAATAGACACTTGAGACAAAATTTTCTTCCAAGCCATAAAAGTTTGATTTGCATTCTTGTCCTTGCCTCACAGCTCATAGGAAGGAGTTACTCTATGTCTTCATCCAGGGCCATCCCAATACATTTTGCTGCTTGAGGCAAAAGACAATATTCCGTCTCCTCCAACCCCGTTCCATGTACAGAAGCTTACTGGACGGGCAGTCAAATTTTACTTCAGTGCTGACAATGGGATAGCATCCTCCTCTGTACTTGGGGACAGCAGTCTCATTCAGTAGATGCATGACAAGCCTATGATAACATAGCTCTGAGGAGAATACATACATACATACATACATACATACATACATACATACATACATACATAATTTTATTAGTATGCCGCCTTGCTATAGTTCCAACCACGCTCAAGGTGGTTTAGAACACCGGGGGGTTGGGGTGGGGGTGGGATTACAACAGAAAAGTCATAAACAATAAATAAAACATCAAAAAATACATAACCAAATGGAACTATTTCCACATAAATTGTAAGATCTAAAATAAAAACAAATCATATTAATATTACTATTAATAATATTTATTAATAATAGTAGCAACTGCACCCCCAAACAATAGTCCTTAAACAATACCCCAGCTCCATATAATGGTGAGAGTACTCAGGATAATGGCTGAGATGAAGCCACTGTTGCCCCACCACCCAGAACCAGCAATCTGAGGCAATTACGTACCTCATTCTGTCTAATGGTAGGGCCGGGTGCTCACTTCATCTGTTTTTTTTTAATCCTCAGAACAATTTTAGAATCTGTGAGCTGAGTGGGGCTGAGAGACTTCAGAGAAGTGTGACTAGCCCAAGGTCACCCAGCAGCTGCATGTGGAGGAGCGGAGACGTGAACCCGGTTCACCAGATTACGAGTCTACAGCTCTTAACCACTACACCACACTCCACTAACTTAGAACTCCTTCACACACCTCAGGACCAGCTCAGACAAAACAGGGCTGTAACTTAGAAAGTGACTCTAACCAAGAGAAGCTCCATCCTACGGTATGCTAAAGGCCAGAGGTTCCTTTGAAACAAAAGAATTGTGATCTTCCAGATGTTGCTGGACTCCCGACAGCCTCAACCAGCATGGTCAGTGGTCAGGGATGAACACCTGGAAGGCCACAAGTTCTTATTCCTGCTTTTAAGTTCAAACCTGTTAGCAGAGGTGAAAATATCTGCATTTGGATTATTGTGCTTGCTTTCCTGTTTATAATGCTAGCGCTTCTATCATGACTTACACTGCATTACCCGTTGTGTTATGGAACTGTGTTATAGAACTGTGTCACACTAAATTTCATTCACACCAGTGGATATGGTGTGACACATCAATGAATATGTTGCCGCCTTTTACGCACATGCATGCATCTGTTAGGCCATGATTCATCTATGAAAACGGCAGGAAAGAATTGTATGCTGGAACATCACCCCGAGTTTCATCACATGGTATGTTCCATGAAAACCAGATGAAAATTTCAGCACAAACCACCCGCCCCATGATTTTCTAGCTTAAGAGGGTTGCAAACAGATTTCTCCTGGAAGCAGTTAACATGAAAATGAGTATTAAATTTATCCTAGATTCTGTTAGATTTCCAGAAGTGGTTTTAATGTTATGTGAAGGATCACATAAAATGCAGAAATTATCAAGTAAAGATATGTCAGGAAAATGGAATGAGCTGTTGTCCGAAAACAGCCACAAACAGACCCTATACCAGGGCTTTCAGAAAATCAGGGCATAGTCCCATATGGTAGGTAGCTAGAGCAATTTGTGAAGATAACTGGGAGACTCACATTTTGTTAATTTCCCCTTTTTACTGGAGCTGCTGGGCATGTTAGTGCATTGCTACTTCCTTTCCAATTCTGAAGAAAAACCAAGGGCAGGATCCTATGATAACATAATAGGAATACTTATGTTGCCCTCTGGAAACTAGCCAAACTGAACCTCAGAAAGCAAAGGTTTTTAAACTAAATGTATTTTAGTAATGTCATTTCATGTTGTGGGAGCATTAGTTTCAGATCAGTGACATGCAGAATTCTGGTATTAACCACACCAAAGTATAAACTGCCAAAGTAACTGGCATAAAAATATATCTATTTTCATCCTCAATTGACTTTAGGAAGATAGATTCTTTTGAAAAGGTAGTTGACATTAGGGCTCTATTGAATGTTTGAGAGTGGATATTTTCATTACACAAAACAGGGTTTGAGGTGATCCAAAGCGTTCACATAAACCCTCCCAAAAGCATCCCAATTTTTGGTAATAACTGCACAGTGTTCTTACTCCTGTCTCTGGGGTCTCACATCAGGAATAACATAGCCAATATGGTGCATTCAGAAGTAAGGATCATCACATTAGTTTTCCTGGTTGCAATGCTAGTGCTTCTGTCCAGTTTCTAATATTCCTTTTAAACTGCATTGCCTGTTGCATCATGGAACTGTGGCTTTTTGATCGAGAGACCACCACGTCACACTAAATTTCATTCACACCAGTGGGCATGATGTGACACATCGGCAGACATCATTGGCCCTGTCACCATCCTTTATGTGCGTCCATGCTTCTATTCCCCCATGATTTACTCATGAAAATGGCAGGAAATAACTCTCCAGGGTTTTCTCCCAGCTCTACCTGGAGATACCAGAGACTGAACCTGGAGCAAAGCATTTGCTGTCCCCAGAGCCGGCCCACCCATGAGGCAAGGCAAAGTGACTACCTTAGGCGGCAGGATCCACAGCATATCTTGCCTCTGTGGAATGCATTGCCCACGGCCGCTGCTGCAGCAACAGTGATGGCTGCAGCCGGATTTGCCACCTCCTTGGCAGCCACCCCCTTTGGCCTCTACAGCGGTCTCTTGGTGAATAGGACGCAGTGCTGGTCTCCTCCCACGCCTACGGAGGAATTGGCAGGGGCTGCCATCTGGGGTCCCCAGAGCAGGCCCCTCCCCCTACCACCACAATGGCCTTTGATTTGACCACCCTCCCTTGCCCCCAATGTAGATCTTTATCCCCGCCATTGTTCCTGATGTAGAACTTCACTCACTCCTCCTTCCCTCTTGAGGAGGCACCATTTTATCGTTTGCCTCAAGTGCCAAAATGTCTTGGGCCAACCCTGGCTCTCCCACCGAGCTGTGGACTTGCTTCCTTTCAGCCTGTGCTGGATGTGGCCTTGCTCCTGGGTACTCTTCTCTGCTGCCAGTATTTGGCAGCAGTATGAGGGCAGCACTCATGCGCAACACTCAGTCCCTCTAGTTTTTTGTTTCAGTGTTTGTGTGTGCTTCCATAACACCACAACGCCATTCTCCTACATACCTTTGCTCCTGCCACCCTAGGAATTAGGAAAACTATACTGGCCTCTCCCCCCCTCCCCCCCGTACGCGCGCACACACATTTTCCTCACCCATGAGCAGGATGCCCACTTAACTAATGGAGGAAGAAGTGATGTACAAGAACCCCTATGAGAGAAGTAACCGATATGTCAACATTCCACAGTGATAAACAGGTGAGGATATGGGTTTTCAAGAACAACCTCTTGTCAGTTAATGCTTCATTATCTGATAGACCATCTGGGCTTAACCCTAATTTCACTGATATTTAAACCTCCATTCCTCTATATAACTGATTGCTAAATATCATTCCCATTAACTCAAGAACTTAGAAGGTAAATTGTATTATTATTATTATTATTATTATTATTTTAAATGACTCTCACATCATGCATCCCCCCTTCCCATTTTGGATGGTAGCCAAATGATGGATTTCACTCCCCCCCCCCTCCCAATGTTACTGATGAATTCAAAGTAAAGCGCACTCCATAGTTACCGGAACAAAGATTGCTAACTTTGAATGGCTTGAGATAGGTAAACACAGCTGGGGTTGTGACTCAATTAGTAGTAATGCAACCTGCTGCCACACAAGAATCTCTGGTTCAGGTATGACCTCAGGTTTCTCACCACTCCAGGTGCTGGGAGTCTGCAGGGTTTGTTTTTAATGGAAATAATGATCTTAGACCAGGAGGATAAGAGTAAGGACTCTCTTATTCCTGGACATTAAAAAAATGAGACTACAGAGCCATAAATGACTTGATCCTTAATCCTAAGTATGCTTCTTTGGAAATAAGTTCCCTGAGATCAGTGGAATTTGTTTCCAGGTAAATATGGTTAGGATCAAGCTGTAACTTTACTGCTTTTTATAATGACAAATTGTATGAGATGTCTTTCCTTAAGTAGATGTCAAAAACTTAATAGCAAACAGCACATACATAAACAGACTCTTAGCTCTTATACCATGAACATGCCCTTAAATTTCCACAAGGTTAGGAAATGTGGAGAAACCCAAAGTAAATAATGATTACGTTTTCAGTCAATTCCAAATGGGACAAAAACACAGCAAAGAGTGAACACCAGAAAAACAGGCTAGGTGTGTGGTAGTCAAAATATTAAACAGGACAGGACAAACATACTCAAATCATTAAGAGAGGATTGCTTTTGAGCAGAATGAAATGTGAAGAAATACTTCAGATCTGTGGCAGCCTTCCCTTTCCCATGGAGAGCATTGTGCCCCTTCACTACCAGTGCTCTCCATTTACCCTTGCAGAACAAAAACACCCCTGAGGAAGGGGGAAAGCAGCATCCTCTATGCACACCCACGTGTGACCCCACAAATACCTGTAAGCCACCTGGGAGAAGAAGAAATGGCATTATCTGGGCCTGTAGCCAGTCAACATCAACTGCAGCACTTTCATATGAAGAGACAGCTTGGGCAAAAGAGGGCATCTCATTTGTTTGATAATAGTTGGAAGTCAAGGACCTTGGCTCTGACTTTTCAACAACCAGACAGTCTAGATTTACAGAAAATGCCCATTGGCTTATGTAGCATGTCTCCAGCAGATCACAAGGACAAGGGAACATAACAAAGGCAGGTTCTGCAGCTGCATTCCTATCTATCCTACTTTACCTATTAACTAGGGTTACCATACGGATGCTGCTGGGAATCGGCCGTCGTAAACAGTGTCCGGGCAGAAATTTCTGAAATCCGGATGTATGGCAACCAATGTGGGAAGTGTAGATTCAAAAACTTTTATCTATATCATCTATCTATCTATCTATCTATCTTGCAAAAAAAGCTCAATAACTTTTGTTTCCGGATTTTCAATTTTTGAAATATGGCAACCCTATATCAACTTCTTTCTTTCTTTCTTTCTTTCTTTCTTTCTTTCTTTCTTTCTTTCTTTCTTTCTTTCTTTCTGATTTCTTTCTTTCTTTCTGATTTCTTAGTTTACAAAGAATATTTGCATTGTCTCTTTTTTCAAGTTGTGTTTTCTACAGATCAGTTTCATTTGTTGTGAGACATTAGTGTTGCATACAGTGTTAGGTTAGGAAGAAAAGAGGGGAAGAGGGGGAGGGGAGGGGTGGGGTCGGGTGTCAATGGTTCTATTCTTCTACTTAGTGTATGTGTGGGGTTTTGTGTCAGCGTCACTTGTGTGGGTTCTCTTACTATTTGCTTGTTGCATTTCCTTGGTGGTGAGAGAGGTTGGGGGTGGCCTAGGGTGTGGTTGGTTGTATTAACTCCTTTCTGTACTGATGTAATTTCATAGCTCCCAGGCAGGAAATGTAAATCCCTTGTCTCCTCCAATCAGGGGCGGAGCAAGGTGGGTGTGGTGGGTGTGGTCCGCCCCGGGTGCCACCTCCGAGGCGGGTAACAAAATGCTGTGCAGCCATCAATGTATGTGAAAGATGCTGTGGGCTTTTTAATATATATATATATATATATATATATATATATATATATATATATATAATTTATTCATTTTATAAGAAAAATACAAACAAAAAACGAAAACAAACGTAAAAACAGACAACACAAAAATTTCTTATACAGTTACGGTAACATTTTAACCTTAACATCTTAGGGTGGCTTCCCCCGATCTCCTACTGCTGGATTTCATTAACAAACTTCTTTGACAGTTTCTTAACTTTATTTACCCTCTATCATCTTTATTACATCTTAATCTCCTAAACACTCTACTTATCCAATCTATTTTAAACACTTCCCTATACTATCTTTTCCAATAACTAATTTCCCATTGAACATCTAATTTCTATCTTAATATCGAATCAAATTAAAATCTATTTTTCATTCCTCAAATCTTGAATCATTTCCCTAATATATATCTCTACATTAAACATAAATTCTAATCATCATAAGAGATGCTGTGGGCTTGGTGCGCACAGACTTACAGTACTGCTGTCATAACGGTCCACCCGCTGGCTCCCCCTCAGCCTCCTCGTCACAAGGCATGTGATCTCTACCAAAGAAGCCCAACAGCTTTGGCTTCCCCCCAAAAAGCTCAACAACTTTGCCCCCCCCCCAAATGAAATAAAGCCAAACCATTTTCACAGGCAAAAATCAAACAAAAAATTATATTGGGGGGTGGGGACAAGAAATTTTCCGCACCGGGTACCACCTGACCTTGCTTTGCCATTGCTTCCAATCCTAACCTGAATTGTTTGTGGGGAGGTCACATTATGTTGCATCAAGTGTTATCCTCCACTTTCTAGTGCATTTCTCTGTCACTTTCCTTATTGGAAAATGTCCAGTCTTTAATGGAAGTGGTGTCATTCTGCAAGACCTTTAAATCAACTTTAATTACGCAACCGATAGTGACGGACTGGAATTGCCCTGCATCTCTGACTGAGCACTGAGTCACTAGTGCTATGAACAGTTTGAAACAGAACCAGCTAAGCAGATTAAATGAACAAACCCTCCTCCTTTTCTTGTTCTACAGAAAGAGATTTGTTTCTTTGTGGTGCATATCTAGTAATGGTATAACGCTATTGTACAAATAGGCAGAAGTGGCTTTTTCGAAAATGTAGAGTTTATTCAGTTCAGCATTTTTACCCCCAGTTTTCTGCTAAAATGTTTAAACAGCATGCATACATTTCTAACAATAAAAGTAATCATATTAAAAACAGCCTTAAAACAATAAAACTTAGATCAGGCTAGTAGGATTCAGAATCCCCTTTGGAAAACAATACCTACAAATGCTTGCCAAAAAGAAAAAAGAAAAAAAGTTTTGGCTGCCTCTAACCTGTATAGGACCACACGCTATAGATTTTTAAAAATTCTTTCACAAGTGTGTAGAAAAAGAGACCATCGCTTATTGGTAAAGCACATGCTTTGCATAGACCCCACGTTCATTCTCCATAATTTCTGGTTTAAAAAACTAGGGAGCAGGTGATGGAAAGGACCTCTGCCTACAATGCTGAAGAGCTGCTGGAATAGATGATTCTGGGATAGATGGTCTAAGCCAGTGTGGTGTAGTGGTTAAGAGCAGTAGACCTGTAATCTGGTGAACCGGGTTCGCGTCTCCGCTCCTCCACATGCAGCTGCTGGGTGACCTTGGGCTAGTCACACTTCTTTGAAGTCTCTCAGCCCCACTCACCTCACAGAGTGTTTGTTGTGGGGGAGGAAGGGAAAGGAGAATGTGAGCCGCTTTGAGACTCCTTTGGGTAGCGATAAAGCGGGATATCAAATCCAAACTCTTCTTCTTCTTGTTCCTGTTCTTCTTCTTCTTCTAATAGCCTTACCTGCTTTCTAAAAGGTAGCTTCCTATGTTCCAATAGCAGAAAAGCTGTTCATGGATAAATGTGTGGAATAGGGCTGGGCAATATACCATCCAAAACTGGTTTGAAGTCCATATCATGATATCAGTTTCATAATTATTGTCCTGGCAATATTGAGAATCATGATATGTGTTAGGCTAGGCAATACAGCATCTAAAACTGGTTTGAAGTCCATATCATGATATCGGTTTCAAAATCTTTGACCTGGAAATGTATCACAAATCATTGTGTGTGTGTGTGTGTGTGTGTGTTTGTGAAAGTCACAATGCGGGGAAACCATGAAGCCAGCCGGTGCCTCTACGTAGCTACATTCTTATTTCAGACCCTAGTGTAAAAGAAACATATAAGATCTGACACAGAAAAGAACTGGGTGACTACGGTGCCTCATTCAGGAGCACCTAGCTCATGGTCAGTGTCTTTGCATGTGAAGAGGCAGCTTTGGGAAGAGCCTACTTCACCTGTTTGATACAGGGTGTTCCAGAAACACCACAGCCTGTAAACATCAGGAATGCAAGAGAATATATAAGAGGCAGTGCACCTAGAATTGCTATTTTGTAGGTTTTGGGGGTGGTCAGAGTAAAAATGATAGGAGTGAAGGTAGCTCTAGGCAGGAGCAGGGAGTGTTAGCTATGAAGGAAAATGGATGAGAAGGCATCTAGGAAGTGTGGACTGTCAGGTTTTTATTTTGACTTTTCCACTTCTGATTGGGGGAAAAAGTTTGTTTTTGTTATTTTCAGGATCCAGACACATATAAATAGACCCCCTTTTGCTGTTTGGTTTTTAGTAACGTTCTGAGGATAAAGAGCTCCTAAGAGGAACCAGCAATGAGCTAATGTTAAAAGTCTGGTAAGGAGAGCTGTAAAACTCAGCGGATACTAGAGTAACTTTATTACTTGTGTGACTGGTGATACAGTATCTCTGTTTTCTTTATATGTATATATATTAAAAAAGTTCAGGAGTTCAGCATTGATGCAGATGCCCAAGGAAATTTTACAGCTAAGTAAATAAAGCACATAGATAAAATATTTCGAAAGAGATTCTGAATTTAGGGGAAATGCATAAATAATCAAATTACAGGAATGCTCCAACATCCCTCTGTTTGTTGCATTCCATTAATCTAGTGGGTGTTTGGAGTTTTTCATGTTCCTGAGAATGCCCCAAACACTAAAGGTTAAATTCTGTTCCCACATATTTTCTTATTCGTGCCCCAGATTCCTATAACCTGGCTGCATATCAAACAAAATACTGGATGAGAAATTAGTATACAAGAAAGACGAAACTGATAGGAAAAACCAAAAAACCCTTCGTTATATTGACGATAATTGTTTCTGGCTTTAATTTAATATTGACTCTTCTGGGTAGGTCGAGTCATACATGACAAAACAGGAAACAAAGATTAACTATGGAAACTCCTCCCTGCTTTTCCATTCTATCATTCGAACCATCCAGCATACCATTCTACTTAAGCCTAATATGTTTCGTAAGAATGCAAAAATTGCCCCGCTGAACCAGACAAAAGGTCCAACAAATCCAGGATCAGCAGCAGAGAGTCATGACATGTTGCCTCTTTATATGGAGATTTCTATGGAGATTTATGCATTTATTATTACATTTATATTCCTCCAAGAACTCCAAGACGTTGTACACAGTTCTCCCCCTCTCCTTAAAGGTAAAGGGACCCCTGACCATCAGGTCCAGTTGTGTCCGACTCTGGGGTTGCGTGCTCATCTCGCTCTATAGGCCGAGGGAGCCGGCGTTTGTCCGAAGACAGCCTCTGGGTCATGTGGCCAGCATGACAAAGCTGCTTCTGGCGAACCAGAGCAGCGCACGGAAACGCCGTTTACCTTCCCGCCAGAGTGGTACCTATTTATCTACTTGCACTTTAACATGCTTTCGAACTGCTAGGTAGGCAGGAGCTGGGACCGAGCAACGGGAGCTCACCCCGTCGCAGGGATTCAAACCGCTGACCTTCTGATCAGCAAGCCTGTGGTTTAACCCACATCGCCACCTGGTCCCTCTCCTTACCATCCTCCTAACAACTCCTTGAAGTAGATTAGGCTGAGGGTTGGCGACAGGTCCCAGGTCACCCAGTGAGCTTCATGGCTGGGTTGGAATTTGAACTCTGGCCTCCCAGGTCCTAGTCCAACACTCTAACCGCTACACCACACTGGCTCTCATTTCATTTAGCTATCAAGGCTAACAGACATTGATAGACCCATCATCCATGAACTTGACTAAACAGCTAAACCAGTGGCTTGCAATGATTAAGACTGAATACAGACAATAATTTCTGAAGACTAATAGGAATGCCTTATTTTCATAAGACACTTTAAGTAGCCTGATAACTGTACAAAGGCAGTGACAATTATGGAAACCTTATGAAGACGGGAAAACTTATTCAGGCTGCAATCCTATGAGTGGTATTGGATTATGGGCTGAATAAGCTTTCCCTCCTTACTGAGGGTCCCATAATTGACATTACCTTTGTACAGTTCTGTTGGGTGGCAAAAATGACTAGATCTAACAATCAGCAGCAACTTAAAAAAATATATGAGAGAGAACAACAAATGTTCTTCAGAGCAGAGAAGCGTTTTTCAGCACGTCCAAAATTGTTCCAGGCATGGAAGGAGGGATTATGTTACTCATTATATTACTCATCGCGGGCACTGTCCAATAGATGCCTGCAGCTGCCACGCCAAAGTATGCCTAACCTATATTGTAGCAGTTCTGGTCACACAGCTAAAATCAAGGTACTGCGCTTTTCCTAGAGACTGCTTAAAGTGCTACAGAAACCTGCAAAACCAGCTTTTTCAGAGAATACGGCGAGACAGCAAAGGAAATGGAATTGCGTAATGCGGGGCAATGATAGCATTACGGTGCCATGTTCAAGGCTTATGGAAGCTATTGCTTGTGTCTGATAACTCTGGTATTTTTGGAGTCAACTAATGTGTATTTTTCTTCAAGGTTTGAATTACCCACTCAGGATATACTAAGGTCATATTCCTCACAAATATAAGCACTACACATTTGTAAAGCATAAGCAGAACGGACATTTCACAGAACATCCAAGACATGGTTCCTTCTCTTCCTTAGGCAGATAATAAGAAAAGAGGGAACACACTTGTTATCTGTGTGCACACAATTTACAGCACAATCCTAAGTGTCTACTTAGAAGTGATTTTGTGGAATCTGGTATAACATAATAATAATAATAATAATAATAATAATAATAATAATAATAATAAATAATATTAAAAGAAGTGATCTTCATTGACTTTCATGGGATTTAATCCCAGGCAAGGGTATAGACTGTAGCTTTAGTCACACTGTTGTAGCCTTAAAAGGTAAAGGGTAAAGGGACCCCTGACCATTAGGTCCAGTCGTGTCCGACTCTGGGGTTGCGGCGCTCATCTCATTTTATTGGCCGAGAGCCGGTGTACAGCTTCCGGGTCATATGGCCAGCATGACAAAGCCGCTTCTGGCGAACCAGAGCAGCTCACGGAAACGGCGTTTACCTTCCCGCCAGTGCGGTTCCTATTTATCTACTTGCACTGGTGTGCTTTCGAACTGCTAGGTGGGCAGGAGCAGGGACCGAGCAACGGGAGCTCACCCCATCACAGGGATTCAAACCGCCGACCTTCTGATCAGCAAGCCCTAGGCTCTGTGATTTAACCCACAGTGCCACCTGGGTCCAATTGTAGCCTTGGGTGTTAGTAAACTAATTTTACTCAGAGGAGACCCACTGAAATTAATGAACATGACTAAGTTAGGTTCATTACTTTTAAGAGGTCTACTCTTAGTTAAGACTTAATGACCACCCCTTGCATTTCTTTTTTCACAATATTTCTATACCGCTTGATTGTAATAAAGCCTCAAAGTGTTTACAAAAAGCATATAGCAGTAAAATTATTTTTAAAAAAGTTAAAAACAACTATTTAAAACATTCGAAATATAATTAAATTGAACGATTAGCTCAAAGCCAGATTGAAACACATGCAAACATGCTACATATCTAGGTAGGCATGCCTTAACAAAAACATTTTTAGTAGGCACCAAAAATAGTAAACAGCTGCCTGTTGTCAATAGTCAGGGAGTTCCACAGTGTGGGTGCTGCCACACTAAAAAAAATGATTTCTTACAAATATGGAATGAGTATTATGTGGCACCTAATAACCACATGTAACCAACAGTTCCATGCAGGTGAGTCCACAGAATTTCAGGCAGGTGAGAAAGTAGACTGATGCCGGAAGGCCAATCTCTTCATTTCTCCTACACTAGAGTGCTTGGTTTCCATACTACTTAAGGTGGAAGAGAAAGCAGTTCCTTAGCTCTGTGCCTCCTCCATTAACCTGCTTGGTAGAAAACCAATTTTTTTTCCTTTTTTACTAGTCTGCTAAGAGGCTAGGATCTTATATTTCCATGCAGAGGAGGCTAGGCTAATCATTTGCACAGCAGTATTTTGTGGGCTTATTTGCAAGATTTCTGCTTTTATTTTTTTTAAATTTGACCAGCGTGACTTAGGATCCTAAGGCACCAATAGGGATGTAGGTGGTGCTGTGGTCTAAACCACCAAGCCTCTTGGGCTTGCCGATCAGAAGGTTGGCGATTCAAATCCCTGCAACGGGGTGAGCTCCCATTGCTCTGTTCCAGCTCTTGCCAACCTAGCAGTTCGAAAGCAGGCCAGTTCAAGTAGATAAATAGGTACCGCTGTGGCAGTAAGGTAAATGGCATTTCCGTGCGCTCTGGCTTCCGTCACAGTGTTGCATTGCGCCAGAAGCAGTTTAGTCATGCTGGCCACATGAAAGCTGTCTTTGGGAAAACGCCAGCTCCCTCGGCCTGAAGCAAGAAGAGCACCGCAACCCCATAGTTGCCTTTGACTGGACTTAATCATCCAGGGGTCCTTCACCTTTTACCTTTTTTTTTTTTAGCTTAGGCACCAATAGTCCAACCTTAATATTTATTTATTACTCAATTTATATCCCAGTTTTCTGCCAGCTAGCACAATGCGACCCAAGGTCACCCAGTGAGTTTCATGACTGAGTGGGGTTCTGAACATGGGTCTTCCAGTCCTAGCCTAATGACACTGGTCCCTGACACACCATGAATATATCAACAGAGAAGAAATACTTAGGGAGGAATTCAATGCCATGCAATGACAAGCATTTCAGCTTGCCAAATGGAACCACGCCCCCTCTTGTCCCCCTTTGTGCTGCTTTAGGGGATCTCCTAACCCCCCGCCACAGCCAATTTTGGAGGAATGCAAAGGGGTATTGATCAGACCATTTTTCTATCTAGCTCAGTATTTCCTACACAGACTGGCAGTGCCTCTCCAGGGTTTCATATAAGAGACACTCCCAAACTGCAGGTTGAAGTCAGGATCTTCCACATTCTCTACCACAGAATTATGTCTATTTGCCTGGTTTCAGGTGAGGGGAACAAAAGATACCTTACCCTAGTATTTGGACAAAGCTGTTTCACAAGAATGTACTACTTACGATTAAATGATCTTGTAAGACTTAAAAGGACTTGTTTAATAATTTCATCTTCTAGGGGTGTGTGTGTGTATACACACTGTTTGTTTTCACAAAATAAAAAATAAAAAAATTCCTTCCAGTAGCACCTTAGAGACCAACTAAGTTTGTTCTTGGTATGAGCTTTCATGTGCATGCACACTTCTTGTTTTAAGAAACTTTTGAAGAATGAATTGCAGGAGCATTTCTTCCACATATAGTGCTCATGTGAAAACTTCATTTTATCTCCTTGAAGATCAGGCACAGGAAAACCATCAAGCAGCAGTCAGGGAAGCAATTTACATTTGTTTCTTTTAACCCACAGTAACAGGGTGCAGTTAATTTTTTGTTTCCACTACGTGAAGCTAGCAGCAATTTGAGTACAACCCACAAATCGCCAAGTTAGTAGACCTGCCATTTTATGTTGTGTTATCCTCCCCCCCCCCTTTAAAACCTCCAATAACAACAAATTGTAGAATTGGACCAAACTATGCACATCTTATCCATCTGCAGGAAAGTTCTATATTGTATTTCATTCAAGGGAAAGTAGAAAGTGCTGTTTGGTAAAATCTGGATTTCTGAAGCATGATTAAGAATCACATAGGGCTTGATTCACACTAAGTTAATCATGCTTTACTTCCATTTTTAACCTTTTAGTTACATTAGATTGGATCCAGACTTATCCAATAGCAAAGGTAAGGGATCGAGATCCTGCAGAGCTTTCCACTGGAGTAATGGGATCAAGGGAGGGGATTTTTTTGTTCAGCATCACCTCCCAGGTTATTGTGTAGGGTTTCCTGACCCTCCAGAGCAGCTTTGGGGTAGTCACAGGGGGTGCTGGGGGCAGGGCCATAGCTAGGGGGTAGCGAGGGCCCCCACACAAAATTGGCTTTAAAATATGTCCATAAATGTGTCTATAAATAAAATATCAATTATTGCCTCATAAGAAAATGTTTGAAATAGAGGGTGAATTGAAGGGGGTGGGGTTGGAGGAGAAGCAGAAAGAAGAGCTAATTTGTCTGTGGCTAGGGGGCGCAATCTGGACGGTTCTGCCAGGGGCACAAGATCACCTAGCTACGGCGCTGGCTGGGGAGAATTGGCAAAAAATGCTTTCCTGCAGCAGAGTGACACATACGTGTGGTTCCATTCTTGGGCAGTCTGGATCCAATCCACTGAAATCAATGTAACTTCCATCAGATATGACCAGCTGGTCCCATTGACTTCGATGGTACCAAAGCGTAGCTAGTTTTTTTAAGTGGGGGAGACTGGGAACTGAGATCTTTTAGTAAAAATATTACAAGCCCCTGATTACTAAAGCTCCTGTTCAGATCCTCATTTGTTTATAAGAAACATGCCCAAGGCATTTTCAGATTTTCTCTGTCTTTCTTCATGGGGAAAAGCAGGCAGATTCTTTAAGCAGGCTACAATACCCTGTGTTAGACGTCACGTTCCACGAACCACATTACATCCTGGTACATTTCTGAATCTCCTGTACAGAGTAGATACTGCTATTTTCACTGATGAATAGAAAAATGTCTCCCAAAGAAAACGTGAAGGAGGCTAGTAACCAGGTAGGAGAGCTTGTATATATCATTTGGTGCATATAGTGGTCCCTCTTGCAATAAATAGCTGTGCAAAATGTATGTAGGGGGAAGCGACAGATGCCGTCCACTCAGCATGTTTTATGCAAAAGCCTGAGGCTGAATTTTGCACTTTAAAGCCAGTGTCCATTTTCAAGCACAGTTTTTATTTGCCTGATAGGAAAAATGAAAAGAACTCTGAGATATTTATATTTATCTTGGGAAATCCAGTTCCTGGTAGGGGCAATAAACATAGAAATCACCTCTGAAGTATAGTTTGGTCTCAGTGATCATTTTATTTGAGGGATAGGGGAAGAGGACAGGAGGTTAATATCCCTGTTTCATTTTACTCAGGTGAATTCCCCTGGACCGTAGCTTGTCAATAATCTCTGAATAAAAGCATAGAAAGTGTCGCACCAAGTGTCCCAAGGAAAGTCAGCAATGCGAAAAAAGTTCTAAGATTTTAATATTTTTCCTGTGTTGCAAACATTGTTTTGTGTCTGCCTATGTGTCATCAGACACCCAGCTCTATTTCTCTGTAGCATCCAAATTCAGGAGAGGCGGTGCAAGTCCTGGTGCCTGGACTCAGTGATGGGATGGATAAGGGCCAGCAAACTGACCCCGAATCCTCACAAGATTATAGAATCATAGAATTATAGAGTTGGAAGGCATCCTAAGGGTCATCTAGTCCAACCCCCTGCAATGCAGGAATCTCAACTAGATAGTACATGACAGATGGCCATCCAACCGCTACTTTTTCAATTCAATTCAATAACCTTTATTAGACATAACAAACCAAACGATTTCAGAGCAGACATTGTATATAAAATATTTAAGCTATAAGCTCAACAAAGTAAGGTTTGTATTAATTAAATCTTTAACACTAACATTCACTACTAATCCATAAAAAAATAACTTCAAACTTCTCATAAGAAACCCAAGTTAAAATATAATAATAATAATAATAAATTTTTATTTATACCCCGCCCTCCCCAGCCAAAACCGGGCTCAGGGCGGCTAACATCAAATAAAAATTACAATAAAATATACAGAAAACCATTAATTAAAATACAGATTAAAAAACCAATTTAAAAATGCCACTTCATTTGTCGCCCAAGACAAAACCAGGGGAGGAAACCATCAGACTGTGTCCGATCCGAAAGCCAGGCGGAACAACTCTGTCTTGCAGGCCCTGCGGAAAGATGACAAATCCCGCAGGGCCCTAGTCTCTTGTGACAGAGTGTTCCACCAGGTTGGGGCCAGAACTGAAAAGGCCCTGGCCCTGGTTGACACCAGTCTGACAGCCTTGTGGCTCGGGACCTCCAACAAGTTGTTGTTTGTGGACCTTAAGGTCCTTTGCGGGGCATACTGGGAGAGGCGGTCCTGTAGGTACGAGGGTCCTAGGCCGCATAAGGCTTTAAAGGTCAAAACCAGCACCTTGAACCTGATCCTGTACTCCACCGGGAGCCAGTGAAGCTGGTAAAGCACTGGATGAATGTGGTCCCGCGGCAAGGACCCCGTAAGGAGCCTCGCCGCGGCATTCTGCACCCGCTGGAGTTTCTGGGTCAGCTTCGAGGGCAGCCCCGCGTAGAGCGAGTTACAATAATCAAGCCTGGAGGTGACCGTCGCATGGATCACTGTGGCCAGGTCCGGGCGAGAAAGGTAAGGGACCAACTGCTTGATCCGTCGAAGATGGAAAAATGCCACCTTTGCTGTCAATATCAATTAGTATAAATGATATGACAATATATCAATTCCGCATTACTATTTAATTAAGATCCCCTAAACCTCTTTGTAATGGCTTAATCTTTCTGCGTGGACTGAGCTTAAATATTCGGCCACTATTGAAGTGATATTATCATTACTATCCGATAAGAGTATTTGAATAGTTGGAAATGTAGCAATTGGCCTGTCCATTTGTAAATCATTTAATAGTTGACTTCTAGCATTAGTCCCAAAGTTACAAGAGAAGAAGATATGGTCCAATGTATCAAGTTCATTCTTACTCCATTTACAGAAAAGTTCAGATTTTGGGAGAGCTAAGTACCTTCCTTTTACCATCATAGAGGGAAACGTTAAATCTACAGGATTCATGGTTCTTAACCACTACTTAAAAACCTTCAAGGAAGGAGAGTCAAACGGCTCTTACTATCAGACAGTATGTCCTGAAGTTTAATCGGAATCACTTTTCATGTAACTTGAATCCATTGGTTTGGGTCTTAGCCTCTGCAGCAGGAGAAACAAGCTTGTTCCATCTTCCAGGTGACAGCTTTTGAGATATTTGAATATGGTTACCATATCTCCTCTCCATCTTCTCTTATCCAGGCTAAACATACCCAACTCCCTCAACCATTCCTTATAAGATTTGGTATCATTATATTCATTATCTCAGTCACCCTCCTCTGCATATGTTCCAGCTTGTCAATATCTGGGGCACAATACCCCAGTTGTAGTCTGACCAGGGTAGAATAGAGCTGTACCATTACTTCAAGACACTAAACGTTTGTTGATGCAGCCTAGAATAGCATCAGTCTTTTTTGCTGCTGCATCCCACTGTTGACTCATGTTCAGCTTGTGGTCTACTAAGACCCCTAGATCCTTTTCACATGTACTACTGGCACTTGGTTCCCAAGCCTAGATAATTGCCTGCTTTGGATGGGGCAGTACCTGCTGCTGCCGCCAAAAGAGCAGGTTTGTAGCTTTGGGGAGCTCCTGGTTCCATCTTTGTCACTAGAGGCCCAGGTAGAGTCAGTGGCTATCTTTGTAGTGATGTAACCTTGGGGGGGGCAGATTATATTTTGAAGGGGGGGAAATGAACGAATTCCTATGCCCCACAAATAACCCAGAGATGCATTTTAAATAAAAGGACACATTCTACTCATGTAAAAATACGCTGATTCCCGGACTGTCTGCGGACCGGATTTAGAAGGCAATTGGGCCGGATCTGCCCCCCCAGGCCTTAGTTTGCCTACCCATGCACTAGACTCTATGTTGGCAAAGAACCAGATTTTTTTACTTCATACAGAGATCAGCTAAACTCATAAAAAATAATACCCAGGGCCAGAAAACAGCATTACAAAAATCTTAATATGTATGAATCTTTGTCTGCTTATGAAAGATGGAACTTAATATTATTGCTTATTTGTGATTTATTCATTAATGCAGAACAAAAGAGGACACAAAGAGCTGGAACTTGGGATAGCTGGAGCAGTTCTTCCTATTAATTTCACTTTGCGTGGATCAAATTCTAAAACAGCAGCAGCTCTGGGATCCTGCTAAATGTATTGCACTCTATCTTTTTCAAAGCATAACAGGCATTCATCACACTGGAATAACAAAGCCGTAATCTGATATATGGCAAATATTACCAGCTTAATGGCTGATGTCCATTACTGATGGGACCTGCTCACTATTTAGAAAAGTTTGGCATTGAAGGATTACTGAACAAACAGAACACCTGAAAAAACTTGCATGCAAGAGTCTGTCATCGGGTGTGATCGAGGACATTACCTGAGAACTCTGCCTCTTATCTTAAGTTGGAAACGGCTGCAATTGCCAACAGCTCCAAACAAAGAGCTTCTGTCAAGGAAGGGTGACACAGCGAGCCTGTCAGGTGGTGCTTTGCCTTCCCAAGACTTCATTCCTCTTTATGGATCACCTGAGACCAAGCTGTGCACCAGCCTTCAATAGGTGGGCAACATCACAAACCAATTACTATCAACAGAAAACTTCTCATCTGCTACGCGGGAGGGGAAAAGCGCCGGACATTCTCCCATGAGAATTTGTGAGAATAGGGAGGAAATTCCTCTACACACAGAAAGTGGGGAGGGAAGGGGGTAGATGGAGATGGAGAGAAAGAGAGAGGGGGAGAGTTTTCCAAGCAGTAAAGTGTATACCAATTTAAGGTATGTGTTAACTTACTTGGTCTAAACTATACCACACCACAAGCAAAGAACAGTAGCAAAAAAACCTGACTTTCAGCAGGGATGCCCTTATGGTGCAAAGAGTGGTCAGGCAATCCAGATTAGGTCTATATAAATTGTGAATTAATTTTTTTAATTTTTTTTAGTTGTTTAGTCGTGTCCGACTCTTCGTGACCCCATGGACCAGAGCACGCCAGGCACTCCTGTCTTTGTGAATTAATTTACTAACCACCAATAATGGCCTGTTATGTGGCTTGAACTTCTTCCCTGATTTTTTATTTACAGCTTCAGGATGACAGCATAAGCAGGAGGTTTAATCCAGCCCTTCTGGGCCACCATAGTTGGTGGGCTGAGCAGAGCCTGTTCACATGATCTTCTCAAGAAATAATCTAACTGCAATAGAATTTGCTCCAAAAATTAGAAACGGAGCTTTGCGTACAACATAGGAGCCTTTACGCATCCTTTCATTCACCACCGCACAAGAATGGAGACGTTATGCGACTGCTTGCGGTGAAGTACATTGCAGCCCTTCCATCGATGAGAATTGTTGTTTTGCTTTGCTCTGGTGTTATGACTGCATGCTTAAAATGTTGTGGTGCAATGCTTTTGCTCATGTTACAAAAGGAAGATCAACTGCTGTGTGAAAAAAATATATATCAGGAAGGGGGGGAAATTGCAAGAAAAACATAGCTTGGAGACGTTGCTTTTATCTCTCTCTATTTACGCTCTAATTCTTCTTGTCAGCAGCAGGCACTATCCTGTGTGAGCAGTAAGGATTAGGTCCTGCTTCAGGAAAACACCAATTACAATAAGTGCTGCAATCCTGAAAGTATTTACTTGCACTGTATTCCCAATGAAGCTGAGGGAATTATTTGCTGATATGTGGTCTCGAGACTTCAGATTTCCACAGCACAAGTTTTGTCTTTCCAACATAATACATTACCAGGGAATATTTAATTCCTTCAACAACTTCTTCCAGCGTCTAAAGCATGTCCGTCATTCACACAACACCAGAGAGGCAGGTATGGACAAGGCAGCGGCAGGCTACTACAAAGTCAGCATTTTGTATATTCTTCTTTTTCTCCACAAAGGAGCTGAGCTTATATTCATTGCTATCATTATCTCAGACAAATGCTGATACTTTATGGAAGCAGCACAGCTTTGTAGAGTTAGGACAGAACTGCGTGCTTTTCTTATGCAAGTGACTCAAAATTAGCTTTGAATTACAGAAGATGGCATGGATTGGATAAAGGCTCTGCATTCTGTATACATGCCTGCTAAGCTGTCACTAATATATCAAAATGACACAAACCGTGAAGAATATTCAATCATATATATATGCATATGCAACCGGAGGAAATCTACTCCATACAACGTACAAATGTCTCAAAAGGTGCAAAGAGATTCAAAAGTGCAATGTCCAATGTGCAACAAGTCCAATGTCATAAAGACTGGCGGCTAGCTTGTATTATCCCCGTTTCACTATTATCGTTTTTTCAGGGACAGACATCGTCTTAAATAATAATAATTATAATTTACAGTGTACATAGTGAGCGTTTACATTATTCTTTAAGACGATGTCTATGCCTGTAAATTATAATTATTATTAAATTATAATTATTATTATTTAAGATTATGTCCGTCCCTGAATAAATGATAATAGTGAAACGGGGATAATACAAGCTAGCCGCCCGTCGGGAGAAGCAGACGTGGACTCCTGAGAGACTTTAGCACTTTATGACATTGGACTTGTGGAATTATTGTTATTATTATTATTATTAGGCATTCAAGATGGGCAATAGATAAAAATAAAAACTTAATATTAAACATTGACAGAATTAAAACTATCTATATATCAGGCTTGAGGAATTCCCACCCCCATGGCACCAAGAAGCAGGGAGGAAACAAGAAAGTTCTTACTTATGATTTATTCAGTCATCACGGTGAAAGACAAAGAATTCCAGTCATTCCTCCATGATGGAGTTGCTCGCACTGAGCTCCCCCCCTTCCCTTCTAACAACAACACCTGCTTCTATGGGGTCCGCCCATGGTCAACTGTCATTGTGCCCTTTGTTCTTGCACCCAGTGCTTTCCCCCCCTAAAAAGCGATTTAGCACTTCTGCGCATGCACGAGGGACGAAACCCGGAAATAACCCGTTCCGGTAATTCCGGGTTTGGCGCGTCCGTAACCAGAAAACGCGCAACCCGCAGCGATCGCAACCTGAGGTATGACTGTACATATGTATATACCAGACAAATAATTACAAATAATTACAATAAAAACAGCACAGCACCAGCCCTTTCATTACAAGCAGTCAGTTCCCCAAAGCCTGATGGAACAAGTCTTCACCTGCTGGCCGAAAGGCAATAAGGAGGGAGGGAGTTCCAAAGTCTGGGAGCAGCCACGGAGAAGCCCCTTCTTGCATCCCCACCAAGCAGGCCTGTGAGGGTGATGGGACTGAGACAAGCGCCTCGCTCAAAGATCTCAAAACCTGGGTAGGTTCGTATGAGGGAGTATGGTCTTTCAGATAGTTTGGACCTAAGCCACTAAATAAAAAAATAATAAAATAATGGGAGTGCAAAAGTGCTTAACTTTGGCTGGACTGTGGGGTATAAAATGTCATTAATTTTTTTAAAAAGAAAAATACTATGAGAAATAAATTATATATAAGAAGACCCAAACACAACAATAACCACCGTCGGTAACCACACTCTTTGAATCACAATTTCCTTGTCATTTGTTTATTTTTTATCAAGCAAAGTCCTTTTGCACCCACAGAAATCTATATATCGTTTCTATCTAAACCACGTTAGTGCAAACACAACATGAAACAAAACGTATATAAAAAAAGATCTTTCCATTTTCATTTGTTCAAAGTAAATTCTGGAGAAAACCTACATGATTGGCAAGGATTTCTGACTAATTGGATCCACATTTGGCTCCAAAAGGCTGTCACTATCTCTGCATTTAGATTAATAGCTAGCTGGTGATCAACCATGTCGATTTTCAAGTATCTCGTTCACCTGAGAGAGAGAGAGAGATGAGATATCAGAATTCTTCAAATGCTGCACTATTTACGTGAAGGAAATTGCAAACAGAAACATCATTTTGAGAATCTCAGCAAAGATGAAAGACGAGCAGATGTAGCAACCACCATAGCCAGGGGAGGGGAAACAACTTGAAGGTCTTGTGTGGAGGGAAATGAATTTCGGACAGGGGGAGGGGAGGAAATGACTGAAAACTGACCTCTTCCAAACCATAGTTCATTCCGTTAACTAGTGTACTAATTTGCACTTTTTTGGCTATATGCATGAAATGCCAGGGTTTAATTTTAAAGAGTGGGGGGAGAATACCGTATTTCCCCATGTATAGCACACCCCTATGTATAAGACTACCTCTATTTTTGGGGACTCCAATTTAAGAAAATGGGGAGAGATGGCCCAGAGTTGTTTGAGTTTTTTTTTTTTTTTTTTTTTTTTTTTTTAGAAGAAGAGTTTGGATTTTATATCCCGCTTTATCACTACCTGAAGGAGTCTCAAAGCGGCTAACATTCTCCTTTCCCTTCCTCCCCCACAACAAACACTCTGTGAGGTGAGTGGGGCTGAGAGACTTCAAAGAAGTGTGATTAGTCCAAGGTCTCCCAGCACCTGCATGTGGAGGAGCGGAGACGCGAACCCGGTTCACCAGATTACAAGTCTACCGCTTCCAGGCATGCTTGAGCTAGTGGGTATCTTAACGAAACAGATGTGACGACCGTATTGCCACACAGCCCAGTTTCATTTGAATTATGGTGTTAGACCAGGCATAGGCAAACTCGGCCCTCCAGATGTTTTGGGACTATAACTCCCATCATCCCTGTTAGCTAGGGATGATGGAAGTTGTAGTCCCAAAACATCTGGAGGGCCAAGTTTGCCTATGCCTGTGTTGGATCCACGGCCAGCCGTGTGGTATTAGTCAGGAGGGGAGAGCAGTTGATAGTTTGCCTCTTGGCCCCATCAGTGCACTTATAAATGGAGCTTGGGGGGGAAATGGCATTTGCGGACTCTGCGATCATTCAGCACTATGACTTCTAGGCAGATGATCCACTGAGAACTCCTCCTGATTAAGCCCCACTGAAAAGGTTGGGAGTGTTGCAACAGTGTCACCATTTGTGGGTTTTCACTATTTTCTGGATTTGCCTTTTTGAACATTTCAGTTGTACAAACTGTTTTCGCAGACATTACATTTTCATTTTAAAAGGGGAAAATATGTCTTCTGCCTCTTGGGGTTGTGAACAAAGAAAGCATCTCAAATGGAAGCCAAAGCATTTCTAACTTGTGTGATCTGCAAACAGCTCAAATAATAGCTCTCAGAGGGTGCAGTGCCCAGTCGCATTTCTAGGAAGTGATAACTCTGACACCTAACAATGATGTAACTGATGAAGCTGTTAACTAGCTTGGCAGAAAATACACCCATATAAACTGGTTCAGTGTGTACATCCCCCCCCCCAACTTCATTCAAACAAAAAATACATAATACAATGCAGAATTCATTTCAAACGCGGTAGTGGTGTTGCTTTTAAAAATGAGCAACAATGTATTTTTCTGTAATTTGTGGTTTTGATTGCTGTTAATAATTAACTTCTCCCATAAAAGAAAACTTCCATTGTGTCAAGAAAAAAACACCCAACACTGAACACAGTACGTGTCTCATAAATCACTTTTATGTCTTTAAAACAGCTGACTTTACATTTTTATTACATTATTTGAAAAAGTATCATTTCATCTGGAAAGAATCAGTGTAAAATGTGATTGTCAACACAGCTAAACCAGTTTTCTGAAGAAAATGGTTGCTTGTGAATCAGGACTATAATTATGACAGGATTTTCTTCACAGACATTAGTTACAAGAACCAGGAGATTTAGATGGGGATGTGCACAGGAAATACCTGGCAGACAATGTAAAATGTTCTCTGAATGCAAAGCTTAGCTGTTTCTTTTAGGTTATGGAAAGCAAATATGTAATGATGAGGAACAACCTAAGCATTTGAAGGTGAACTGACTTCTCCTGAAGTTGTGAAAGGACGTTTGGCAATGTTTTATGTAGTTGAAATAATACCACATGTATGTGCGTGTAAAGTTATGTTTAACAGAATTATTTCTGTTTGCAGGGGGGAAACCCTATTTTGTATCAGGTTTAATCAGTATTCTTTTTAGATTTTTAAAACTAAAGCATTTTTTCTTCTTTGCTTGCAGTAATGCCATTACATCACCATCCTATATTTCCATTTCTATTTGTTATTTTTACAGTGCTGTCAACATTAAGAGTGCTTTCCCAGAACATAGTTGCTGTGAGCTTACAATGTCAAGTTGGGGCTGATTCAGGCAGCCCAGAAGTCAGTTGTGAATGCAGCAAATTCAGCCATGGGACACCTCACTATGCGTTTGATGCCAGATGCACTGTTGTCCAGTACAACAACATTGCCGGTGTCACTGGGGTGAAGGAAAGGAAAATGGTGCCATCATCCTCTGAAGTGGCCGCTGCAGTTTGTAGGGCTCTCCCTGATTTATGTGACTATGTCCTGAAGTGCACAGTGACAATGCTAATCCATATTAATGATTCTGGAAACTGAACCAGATGGCAATATTTATTTTGGACTAATTAATCCAGAATAAAGTACTTGAAGCTCCCCTTAACATAGTGGAGCATATACATGACTAGATTACAACATCAAGTTTGAAGCAAAAAGAAGAGAAAGGAACAAGGTGTGGTGGAGAAGCCTTTGGAAAAGACATGCTTCTGCAGAAGAAGAAGAAGAGGAGGAGTTTGGATTTGATATCCCGCTTTATCACTACCCGAAGGAGTCTCAAAGTGGCTAACATTCTCCTTTCCCTTCCTCCCCCACAACAAACACTCTGTGAGGTGAGTGGGACTGAGAGACTTCAGAGAAGTGTGACTAGCCCAAGGTCACCCAGCAGCTGCATGTGGAGGAGCGGAGATGCGAACCTGGTTCACCAGATTATGAGTCTAGCACTCTTAACCACTACACCACACTGGCTCCCTTGGAAGGGCGAAAGAGAAGGGTGATACCATAATTACATATTAGTCAGTTTTTTTATACTACAAAGTAGTATTACTGAACACTATTATTTATTTATTTCAGTTACGAATCGCTTCCCACAAGACATCTCAAGGCGTTTTACAATATCACACACACACACACACACACACACACACACACACACACACACACAATTAAAAACACTTGTGCATAAAAACAATTAAAAACAGCGACTATAAATAATAAAAACAGTTTGAAACTACACCACATAAAATGAAATCCATTCAGATCCAGGGGAGGTACCAACCCAGAAAAAAAGCAGTTTTGTTGAAATCTATAAGGAAGAACAATTACACACCTAACCCGAGGAAAGAAGCATTGAATTCAGTGGTGCATCTAAGGGGTGTTGAGCATGTGGTCCCTTCAGAAGGGGTTGGACTAGATGACCCTCAGGGTCACTTCCAACTCTGCAACGCTATCAGTCTATGAGTTGTTGTTGGATCTATGAGTTGTTGTTGGATCTGTCTGTCTCAAAAGACAATGGGGTGTTTCTCCAGGGGTGAAGTCAAACTGCTGCTTTAGCAGCACCCAAGGGACACCTCCAGAGCATAAGCCTGGGCAGTGTGTATGGAAGTCCTGGGCTGCCCAGACGACAAGACCCCTCTCTCAACCTCGCTAATGTGGTCCAGAGCAATGTTTGGCACCAGCTCGGCTGCTGGAGTTGCTGGAAGGAAGCATACAAGGCAGCATTCAACCATGTTAGGGACTCCACTCGAGATTTGTGTAGGGTTTATTCCTTAGCATTTACTTCTTCTGAATATATCCTTCAAGACAGTGGATGTTTAGAGACCTCCTTCTCCTAGATGGGCCACCTTTCCAGGTTGACGAACCCCACCTGCTCCTCACGTCTCTCTACAGCACATGCAGAAACTGCTTTCTTGACTGTTGGACCCACTAATGGTCTTGTCTACTCAATTCGCCAGAGCCTGTCTTCACTTTGAAGTTGTAGTCCAACAACATCTGGAGGGCAACAGGCTCCCCATCCCTGGAACAAGTAAAACACTGAGCTAGATGGACCAACGATCTGACTCAGTATAGGTCAATTTACTGTGCTCCTAACTATACAACTTAGGCTAAAATAAAATGATTTTAACCAAAGACCACCAAGGGAACTTAATGGCTGAGTAGAGACTTGAACCTGGGTATTAGGGGGTTTCCCATCTCCAGGCCTGCTACCTGATAGCTTTTTGCAACTGTGATGTCTAGACTGTGGAATGCTCTCCCCAGGGAGACCCAGATATGGCTACCATGCTGCTCACCTTTCAATAAGCAGCCAGAATGTGACATATTAAGTCTGCGTCTGGCCTGATTAATTTTATTTGCTGCTCCTGGAGATAGCAAATTGGGTGTTTAATTCCCACCCATCCCTTATGGCTCTTTCTTTATATATATATATTAAAACTGGCTGTTCCCCACCCAGTTTGTACAGCTTGCTGCCTTGAGCGTCTCCTACATAAAAGTGCAATATAAATGTTTTAATAAAATAATAAATAAAATAAACACAAGTGCAGCATCCTTTGGTTACAACCGTTTAGCCAAGAAAAGGAAACATCTTGGAGATTAGGTAGCTTTTCAAAAGAGGAAGATACCAAGCTAATACAAGGAGGGTAATTTGTGTACTTTGTAATGTAAGAGTCTGTCCACGGCAGGCTAAAGGCAATCTTGGGAAAAAAGAGTGTGTATGGAGAGAGAGAGAAGATGAACCAAATTAGGAACATATGTAGGAACGCCTCCCCTCCCCCTCCCACCATTGGATCATTGTTTAATTTAGCTAAGGAAAACAAATAAAAGTGGTTCACACATGCAGGCCAGACATTTCCCACCCACCATTCTTCCCAATATTTGTAGGTGCGACCCAACGTAGAAAAATGTGACGTGTAAATCATTGCTGCATGGATGCACTCTGCTGCAATTTCAAAAATCAGGTTGGCTCCAAAAAGTACAGCAGTGGCTGTAATAACTGCAGACCAGTGCATCCATGCAGCGATTGCTTACTGCTAGTTCACACAACACATTCATTTACATAATGCCCAAGGGTGGTCCACATTAGGGAGCAGATGGAGAAAACAAGCAACCCATGTGCATATATAAATTGGCTTCTCTGAAATAACATCAACCTGGCACATTCGTATTCTTGTGTAAGTCCATTTCAGAGCTAATGTCATCGACTGAGAAGCAATTATATTTTATGTTATGCAATGGCTACTCAATTTGGGGAGTGTAGGATTTTCCAATTCTGCACTTCTACTGCAGGTATTTTCATCACCAAACCAGCCTTGGATAAGCAGGGTATGGGATTATAATTTTTTTGTGTTATGCTAAGGTGGAGCTCCTTTTCTAGGAAGGACCATCTCACTACATCATTAATAGTCTACAGGCACCAGGTGAAGTTGTTTCTCTTTCAGAGAGTTTTAAAGCACTTGCTAATTGAATACTGCTGCCACTGCTTTTAGTGAGCCTGCTACTTTAACTGGGTTTTTTTTGGTCACTGGGTTCATTTGGTTATAGTGATTTTGCTTTTCATTATGCACGACAGAAGCTTCCCCCAACCTTGAAATGTTGCTTGTATGGCCAATGGACAGAGGTGATGGGAATTGTAAGCTTATGAACATTTGGACGGCACCAGGTTGGGGAAGTCTGCATTAAAGTTTTACAGTTTTAGTGGATCCAGATTTCAATAGGCATGTCTCTTCCCTTTCTGTAAGCCTCAATATTGACTGGAAATTGCTGGCTGTGATCTAATAAACCCTTTGGGTCTCATGCAAAGGTATGGGATACTATTTTATTTTTCCAAGCTGTAGCTCCTCACATTGTGTCCCAAACTCCCAGGTTTTGGGGAGAATGTGTTAGGCAGCATGGGAAGGATGCCATCAGAAAGAGAAGCTCAGACGTCCATCTGCATGGCCCTCCATGTTCAGAGGCACCAAGCCATGAATAGCAGGTGAAGAGATGAACAACAGTGGAAGGCTCTTGATGTTACATCCTGTTCATAAGCTTCCTGGAGGCATATGGTTAGCCCCTAATGGAGAGAGAAAGATGGAGGAGGTGGACCATAAATCTGATCCAGCATGGATTAGCTTATCTTTGTATGCTCTCTGGACTGGAACCATTACATGGTTTCTTGCACAATAGGTGAAAACAGACCATGGGTTGCATGTATCCAGTTGTGCCCTCTACTCACAGAAGGTTTTCAAATCCAGCAGAAGCTTCCTTAAATGAGAGGAGGACAGGCTACTTTTGCTGCTTCTCCCTATTCTCTAAAACCCCACTTCTGCTCCAGCAGGTCGAGAGACCTTTTAGAACAGTACAATAGGTGACATAACGGGGGCAGCAGGACACAGTGGAAATATGCTCTCTGCTGGAGCAAAGAGACTTCCATGAGTGAAAGGACACTACTGGATACAATACAATCCATTAAGGAAAAAGCTCGCAGCAGGTCCGTCAACTGGGACCTCATGGCTGAAGGGGGGCAGTTTTTGAGCTCAACTCTTTCTCGTCCTAGTCCAACGTTCTAAACTGCTACACCACATCTAGCTCAACTGATTAAAAAAATAAGAAACTTTGCAAAAGTGCTAAACTAGAAGGCTTCTTCATGATAATGTGAGGATCAAGCCAACGTTGCATAGCTTCCCGAACTTCAAGAACCAGGTCTTTTTTTCAGAATTGGGCTAGGCTATAAGCAGTGAACAGGCTTCCATAGCTAAAAATGGTTCTGCTGTTCCTAACCTTTAAAACTGCTATAATTCTTGAGAAAAACCTATTTTTAGGTAAACATTTATTGGCAAAACTAGTTCATTAAAATTTTGATAATTAACTGGTTTGCCACTGTTATGTAAAATGGTAAGTATGGAGAAAACAGATTAATACACGTATGCATTCTTCTCCCGCCCAGTTTATTCATTCTTATCTGTTCAATTTCTAAATCATTAACAAAAGAATGCATTGAAGTGTGCAGTTATAAGTACATATATGATTCAGATTATTATTTATAGCATCTGAACATGCTAAAAGGATTTTCGTCAGTCAAATTTATCCTCAGTTTCAAGCTTTTACCACAATAAACATCAGATTATGTTTATGTTGGCCATAAACCTGTCAGTCCTCAATAAACAGATATACTCCGGCGACTCGAGCTCTGCTGTCTAAAGGACTGTCAAAATGCACACCAACTCTTAAATTAAACCCTACCAGGACAGAGAGATTCAGTTGCAAAAGTCTTATTTGGGACAACCCAACAAAAAGTTCACCCTAGCAGATAAGGACGGATATTATATCACAGGCAAAGATCGGAAAGTTCCACAGGAATTTCACAAAGGATCTGATCTGCTTCTCCTTAACAGAAAGCTAATGTGACCTTTAATACTCTGCTAGATGGAGCCTGACTCTAGCAAGTCTCAATTAAATTTTATGTTTTGTGGCTCCCGTTTGCTTGTAATACATGAACAAAGTTCAATGGATGACTCCTACTTTGAAGATTTTAATTCCCTATTGGGACAATTTATTTCCACCTAGACAGCTCCTCAGAGATTGTGTCTTTGTACTGCCCAGCATATGTTGAGAATGGAAAGATCCTTAGGAGACACTGGGAAATGTGTCACCTAAATGTGTCACCCGTGCTTATTTCATATTTCAGTTACTGAAGCTTCTAGAAACTTTATTTATTACTAGCATTTATGTAATTCCTTTCTATCATAAATAATCCAGGCAGGTAACAATAATACAGCAGAAAAGGAATAGGGAATATTTGCCCGTTGCTGAACTATAACTCTCACCAGCCCCAGCAAGCATAGTCAACAGCAAGGGGTGATGGGATTTGTAGTTCAGCTACATGTTGTCAGAGACTGTGCTGAGGAGGGCTGCACTGAGGAAGAATGGTGGGAGCCTCCCGCTCCCCCTGCTCCTGCTCCGGATCCTGAATCTTCCCAGGAGCAGGAGGACAGTATAGATTTCGAACAGTGGTTTGCAGAGGGACATAGTTCAAAAGGCAGAAGCTGGGAAATACTGGATGGGGAACAGCTAGGAGAAGAAGCACTGGGGGAGAGAGAGTTAACAGATTGATTGCCTCTGGAAAGCATTCATCCGCTCAGCCGAAGGTCAAGAAGAGCTGATAAGGTGGCAGTACAGAAAGCACAGTGGCTACGAGCTCTGGTTACAAGACGCGGTAGTGACATGGGTAACTAGAGAGGAAGTGGGTGGAACCCTTAATTGGGAGCACCATCATTCCTGGGAAATGGATTCTTTGTTCTCTCGCTGTGATCATTAAAGTTTCTAACTGGTAAGAAGACTCCTTTTCCTTTGTTCTGCTTATCTACTGCCAAATGGGAGAGGAAGCCGATTCCCTGAAGTCTGACACATGTAGAGGATGAATGGTTCCCTACACCTGCAAAAGAACATCAAATGGTTTAAAAATAAAAGCCACGAACACAATCCGATATTGCATGATGGACTTCTGTTTGCTCTTCCACACGCTCCTAGTCCTCCAGATCAGATTTTAAGAGTGCGTGGGGGGCTACGTGGGGGAAGAAAGGAAGGCAAAATCATGTTGTGCAAGTGGAAGGCCATTCTATTCACTATGGGCAGTACTGGATACAAACCATTCCATTCATTCTTATCCAGGACCCAAAGGGGTGCACACACAACTTCCACATACACGCCTAAGCATTCCCACCCCTCCACCCCAATGCAAACCCTTCAGAACTCTTTAAAACCCCTCTGACCTAATCACAAAAATTGTGACCCCAATTTTTGTGATTAGGGATGAGGAGCAGACAAAGGAAAACCCAGGGGAAACATCATGAAGGCAAAATGCAGTATTTAATAATCTGCAGCTCTTACACCTAATCTCTTACTGCCTTGGAAATTTGGGGGAGCTGAAAGAACTAGTGGGATGGGGTATAATTTTCTGCAAAGCTAAACTGGTGGCGGGAGAGTGCATAGGATTGCCAGACCACAATCGGAGGTGCTTCCAGACTGTGGTTATTTTTGGATGGCATTCAATCATATACTTGCCAACTCAGATTGTGCAATTATTACAGTTGGTTGGGAGGTCTTAAACAACAAATCCACTTCCCTCCCCAGAAATGGACTTTTCATGATATGGCAAGCATTGTGAAAATGCACTGGAAAGTGTGAGATAGCATTTGCTGTGATGCGACATCATCTAACCTCTTCACAACCATACCAGGATGAATGCTAATTAAACTGTCTAATCTCCCTGCAAAGAAATCAGGTTGAATGCTCAATAAACAGATCGTCCAGAAGAAGTCCTGTAGAGCATAGAATCATAGAATCATAGAATCATAGAATCATAGAGTTGGAAGAGACCACAAGGGCCATCCAGTCCAACCCCCTGCCAAGCAGGAAACACCATCAAAGCATTCCTGACAGGTGGCTGTCAAGCCTCTGCTTAAAGACCTCCAAAGAAGGAGACTCCACCACACTCCTTGGCAGCAAATTCCACTGTCGAACAGCTCTTACTGTCAGGAAGTTCTTCCTAATGTTTAGGTGGAATCTTCTTTCTTGTAGTTTGAATCCATTGCTCCGTGTCCGCTTCTCTGGAGCAGCAGAAAACAACCTTTCTCCCTCCTCTATATGACATCCTTTTATATATTTGAACATGGCTATCATATCACCCCTTAACCTTCTCTTCTCCAGGCTAAACATACCCAGCTCCCTAAGCCGTTCCTCATAAGGCATCGTTTCCAGGCCTTTGACCATTTTGGTTGCCCTCCTCTGGACACGTTCCAGCTTGTCAATATCCTTCTTGAACTGTGGTGCCCAGAACTGGACACAGTATTCCAGGTGAGGTCTGACCAGAGCGGAATACAGTGGTACTATTACTTCCCTTGATCTAGATGCTATACTCCTATTGATGCAGCCCAGAATTGCATTGGCTTTTTTAGCTGCTGCATCACACTGTTGACTCATGTCAAGTTTGTGGTCTACCAAGATTCCTAGATCCTTTTCACTTGTACTGCTCTCAAGCCAGGTATCACCCATCCTGTATCTGTGCCTTTCATTTTTTTTGCCCAAGTGTAGTACTTTACATTTCTCCCTGTTAAAATTCATCCTGTTTGCCTTGGCCCAGTTCTCTAATCTGTTAAGGTCATTTTGAAGTGTGATCCTGTCCTCTAGGGTATTAGCCACCCCTCCCAATTTGGTGTCATCTGCAAACTTGATCAGGATGCCCTCAAGCCCATCATCCAAGTCATTGTTAAAGATGTTGAATAAGACTGGGCCCAAGACAGAACCCTGTGGCACCCCACTAGTCACTTCTCTCCAGGATGAAGAGGAGCCATTGATGAGCACCCTTTGGGTTCGGTCAGTCAGCCAGTTACAAATCCACTGAATGGTAGCATTGTCTAGCCCGCATTTTACCAGCTTCTTTACAAGAATATCATGGGGCACCTTGTCAAAGGCCTTGCTGAAATCAAGATAGGCTACATCCACAGTGTTCCCTTCGTCTACCAGGCTTGTAATTCTGTCAAAAAATGAGATCAGATTAGTCTGACATGACTTATTTTTCAGAAACCCATGCTGACTTTTAGTGATCACAGCGTTCCTTTCTAGGTGCTCACAGACCGTTTGCTTAATGATCTGCTCTAGAATCTTTCCTGGTATTGATGTCAGGCTGACTGGGCGGTAATTGTTTGGGTCCTCTCTTTTCCCCTTTTTGAAAATAGGGACAACATTTGCCCTCCTCCAGTCTGCTGGGACTTCACCTGTTTTCCAAGAATTCTCAAAGATTACTGCCAGTGGTTCTGAAATCACCTCTGCCAGTTCTTTTAATACTCTGGGATGTAGTTCATCTGGCCCTGGAGACTTGAATACATCTAAACTAGCCAAGTGTGCTTGTACTACCTCCTTACTTATTCTGGGCTGTGTTTCCCCTGCTGAATCATCTGCTCCATATTCTTCAGGTCGGGCATTGTTTTCTTTTTTGGAGAAGACTGAGGCAAAGAAGGTATTGAGGAGTTCTGCCCTTTCTGCGTCCCCTGTTCGCATTTCACCTTCTTCTCCTCTAAGTGGCCCCACTGTTTCCTTGTTCTTCCTTTTGCTACGGACATACCCATAAAAACTCTTTTTATTGCTTTTAACCTCTCTAGCAAGCCTGAGTTCATTCTGTGCTTTAGCTTTTCTGACTTTGTCTCTACATGTGCTGGCTATTTGTTTGAATTCCTCTCTGGTGGTTTCCCCCTTTTTCCATTTCTTGTACATATCCCTTTTAAATCTTAACTCAGTTAAAAGTTCATTAGATAGCCACCCTGGCTTCTTTAGGCACCTTCCATGTTTTCGTCTCATTGGTACTGCTTGAAGTTGTGCTTTTAATATCTCCCTTTTAACAAACTCCCATCCATCATGAACTCCCTTCCCTTTTAGTATTACTGACCATGGGATCACACCCAGCATTTCCCTAAGTTTTCTGAAGTCGGCTTTCTTAAAGTCTAGAATTTGAGTCTTAGTATGCTTGGTTGCTCCTTTCTGATGTATAATAAACTCCAGAAGAGCATGATCACTCCCACCTAATGATCCTACCACTTCTACCCCACTAACCAGGTCATCACTATTGGTTAGAACCAGATCTAAAATGGCTGATCCTCTTGTTGCTTCTCCCACTTTCTGGACAATGAAATTGTCTGCAAGGCCCGTGAGGAATCTGTTCGACCTTATGCTCTTGGCTGAGTTTGACATCCAACAAATATCAGGATAGTTGAAATCCCCCATTACTACTATCTCATTTCCTTTTGAATGCTTGGTCATCTGTTCCAGGAAGGCATCATCTATGTCCTCAGTTTGGCTTGGGGATCTATAGTAAACTCCCACCATGAGTGGCAGTGTTCCCCAACCTTGGGCCTCCAGCTGTTTTTGGACTACAACTCCCATCATCCCTCGCTAGCAAGACCAGTGGTCAGGGATGGTGGGAATTGTAGTCCGAAAACAGCTGGAGGCCCAATGTTGGGGAACACTGCTGTAGAGCATCGATACACCCTTAACAGCCCCAAAGTACTGAAAGGTAGGGTAGCCATTGCTTCTACCATTCCACTCTTCCCTCCAAACCCTTTGTCCCCTCTCTCAATAGATGCTGAACAAAACAAGAGTCCTGCTTCTTCCAGTAGGTAGGAATGGGATTTTTGTGTGAATAGATCATGGGAGAAGCAAGGGGGGAGAAGTCCTAGTTGGGCTCTACCAACAATTGCTGCTCCAGAGTGTTGACAGTCCCATTGGTTGGTTCCTACTGCCTGTCCTGACCATCAGAAAGTATGTGTTTTCTCTCTCTCTTTCCAGCCGTGTGAAATCTAACATATTCTCCTAGAAGCAAAATGCTGATGCCTTGTTTCGGAAAACTTTAAAAGTGACAATGCCTAGAAAAAAGGGCAATCTCAGAGCTGATTAGGATACCTTTTTGAGTCCAGCACAGAGATACCAAAGATGAAAAACACACACAGTATGTTGCCAGCATAAATGAATGTGCATGCACTCAAATCTACATTTTTCTCAGCAACATGCTGCTCTCTTTTCTTAGGAGATATGTGGCAGTTTAAGGATACATCCCCAAACTGACCAGAGCCGTGCACGTTTTATAGCTGGGTATCTTATAGAACAAAAAGCAGCGCAAGAAGTACTCCTCAGAGGATCAGATTTCAAAATACCAATCGGATATTGCCTCCTTCTCAGCAAGATAGTACGGTACAATGGCAGGAGCCATGACAAAAAATGAGCCAGAGAATTCTGTGAGCTTTGCAGAAGATGCTTGTAGTGTTTTCTCATCCAGGAAAGAATGAGGTGGGTGTTACTGCGGGAGGTTCTGTGTGCATGCATGTGCATGCTCTGCTTGAATCGTCCAGCTGCGCATGAGACTGTTGGCATGGTAAAACATGACTTATGGGTCAGATATGTGCCCCCAAATTTCTTAATCCCGCTTATTAACCTTCAGTTCTGAACAGACACAGGTGGTTCTCCCTCCCCCTCCATTGAAATTGTGAAAATAATAGTATATTTCCTCTAAAGATCTGTGGGCTTCAATTACTCTTTGAATACGTTTTTAGCTGTTTCTTGACTAAAGGAAGGGAAACGATTGCTGATTTAAAAAATCTGGCAGCATTTACAATTATTTTGGAAACAAAAATTAATGAAATTAGGCAAATGAAATGATTAACCGCCTGCTCCTGGTATGCCCCGGGTAGGACCTTGAGGTCATCAAATAATAACCTTCTGGAGATCCCAGGTTATAAGGAGGTCAGGTTGGCAGCCACCAGGGCCAGGGCTTTTTCGGTTCTGGCCCCGATATGGTGGAATGATCTGCCACAAGAAACGAGGGCCCTGCAAGAGTTAGCACCCTTTCGCAGGGCTTGTAAAACGGAGCTGTTCCGTTTGGCTTTTGGGGTAATTTGAGTGTAACTTTTAAAATTCAAAATTTTTAAGTTTTAAAGTGTATTTTATATCTGTATTTTTAATCTGTGTTTTTATATTTGTATTTGATTGTTAGCCGCCCTGAGCCCGGTTTTGGCGGGGAAGGGCGGGATATAAATAAAAGTTTATTTATTATTATTAACATTAAAAGCGCAAGAGAGAAAGCGCATGCCACAGAACTCCCACCCCCACCCCCGGTTTTATATTTTATTAGCTCTAGGAACACATGCTGCATTTGACCAAATGTGATGTGCTATATCCTAATGATATTTTTGGCCATAGCAGAGGAGAGCATGGGATGGGAAGGAAACAAGGAGTGTTGTCCTAGAAAATATAGCTCAGTCAGTAGAGCATGAGCCTCTCAGGGTCATGGGTTCAAAGCCCCACATTGGGCAAAAGATTTCTGCATTGCAGAGGGTTGGACTAGATGACCCTCAGGGTCCCTTCCAACTTTACAATTCTGTGATTCTATGATTTCAAAATGCCATAGGCTCACTAGAATTAGAGCCTTTGAAATAGGGTGATATGGAAATCAAATAAGCATAAAATAAATCTGGTCTTTTTCTTTTAAAAAAAACAACATGAAAGCAAAAAGAAAGAAAAAAGCCAAATGATTGCTGAAATCTCTAAGGGCTGCAACTAATGATAGTTTATATTTTATTTATGCACACGGCTTCATTTTTATGAGACAGGTCAGATGGGAAGTACTGTCAACATGGTATTTATCAGCTAGAGGAGGAGAAAAAACTGCAGCTGCATGTTCCTGGCATCTGATCAAGGCTTGATGACCACATATTTCAACATACCTTTCAATTATGAACATGGCAGAAAGACCATTTGCTATACAAAAAGAAAATCCTGCAGCTCAGAGCCACAACCTATTAAGCTTGCTTGATTACTGACGCTGGTGATTTCTACAATTGCCACAACAGGGTGACAAAATCAGGCCAAGATAACATATGGCTTAATGGTTATTTACAAAATGAAAAAAATAAAAAATAAAAAAATTCAGCCCATAGCATAGGGACCCCAGCTGGCCTTTCAAATCCTATATATATCCCCTGATATTGGTTTTTAACTGTTAACTAAGTACTGCCAAGAAGAACTTGACCATATACTGTAATCTTATGGCTGATTTTATAGAAAGGGATTCAAACTTCTAGTCCAATCTTGCAGTTGTTAGTGTCTTTCTTTAATCCTTTCCTGTCCAATATGGTTAAAAAACAAATGTGCATAATGAACATATGTAAATGATTAATGGTTGTTTCCACTCTCTTCAGGAAAGGGCTATCTTCATGCTTAACTCCATAATCAGATATTCTAAGCCATTAAGATGGCTTCCTTCTCCAAAGCAATCACAGACCTCAAATATAAAATCCAGGAAAGCAAGAATATTAATTCCTGTGCCATCTACTCATATGGCCAGACCAAGAAATTGGGGATCATTTCCTGTGGTCACATCTCAACATACCTGCATGCACTGATGATCCTTCTGAACCAGTTGCTTGACAGGAATTGTATACAAAAAAAGTATCAGGTGTAGTAATAATTGTGATCAAACAAAACCAAAACTCCAAAACACCAAATTGGCTAATAAAAATTGAGAACAGTTTACTCAATCAAACATGTTAAAATGAACACATTAAGGTGCAACGTGAAAATCCAAGCCTGTAAACACTCAATAAACTGATGGCATAATACTGAGGCTAATGATAATGTCCTAGCGTAATCAAATTACGTAAAAGTGTTGCAAATGGTACTCTACTGAATGCACAAAGTCTTTTGTGAGGGAACGGTCATAGTCAGGCAAGAAAACATGGTCATGCGTGATGGTAATCGCAGATAGGCCCTCCTCACCGTCCCTCAGCGAAAGTAGATCTGAAGACCTGATTCCCGGATATAATCAGGTTTCGCGGGAGCTTCTTCAGTTCATCGTGCTGTTTTTACAACACCATACAATGAAATTATAGATTCTCACAGGCACAGCAAGGAACTGTACCCTGAGGAAGCCTCCTTCTTTGTTGATCTCACTTTACAAATGCTCGCGAGGCAAAAATTCACTAATAATAATAATAATAATAATAATAATAATAATAATAATAATAATTTATTATTTATACCCCGCCCATCTGGCTGGGTTTCCCCAGCCACTCTGGGCGGCTTTCAACCAAATATTAAAAACAATACAGCATCAAACATTAAAAACTTCCCTAAATAGTTGTCTTTTAAAAGTAAAACAGTTGTTTATTGCCTTGACATCTGCCGGGAGGGCGTTCCACAGGGCAGGCGCCACTACCGAGAAGGCCCTCTGCCTGGTTCCCTGTAACCTCACTTCTCGCAGCGAGGGAACTGCCAGAAGGCCCTCGGCGCTGGACCTCAGTGTCCGGGCTGGATGATGGGGGTGGAGACGCAAGGAATTGGTATCCAAACCTTGCTATACGCACCGCAAATTCAGATATTCCAACAGAAAGCATTTGATTGATCTGTCTGGGGTTGAAGGTAGCACAACTATGAACCTTCTCTGCTGGCTTTCTGAGCTCTATCACCCTCCTAGGTAATTTTCAGTTCTATGATCCCATTAATAAGGAACCTCTCAAAGAGACAAACCCTATGTTTAATGGTTCCTTTTACGCTATTTCAACACAACTTGTGAATGTTTATTCAACCAAAATGCTTTTATTTTTAACAACCGCTGCTTCACTTCGCTTTCTTTTCTCCTGCAAAGCAGGTGCGCGCCTGGTTAACATAGCTGGTGCACGCCACATCCATGACCTTTTTGTGCCTCCGTCAAGCCACCTGGAAAAACTGGGTAATGTTTTTGCATTTTAAGTGTCTGGTTAATTAGCATCCACATGCAGTAAAGTCTGGCTAAAAGGGGCTAATGTCAAAGGAAACCTATCTGCCAATGGGGTTGGGGAAGGAAAGTCCTGTAGAGGCTGGTCATGAGCGTTCTCGTTCTTTGTAGTGGTCAGAGTTTCCTGACCTAATTGCATTTTTCTAAGAAACAAAAATGTTGATCTTTCTCTTAACTGGCTTAGAGTTGCTTTTACTTTACATTTTGTACTTGGGCACAGATAGCCAAATAAAATATCATATGCATAATAAGTCAGTTTTGAAGTGCACACCTGTGTAGAAAAGACTACTTTCTCTCTTTAAAGCATGCACAAAGGTCACATGGGAAAGGATTGGAAGTACTTTAAAACAAACTCTTTATTTTAGAGGGGTTTTTTTGGTTACATTTTAAAATTTAAAAAAATAACACAATCTCTCTTATGTGGCATGCAGTTTAGAACAACAGAGTACTTAAATTAACAAATAAACAGCAAGGAAAGAAGTAAAAGAAGCAATTGCTGCAAATATACATGTTTCTAAGCATCCTTGTATATTAGTGAAAAAGTAACTTAAGATGTTGCCCCAAATCTTTTCCTGGGAAGCTGAAACAGTCTTTAGAACAGGGATGGGAAATTTGTGGTCCTCCAGGTGTTGGACTACAACTCCCATCATCCCCGACTACTTGGGGCGGATGGGAACTGGATTCAAACAACATCTAGAGGGCCACAGACTCCTTTAGGGGAAAAAAAGATAAACCACAGAATAAAAGTTTGTTTCATACCATAAAAATTATTCTTTGTCCATTTAGTGATGAAGAAATTTCCATGTACTTCAAATGATGCTGCCCCCAATCTGTGCTCTGTTTATTTCTTGGCCTATCTGATCTAATTGTTCAAATAACTGTCAAAATTTCAAGAAGAAGTTCTGTTTTGAAGTGAGCCAATGTTACGTTTTGCAACTGAAACTGATAAAAGGCAAAGATCAGGATTTTACACTGACTACTATAGACTTAAGGCTCTATTAACATTTTTATACCTGATTAACGTAGTTGCCAAAGAATTGATGCTTTTGAATTATGGTGCTGGAGAGTCCCATGGACTGCAAGAAGATCAAACCTATCCATTCTTAAGAAAATCAGCCCTGAGTGTTAACTGGAAGGGCAGATCCTGAAGCTGAGGCTCCAATACTTTGGCCACCTCATGAGAAGAGAAGACTCCCTGGAAAAGACCCTGATGTTGGAAAAGATGGAGGGCACAAGGAGAAGAGGACAACAGAGGATGAGATGGTTGGACAGTGTTCTCAAAGCTACCAACATGAGTCTGACCAAACTGCGGGAGGCAGTGGAAGACAGGAGTGCCTGGCGTGCTCTGGTACATGGGGTCACGAAGAGTTGGACACGATTAAACGACAACAACAACAACAACAACATAGTCAAAGGCACGCCCACGCAATTATTCCCTCTTTTTAAAAACTATGCTAAATAGACGTGGGAGTAAAAACATTGTTTTAATTTATTAAAACAAAGGATTATGAAGTACCACTGAAGACAAACCAACAGTTGGTTTAAACCAATTTCCTAAATGCTTCCAATAAGGTTGCCAAACAGGTAACCCTATAGCAGAAATTCCACATGTTGAAGCCATCCTGCTCCTCACAGCCTCATAACAGACTCAATTCAAATTTCATGTTGGATTTTATGGTGGCAGTATTAATGAAAATAAACAGCCTCATGATGAGAACACAGTTTGCAACTAGTAAGGTGTAGCCTTAACTTGAATTGTTCAAAAAGCAGCGCTTATTTTACAGCTCACAATGTCTCTTAAAGTTACCTTCTTTAGCACGCATTTGAAAGAAAGCACACAAGGGCTGCCCTCTTTCCCTCGACTGAGAGCACCAAGATTTGAAAAAGAAAACAAAATTCTTCATGCTTTCTTCTTGTCAACACTACGACCTGCCTGTGGCTGAGTCTCAGATTCCTAATCAGCTCTCACTCAGCCTAACACCAGTACAAAAGTTTTCACTTATTGTTTGGCAGCGGCTAAGCTCACCAAAGGGCCTGCAATGAGTAAGAAAGTGCTCACCAGAAAAAGCCGATGTCTGCTGCGTTAAAAGAGTAAGTGTTACATTCACTAATCTTTGGTGTTGACAGAGAAAAGTCTGGGAGCAGATGCTTTTCAAAAGGTTATTGTCCTCTTATTCCATACTAAGATTTAGCAAGTTATTTTTATATTGTTTTAAGAGACTGCCTGTTATTACCAATGTGAAAAATAGCTTGCCCGAAGTCATTTTTCAAGCCAACAAATCATGGTGGTAAGAGGAATATTTTATGCCTTGGGGAAATGTTTGAAAATGATAGAGGTTATGAAACAATCTTATAAATACCTCTGAAACAAGGTTGCAATGTGGTACACATTCAGGCCCTGATTTATGTGTGACGTGGCCTACTGTACCTGTGCAAGTGTTCATCACAATAATGTCATGTCCAAATGCCGACATGAACCTATATATGACTGGGAGTGGCCACCGAGACCATATAAAAATGGTCCTGAAAGACCTACATTGGCTCCCACCGAAACGTTTCCAAGCACAATTCAAAGTGTTGGTGCTGACCTTTAAAGCATTGAATGGCCTCGGCCCAGTATACCTGAAGGAGTGTCTCCATCCCCATCATTCAACCTGGACACTGAGGTCCAGCTCCGAGGGCCTTCTCAGTAGTGGCGCCCGCCCTGTGGAACCTCCCACCAGATGTCAAGGAAATAAACAACTATCTGATTTTTTATAAGACATCTGAAGGCAACCCTGTTTAGAGAAGTTTTTAATGTTTGATGTTTTATCATGTTTTTAATATTCTGTTGGGAGCCGCCCCCAGATGGGTGGGGTATTATTATTATTATTATTATTATTATTATTATTATTATTACATTAGCATGCCAGCAATAACAAACACAGGAAGCTGCCTTATACCAAGTCACACCATTGGTCCATCAATATTGTCTACCCTGCCTGGAAGTGTCTCTCAAGGGTTCCAGACATGAAACACTTCTAGTCCTACTTGTAGATGATGGGGATCGAACCTGAGATCCTCTGTTTGCAACGCAGATGCTCTGCCACTGACCTATGTGGGCATGCCAGCGATGTACAAATGCTGCTTGTGTAAAAATAACACAAATAGAAAGTGCATTCATATGTTACAGGACATGCTTGGAACATTTACACAGGTAAGTACTTTTCCTGTGGTCCATATCCCATATGAATTGGGTCTCAGTGTGACAAACTACTTATTTCTTTAGGAGCTAGTTAGACAACTGCAGTACCACCCCCTCACAAACACACACTTTCTTGTTAAGCCTATAATCACTACAAGCAGGTTCAGATGAAAGAGGAAACTCTAGTTTTCCAGTACAATAACCCAGAACAAGAAGCAGAATTCTGCGCACCCCATACTCTCTTCCATTTACATGCAAGCAAGGTGGAAATTGAAAGCTTTCCACCTTTAAATGAACCAGTGTTGCCCATCATATCAGAACCTTGGGAACTGTGGTTTGTTTAATCCCCAGTTGTTCTCACAAGCCACTGTTTGAAGAAACCACTGTTCACTGAGGTTGGATGTCACATGGCTCATTTAAAATTGAAAGAAGAAGCTTTCCTTCTTTTACTTGAGGGCATGAAAGGGGAGGAGAGGGAATTGCAGTGCGTGGACATCTAAGCTACAGCATTTTCAATAAATGGCTACTTAAACACCCACAGTGAAGGAGAGTCCATCCTAGATCATTGGTTCCATTGTGAAACTGCTCCTTTTTGCTAAAGGTTTTGTCTAATGATACCATGGTGCTTTTTCCAGTCTCAGGAAATAATGTTTTGATAGTCCAAAGGATGTGCTGCTAGTTGCCTGGAAGCAGTCACTATTGCTCCTGGACATGAAGGAAAATGGCTTGGAACTAAGTCTAAATGTTAGGGAACATTTTTTAAAGGGACAGGTTATTTTTTATTTTTAAGCAGACCTAATATAAATGTATTAAGGAAAACATGTCTTCTATGTAAAGTAAATGAAACAAAACTTAATCATTATCTTTCTTGCACTAAAACTAAAAAAAAAAAAGGTTTTATGTTTCCTACCTACCATACACCAGCTTTCCCATTGTGTCAGCATTACCTCATGCACCTGTACTGCATAAAACTGGCCATTCAATAACAGTTAATGAAATAAGATCAGTTTCATAGTTACTTAGGAAATATTCTAAACACTTCAACCCCAGTCACATAAAAACTTAGACACATGCTAAATTTTACATTCCAGGAGTTACATACTCAGCTGGTGAAGAAAAACACTAATTGATACAAAAGGGCCTGGTATTGTTTTCCCACCATGCTGCAAATTCACAGATCACCCAATATTGACAAGAGGTTCTAGCCATTGGTGGTTTTGCCTTAGCAGAAAACACTTCAGCTTGGCCAAGTCAGGGCATCTGATCTTCCCAGATCCCCAGACACTCTTAAGCTCACTTCCTCCCCCAAAAGCTGCCTCTAAGGAAGATGATGTTCTTGAAATATTGTTTTATATATTTTGTAGTTTGTTTGTCACAGCACTGAATGGAAGATGGCAGGATCCCCAAGCTCAGCGGAGAGCTGGCTTCAAGCACTAGGCCTGTAGGCAGACCAACTCTGCATTACAAAAACGTTTGCAAACATGACATGAAGACTGGCAACATTAACCCCGCTGTGTGGGAAACCCTTGCAGACGACCGCAATGCCTGGAGACAGGTCATATATCCAAAACAGTGATCAGAGGAGGAATGACTACTGGGAGAAGTGCAGAAAGAAGAAATATCATGTGGCAGCAAAACCGGACACCTTCGTCTCCCTTCTTGGTCTCTACAGCCACAGCTGACGCTGTAACTCTCCAATGGTTTGACTTTACCCTCGAAGGTGTACTCTTGCGAGACGGATGGATGCCACCATAAACTTGTTATTTATTGTTTAGGTGTAGATTTTGTTTATATTGATCATAATTTTGATATTGTCAGTTACTCTGAGTTTCCTTTCAAAGGTTACAAATATTACATGAAACGAAACAATGATATTAAAATAAGTTATTGTTTTAAAAACTTTTTTTAAAGTGAGATCATAAATAAAACAATTGTGTTTGTCCTTACCCTTCTGCCCGGAATATGGTCCTAAAGCTGTCTCCCAGGCTCTTGTATCTGGCTGGATCAGTAGTTCCTCTTTGAATTTGGAACCTATAAAAAGTAGTCCATGATAGGACAAAAGCAATAGAAGGGTTTAAAAAGATAAATTTGACTTCAAAGATTCTTCAACATTCTCATATGTAACTATTTTTTATTTACACCAGCTTTTCAACTGGCAGAGTTTTGTGAAACAACCATTATTCCCATTGTGCAGAATGGAGGAACTGTGAAAGCATTCATGTTTCTTGTCACTCTGATCACATTATGTTGTTGTTGTTCAGTCGTTCAGTCGTGTCCGACTCTTCGTGACCCCATGGACCAGAGCACGCCAGGCACGCCTATCCTTCACTGCCTCTCGCAGTTTGGCCAAACTCATGTTAGTAGCTTCGAGAACACTGTCCAACCATCTCATCCTCTGCCGTCCCCTTCTCCTTGTGCCCCTTCTCCTATAATCACATTATATCCCTCTTTAAATCCCCACATGGGCTTGCTGTCCAGTCCTGGATCCAACACAAACCCATTGTCCTTACCTTCAAAGCCTTCCACAATCTTGTAGCACCCCATATATTTTCTAGTGTTATTTACTGATATAAATTGATAAATCTCTATGTCCATTACTCTTTCAGCTCCACTACCCTCAGCCATCTAAAGGTCTGTTGCTCCCTCAGATGATTCTGCTCTTCATTCTTTGCTGTCCTATAACACTTGAAAAATGCCTCACAGAACATCTATATGCTTTCTTCAAATTGCTTCAAAAGTCCCACCTTTTCCATGAAGCCTTTGGCATAACCTCCTAGTTCCCATGGCCTAATGAGAGTCTAATCAACTCTGGTAATGCCTCTCGCTTGTCTGGATGGAGGACCAAGAGTTGTGTGTGTGTGTGTGTGTGTGTTTAGAAATTAGCCTATAGGGAGCGGGTGGTGCTGTGGTCTAAACCATTGAGCCTCTTGGGCTTGCTAATCAGAAGGTCGGTGGTTTGAATCCACGCAACGGGGTGAGCTCCCGTTGCTCTGTCCCACTTTCTGCCAACCTAGCAGTTGGAAAGCACGCCGGTGCAAGTAGATAAATAGGTACTAACTGCAGCTGGAAGGTAAACGGTGTTTCCGCGTGCTCTGGTTTCCTTCACGGTGTTCCATTGCACCGGAAGCGGTTTAGTCATGCTGGCCACATGACCTGGGCAAACGCCGGCTCCCTCAGCCTGAAGCAAGATGAGTGCCGCAACCCCATAGGAGCCTTTGACTGGTGTCCTTTACCTTTACCTTTTACCTTAGAAATTAGCCTACTCTACAAAGGTTAAATTTATGTTTCTTGTTCTGCCCAATTTTGCCTCTGGCCCAACTAATCAGTGGAATGTGGACCACAGAAGGTTGCTCTAAAGGGAATGAGACCCTTGGACTGAAACAGGCCCCCCCCAACTCCCCACGGTGATGTGTACTTTACTTCTTTCAACATTTGGAAAGCCAGCCCTGTTGCATTTGGGATCCCTCCTGTGCTTTCTGCTGAGTGGCGCCCTGGGCTTCTGCCCCCAAGTCCTACGCTGATGGCACCACTGTACTCACTTCATATAACTGTCAGCTGCTGGTAGTGCGTGGGGCGGGAAATATACAGCTTGATGAGTTTTCCCAAGTTTAAGCTGCTACTCAACTAGATGAACATGGGATTTGCTTCAGCAATCTATTATCTTTTAATTCTATCACATTAAGGTTCATTGATCTCCATTATTTCTGCCCATGTGTAGATTACATTTATCTCCATAGTATAATCTAAAATACACACCAATCTGCACACAGAGACTATCCTGTTCTCTTCTGTGTTAGGGAAAGGTCTGCAAGCAGGGCTGCTGTATTTTACTTGACGCTTCTAGAGTGTGAGAAGATAACATAACAATTCCATAAGGAATTTGCAAAAGACTGGAGCATTTTAAGGAACTCTTTCTCAACATCTGCGCTGAAAACTGATTTTTAATAGTGTTTATTTTATTATTTAGTCTTAGATAGTTTTTTCCTCAAAGAAAAAATTAATGGCCACGAAAGAGGAAACATTAGGTAATTTAAAGTACCATACATTTCAACAGGTGAGATTTGCAGTGCAAACCTCTGCAAGTCTACTCAGAAGAAAGCCCCACAGAACTCAATGGGACATACTTCAAGGTAAATATGTATAGAACAGGAGCCCTACTGAAAGTAATGGGCCTTAAAGGTACATAATTTGGGCTGGATGGTGTCCACTGTTTTTTTATGTGACCATTTTCCAAGCTCTGAGAGAGAAATTTCCTGATGATGTAATGAAAATACATTGGGCAATTATGAAAGGAAGTCCACACCTCTTTTGAGTGCACTTATGCTGAGGCCTTTCTATAGTCCCAATAAAAGTAGTTCTGGCACATTTGAAATGGTTGTCTGGGGGTAACTTCTTTTATTAGCACAAAAAAAAAAAAAACTGTTTCCAAGTTGGCAGAGCAGCAAACACTCTTCAACAGCTTTACACTCCAGTAAGAACTGGTGCATAACTTTTCTTTTTTCAAAGAGCCCTTGGGAAGGTTAAGTCTCACATCTTCCAGTGGCATTAGATAAAGTTCAATAAATAACAGAATGCCAAATAATTGGTGTATTTTTAAATTGGGTGACAGAAAAACGCACCTGGCGGGAATCCCTACCATGTAGTATTCAAATATGTATGTATTAATTTGTCAATTTAATGATAGTTTACGTCATTAAAAGGAATGCGCATTGCATAGTGTATAGATGAAGCTTTTTTGAAAGCTTAATTATCAAAAGAAAGGAGTCGAGCAGTTCAATGCTTAAATCTCCAGGTGATGCAAACATTCTTTAAAATTTAGTTGCAGAACAAAAAAAGTAGAAATCTAGATAACTTGATTGAGATGCCCAGCATACCGGTAGATGTGTGAAAAGAGGTTGACTCTAGTTGTCAACACAAGTTATTTACAGGTGTTCAGTATTCATGTACTGTTCAGTATTAGGGGCACAGCAAGCTTTAACCCAAGCCTGGTGCCTTCATGAATGTCTGTAGATGACAAACCACATGCATGTGAGGAGGGCCTTCTGCAAATTTTTTAATGAGCGAACATAGGCCAGGATGGAGATTGTATCTTATGTACATAGGATGGAGCAAAATACTCCAGACACGTCCTTTTGAATGTTATACAGTGGTACCTCGGGTTACATACAATTCAGATTACAGACACTTCAGGTTGCAGACTCCACTAACCCAGAAATAGTACCTTGGGTTAAGAACTTTGCTTCAGGATGAGAACAGAAATCACGCGGCTGCAGCGGAAGGCCCCATTAGCTAAAGTGGTACCTCAGGTTAAGAACAGTGGAAACCAAATGTCTGAAAAGGATTGTAAAGGTAAAGGGACCCCTGACCGTTAGGTCTAGTCACAGACGACTCTGGGGTTGTGGCGCTCATCTCGCTTTATTGGTTGAGGGAGCCAGCGTACAGCTTCCAGGTCATGTGGCCAGCATGACTAAGCCGCTTCTGGCGAACCAGAGCAGTGCACGGAAACGCCGTTTACCTTCCCACCGGAGCGGTACCTATTTATCTACTTGCACTTTGCCGTGCTTTCGAACTGCTAGGTTGGCAGGAGCAGGGACCGAGCAATGGGAGCTCACCCCATTGCGGGGATTCGAACCACCAACCTTCTGATCGGCAGGCCCTAGGCTCTGTGGTTTAACCCACAGTGCCAGTTGCTCTCAAATATCCCTCAGGAGCCTTGTCTACGCACAAACAATTAAATGGATAGCTCAGTTGGTAGATCATGAGACTCTTAATCTCAGGGTCATGGGTTTGAGCCTCATGTTGGGCAAAAAGATTCCTGCATTGCAGGATGAAGGACTAGATGACCCTCATGGTTGCTTCCAGCTCTATGATTCTGTGATTTTACACTGCAGGTGGGAGATGCCATTTTTTAACATTTCAATTTGCTAAAATCTTCCTGCATGTATAATAATAATAATAATAATATAAATAAATAAATTTGTTATTTATACCCTGCAACTCTGGGCAGCTCCCAACAGAATATTAAAAACACCTGCATTCTGGATTAGTTCTAGTTTCCGGGTCACCTTCAAAGGTAGCCCCACGTAGAGCGCATTGCAGTAGCCCAAGCGGGAGATAACTAGAGCATGCACCACTCTGGTGAGACAGTCTGCGGGCAGGTAGGGTCTTAGCCTGTCTACCAGATGGAGCTGGTAGACAGCTGCCCTGGACACAGAATTGACCTGCACCTCCATGGACAGCTGTGAGTCCGAAATGACTCCCAGGCTGCGCACCTTCAGGGGCACAGTTACCCCATTCAGGACCAGGGAGTCCCCCATACCTGTCCACCCCGTCCCCCCAAAACACACAGGGGTTCTAACTCTCTACATTCTAGCAAATCCTGTTCTTTTATACTGCAATGTGTTGGGTTTTTTTGCTTTTCAGTGTAGGAAGCATTCATAAATATGAGTCCACACCTGAAGTCTGAAGTGGTAACATAAATTCTGCCACCTCAGGACTCTCCTACCTCATCTTGCTGTAGACTAGGTCTAGTTTACACTGAGATGAAGCAGAAGGAGAGATGGCAAGATTAAAAGGGGAGTTTTATTGTGCAGGGAAGGCTAGTGACTGTGGCTAGGATAGAAAGGGCTTGTTCTATGATGGTCGCAGTGATGTTATCCTTCTTTGTCATCACACATCTTCATCAAAAGTGGCTCTTCTCATGAAGAATTCTACTGCAAATAATGTAGTTTAAGAGTCTACTCGTCCTAATAATCATAACTGCACAGCAAAATAATTAATAAGAGCACAGCAATGTAAACATTAAGCACTTAAGTGCCTTTGATCTAACTTTCCCATTGGCATCAGTGAGAATTGTACTTCACTTTGATTGGCTCCTTTCTTCCCTAAGTATTTAATAATCTGGATCAATTCACTGAAGGAAGGAAACAAGTAAATATGCAAAATATGCTTTATGGTTCATAAGAGACAAGATCTGTATATTGTTAAATGAGTTATTAGTAGCAAGTAACAATGTTGCATACAGAGTAACATTCCCCTCCTTAGGTATTTTGGATTTGTTCTTTTTGTAGTAAATCAGTTTTATAGTTTTAATAGCAACCCTAAACTACATGCCAATTAGGAGCTGTAATCTAGTTCTGTGAATAGAGGTCTTTGATATGAAGTTGCCAGGCTCAATAAAATCGGGCGTAACTTGTTAATGAACTAGTTAATTGATTGCCAGTACTTGTTATAAAAAGCTCATGTGTGAACTCAAGAATTGGTTTTACCAGAGGCAAATGAAGATGTGCAGGAGGCAGACAGAAGGAGCAATGCTCATTTAACGAAAGAATCCAGTTCAAAAAGTGTTTTCGTTGGAGTCAATGTTGAAAGACTAAGCACGACCCAAATATACAAAATAACAGTAAGATAAAAACTGACTAATGTTTTATAACTTTATGCTTTATGAACAATCTGCAGTCTACTGAGGTTAGACTTCCTTCCTTGCCAAATTAATTGCCAATCATCCTGAAGAACCTTTAAGTACCAGGCACCATAAATGTAGGAAGGTAATGGCTTGGTGAATAGAAGAATGCTGATTCTTCAACATCAACTTCGTTGGACTGGTCATGTTGTGCGGATGCCTGATTATTGTCTTCCAAAGCAACTACGCTATTCCAAACTTAAAAATGGAAAGCGTAATGCTGGTGGTCAACAAAAGAGGTTTAAAGACTGTCTCAAGGCAAATCTAAAAAAATATAGTATAAACACCGAGAACTGGGAAACACTGACCTGAGAGTGCTCCAATTGGAGAAAAGCCTTTACCAAAGGTGTCATGGGCTTTAAAGACGCTCCAACTCAGGACGAAAGGGAGAAACGTGCTAAGAGGAAGGCACGCTTGGCAAACCCTCACTGTGATCAACTCCCACCTGGAAACCCATGTCCCCACTGCAGACAGACGTGTGGATCCAGAATTGGCCTCCACAGTCACTTACGGACTCACTGTTAAAACTGTGTTCATGGAAGACAATCTTACTCGGCTACAAAATAAAAAATAAAAAAAATTCCTTCCAGTAGCATCTTAGAGACCAACTAAGTTTGTTATTGGTATGAGCTTTTGTGTGCATGCACACTTCTTCAGATACTTCTTCAGCTATGAATGATTGCCGAAGAAGAAGAAAAAGAAGAAAAAGAAGAAGAAGCTTAACCCAGCAGCAGTATGCAAGCCCCAAAGCCAGCAGGTAAGGTTTGCCACTGAAAAGGTCCTTCACACTCCGGCCAGGGTGAAGAAATGGTCAGTAGAGTATATCGTGATTGATTAACTGAGGACAAATGGTAACCTGAAATTAAAAGTTTTGATCAGATAAAGCAGGGGTGGGAAACCTTTCTCAGTATGAGGGGAACATTTCCTGCCAGGGGCCACATGCCAGGGGTGGGTCAGAGTCAAAAGTGGATGGAGCAAATAAGATACAACTTTGTACAGTAGTCTAGTTTCAGCAGACAACTTACTCTCTCGTCCATCCAAGCAAGAAAGAAAGAGGTCTTGCCAGAATTCAAGGTCACATTCCAGCCAGGCAAAAACATTCCAAGAGGGTATGAAGCAGGGCTGGTGAGTGGGGTGGCCTGGGGAGAGTGTGTGTGGCTGGGGACAGTCCTGATGGCCAAACAGAGAAGCCTTAAGGAGCAATAGCCCTGATATAGATATTGTAGTCCTATATTATACTTCTGGTTTTGGTTTAAAAAACACACAAGAAACCTGAACTGGAAGCAAAGAAGCTTCTGTTTGGTGATCGCATCCTGTCTTGACCTTTAGCTTGAGGATACTCTGCATTAACGCTATCAGACCACCTCGGCCCTCAATTCCAGCACATATGAAAGTCTTGCAAGGAAAATGCAAAGGGAGAACATAAGTCATCTTCATCGAGTGCTGGAACATCGGCAACTGCCCAGCTTTAGCTCTCTGCAACTGTGCTAAAGATGAATCAAGCAAAGTAAAGGGAAGAGGAGCAGAATATTTGATTTTCCTATTTGAGCACTCCTCCTTTTATTCCCAGGATCCCAGCCTTAGTGAGGGAATTTTATTTATTTATTTGCCAAATAAAATAGATAAATCGCTGCTGCTTTTCACATAAAAGGATGAGTCCCCAGCATTTCCAAGTAGGACGGGGACAGACCTCTGTCTGGAACCCTGGAAAGCTGCTGCCACTCAGTGCAGACAATACTGAACTAGATGGACCTGACTTGCTATAGGGCAGAGCAAGGCAGAGCATATGTTCCTATCACAAAATAATTCATATCCTTAAAATCCTTTATTCTTTCATTGTTATTTAATTTGATTGTTCATGCCACAGGGATTTGGTATCTACATGTTTTATGGTGTTGTTCTTACCTTCAGACCCTGAGATAGGAAGGGCTTTAAATTAGAAAGGGCTACATTCTGGAAACCCCCCAAATTGCTGTTCCTAAAAGCATAACCGATTGCAAAATGAATATTCCAAGGCTGCATACTTACTGATTCACATGGTTACATTCAAATATAACAGGGCTATATTTTAAGCTGTCACATTTAATTAGGGCATTTACTCTAATGCTTTTTGTTCGCAATTTGGATATTTGCTACTATACATATTGCGTTTGTCATTACTTATGCTTAGATTTCATTAGAGGCTTAGTTATTACCGAATGAACACTGATAAGTTATTCCACCATCTGGAACAGAACGTGCAGGTTGTTTATATTACTTACCAAGGATAATAAGTAAATTGAGAGTATAATTCTGCAGTTTATTTGAAGGGTAAATCTTTCAAATCACATAAACTGTTGAAAATATGGACATTAGAATTCAAAACAAATACCTAATTATTTTAAGCCAGAAGTATAAATTTTGCCAATACGGGGCTTTATATTTTAACTATTGTAATACTGCAATGATATTTTAAGTACAAGCATAAGACAGAGAACAGTAGAGCAGTGCAGAAACAGGAAATTATCTTCTGTTCAGTAGATCTTTCAATAACTTCACTCTCTAATTGACTTCTGCCACACTTCATTACTCTGGATATGCTATATTGTATTCTTAATTCTGCTTCTGTCTAACCATTGGATAAAACTGGGTTAAAAAGTATAATCCCAACATTAATTTAAATTAAAATGTCCATGTCATTTATGAGCAAGTGCACCTCCTCTTAAAAACAAAAAGGTTAGAGGATGGGAAATGTTTTGAGAACTAAAAGTGATGTAGTTATTCATACACATTTTTCATTCACACAGCATAGCTACCTTCTTATGGATTCAAATGTGCAGGGATAGTATGTGGTAAGCTCTTCCTTTATCAGACTGAAAATTGGGGATTAGGACATAGTTGAATGATCTCCTGGGTGAAAAACGCAGCGAAGGATAATTTAAAACAATGCACAACCCCACACCTGCAGACTGAAGGGGCATCATCCAAAAACTATAGTAACTCATACTCTATCTGTGTTTGAACGAATCCACTTCAGATAAGATGGAAGCACTCGCAGGCCTCAATAGCCTTCCATTTGGCAGTTATGCTAAACCACAGTTTACTGGAAAAGAATGAGCTAAAACAAACCACAGTAAACCTTGGACTTGCACATCTCCTTGCTTGTGGCTGCAAGGAGTTCAGAAGCTTTACCTTCTGTCTTTGCTGACAAATCATTGTAAATGTTAACTAGGCTTTGTAAACTTGGAACCTTAAACATACTTACTAGGGAGTAAGCCCCATTGAACATGGTGTGGCTTAATTCTGAGCAAACATGCATAGGAGATAGGATTACACTGTAAACATATGAAAAAATAAATACACTGACCACTCATAAAGCAGTGTTGATGAGTAGGCAAACATCCTGACATTTGTCAAGATGAAATTGTAGGGGAATCATGAAATAATTTTCTCTTTGAATTAATCTGGTTTTCCATAACATTTAGTAAAGTAAGTCAAAGCTACAGGAGTTTTCCAAAGACAGAACTAAGAACTGTGTCTGAAATAATTAAAAGATACTTAGAATACTTGGCAAAGCCAGAGATACATAAATTAAACCTGCCTGGGAGCAGGTTTAACTTGTCCATGGAACAGTTGCATGGAGATCTGCTACAGTAATTACACTAATGGTTAACAAAAATAACTAATTATAGCTGTCTCACTGGTGCATGACACACAAATAGTTTAACGCCTCTCCGACAGACTCACAGCATAGTGCAGTTCGAGCCATAAATATTGTTGATAATCTAATTTGCAAGTAGCATTTTTCAGAACTAAGTCATCCACTTTAGTGAACATTACCACAGTTTTACTCCAAATTAAAGATGTCAGTCAAGCTGTAAGGCTTTTATAGAAGCATTTTATTTTAATGAGAAAATGAGAACATTGTTCAGCATTCAGTCAATTTGGCTTGGTCTTATTACAAGCTTGGATCTGCCACACTCTAACTCCAGTGGTGTGGATGGTGCAGAATTAGGCCCTGGAATAATGTTCCCTTATAATGTCTGGCCTCCAACTGGCCCTCAATTTAATTCCCCCTTTTCACCCCCTGCTACCAAAGTTTGAGCTGAAAGTCTGTGATGTAGAATTTTTGGCTCAGCCTCAGGTCTGCCCAACCCTTTGACTGTCTCTCACACAAACAAAGAAAACAAGGGTAAATAGCTTCCACTTTTATTCCATTAAAAGAGGTAATTCACCCATGATGGCTTCATATATGTTATGTGAAGTGATTATAACAGTGAGACAGCTACAGCCCTAAATGGATGGCCATACTTATCAAGAACTTGTAGCATTTCCTGATTTCACTCTATTTAAGGAGTTGCGTATGTTTAGCCTGGATAAGATGAGACTGAGAGGAGATATGATTTGTTGTTGTTCAGTCGTTCAGTCGTGTCCGACTCTTCGTGACCCCATGGACCAGAGCACGCCAGGCACGCCTATCCTTCACTGCCTCTCGCAGTTTGGCCAAACTCATGTTAGTAGCTTCGAGAACACTGTCCAACCATCTCATCCTCTGTCGTCCCCTTCTCCTTGTGCCCTCAATCTTTCCCAACATCAGGGTCTTTTCTAGGGAGTCTTCTCTTCTCTTCTCATGAGGTGGCCAAAGTACTGGAGCCTCAACTTCAGGATCTGTCCTTCTAATGAGCACTCAGGGCTGATTTATTTAAGAATGGATAGGTTTGATCTTCTTGCAGTCCATGGGACTCTCAAGAGTCTCCTCCAGCACCATAATTCAAAAGATATGATAGCCATATTCAAATATCTCGAGGGCTGTCACAGTCACATGGAAGATGGAGCAAACTTATTTTCTCCTGCTCCAGAGGCTAGGGCCCAAACAAATGGATTCAACTTACAAGAAAGGAGATTCTGAATGAACACCAGGAAGAACTTTTTGACAGTAAGAGCCATTTGACAGTGAAATGGACACCACCGAAAGGTGGTGGGTCTCCTTCCTTGGAGGTTTTTAAGCAGAAGGTGGATGTCCATCTGTCAGGGATTGCAGGGGATTGTACTAGATGACCCTCAGGATCCCTCCCAACTCTGTGATTCTATGGTTAAGATTCAGCATCTCCTTAAAAGCAGAAAGTACTAAAATAGGCCCTATCCCCTTTTTAAATTTTAGATTTGCCTAAGGGCAAGGAGATGCACTCTGGCCCTCACTGAACAGAGACCAGCTTCCAAATGAAGAATAGAAGACTCAGTTGCCTTGGAGAGCTCAAAAATAGCACAAATATATTTATTCTGGGATATTTCCAGATTTGTCTTTTGAAGAGATCTCCATATTTGTGTGCTATAACAGATTTGTGGGATGACTTGAGCTTCATAAATTTTGAGGGCTGATGGAATTTGTCTACCTCATTTATTCCAATAGAACCTTGATAGAAAGTTCACTGTATTAATAGTCAATTTATTTGTATTCATGAAGTGCTTATTCCAATTCCCAGTTGAAGTAAAACATAAACCTAGCTATTTAAAGGATTTCACCTTCTCAAAGGGTTGCCCATCAATTTGCCACTTGTGTTTTTAAACTTATCAGCAAAAGCCAAAACGTTTATCTTTTCATAATCAGTTTTTTCTTGCACTACCAATTGATTAACAGATTTCAAAAGTCTTCTTAACCCTTGTTGGATCTGAGACAATACAATAGCATCATTGACAAATTTAGGTAGAGTAACATTCTTGGATCCCAATTTAGGGGATACATAATTATCATTGTTAAATAAGTTATTCAAGAATGAACGTAAAATATATACTGCCTTGGGTTCCATGATGGAAGAAAGGCAGGATATAACTGTAAATAAGTAAAAATGATGCAGAATATTATTTCCTAATCCTTGATATGAGAACCCACCACAGTAATCACATATAATTACTGGACCCTAAAATTCATTCACTGGCCATACAGAAAACACCTCTTTTCTCATCATCACAAATGTTTTGTGCCCCAGAGGAAGAACCCGAGTACATTTTCCACATATGGTTCAGGGAGGATCATGGTTTTTCTTTACTACTGGCTAGTTGCTAGCCATCATGTCATCATTGCATTAAATTGTCAAATGAAGACTGCAATATCATTAGCATGTGCCCAAATCCACATTGCAAATACATCATTCTTTCACAACAGAGAACAAGATACAAAGCTCAAGATACAAAGTTCATTCATAGTAACCATATCAAATCACGGACACTAAACAAGCCCTGACACTGAATTCCATTTTACCTATTAATTACCATGCATAAAAGGCTCCAGGCTGCACACTGGTGCAATTGCTCTGCAGCCAGTGGAATTTCACTGAAACGTCTTCACAAAAAAAGGAGCTATGTAGTTCCACACAATTGTTTTACGAGGTTTTGATTTCCCCTATGTTATAGCACCTTTCTTTCTGACTAGTAATGCAGGGAGATGCCTGCTATTCTGTGGGTTTCTAGAAAACTTGTTAAAGGCTTTTATTTATTTATATTATTACTCTTTTTTAAAAAATAAAATAAAAAAATAATTTCCATTTATAACAAAAAAGAAAACATTTCAATAATCATTCAACAATAATTCTAACATTTTAACCTCGACTCCCCCCCCGCCTCTTTCTGCAGTTCCTTAAAGTTCTTTCCTTCTTTCCCTGAATATCCCAATGGTCTCAACTTCTGTTATTGTATATGTTTTAGAAATTGTACATTTTTACTGTAATCCTGCTAATGTCTTAATCTATTTGCACTCCTTAATAAAAAGTTTGTTATCTTGATGTCTTATTCCAGGGACGTCCAACAGGTAGATCGTGATCTACCGGTAAATCACTGGATGTCTGTGGTAGATCACTGGCTCCCCCAAAAAAGCTCAACAACTTTGGCTTCCCTAAAAATAGCTCATTTTTTTTTGCCCTGCACCCCCCAAAAATGGGGCTTTTTTCCCCTAAAAAAAGCTCAACAACAACTTTGATCTGAATGCCTAAAAAAACGGGCCTTCCTCCTCCCCCAAAAAGCTCAACAACTTTGACCTGAACCCCCCAAAAGGGGGTAGATCACTGCCAGTTTTTAACTCTGTAAGTAGATCGCAGTCTCTTGGGAGTTGGCCACCCCTTATTCTTTCGGTAAGTTTCGCCCTTTCTGCATATTGCATTAATTTCTGTAGCCATTCTTCTCTGGTCGGGACTTCCTCTTTCCATTTTGGGACAAATATTCTAGGGGCTCTTTTATTTTCATTAGTATTTAGGGGCGGGGAAGGTTGTGTATGAGATTAACCCTTTGCACACTGGTACATTGATATATTGTGCTTTGATGAAGAGGAATAAGAAAAATACTGTGGACTACAATGTCACACATATTAAATTAACTCCTTGGTGGCACAGAAACACAAATGATTAAAAATTTCTTTATACCAGACAGGGAATGAAATGTACAAATCATACTACTATCACAAGTTGACTAGTCAATTGCACAGGTAAAGTCCAAATAAGGATCTAAGTTTCAACAGCAGTACTAAGAAATATAGTTAATACTACTTTTAGATAAAATGTTCTGCTAAAATTTGCTTTAAAGTATCAGGTTATCACTTCCTCATCTTTTGGCTAAGGTCAGGTGTAGAAAAAAAATCAGATTATGTCCTTGGATGCACCAATATTTTCAACAAGAGATCTGCATTTCATTGAAAAATAAAAACCCTTGTTTGATATGTCTGGCTATAATGTATATTGCCAAGCCTAAGAAAGCACTATTAAAACACCATTAAAGTTCTAAATAGAATTCACTAAAGCTAGAAAATTTAGAATTAATAGTTATAGTTCTATTCTGATCCACCAGCTGTGCCCCAGTATTAAACATACATGGTTTTCATTATCAACTAGAAGTGAAAGGCCATTTAATACTTGCCTCCAATATTGCCAGTGAAGGACCATGTTTAAACGGGCAATCTTAATTTTTTTTTTAAAAAAAAGATTTTTATTAGGGTTTTTCTTACTTATACAACAAATAATATAAACACAACAAACCACAATACACAAAATAAAACTACATAAACAACATAAAATCAACATAACAGCATAACAACATAACAACATAACACCATAACACATTACAATTATTTTATCTCCCATTCTAAGTCCCTTATCTTGTTAGGTGGGCTTCCCCCACCGCTCTCTCACTGCGTCTCTTATTCAAGTAAAACAATACTTTAACAGATACTTATCATTATCTAATTTTTACTAAACTTATTCTCTATTATTCCAAAAGATTATTTCTTTAAATTTATGCCAATTAACTACAATTGATGAATGTAATTTATGCCAATTAACTAACAATTGATGAATGTAGATTAAGATAAGACATTAGATTAAGTTAAGGCATAAATTTAAACGGGTAATCTTAATTTGCCGTTTCTGTGATTTAGGAAAAGCAAATCAACCTAGCATTAATTTCTGGGCATTTCATTATTCTAAGCACATCATAATAATGTGTAACACAATGGGGCTACTGCTATGGGGGTTACCCCCAAGGCTGGCCAGAAGCTGCAGTGGCTCAATTGCCCACTGGGGCAGAATTTCGCCATCATGTTACACCACTGCTGAAAGAATTGGACAGGCTGCCAATTAACTACCAGGTTAAATTCAAGGTGCAGGGACTAGTGTACAAATCCCAATATAGGTTGAGACCAGAGACTCAGCTAGAATGGTAAAGAAGAAGTGATTTATATGCGTTGTATATGTGATATAACACTTTGCCACCAGATGGCGCTGTGGAGTCCCGTTTTTGCTAACCCGATTTCTCATACAAAGTTTACAACGCGTTTCACTGAAACGCTTCTTTGGTGTGATCCAGTCCAGGAAACCTAAAACATCGCCAGATCCCTAAGCTCTGTGGGAGATGTCCTCCTGCAGATACCATCTTATCAGGAGGTCCAGTACACAGAAAGAAGGAATTGGGCCTTTAGTGTGATGGCACCAATCAGTTGAAATTCCATCCCATTACATATCAGACAAGTTTCTGTTGTCCTTTTGGCAACTAGGGAAGGGCTTCCTTTTAAGTGGAGATTCTTCTCCCAGTCTGTATGTGCATCAGATTTGAAATGGTTTTTATATAGGTTTTATATAGTGCTGATGTTTTAGTGGGGGGTGTGATCAGGAGAGATTCATAAAAATAAATAATAAAATAAAATAAAATTTGACATTAGCTTTATTTCTGATTAAGGCTACAATCCCAGCCCCACACTTGCATGTCTAATCTGAGAGTAAGCGCCATTGAATTTCATGGGACTTATTTCTGAGTTGTTGTTGTTGTTGTATTATAGAATTGCAGAGTTGGAAGTGACCACGAGGGTCACCTAATCCAACCTCCTGCAATGCAGGAATCTTTTGCCAAACATGGGGCTTGAACCCACAACCTTGAGATTAAAAGTCTCATGTTCTACCAGCTGAGCTATCCTGAGTTCTCAAGGGACTAAAGGAGGCTAATAATAATAATAATAATAATAATAATAATAATAATAATAAATTTATTATTTATACCCCGCCCATCTGGCTGGGTTTCCCCAGCCACTCTTCCCACAGAACATTAAAATGCAACAATCTATTAAACATTAAAAGCCTCCCTAAACAGGGCTGCCTTCAGATGTCTTCTAAAAGTCTGGTAGTTGTTTTTCTCTTTGACATCTGGTGGGAGGGCATTCCACAGGGCGGGTGCCACTACCGAGAAGGCCCTCTGCCTGGTTCCCTGTGACTTGGCTTCTCATAGTGAGGGAACTGCCAGAAGGCCCTCAGCACTGGACCTCAGTGTCCGGGCTGAACAATGGGGGTAGAGACGCTCCTTCAGGTATACTGGGTATTATATTATTACAAGATATTATTAGGATTGCAACCTAAATTATGGACTCCTGAACACAGAACTTGATAACTAATGGGAACAATAGCCGTCCCCTGACAAGAGTGGTGCTTACTTTTGCCTTTACAACAATACACTTCCTTAGCTGGAAAACCTAGTGATGGATAGAAAGGCAGTGCTGCAAAACTAACACTGTTATTCTGAGGCGAGAGAGTGGCTTGAGAATTAGCATAAAGTAGTAAAAAAAAAAAGTTTTCCTTAAGAGCTCAACCTAACGAGTCTATAAAGCAATACGCAAATCATTCATTATAACGAGTCATAACAATGATTTGTGCTCTTCCAAGCTTTTATTTTATGCCCCTCTGTTTTTCCTTAAATACAGGAGGATAGACAAAGACTGGGAAGTTTGGGTCATATGGATCACGGCTCCACTGCTATGTCTGGAATTTTCTTATAAATATCCTATTGCTCTGAAGTTCACAGGCCTGACTGAAACAGCAGGGACAATCTCATTTGTACTTTTATAGTTGTAGAGGGATTTGCAAGAGTTAGCGCAATTTTCCATAATATTTCTTACTGACTTCGGGAATAAAAGGAGAGCTCCCCCTTTTTTTCACCAGCATCTGAAATGCTGTTAAATCAAAAGGGAAACAGGGCCTTTCTTTTGGGTTTAACAAGATTTTTCAATGTGCTGATAATTTTAAAGCTACAAAGCAACATGGTTTTTTTGTTAAAGGGGAAAGCATGCTAGCCAAAGGTTTGTGGGCAGCAGACACTGCAGTAATCTACAAGGCGTATACTTTGCAACAGATTTTACTGCCTGTTTTGTAGCTTTACATCTTTCTCTCTCTTTTAAGATGACTGGGGGAAGGGGAACCATCCTGTTGAATGACTGTCTCCAACCTCATGAAAATCTTCAGATCAAAGAAACATCTTAAGGCACTGTTCACAACTTTCAATACTTCTTTCACCCCTAGAATAATAAAAAAGTGTGATTTTAACAATCAGTTAGAAATCAGGATAATTTCCTTCTCCTTTCCAGAGTCATGACTCTTTTAAAAAACTCTTCTTCAGAAAAACATTCTATTTGGCTGTCTCTTGTGATTCCTCTTTTCCCTCCTATGAAAAATAAAAACAAAATAAAAAATAAAAAAATTCCTTCCAGTAGCACCTTAGAGACCAACTAGGTTTGTTCTTGGTATGAGCTTTCCTGTGCATGCACACTTCTTCAGATACACAGATACCAGATGTATCTGAAGAAGTGTGCATGCCATACCAAGAACAAACTTAGTTGGTCTCTAAGGTGCTACTGGAAGGAATTTTTTTATTTTGTTTTGACTATGACAGACCAACACAGCTACCTACCTGTAAATGAAAAATAAAGTTAGCATTAAACCCACATTATCTCAATTTCAGTTACCCTGTCACACCACAATTCCATGTGTTCCCATTGTGCTTCTCCCAATTGTTAATAGCACTCCCTTTATTTGGATGTCTTTTAAACCATGTATTTAACATTGTCCTGTAAACTACTGTTAATATAATAGGGGGATGTGGGTGGCGCTGTGGTCTAAATCACTGAGCCTCTTGGACTTGGCGACCAGAAAGTTGGTGGTTCGAATCCCTGTGACGGGGTGAGCTCCCGTTGCTCGGTCCCTGCTCCTGCCAACCTAGCAGTTCGAAAGCACTCCCGGAAGCTGTCTGCGGACAAACACAGGCTCCCTCAGCCAGTAAAGCGAGATGAGCACCGCAACCCCAGAGTTGTCTTTGACTGGACGTAACCATCCAGGGGTCCCTTTAAGTTTAACCTAATATAATAGCCTTCCTTGCCTTTCTCATCTGTACTCTGATCTGTACCTAGATTTTATAGCTCTCTCTCATGTTTAGCATGAACAACTGGTCAGCTATTATTAGGTCAAATGTTTCCACCCCTGATCCCATTAAAAATGAAACCATCTCAAATACGGATGTCAGCAGTCTCGACTGACACTTATACACAGAGGAGGGGGGGAAACATTACCTAGAAGAATCACTCAATGCAAGTTGTCTGCTTCATACTGTAAACTGGCAGATCACACAAGATAAATCTTTCATGCACATGGAAACACTTACTTTCATTCTAAATATGGCGTATTTTTTTACCAAAAAGGTTAACGAGGGAATATTATTTGTATATGCCTATTGTTTAGGAAATGGGGGGGGGGGAGAGAGATACAGTTTTGGGTTGTATTCAATGCTCTGCTAACAACAGTGCTTTCCTTCTCTTTCTTCCACCCCTGGACCTCTGAAGAGTCCTCCAACCTTCTGGAGCAGATTTTGAGAATGTGCAGGGGAGAGGCAGGAAAGTCCTGTTGCACAAGTGGAAGTCTGTTTCACAAGCAGAAATCTTGAAAGTTATCATTTCTTGAATGCATGTAGCTATATATTTACAACCTTGTTTGGGTTCTACAGCCCTATATTGTTTTCTTACTTATGCATTTTTATAGCATTAAAAGGAAATCACAAAATATGTATTTTGTGCTGAATATTTGAATCTATAAAGAAGCATCTTGTTGAAAATATCGCTACAGACCCAGAAACATGCACACAATCTTCACAAGCGCCACACATTTTGTTCTTGTTATCATTCCTTGATTCCTTAACATCTCTTAACAAAATGTAAATCAACAGACTGGCATGTGCCACAGAACTTAGATACCAGTATAACACCTCTACATAAAGTTAGAGTGGAATTATAAAAAAATCACTTTAGATTTATTATTTCTAGAATGGGCAGACACAAGTCTTTGAGGATTAATTTCATGCTGTGGGTTAAATTTCTCTCTCACGATAGGCCAACTGTTGCCTGAGGCTCTACAGATAATGAACCTGCCAAGGGATTAGCAAGGAAACACTTGTGTTATTATAAAGTGTGTACACTTCCCTTTCTAACCAAGTTCATCCTATATGACATTAACAAATTACTTGCACTCTCTCTCTCTCCACGTTCCAGTATAATGTGAGCCTAGGAATGACCCAGAACCAATAGGACATGAGATAAGATCTTTGCAATGCATAAATACCTATTAAATTTGGCTGAAAGCACCAGACCTCCTGCAGAGAAAACATGAGACATTTTATCTTTCCAGAGCTCTGTAAAGAGCCACAAACATGCGACATACAGACATGTGTTTACAATATGTTAGTTGATATAATGTAATACTAAATGCAAAAATGGCTGAAATGGGACGCAAGAAGGGATTTTAGATATATTAACTTAATCAGAAGATTCCTACCTAAGGGCTTATCCCCAAGGATACTATTGAAGCAAGTTTCAAAGTCAGTTTATCACAGACCTCTAAGTCTAATTCAGCAAGAAAATATCCAGTCCACACACAGTATATCAGATATACGTAGATATGCAGCAGAGAGGATAACTTTGTTTCTGCTATGCTATGCTATGCTATGCTATGCTATGCTATGCTATGCTATGCTATGCTATGCTCAGTGCACTTTTTCTAGAAAAAGAGGTGCTGGAACTCACCACGAGCACCTCCAGTTCTCTTATAATGGCAATAGTGCCCACCTGAGATGTGCTGGAACTGAGTTCCAGTGAGTTCTGGCTGTAAAAAAGCCCTGACCATACTACACTTCACTACACATCCAAATTTCTTGCAAAGGCTTTACAAATTCGTGTAACAAAACTTAAAGGGGGAATGGGAAATGATTTATCCTGTAAAGGTTGGGGAGTAGAAATGTAAACCACTGTTCGTAGTTGTATTCTTGTCACTATTGCTTTCATGTGTGTACTGGCTGTTCACGAGACACAATAAATTGAACTGATTATACTATACTATACTATACTATACTATACTATACTACCCTGTTTCCCCTATTTTAAGGCGTAGTAATAAAATAAGCCATAGCAGGATTTTTTTTGCGAAATATAAGCCGTACCCCGAAAATAAGCCATAGTTATAGGCGGAGTTCTGGAGGGCGCCAAGGAAAATGCGGGGCTGGGCTTACGTAATAAAAATAAGACATCCCCTCAAAATAAGCCATAGTGCGTTTTCTTGAGGGGGAAAAAATATAAGACGGTGTCTTAAAATAGGGGAAACACGGTATACTATACTATACTATACTATACTATACTATACTATACTATAGCCATGCTGTTGTTTTCCTCCAGTATTTCCACATAATTTCTGAAGGGCTAGGCACAGGAGCTAACGCCTATGAATATACAGTAACACATTTACCCATGCTTATTTGTCTTCTTCCTGGCGTGTTGGTAAAACATTCAACTTGGCCATGCTGAGTTAACCAACATCTGTAGTAGGAAGGGAAGCCTTTGTATTTATTCAGCCCCAAATAAATTCCAATTGTAGCTAATTATCAGCCACACAGCAAGATTATGTAATAATGTAAATTTCCTTACTCTCATGATGTGGAGAGTCACATCTGGTAGTTAACACATATAATGTTTTAATGCAGGGTTGTATTTTTTTTAATTGCCTTAATTTTTTTGTAAACAGTTTTGAGGGTTTCCCCCCCCCCACATGGTGTGATTTGACCCAAGCCACACCCACCTGCCCATCACCTGATGTCATATGATAGACGATACAAAACTGGTAAGTTTCTGGGGCCAAACTATATATATATATATTGTGTTGCTGTTGGTAAAATTCAATGCTTTTAGAATTTGACACATTTTTTTCTGTCATACTGCAGCATGCCAAGGCATTTTAAAGGGTGCACATTTGGTTCTTGGCTGCTGTTTTTCAATTTGTACTGTTTTACGATGGCTGATCTTTTGCTTTAATTGTATTTTACTATTGTTATTACTGTACATTGCCCTCAGATCTGTTTGGAGGAAGGGCAGCTTACACATATTTTTAATAAATAAATGACCTTTAGGTTGAGGAAAATTCTGAATGTAGAAAACTCCACCATAACCAATTGCACATGAAAGTGAGGTCCAATTAATGCTATCCAAAGCACATGGAAGTGAAACAAGTCCCAGGTGTGTTCCGAAAAAGATCCTATTGTTGCCACAATGTACAGTGGACTTCAGAAATATTTTTACATTTTTACACATCATTGTCTCTCAAATTCTATATGAATGGTTGAGTCAGTTGTGATTAGTGCCTTTTAACAGCCTCCTCTAGCGATTTGCCATAGGTAATATTCTAGGTAGGTTTATCACAGCTTACTGTGGGTAGACTGCAAACATCCTATAGAGTGAGCAATTATTATAAGTAAATCAACAAATTTCATTGTGGAACCAGTTAGCATAACCCTTTGTCAGCAAACGAAAGCTTTGCCCATTATTATATTTTATGTTTTAGGCCCAAATATTGGCATTACACGTTTTCTTTTTATTCAGTCAGTATCACCATATCTGCATTTATTTTTAAAGTTTTGATCACAGTGCATACATAAATGTTGTTTATGGGGAAACCAGAGCTCCTTCTACTCATTAGCTATATATCAAAGGATTAAAGGTAAAGGTAAAGGGACCCCTGACCATTAGGTCCAGTCGTGTCTGACTCTGGGGTTGCGGCGCTCATCTCGCTCTATAGGCCGAGGGAGCCAGTGTACAGCTTCCGGGTCATGTGGCCAGCATGACTAAGCCGCTTCTGGCGAACCAGAGCAGTGCACAGAAACGCCGTTTACCTTCCCGCCAGAGCGGTTCCTATTTATCTACTTGCACTTTGACGTGCTTTCGAACTGCTAGGTGGGCAGGAGCTGGGACCGAGCAATTGGAGCTCACCTCGTCGCAGGGATTCGAACCGCCGACCTTCTGATCAGCAAGCCCTCGGCTCTGTGGTTTAACCCACAGCGCCACCTGGGTCCCCATCAAAGGATGAAGTAGCCATTATATTGGCATTAGGCATTCAGATGAATTCCATGCAAATGCAACAGGAGACATGGCCCCGAAAGATGCTTTCACATGCAACATACAAAACTGATGCTGGATCAGATCAATATACAGTGGTACCTCGGGTAACAAACACTTTGGATTACAGACTCCGCTTTCGGAAGTAGTACCTTGCGTTAAGAACTTTACCTCAGGATGAGAACAGAAATTGCACGCTGGTGGTGCGGCGGCAGCGGGAGGCCCCATTAGCTAAAGTGGTACCTCAGGTTAAGAACAGTTTCAGGTTAAGAACAGACCTCCGGAACGAATTAAGTTCGTAACCAGAGATACCACTGTAAGAGCTTCCAGACCTCAATTCCATGTGCAAGAATTGTATCATTTTGGTTGACATTTGGCTGCAGTTACTTCAGAGAATTCAGCTAAGAGTCAGGCTACAAGTTACACGCATCCCCCAATAATCTGAAGGCAGCCTTGTATCAGGAAGTTTTTAATGTTTGACGTGTTACAGTGCTTTTATTATGCTGTAAGCCGCCCAGTCAACCCAGTCAAAAGGGTGGGGTGTAAGTAATGAATTGTTGTCGATGTTGTTGTTTCTGCTTATTAAATACAGTGGTACCTTGGTTTTTTAACGTCTCAGTTGACAAACGTTTCAGAACTCGAACGCTGTATACCCGGATGTGAATGCTTCGGTTTTTGAACACGCCTCGGAAGTCGAACATGCTTCCGCTGAGTGCAAGATCCTGAGGCCTAGCTGTCAGCTATAGAGTTTTGGTTTTTGAACGTTTTGGAACTCGAACGGTATTCCAGAATGGATTACGTTTAAAAACAAAGGTACCACTGTATACTGAGATTCCTATGGGCAGAGAAAGCTGGAATTGCCTTTCTTCAATGCTCTTTATTTCTGCTTTTCTCTATTTCTTCTGCTGTTGTACTGTTCTTCACAGACACACTGTGTAGCACTGAATAAAGCTGATGGGCCACAGTTTGGGAACTGCTACCCCCAGCCCCTATTTCTTCTCCACATGCTGTCCTTGTCTTATAAAGCTAAAGTGCCATTACTGTCACGTTCTTCCTGCCTGTATTTGAACCAGACATTTGTGTTTCAGTCCTGCCTCTTCCTTTGTAACAATGACTTGCCCTTGAGTCCCAATATTCACTTGGCACATTTTGTCCATCTCTCCATTCCAGATAAAAAATTAAAAACATCCTTCCAGTAGCACCTTAGAGACCAACTAAGTTTGTTATTGGTATGAGCTTCCGTGTGCATGCACACAAAAGCCCATACCAATAACAAACTTAGTTGGTCTCTAAGGTGCTACTGGAAGGACGTTTTTTATTTTTTATTTTGTTTCGACTACGGCAGACCAACACGGCTACCTACCTGTAACTAGATTCATTCCAGATCTTCACTAAGTTTCGGATCTGGAGTAGACTTTCATTGTGATATCTTCTGCATCCTTCTCTAAAATAGCTATTAGCTAAGCTTCTAGTATAGGGACGCGGGTGGCGCTGTGGGTTAAACCACAGACCCTAGGGCTTGCCGATCAACCTAGCAGTTAGAAAGCATGAAGTGCAAGTAGATAAATAGGTACCACTCCAGCGGGAAGGTAAACGGCGTTTCCGTGTGCTGCTCTGGTTCACCAGAAGCGGCTTAGTCATGCTGGCCACATGACCCGGAAGCTGTACGTCGGCTCCCTCGGCCAGTAAAGCGAGATGAGTGTCGTAACCCCAGAGTTGTCCGTGACTGGACCTAATGGTCAGGGATCCCTTTACCTTTTTTAAGCTTCTAGTATTTGGTCTGTATGTTTGCTGCTGATTCCTCCACTTAACAGTAGGAGTTGTGGGCATGTATCCAATTCAGTTTTGCTCCTTGGTTTGCTTGACTAATCTTGCTCTGCTTAATTGTCACCTGAATGTTAATAATCTTGCTTTGATTCTAAAAAAAAATATGGCATTGACAGCCGACCTTAAACCACACTTATTTTCTGACCAGGGTTATAGTTACCTTAATAGGGTAACTACTGTATTTACAGTGACATCACTGAATAACAATAAACAGCCCCAAAAGTCTTGTTTGACAAAAGATCCGCTGAAACAGTGCTGTTGTCTTTTGTATCAGGTCAATAATAAATGCACTTAGACAAATGCTATTTTAAAATAATTTACTGCCTTCTTTGAAAGTGAAGAGACAGCCATCACCTGATATGAAGTATGGCATGTATCAGTATTAAACCCATTCCAGACAATGACGTCTCTCCCGTAGGTAAACTACCTCTGAGACTGATGTGTCTTCGCCTATTACGATACTCTCTTCACACCTAACCTCTGCAATGTCAAAGGGGATGGATACATTACAAATGATCTTGTCTTCAACATAATTTAAAGCCCGCTGCCCTGCTGGAAGGAAAACACAGTGAGCAAGGCCTTGTCCAAATACAGAGTCAATGGCAAGTGTCAGGAGGCAGAGCCAAGCTTCAGGTAACCTGATCCTTCTGCACACCATAATCTCCATTTTATTTTGCCTAATGAGGCAGGAGTTAAAACAGTTGACCTGATGAAAGTCAGATGGCAGCCCTAGAGGATCAAACCCCCTGCAGTACTCTTGTCCCTGACACCCTTTGTTACTTCCAAGTGAGCTGAGACCAGGCTGTGAACCATGTAAATAGGAGGTTTCTAGGTTAATGAAAAGCTGCAACACCATTTGAGAATCTGGGCTGAAAGTTATGCCTTCTTAATCCACATAAACGTTCCTGCAGCTCAGACATAATAAACTTTAACAAATGCCTGGTCACTTGAATCATGGCACTAAAGGATGACCAAACAAAAAATTGTTTCCCCGTGAAACATCTTTCTCTTTTTCCCAGCAAAGAGGACTGAATTATTAAAAGGCACCTTTCACATTTATACAGGTTGCAAAGGTATCTTAAAATGGATACTTTTGTTAAGCAATGCCATATTTTGTTTTTATTTCATTGCCTATCTGTCAAAGACATCCTTTCAGCACCATTTAAGTTTATGATATCATATCATCATATGACAAGTAGTCATTTTAACACCCACTCACACTTTGAATCTATTTGAGTGTACCCAAAAAGGAAAGTGTATGTGTGCATGGCAGGGAGTGGTGTATTTTAAAAACCACCCTTTTATAATTTGAAAAACAAAAACAAAACAAACTTTGCAGATATTTCTTAAACCAATAATTGAAAATTAGCTGACATATGCATATTTGCCCATTTTCCACTTGGTAATTTTAAACGTTTTTGAAGTATAGTGCACATAGTAAGTTCATGTATTCTTTTTGTGTGGAATAAAAGATCTGGTTACCCTTTTTTGGAAAAAATTGTGAAAAGAAATACTAGGGAGGGGAGCTTATGACAAAATAAGAAGACAATTGAAGTATAAGAAGAGGTACATTCCCCATGGCTCCTAGCCAAAATACTAAATGCCAGAATTAACTCTGCTTGGAAAATTACTAGGATCATTGTCAACAGAGGATACAAACCCTGATAATTCCATTGTCCTCTTTGCCATTTCACTACAAATAGAGTGATACGACTTCCTCTTGCCTATATTATTAGTATTGCTAAATAAAGTCTCCGACTGTGTACGCATTACTGACTTACAATGGAAAACACTTGTTCTTTTTCTCAGTTAAATTCATGCGGGGGGGGGGAGTAACAAAAAGAAGTATTTCATAAGAAGAATAAGAATAAGAATATTCGGCTCCCAACCGAATATTAAAAACACAATACAACATAAAATATTAAAACTTCCCTAAACAGGGCTGCCTTCAGGTGTCTTTTAAAATTAAGATAGTTGCTTATTGCCTTGACCTCTGATGGGAGGGCGTTCCACAGGGCGGGTGCCACTACTGAGAAGGCCCTCTGTCTGGTTCCCTGTAACCTCACTTCTCGCAGTGAGGGAACCGCCAGAAGGCCCTCGGAGCTGGACCTCAGTGTCCGGGCAGAACAATGGTGGTGGAGACGCTCCTTCAGGTATACAAGAAACAGTAAGGTAGACACAGGATGAATTTAGATTGTGGCTAATGTCATATGGACACTGTTTCTCCAGCCAGCATTGGGAGCTCACTGGAAGTAGAGTAAACAGGAGTGTGAACACAATCACCCTGCTTTCTGAAGGGGAAGACAAAACCCAACAATTACAAAGGTTTTATGATGCCCAGTGCTGTTATATTGTAGCTGGGTGTTTGTCCTGGGCTTCAAGAGTAAATGGAATTCAGAGCAGCTAAATTACATATATGTCTTTAGTAAACCATAACTGTAAAGACATTAATAGAGTAATACAAATCCCTCATATGCTGGGGTGGGGGCAGGGTTTGATCCAGCATTGCTGCTGAGCAGACCCCCTGACAACTGCCAAACGTGTGAATGAGCCAGAATGCCATTAATGGGATGCCTTTTTTGTATTATTTGTACCCAAGCACAAAACGTCTCACAGGAACCTTCCCTCAAGAGTCCCATATTTTAATACACTGTATCCATTGCTCCACCCACGTAAGAAGTTGTTAGCTTAAATGATTAGGAAATAAAGATGCTATCATTCACCAGGATTTCAGAAAATGAGGTTCATGTGCTCAGTGTAAATGAGTAGTCAGCGATTTATGTAGCAGGTCATTCAGAATGTCCATGAGCTCTTCTCTAGTGAGAAAATCATAACTCTGTGTCAGAAATCATAACTCTACTACAAGGCCAAGATCTGTTTATTATATAGTTTATGGGTGGTGTGCATTGTCTAATTCAATTTTAATGTGCTACATTTTTCTGGTTTATTTTTTTTAAACCAAGATTTATAGCTGTTTACAGCTCGACAAGGACAGTAATTTGGTGGTTTAGCTAATATGTCTCTAAAGTGGTCTGGCGGAGGTGTCTGCCTGTTTGCACTCAGAACTCCAACAGCAATGGAGGGTTTCTTTGTTTTAAGGCTGAAACACAAAAACTATTGCAATCTTTTCAATTGCATCTTGCTTGCCAAGCATTAAAAAAAGGACACTTCCTTTTGTTTTGACCATGCTTTGCAAGCAGGAGACAGCATCACTGTGGTTTTGTTGGGAGGCTTCAAATGCTTCAGATGTGGCCAACTCCTGATCCCATTTTGGAAGGCAAGTTGGTGAAGACTGTCTTCTGCACATCCTCAAGGTCAATGGAGTGAATCAATGGGTTGTCACTTTCCCTTTTTAAAACGCCTAGTCCCCAACTTTTCCCAATGCTTTACCCTGGAGAGATAGGACGGGATGCATTAAGAGCTGTAAATACAGCACCTTTTAGAGACAAGCCTTTCCCCCTTTTTTCTTTAGCTGCCTGACACTTTGCTGCCCGAGACAGAGGAACAAATGGTGCCACCCATTTCCAACCCATGGCAAAGTCAAGGTGCATATTGCATGTGTACATGCACAGAATTGGTTTCAAAGAACGTTTTAATTCTGACTGATAAGGGAGTGCAAACATGGTTATGGTGCCTGCTTGCTTTCCCCATGGGCCCAAGGATACAGACCCTCAAAACACAAAGAACTGAGGCAGGGCCAGAGATAAACATTTGCCACAGCATATCCTAGGACAGGGGTCGGCAACCTTTAAGACAAAAAGAGCCACTTGGACCCATTTCCGAAGGAAAAAAAAACCTGGGAGCCGCTTTTCGCGCCCTAGGCGAGGGGGCGGGGCCATGTGATGTCATTGCGCATGACGTACGGTGCCCCGCCCCCTGCCGCCCCGCGCCGCTGCGATTTAGGCAAGCGTCCATCAGGAGCCTCCTGCGAGATGGCAGCACGTCTGCCAGCGCTGGCCCAGCTCAAATACAGCTGCACGGGCTTTGTCTGGGGCTCGATGCCTCCTCTCCACACACACACACACACACACACACACACACACCAGCTTTTGTGTGCGCGCTGCACGGGCTTTGTCTGGGGCTCGCTGCCTCCTCTCCACACACACACACACACACCAGCTTTTGTGTGCGCGCTGCACGGGCTTTGTCTGGGGCTCGCTGCCTCCTCTCCACACACACACACACACACACACACACACACCAGCTTTTGTGTGCGCGCTGCACTGGCTTTGTCTGGGGCTCGCTGCCTCCTCTCCACACACACACACACACACCAGCTTTTGTGTGCGCGCTGCACGGGCTTTGTCTGGGGCTCACTGCCTCCTCTCCACACACACACACACACACACACCAGCTTTTGTGTGCGCGCGCGTTTCGTTCTCCCTCCCTCCGGCCCTAGACAGGCAGCGAGTGAGCGCAGCATGATAATGAGCTCTGTCAATTGCCCAGCCGGGAAGCGGGAGGAGGAGGAGGAGGAGGCGCTGCTCTCGCTCTCGGGCTCCGCGCTCGGCTCTGGTTTGCCGTCAACGCGCCCGTCGCAGCTCGCCAACTTCTCTTTCTCTCTGCAGCTTGCTCTCCCGCCGCCGCCCCGACTACACACACCGACGCGACGGGAGGGAAAGGGGAGCGGGAGAAGACACGCCACCCCGGAGCCGCGGCAAAGGTGTAAAAGAGCCACATGCGGCTCCGGAGCCGCGGGTTGCAGACCCCTGTCCTAGGACAAAGGGTCACCTCTGGCCCTCCGGATGCTGATGTACCACAACTGCCATCATCCCTGACCCCTGTCTGGGGATGATGAAAACTGGACTCCAACAACATCCAAAAGGGCCACAGGTTCCCCATTCCTGCCCTATGGATTTATGCACCCCACCCTATCCAAGTTGAAGGTCTTCAGGAAGAATGGCCAGGGAGGCGGGGGGGGGGATGCTGCTCGTGCCACCCTGCAGTAGCTACCTCAGCTTTTCTAATTGCAAGGCCCACAGAAATAGCACAGCAATGTCACATAGATAAGCAGACATTACTAATTTTCAAAAAAAAGGTTTTTTATGAACCACCCTATCCCACATATGTTCTTTGAAGTGTCAAGGAATCATCTGTATTTCCTAAATTAACAGAACAGGAACATAACTTCATATGAGGATCCCTGCTAGATCAGAACAAAGATCCATTTAATTCCCCAGTAGCCAGTCCGATCCAACCAGGGCACAAAAGCAACAGTCCTCTGTCATAGATATTGCCAATCCCTGGCAAAGAGCACTTAAGAGTACTGTATATATGCTGCCTCCGAATCTGGAGATCGATCCTGAGTACCAACTAATAGGAAAGGTTGTTGTGTGCGAGTCTGAACCTACCACCAGGCCTTCCTTTTCTGAATTCCAGAAGAAGTAAATACGTAAAAGGAGAGCAAACTGTGATCAGCTTCTGTTTAAGTAGTAGACGGAAACCAACACAGCTGGAGGCAATTCTTTGCAAATTGATCAGGGATCTCTTCCTTCTACCAAAGCTGAACTATTAAGTTGACTTCCATCATTTTATGCAATCGCTCAAAGGCTACAATCCAATGCACACTTACCCAGGAGTAAGTCCCAATGAACTCAGTGTTTGGGTCTAGATTTTATTTTTATGTTGTATTTTATGGTTTTGATATGCCTAGGGTGTATATTAAAGGGAATTTAAAATGATCTAATTTTGAAATGTGCTCCAATTTTTAATGTGTTTTTTCCCCATGCCAACTGGGGTGCATGTGAAATGGGCAACTTTAAAAATGGGTAAATTTATATGCTTTCAGGAACCTTAGATTCTGATTGTTTTCTGTGTAATAAAACTGAAGTTTTCCCAAATGCAGCAATGTTGCACTACTAATGTGTTTTTTTGGGGGGAGGGGGGTTCCCTTTTGAGAATCTAAATGCTATTATAAAAAGGATGCAATGGCCTTATTTATTATTTCAACAGGACACATTCTTGCTCATATTTATTTTCTAGTCAATAGTTGTAAAATAAAGTTTAACAACAGCCAAAAAATGATTTCCCCAATAAAGCCTCTTTTAAGGCATTAAAAAAACAAAACACTAAAGATTCTGTGAATTAAACCCAGATACAATCAGGTAAGTGGAGGGGAGGGGGGAGTGAAGTGCTGGAGCTTAAATAAAATTACCTTTCTCCCTTCCTACCATTATTTTTGCAGTAACAGGCTTTGTTAAAATCTGAAAGTAATAGAAACACAGCTATTTGATGAGATAAACGAATTTATACTAAGCTTGCTTTTCTAGATACCTATGGTGCAAACACTCCTAAGGGACAAAATATAACAAGAAAAAGATGGAGTCTGAACTCAAAGCAAACATAAAAGCTTTACTTACAAAAAAATCAATTACAAAGTCCAATTTGTTTTTACCAGAAGGCAAAGAAAACCTGGCTAGCATGTTTCAGCATCCAAACACCTTCCCAGGATCTGTGCATGTTTCATCAAACATTACATGACGGCAATTTCTAAGAAACAAACTAGCAATTAGACCCACCTGTCTAAAGTGCCTGTGCTCTGTTCACACTTCATGCGGTATCTTAAAGTGACAGCATATTAAAATGTCAATACAATATTTTTTTACATTATATTTATAAGTGCAATGCAAAAGCAACATGAAGTGCAATTAAAATCACACCTAAAATATAACAATCCATTCCACATACAGGAGAAAAAGCATTAGAAAATTGATTATCTGTAACAGAAAGCACTTATAACAGACAAAATAAACTGAATTAATATGAATCAATAAATAAGTGAAACTCATGGTATCTTAATAATATAATTTGTCAAGGTAATAAGCAACCACAACACACACACACAAAACGCCACTGAGGTGTGGAATCTTTAGAGGTGCTCTACAAAATTAGATACGATCATATTCATATATCTCAAATCATATTGCAAATTATAGAATCAAAGTGGAGGTTTTTTGTTTTTTTGTTTTGAAAGCTTCTGGCTGTGGTGAAAAACTCCCCAGATTTTGGCAATTTGAGGGAGGGCATTTCCCTGAAAGCAAAAGAAAATTGATGACAGCAAGCAGGAATTGGGCTTGTGTGTTGAAGATGCTCATTTACATAATTTCAGAATTTTTCAGGAACCATCTACCCATTTTAAGTCAGAAAAATAAAATGGGCAAACATTCAGAATGGCCCTGTTTTCCACCACACTCCAGTTTAAAAGGACTCTACATTAAAAATAAAATTGACAGAAAATTATTTATTGGCTTTATTATTTATTTTATTTCTTAAATTTATATCCCACCCTTGAAATAAACAAACCACAAATCTGCTTAAGACAAAACAGGTGAGTCTTGCAATTCTGTTCATGGCTGACTGGCTAGAATCCTGCCCTGTTCCTGAGTACTCCATTCAATTCTCCTCCCTTCCTGGTTTTCCATTCTGCTTGTAAACTGCCCAGAGAACTTTTGTTATTGAGCAGTATATACTGTAAATGCTGAAAGTAAAAATTAATAAATTCCTGCTGCCTCTCTCTGAGTGCTGGGCACCCTATTTAATGCCTGCACTATATATGTATTGTATCCAATGGAAAAGCCTTTGATAATTGATATCTGCAATTGTTATCTAACTTAGTAGCCAACTAAGTGGTAGGAGATGCTGGGTTGCCAGGGGACTTTGATGATCCTTCTTTGGAATGTTAGATATTTGCTAATGTGAGACTTCACACTTATCTCTCACACCAAGCCATCTGTCGCTTAACACTTTGCCTTGTGGGGTTTGAGACAGAAGGCCAAGTTTCCTTGGCTAGGGCATAGAGGGAAACTGTTCATAAACACTTGTGGGGGGTTAAATCAGTCATGATAAATTGCTCTGACATAGAAAGTCCTGAATAGCTCAGGTCCTATATCATATAACTGGAGTAACCTACTTGTGTATGCTATATGGGTGTCCTTAAAATGAGCTTCCTCTTGAATATACAAGTGTTGGAGCTGATAGCAAGGGATAAAGAAGCAATTGTCCCTGCCTGATGCTGGCTTCTATCGCTGTGATGAGAAAGTCAAGGGCAAGCCAGCTATCCTCTTCCCAAGTTTACCCCAAGTCAGGGTTGGATTTAGGTTTGATGAGGCCCTCAGCTACTGAAGGTAATGGGGCCCTTTATATGTCCAGCTGTCCTTTGTCAACAACAAATTGTCACTGTTTTTCTGTTGAATATATGCTATAATAATAATAATAATAATAATAATAATAATAATAATAATAATTTATTATTTATACCCCCGCCCATCTGGCTGGGTCTCCCCAGCCACTCTGGGCGGTTTCCAAAAGAACATTAAAATACAGTAATCTATTAAACATTAAGAGCCTCCCTAAACAGGGCTGCCTTCAGATGTCTTCTAAAGGTCTGATAGTTGTTGTTCTCTTTGACATCTGCTGGGAGGGCGTTCCACAGGGCGGGCGCCACTACCGAGAAGGCCCTCTGCCTGGTTCCCTGCAACTTGGCTTCACGCAGCGAGGGAACCGCCAGAAGGCCCTCGGCACTGGACCTCAGTGTCCGGGCTGAACGATGGGGGTGGAGACGCTCCTTCAGGTATACTGGACCGAAGCCATTTAGGGCTTTAAAGGTCAGCACCAACACTTTGAATTGTGCTCAGAAACGTACTGGGAGCTATGGTAATTTATGGACCTAATAGGTATCTAAAGCCATTTGCACATAACAAAATATGTATTTTATCAAAGTAATTGATATAGAAATGAGCAAACCAGTGATATTTTAGGGAGCAGGCTAGCAGGCGGGGCCCATTACTTACATCATAGGAGCCTACACAACATAAAACACTGTTGGTGTATTTAGGTTTTATTTTATTTGTTTTTTATTTTATATTTTGGAAATGTACATCCAGTGTTTTTTTTCCTTTAAACTTTTTTGGGGCCCCCAAGAGAGTGAAGCCCTAAGCTATACAATGGTCCCTCGACTTACGAATTTAATCCATTCCGAATGGACATTCGTAGGTCGAAAAGTTTGTAAGTCGAAAAAGCGACTTTCTCCCATAGGAATGCATTGGGAGAAAAACTATTCGGAAAAATTCGTAAGTCGAAAAAACCGCATCTAAAACTGGCAACGATTTCCATTCAGATGTCGAAAAATTCGTAGGTGTGCGGCCACTTTTTTTCATTCGTAAGTCGAAAAATACGGATGTCGAGTACTTCGTAAGTCGAGGGACCACTGTAGCTTGTTTAGCTTATACGTAAATCCGGCACTGCCCCCAAGTCCCCACTGGTGGGTAAAATAGGGGCATTCCGGGACCAAATCAGAAGCCAGGATGCCTTTCATAATTCCAGGACTGTCCCTGGAAAATTGAGACACTAGGAAGTCGGAGTCATTTCCCTCCTTTTTTGTTGTGACAACTCTGAACCACGGCTACCCCACATCCACCCTGCAGTGCCCCTCTTGGGCTACCACTGGTGGGGGAATCACTAGCAGCAACTTCTCACCCTGGTGGGTGCAGTGGGGGCCTCCATAGCAGCAGCAGAGCTCTCCCCACCAGTGAGGAGTCCCCTCCCTTCTTGTCCTAATCCCTGGTACTGACTGAGCAATAGACCTGTGCGTTCGTCTCCATAATGATACACGTCAAAAAGGCTAATTAAAAATAGTTCAGGAATCGCTCAGTTCTGCATGCAAGAACAGCTTATCTTGCTGTACTTTCACTGTCTGCCACGTTGCTGTATAATTATAGAGGGTTAAAACATTGCTGCTGCTTCTTTAGACATATTTTTGCATCCTCTTGAGAAATGAATAATAAAAATTGAACTCTCGCATGCCAAGAACACACTGAAGATGGGTTTTTTTTTTTTTACTCAAGCGAGCTGCTCACTCAGAAGATTCTTGTTTCTTCAAAAGCCCTCTAGGCCTAGAATACACAGTGTTACATCTGCTGGCGAAAACACACAGAAAGCTAATAAAGCAAGATATTATCTCACTTTTTATTTATTTGCAGGATTTATTTGGCAACCATTAGCTTAATACAGTTATTTTTAGGGCCTTATTTAAATACAGCACTAATGTCCAACTTTTATGAGAATTATTGGCAATGCTACAGTTGTACAGCACTTCAAGCATTTGTGGCGCTCTCCGTTCGTACTAGAAAATTTTAAATCGCCAGTGAACTGAAACACACACACACACACACACACACACACACACAAACTGGCTTGTAAAGAGATAGGGCAACCCTCTTCTTCAGAAATATGCTAAGCAGAGGCTGTACCCATGAATTATCTCACATTAGCTTAGTTGCATGGAGGGGGAAAGAGTTAAATATAGGGGGGCTTTGTTTTATCTTTAAAACAAAGTGGTTCCTTGGTTACTTAATTCAGACATGTTCCATTGCTGGTTAGAAATCAGGCATGACAGTGGTCTAACCCTGAATTTTTGTCCATGGGTAAGAAACTAGGCATGACCACAGTCTACCCCGATTGCGATTTAATGTTTTATACCACCGACAAATCATTAACATCTGTTAATAACCCACCCAAGTCACTCTGTTAAATTGTTTTGAAATATCTTATGTGCTCCATGGATGTCTCCAACTTCATCCCATTTAACCTTTCCCAGCTGCTCGTTTTAAATACCCCTTTTAAAAATGTATACATGGGTGGGGGATCTGTTCCTTTGTATTCAGACCCTTGATTCTTCTTCTTCTTCTTCTTCTTCTTCTTCTTCTTCTTCTTCTTCTTCTTCTTCTTCTCCAGCTCCAACATCTGATCACTTCCAAACCCCAATTTCAATTTTTTAAAAAATAAAAATAGATTTTTATTGTAAATATAATCCACTATCTCTTCTCCTGCCAAATATCTTTTATGATTTCCTAATGTACGGGTTTTGGAAAAACAACAACACAGTAGTTATATGCAGGCTTTGCATGCAGAAGGTCTCAGGTTTAATCCCTAGTATGTCCAGGCAGGGATAGGAGAGACCCCTATTTGAAATCCTGGGGAGCTGCTGTCAGTCAGTGTAGATAACATTGTGCTGATAATATTGAGCCATCTGGCTTTCTATAAGGCAGCTTCCTATGTTCCCATGTAGATACATATGCTCTGCTGCAGCAACTGAGTTGTTGCATTCACGTGGACAAATAAAAACTGCATGAAGTATACCTGAAGGGGTTATTAATGGAGACATATCATATTTACTGGAGGTGGAGAACTTCCCCCACTTTTCCCACCCAAAGAGCATCATATTAACAAGCGTTAATATTACTGAACCTTCTCTGTTTCTGGACCGATAGTGGTCCTTGGCTCTCTGATGGACAGAAGCACCCTGGAAGAGGATGGCACAGGAAGTCTGGATGCACAGTCAGTTATCTCCTTACCACTGCTCACTGTGGCAGATAGGCAGGGAGGCTGAGGAAGCTCAGGAAGATTAAATAGAAATCCAAAGGATATATAGTCAGACCTGGCAAAAGGCTCCTTGGAGGGGCACCCTAATTAAAACAATGCCTTAAAGGTAAAGGGACCCCTGACCATTAGGTCCAGTCGTGACCGACTCTGGGGTTGCGGCGCTCATCTCGCTTTATTGGCCGAGAGCCGGCGTACAGCTTCCAGGTCATGTGGCCAGCATGACAAAGCCGCTTCTGGCGAACCAGAGCAGCGCACGGAAACGCCGTTTACCTTCCCGCTGCAACGGTACCTATTTATCTACTTGCACTTTGACGTGCTTTCAAACTGCTAGGTTGGCAGGAGCAGGGACCGAGCAACGGGAGCTCACCCTGTCGCAGGGATTTGAACCGCCAACCTTCTGATTGGCAAGCCCTAGGCTCTGTGGTTTAACCCACAGCGCCACCCGCGTCCCTTACCTTACCTGCCCCCTTATATCCCTACACAGCCTACACCTCTGATTAAACAGAAGAACATAACATGAGTGTCTTATTCAACAATGGAAAAAAGCCTCCCCCCCAACAGCCTTTTAGTAATTGTATACCCTTGCCTGGAAGAGGCACATCATTTCCCCCATAGGCAGCTCCCTAAGTACAGTGGTACCTTGGGTTAAGTACGCTTCAGGTTAAGAACTCCGCTAAGAACGTGCTCTGGCGGCGCAGCGGCAGCAGGAGGTCCCCATTAGCTAAAGTGGTGCTTCAGGTTAAGAACGGACCTCAGGAACGAATTAAGTACTTAACCCGAGGTACCACTGTATTGCATTCAGACCAAATATACTGCCAGGAGCACTGGGGTTAGATTTCTGAATAGAAATTTGGCCAGTTTCCACAGGAACCCATTCTAGAGAGCACCTGCTACTTATGTCCTCTGCTTTTTCTGTATATTAATCCTCAAAGCAGAAAATGGGGGAAGTAACTTATCCAGAAGCCAATAATGATTTTTTTCCCCCATGCGGAAGTTGCATTCACCATGTACGTAGCAGAAAGAATAGATGTGTGGCTACATCATAAAAGAAAACATTTTAATTTTATTTATTTATTGCAGGGGGGGTTTGCAAATGAAACAACTGTGCAGTTTCCACAATGAAGCCTGCAACTTCAGCCGGAGACCAGAGTTAATCAACAGCAGCTTTTTCCACTGTAAGAAAACATTTCCCTTTCTCTCTCAGCAGAGATACTGTACCAGGGCAAGCAAACATGCTGTGCTGGCATGTGCTTTCCAAAGGCGTAATTGCCAGTGTGGATTACAGAAGGAAACCCTCCGGCTTTTTAGTCTTGACAAATTACCAGGGGCACTCCTCTGGCTGCTGGGGACATGGTGATACAGAAAGGTTAACCAGTTGAGGAAAGCAGCATAAATGCAAACTTAGAAGCCCTGCACTTCCAGCCAGTAACTTTATGAGGTGTGTTTATTTATTTAAAACATGTCACCCTTTTTGCAGAGATTCCAGGGTGCTTTACAAAAACAAGATAAAATACACAAACAAAATATAATACAGAACACATCAAGAGAGCAAAGGAAAATACACTATATATTAAAGAATCCCTATTCCTCTGTTGCTCCTACCCTCAAATTCCTCTAGTCCTCTGTCCGGGAATGCTTGATGAAGGGTGGACTAAAAATATTTCAAATTAAGGAATTGATAAAATTATCAAAATGTAGTCCACAGGTGTCAAGGACAAGGCCCGCGGGCCAAATGCGGCCCGCGAGACCTCGTCATGTGGCCCGTGAGCGTGCGCTGATTGGCGGTGGGCGGCGAAGGTCAGCGCGCGCGAGAGGAAGGGAGCAGAGGTTTTTTTCCCCCGGGCCGTTTTGGCCCAGCGCGGCTTTTTGCCGCCTCTGGGGTGCCCCGCGCGGCTTTCTGCCGCGTCGGGGAAGCCCCCCGCACCATTTTTTCCTTGCCGGGAGAACCCGGCAAGGCTTTTTTTCTTCGGGCCGTTTTGGCCCAGGGCGGCTTTTTGCCGTGTCGGGGGTGCTCCGCGCGGCTTTCTGCCGCCTCAGGGAAGCCCCCCGCACCATTTTTTGGCTTTTTTTCTTCGGGCCGTTTTGGCCCAGGGCGGCTTTTTGCCGCGTCGGGGGTGCTCCGCGCAGCTTTCTGCCGCCTCGCGGAAGCCCCCCCGCACCATTTTTGCCTTGCCAGGAGAACCCGGCAAGGTTTTTTTTCCCCGGCCGTTTTGGCCCAGCGCGGCTTTTTGCCGCCTCGGGGGTGCCCCGCGCGGCTTTCTGCCGCGTCGGGGAAGCCCCCCGCACCAGCCTGCCGATCCCACCACCACCCCGCGCTGCGCCAATCCCTGCGAACAGCAGGCAGCGGTGGAGGGGGGGGGAGAATGAGCAGCATCTCCTCCGCTACAGCCTTCTTTTTCGGGTGGGGGGGGTGGAGAAGCAAGCAGCATCTTCCCTCTCTCCTCTCTCTCTTTCACTCCTTCCTTCCTTCCTTCTCTCTCTCTCTGTCTCATTCCCTTTTACCCCTCCCTCCCTCCTTCCTTCCTCCCTCCCCTCTCTCCTCTCTCTATCTTTCACCCCTTCGTTCCTTCCCTCTCCCTCTTTCTTTCACTCTCTCTCACCCCTTCCTTCCCCCCTCTCTCACCCTTTCCTTCCTTCCCCCTCTCTCATTCCTTTCTTTCTTTCCTTCCTTCCTTCTTTCCTTCCTCCTCCCTCCCTCCCTCCCTCCCTCCCTTCCTTCTCTCTCTCTCTCTCTCCCTTTATTTTTCTTTCTTTCTTTCTTTCCTTCCTTCCTTCCATCCATCCATCCATCCAGCTCTCTTTCTCACCCCTTCTTTCTTTCCTTCTTTCCTTCCTTCCTTCTCTCTCTCTTCCCTCCCTCCCTCCCAGCCTTTTAGAGGAGGAAAACCAGAAAAAAATATTTTTTCCACACAGTGGAGAGGGGGAGGGCGGCCCTTTGAGGGTCACCGGCCCTTTGAGGGTGACCAAACTGCTGATGCGGCCCCCGATGAATTTGAGTTTGACACCCCTGATGTAGTCCATACAGGTATGGTGAGAGAACACCAAATATTCGGCCTGTCTAAAACAGGATTGTGTGCTGAGCTTTAAAAAAAACCAAACAGATTAAACTATATCTGCTCCATGAGGTGACAAGGTGGCAGGAGGGGAATGAATTTATCATGGAGAAATGCTCAGGAATTCGCATGTATCTTCTTATCCTACACATGACACTTATGACTATTTGCCATTTTGGGTTGGGGGGACTCTACCTGTAATAATTGGAAACTGTGTTATCTACTTAGCTATATCAGGTACTGTCCTAAACTGATGGAAGCTTGAATTTCACAAAAAGGATTAAGCCTGTCCATGTGGTTCCTATCTTTCTTAATTTGACCAGCTATTGCATCCATCCATCAATAGATTGCAGAGGCTCACATCACCACAGCAAATATATGAAGGAAGAAGTGGGTGGTTTTCATCAGTATGTTGCAATATGGGGTAGTTACCAGGGCCCAAACACCACCAGCAGGGCCCACCACTGATGTATGTCCTACCTCCCCACATTAAAAATAAATAAATCTGTCCATTGAATCACCTATCAGTGGTGGACCAGTTTATTTTCACATAATGTCTTGGGGAAATACATTAGGGGCATTGCGTGTCCAGGTCCCCAAACCACCCCTCAAAATGAAACACACTTCAGACAGAAATGTAAGTTTAAGGTTTTTGGCATAATTTTGGCCACAACTTTATTAAAATACAAAATATGTGAGTGGTTGCTTAGGCATTGGTTCAGACTATCTGTCCCGCTGGGGACAGAACTGACATTCGTCAGTAAAGGGAAAACACTTTGGGGAGAGAATGGGAGCCGGGAGTCTGACCCTCGCCTCTCCCCAAATGCTCCCAGGGGCTCTTGCGTGGCCCTGACCCCCGACCGGGGGATACGGACAAAAGCATGTCGAGCCCCTGGATTCCTTTAATGGAATTCCCCATGAAGCAGCAGCATTGGAGGGGCAGCCACAGCCAATCCTGACCCCTCCACCAACCAAATGAATAACCAATGCCTAACCGCCAACCTTACAAGTTGTGACTAATTGCTACGCAGTAGGTGAAAACCAGATGGCACCAGCCAATCAGCCAAATGGAAAAATTCCTACCAGGCCCCTGCCCCAAAAGCAGACGACCCCATAACAGGCATAGCAAGGTCATACACAGAGGCCTAATAATAGGGAACGGGGGCGGGTGATCCGATGCACGCAGCAAAGAGGAATATCACGCTGCGAGCCAAGCAGTATATAGTCACTGGGCTGTCCATCAACAAATTGCAACATAGAAATCTCCCCAGCGATGCCCAGGACCCAATCACAGCAGTGGCCATATATACGATCCCACCCAGCAACAGAGGGGTGACTTGCTGGCCCCCACCGCAACACGTGCTCTCTATGAAGGAGAACCCGCTCTGCAGAAAATTTAAACAGTGACATCCAGTGCTGATTCAAAGCACTGCTGCTGCCTGCTGCTGCTTGCCACTAGGACTCAACCAGGTAGGAGCAGGACCACTAAAGAGCACTTTGGCAAGGTCCCCTCAAACCTGGGGCTGACCCTGGTTTGGGTGGACTGTTGAAAGAGCAAGATGCAATAAAAAAAAAGGTAAGGTAAAGGACCCCTGGATGGTTAAGTCCGGTCACGAACGACTCTGGGGTTTCGGCGCTCATCTCACTTTTCAGGCTGAGGGAACCGGCATTTGTCCAAAGACAGCTTTCCGGGTCATGTGGCCAGCATGACTAAACCTCTTCTGGCACAATGGAACACTGTAACGGAAACCACAGCACACGGAAACGCCACAGCGGTACCTATTTATCTACTTGCACTGGTGTGCTTTTGAGCTGCTAGGTTGTCAGGAGCTGGGACAGAGCAACAGGAGCTCACTCCGTCGCAGGGATTCGAACCGCTGACCTTCTAATCAGCAAGCCGAAGAGCCTAAGGCAGTGATGGCTAACCTTGACACTCCAGATGTTTTGGGACTAAAACTCCCATCATCCCTGACCACTGATCCTGTTAGCTAGGGATGATGGGAGTTGTAGTTCCAAAACATCTGGGGTGTCAATGTTAGCCATCACTGGCCTAAGGGTTTTAGACCACAGCACCACCTGTGTCCCACTAAGATGTGATGATCAACACAGTCATACCTATGGCTTTGTGAAACCATCTGTATATAAAAAAACCAGCTTCTGACATTACAGTACATAATACTTTAGTGTGACCAATAAAAATCCAATGATTGGGCAGTAAATATAAGAGAAGCCTTGATTCTCAGTGTCAGGGATCACCTACAGAAAAAACACTTAGCCTCCACTCTGCTTGTGTCTTCCAAGTGACCCCCCTCCTTTGTCCCGTATTTGTGATAGACTGCTATGCACTCCTATGGAGTGAAACACTACCCTGGAAAACACATATGTTGAAGGTTCTGAACCCTGACAGGTATCCCTCACTGCCAGGAATCCCAAAAGGGGCTTCATGCCCCAAGCAGCTTTGTAATATACAAGTCCCCCACCCTGCCCCGCCAACACCTACTTTGCTACTACTCTGATAAAAGAGTCTTTTATTCATCTCAACATACAATACCTCAACAATCAGTTGCAGCTAAACAATGGCGGCAGAACAAACTTTTCTTGTGCCTAGCATGCTCTGCCACCTGTTCAACAGAGTCTGGTCGGAGGCGATCTGCAGAAAATATTGGCCAAAATCAACACTCAGACCTTTGGTGTCATCTCTGTAGATAACTGGAAACTTATTAGAATAAATCATATGTTTAGCTTGCACTTCAACAGCATTATTCAGTCTGGGGACAAGAGATAACTTGGAACAGGTTACTGAGTTGGAATTATTAGTCAACACGCCCATATTAATTTCTAACCGGTTCTAAGTGGAAGCAAAACAACAAGCAAATGATAGCACCTTGGAAGACATCCACATTGAAATGACCCTAAGCCAGATAAAGTCCAATGGTGTGAAGTTTGAAACAAAAGATCTTATAAGGAAACATATTCTGAATGCTAAAAACAGAAGGCCAACTAGAGAATAATGGAGTATAATGGCACTCAATAAAGACCAATAACAGTATGTATAAAAGAATGAATGAATAAATGAATAATACACTTCAGAATTGGCACAGGGCTTATGAATTGCCCTAACTACATACAATAAACGCTATTTAACAAGACCACCAAAATTGGTCACCATTGTGAATCCACGTAAGGTTAGAAACAAAGAAGCACCAGATAGTAATAACTACCTTGAACTTGAGTATTTTTAGAATAAATTTCGGCAGTGCTTACTTAACTAGAAAAAATGCAAAGAATCAAAGAGGGCAAAAGCACTTACAAAACAACAGCTGGAAAGCGATCAGAAACACATGTAGGAAACACAGCTACTCTAATAAGGCCAAAACATCAGAAGTTAGGACACAAGAATAAACTGGAACAGAATAGCTGGTAGAAATAAATGTGAGATTAGTCTTTTGCTAGAAATGGGCTCTTGCTATGGAACATGTTCAGTCATGTTCAGTCCAAAAGCTTTTGACCTAGAGTATTGTTTTAAGTAGCAGGCAGCAGCAAGCTATGAAAGCTAGATAATGCAATACATAAAAAAAAACCTCTCAAAACCCAGGAGTGCTTACTTAATGTAATTTGGTGAAAAGTGAGCTGGCCAAAGTTGCTTCATTATTGTGTCCCTATGCTCACTCTAGTCTTCAATCCTTATGGGATTATTCAACTCAAAATATTTCTCATCATGGTTTGCCTATGGTCCAACCTACAGAAAGAGCAAAATAGTTCTTGCTGGACTATAAGCAGATCTGAAATCACTTCAGATGGCAAATGTCTGTATTCATGTTCTCTCTCATTCATACAATTTTCTGGGAGGAGAGTCTTTCCCACTCCTACCTGCCCGAGATGGAACCTCAAACCTTTTGCATGCAAAGCATCTGCTCTGCTATTGAGATATAGTCCAAATATTAGCATGTCTGGCAGAAGATTAGGCAGATTTGGATCCCTTCATCCTCATAATCTATTTTTATATGCACAGGATGTTGTTTGCAAGAAAAATACTTCCACATGGCAGTATACTATGTATGAGCCGATATGTTTGAAAGTGATGCAGATCACATTCAGAGTTGCCATGCCAGCAGCAGCATAGGAATATGGAGTCAGACCATCGGTTCATCTAGCTCAGCGACTGATAACAGCTCTCAAGGCCTTTCCCAACACTACCTGGAGATGCTTGGGATTGCACCTGGGACATTGAACACCTCTACTAGGGTCCTACGGTTCTTCTTTCTGAGCTATGGCCCTTCCTGTTATGGGCCACAGGGAATAAGAGATGAGGATGTCTCTGTATCCTGCTTTTCCTGTACACTGGTTGAGGAGCACTCCAAAGCTGCAAACATATTCAAAAATAAGATAAGATTTCTTTATTGTCATTGTACAAGTACAATGTTGTACAAGTGCAACGAAATTGGATGCCATCCCATTAAAAAAACAGCACAAAAAACAAAGAAACACATTTTCAGCCACTGTCCAATGCCCTGTAAGTGTGTGTGTGATTCAATTTTCAAATGCATGTTGCTCAAACATATCAGAATTAAGATGGGGAGAGAACTACATCTGGGAAATTGTAGGATTGTTTTCTACTTGATGAATTTCTGCAAAATGGGACAGGGGGGATCTACAGTATTTGTACTTTGGAAGTTTTTCTTTTTTTCTTTTTGACTGAGCAAGTCTTTATTTACTGATTGTATATGCCTATCTGAACAATATTGTTTTTGTTCCCCCCTTAAGATGAAGCCTAGGTAACTGAGGGCACACATATGCATCTGAACTGACAGCTTGGTATCTGAGGATACTTGCTCAGGCAACACGAAAGTTTCTCTTTCAGGAAACTTTGCGCCAGCAAAACCCAACTACACAAATATTTGTAGATGCAAACACAAAGGACATGGAGAAGAAAAATCACTTATAAATCCATGCAAATATTTATTATTTTATTTTTCCTGGTTTATTCCATTTGTCCTTGCTTTCATTGCTTTGTGATGAAGAAACAGCACAAAATTGCTTTGTATCCAACACTCTGTTGACGCAATGCCGAAGTCTGTCAAAAATGAAAGAAGAGGCACTGACCAGCCAAATTTAGAGCCAAACCTGGGATGATGGAGGCGGACAAAGACATTGATTCCCCTATCTTATCTTAAAGCAATTCAATCCCAGCCTATCTTGGATAGGGAAAGTGATCTGGACTGGAAAGAAAATTCCTTGATGCATTAGAGTACGGTGCAGGGGGGTGTTAGAGTCCTTCATTCGCCAGACCTTTTCATATAAAAACAGACCACCCCATACTTCATTAATGGGGCAGACTTGTAAAAAAAAATACACATGACCATCCCCATCAAGTCTAGTTTGACCCTTGAAATTAATGGGACTCATGTTTAACTTGACAACATATCGTGCAATTTTCTGCTGCAATGTTCCTCTGTAACCTAAAACATTATCATCATCATCATCATTACTACTGCTGCTGCTGCTACTAGGTAAAAGGTAAAGGACCCCTGGATGGTTAAGTCCAGTCAAAAGCAACTATGGGGTTGTGGCGCTCGTCTCGCTTTCAGGCCGAGGGAGCCGGTGTTTGTCTACAGACAGCTTTCCGGGTCTGCTTTCCGCTTCTGGCGCAACAGAACACCGTGACAGAAGCCAGAGCGCATGGAAACACCGTTTACCTACTGCTACTATTACTACCTGGCAGATGGTGTGAATGAGACCAATAGTGGGTTCAATGGTCAAAATGTTGGTCAAGAAGTTGGTTTCTGCATGTGCTGCAGAGGGAAGTGTGGGGCATGGGGTTCATCAAGCTGGGAAGGTAGCCCATCTAGGAGGGGGAAAAATCTTTGATCCTAAACCTCTGCTGCCTTGCAGGCTATCTTTGGGAGAAGAAAAGGCTAAGATGGTAGGATGATGCCTTGTACACCTCCTTCTGGCAACTCCTGCAGCCAAGCTGGTGCCAAACATATTGCTTTGGTTTCCTTTGGACCAGATCAGAGGGTCTTATCATCTGGGCAGCCTAGGACCTCCATACACACGGCCCAGGCTTGCACCCTAGAGAGGTCACTTCGGTGCTGCTAATGCAGCGGTATGATTTCATCCTCGGAGGCACTCTTCACTGTCTTTTGAGACAGACGGATGCCAACAAGAATTATTATTATTATTTGGAATGAAATGTTTGGGCTAGTGTTTTTCCAAACTGACAAGCCAGTGTAATTGCCCAGCCACAAATGTATGATTGGAAGTCACTGAATGTGCCCGATAGGTAGCGAGCATGAAACCACCCAACAGGCATGTGCAAATACAGGTTTGGGGAAAAATAAATCTCATTTTTGCTGAGTTTTGAAAACACGATTAACCGTCTCAGGCCACATTTACCATCAATATTATTTTTAAGGCAACATGACATTTCTAGTTTCAAGTCAAAACATTACTTCACATGATAAATATGGTAGGAAAGAAAATATAACCATGCTGCCTCCCCGCTTCACTTTTAATAGAATAGGATCTCAGGCTGTCACATGAAGAGTACATTTTATAAAGAAGTATTTAGCACCTCCAGATGACCTCCAAGCAGAAATGCATCATGCTATTCAAATTCTGCCTGTCAAGTGCTATGAAAAACAGTAAGTAAATATAAATGCCATTAAAGGGAGAAGTTATCTTACTTGGACAAGTTCTAGCTTTTTAAGTTCTGACAGCTTCCAATTTGGATGTCTTCCAGTGTCAATAAAACTTGTTCAAGCAGAACCTTACCTGGTTTTCACCACATCGAGGGGGTGCATCAGACAAATTTCTACAAGACCTGTAAGATGATAGAGAAGCCTGGTAAATACATTTGATCTCTACAATTATTGAAGTATAAAGTGTTCCCGTGCAAAATGTGCTCAGAGAAGAGAACAATTATAACACAAAGGCACTGCATATTCTTCTTAAAGGATCTTCTTTGGGAGATAAGGGAAAGTTTTGTGAAGAGGTGAATTTTTGTAAACAAAACAAACAAAACAACAACAACACATTTTTAAAAAATGCTCTCAACTCTGAGATTTGAGCCAAGAAATTGTCATCCCAGAAATTAGGCTGCAATCCTAAGTGGTTTGAGCTGGCAGGTCGGAAATGAGGAAAGAGGAATGTCCTATTTCCTCTACAGCACAGGGAGCACCTCTCAGTTGCTTGGAGAATAGGAGCGTGATCCTTCTTGATCACAAGAATGGGAGGCCTTTCTGTGCCCTCCATGATATCATCAAATAACCACATCTAATTCCAGTAACCCCACAATTTAGGCACATTTAACTTGGGTGCATTCAGCTTTACATGTGTGGCAAAAAATAAAAAAAAGTGTGTGGAAAGTGTTATGTCGTGTGGCCGTATTCCGTGACTTCCGTCGGTGTGGATCAATAACTGGAGGCGAGAATCAGGTACAACATCTCTTTATTTTGGAACCGGGGAGAGACAGCCATAGGACAGGAGAAAACTGGGGTTTTTATAATAACAGCAAGCTAGTAGGGAGAAGATACATTTTGGCGGGAACCAATGGCACAGATTCCCTCCCGTGGAAACCAATCCGGCAGAGGATCCAAATCCTGCTCTCTGAACCATCAAATGATTGCCGTTCCCGCTGTAACTCGTACATTCAAATAAGGTCTGTAATACAACACAATACTCTATATTAAAACGTCTTGACTATGTTATTGCTTAATACACAACAGAAAGGGGACAGGATTCCTTGGAAAATGACTTTGGCAATCCCACCCACTATTGAACTCAATGTGTTTTGACTATACACAATTATGGATTTAGACATGACCTGCAGAACGTAACCCCCATGTAAGTTGTGGGCTTACTAAATGATTGTGGTGGCATGGGGACAATATCGCACTGTGACCCTAATTGATTGTGAGGCGGAAGCAAGGGAGAAGACAGGTCTAAAAAATGGCACTGTAGCAGCAACATTATCAGTGTTTGCCTATAGATGTGAGCAATCATGAAAGACTAGCAAGGAAAGGTTTTGTAAGCTGCCAAAGCAGTAAAACCAGGGATTCAGGCAGCAGAGCCCAGGACCCTTGCTCCCTCAATCAGCAATCTGAACAACATTAAGCAACACGTAGGCTAATAATATATTGACAATATTTATATAACACTATCAAACTGTTTCAAAATTCATAAACAGTGCAGGGAGTCACAAACTAATAAGAGTCTAGTAACTATTCCATAAGCAGAATGATTAGAATGGTATGTCACTATAAAGAAAGACTGAAATTGAGGCTGAATGCCTTTCCACAGGAAATATCATATCCAAAATGTCAAGAGTGAGAACAACAACACAGAAGTGAGATGGTAGGTGCTCCTAACATCACAGAAGGATGCTCCGAGCACAGCAGCAGACAGAAAAGTTCTTCCAGGATAATGAACTGTTTCAATAATAATTCTTCATCAGCTGGCAATAATGTAAAATGAAATCCATTACATTCAAATACAATACAGAGATTGAAATGACAGGCCTCAATCAGCAAGGCAATATGTGGGCAACTCATTGCAACGATTCCCAATGAAGACTTTCTCTCTTGTCCTAACAGTCTAGCATCTCACTAACAACTTGTCCTCCACCACCCACGCTGAGTACAGGCAATGAAATGACCAATTTAAGCATGTCCAATCAACACGTGACCACACACATTGCTGCAACCCGGAAGTGGCCAGAAAAGGGGATGGAACAGGGGCAGGTGCGTAATGGAGCTTACATATTCTCTGCCAACATGCATGGGGGCCAGGAACGCAACACCCGTGAAAAACACTCATTGCCTATGCTTCTGGCCAGGGTGGATAAAAATCGATTTTTTTTGAAAAAATAAAAAAAATCGGATTTTTTTAATTTAAATCGGATTTTTTTTATTTAAATTGGATTTTAAAAATAAAATGCTTTTGGAGGAAAAATCTTTCTAAATATAGTCTTCTATTTAAGTTACATTGTAGTCCAAAGGCTATTCATCAGGAAATAAGGATTTGTTTTAAGTTTATCAAGTGTGCTAAAACTCAGTCTAATTTTTTTTTTAAATGTTTAACCATATCAGTTAACAAACATGGATACATATGCTATCATGTTATTGTTTTAGTTAAATAAATTGTTTAAATGGTTATTAAAGAAATGATTATTTTTCTCCTTCCAATAAAGTACAGCAGAAAAGTTGTCCAAATATAAACAGTTAACTTATTAAACCTCACCATAATTTCATAATTATCTGTCTATGTATTTCTAGTAGTGTAACCAAATAAGTAATTTTTGATATAACTGTAAAAACTACTCTGAAAATTTATTATTCCAAAAATGAAACCTTCATATGGTTGTAAATATTAAGATTATACCAGCAAGAATGAGTCTTTCTGTAAAAAAAATATTTAAATCAAGTCTTACTGACTAGTGATTTAAATCAAGCCTTACTGACTAGTGATTTAAATCGTGATTTAAATCGTGATTTAAATCAATTTGATTTAAATCAAATCCACCCTGCTTCTGGCCTTTTCCCTTGTTCTCACCTGAACCTGAGCACAGCATGTTGTGACCACATCATCTGCCTCTGAACCTTTAGACCTCAGCCTGCTTGTACCAGAACTAGACTCCCAGTGGTGGTCCGTCTACAAGTCTGCCCAATGTCTGACAAGTTTTTTCCCCAACGAGCTTTTTGAAACCCCCCTAAACCCCTCTTTTTTGCATCAAATCCCAAACCTCATGCAAATTTGGCGCAGCACTAGTTTTAATTTCTTAGCCTGCACAACACAAATTTTTAATGCAGGCATTTTTCCAGCAAATGAATCAGATGAATTCCATTTCCATTGGCAAGAACTATGTTTTGGTAACTTCACGATTCTGTTAGCTTTCTGTGTTTCCGAAAGGATAAAAATCTTTTCTTTGTTCTCATCATTTAATTATACAGTAGGTTTGCATAGTTAGTTGATTTCCCAAGGCAGCATTCTCTGCATAATAACCAAGAATGTATACAGATATGGAAAGGGGGCCCTATTAAAAAAAAAAAAAAAGGTGGGACAGATAAGAAACAATACACATTTTCCCATCAATAATAATGGTTCTGATAACACTTAAAGCATCCTACTTGCAAAGTAGCCCAGAAACTGTGGTGGCCCCATTACATTTCTAGTAGTCTTGAGTTTTAGATTAAAGCATTAGAAGGAAGGCACCTCTTTCAGACAATGCCTATCAACTTTGTGCATCCTTTTATCATATCATCCAATTTACTAAACAGGCTCTTATGAACCATGTGTTTGTCATAATTTAATGTCTTGATAGGAGTTCCACGGACGCACAGGAGTACACATGGAGCTTGAATGGAAGGCTTAGGATAGAATCCTAGACCACTTACTTAAAAGCTATTTATAAACAAGTAGACACGGTCCAGCCAAAGTCTAGTACTTTTAACTCCCATTAATTTCCATGAGAGAATGACGTTTAGTTCTCATACAGTGAACTATGTGGAACTTAGATGAAGCCATATCATATAGCAATATAAATTGTCATAAATTCAGAGTGTGGGAGGCAAAACTGCTCCCTGGAGGTTGGATTAAACTGAAGAATTAAATCTAAAGAATAATAACAAAAAATTCTTTGCAATTTTTTTTACTGAATTTCTACAGAAATTATGAACACAATAGCAACTGCAAATAGTGTCTACTCAATGGGGAAAACAAAGAATTGTATAGCTGTCATTTGTCAATGTATTTCAACAGGTATTTTAATAGGTAATTATCAATTATGTTTCTTTTCAAGTAATGCAGTGTATAACAGAATGGGTTGTTGCACTACTTCTCAAATAATTTCAATGCTAAATTTTCCAAAATGCATGAAAACACAAGGGCCACATGCAAGATACCCTCATTCCTTACAGCTTCTCCAACACACAGTTGGGAACCTTTTGTTTATATGATCTAATTCAGGGGTCAGCAAACTTTTTCAGCAGGGGGCCGGTCCACTGTCCCTCAGACCTTGTGGGGGGCAGGACTATATTTTTTTTGGGGGGGTGAACGAATTCCTATGCCCCACAAATAACCCAGAGATGCATTTTAAATAAAAGGACACATTCCACTCATGTAAAAACACGCTGATTCCCGGACTGTCCGCGGGCTGGATTGAGAAGGTGATTGGGCCGGATCCGGCCCCCGGGCCTTAGTTTGCCAATACCCATGATCTAATTATAGTGGGGTGAGGTGCCATCTATATATCAGCTTTGATACTCTGCTTTGTTTTCAGATCACATAGACCTTTCCAATGTGAATATTTGTTGTCTTTTTCTTCCTTTTTTCAACAGTAAACAAGAAAGAAGAAGAAGAAGATATCTTGATATCCCACTTTATCACTACCCAAAGGAGTCTCAAAGCGGCTAACATTCTCCTTTCCCTTCCTCCCCCACAACAAACACTCTGTGAGGTGAGTGGGGCTGAGAGACTTCAGAGAAGTGTGACTAGCTCAAGGTCACCCAGCAGCTGCATGTGGAGGAGCGGAGACACGCACCCGGTTCGCCAGTTTACGAGTCTACTGCTCTTAACCACTACACCACTGTGACTCCCTACCACTGCAAAAGCCCTACCACTGCTTCAAGCAGTGGCCTCACTGCTTTGAAAGCATTCCTGGGACTTATTACATCAGGGCATTCTGTCCTAGGAATACACCTTGAGTAGCCAGAGCAGGGAATGGGGAAGCTTGGCCACCTCATATTAAAATTTGAAATTTCAGGAAATTCAAGATTCTTCAACACCCGCTGTGAGTAACTCAAAATCCCCCTTCCCACTCTCAAAGGACAATGGTCTCAAAAATATGCCCATCAGATATCTTAAAATTATCTTTGAAATTAACATGTACTATATCAAATAACAAGGAAGTTAAAATACATTATTAATAGCAAAAGAAAGGAAAAATTGTGGCTTCCACTTGTTTTCCAAGTGCTACTACCTACATAGATGTGACTGATATTAGAGACTCAACATTCTATATATATTGTTCCACCATTTAGATAGGTCTAGAAAGTATGATGCATGCATGCATTTTATTGCAGATATCCCCTTTAGTGTATTATTCACCCTCCTCAGTGTGCTTTATTCATTTTCCTGGAATAAGATAGTCACAGAGGAAGCAAAACACAATGGAAATTTGCTCATAGAGAGAAACACATGTCAAGCACTGTATATTATATAGTTGGAGCTGTGTATATTTGTTTTGGCATTCAAACACATGCTGTCAAAATATGCAAAATAACAATAAATATTGCAATATGTATCTTGCTATCCCCTTGTAAAAATACATCTGACTGTGAAATTGTTAAACATGACTTAAGCTAATTATTATTTGGTCTTGATAAAGTGGTGTTTTGTTTTGTTTTTCAATTTGGTCTCAAAATCAGTACCTTTGCTGCCAAAAGAATGTTTTTTGACATGACAAATGCTTGAAACAGCACAAAACATTATTAAGAGTGCTGTTCAGTCCATAATCTAGACTTGAAGCAAAAAAGATACAGCCATTGATTCCACACTGGGACAAAAACATGAACAGCTACAGGTTCAAACAAGCCACTGTATGAAATCTTAACAATGGACCTGTCTGATGTATATAAAATAAACCATTGAGAAAAAAATTGCCGTTTCACAGTCTTAAACTGTAAAAGGTAAGTTTTCCATGCTTTAAGGTTAGCTATAAAGATGGATGGTTCAAGACAGTGTACTAGCTACACAGTTTGTTCATTGGTTTCCTCTCAGGCTACAATTATACCTCTTCTATACTCCACCATTAAAACCATTTCTCTCCCATTGCTCCAGTTACAGGTAGGTTGCCGTGTTGGTCTGCTGTAGTCAAAACAAAATAAATAAATAAATAATTCCTTTCAGTAGCACCTTAGAGGCCAACTAAGTTTGTTCTTGGTATGAGTTTTCGTGTGCATGCACACGAAAGCTCATACCAAGAACAAACTTAGTTGATCTCTAAGGTGCTACCAGTACTGGAAGGAATTTTTTTTATCTCCCATTGCTGTTTAGCTTTGCTAAAGGTAAAACTACATATTACACACAAATGCATGTAATGCAACCCCAGTTATCTTTGAATAAGTTTCTGGATAGTGTATTTTGAATAGAGGTGGCGGTAGGGGGATGGAGGGAGTTTTCATCTCAAAATTTCCCTCCTCTGCTTTCCCACCATAGTTTCTGAAAGAGTGAGCATAACAGGGTAGATTCTCCTAATGAGTCTGCTCACTGGAAGCCCTGCACAAGACCATCTGCTTTCTTTCCACAGGGCTTTCTTTCCCCATTATTACCCTCAAAATTGTTCGGGGTTAGGAGAACCCCCAGAACAGCATGTGGGGATGGAGAAGGGGGATCATTCTGTCTGGTAACCTGAAATGCTTGCACTGATGGGACATTCATTTTAGCACAACACTGAATTCCGCCCTATTATTTGAAAAATAGCCATTGCACATCTTATGTTTTATGATGTTGTCTAATATAGGTCACAAAAAGTCGCTATAAAACATTTAAGGAGAGTTGAATTCAAGTTGTTTTGCCAGTTCTTGATTCATGTTCAAATTGTGGAACATCTCAGTCTGCAGGTCCAATGTTGTATGACGGCAAAGGACCTGAAAACATGCCACTATTAATTATTATTGGTTAATTATTAGTTAAATTTTTGACTTTTTATTGGAATTATTGCTATTGTTATTAATTAAATTTGTAAACCGTCCTTCACTCAAAGATCCCAGAGTGGTTCACAACCTATTTATATCTTTGTGAACTTCCAAAGCAACTACTCTATTCCGAACTTAAAAATGGAAAGCACAATGCTGATGGTCAACAAAAGAGGTTTAAAAACTGTCTCAAGGCAAATCTTTAAAAATGTAGTATAAACACTGACAACTGGGAAACACTGGCCTGTGAGCGCTGCAGTTGGAGAACAGCTTTTACCAAAGGTGTCATGGGCTTTGAAGACTCTTGAACTCAGGACGCAAGGGAGAAACGTACTAAGAGGAAGGGACGCTTGGCGAATCCACACCATGATCAACTCCCGCCCGGAAACCCATGTCCCCACTGTGGAAGGACGTGTGGATCCAGAATTGGCCTCCACAGTCACTTATGGACTCACTGTTAAAACCATGTTTATGGAAGACAATCTTACTCGACTACGAGTGATCGCCAAAGAAGAAGAAGAATTTAAAATATTCTTGCAATTGAAGTAGTGGACAACTGGCAGCAAAAAAAATAAATCAACTGGACTAAAGTTATTTTGGTCACCTGCTATTGAATTTATTTATTTCAAAATCTCCTCCCATCCCGTCTCCTCATAGAATCCCACCCCTCCCCACTACAATCCTCCACCTTTAGGATTCTGCCCGTCTCTTGTGACTGTGTGCGCATATATACATACTCACAAACACCTATCGATTATGTAAAATGACCTGATAATTCATTGAACTCTCTCTCACACACATGATTATTCTTTCCCTGCATAACAAATCCTTCTCGTGAAACTCGTTGCCAGACGCTGGTCCATTCATACGTCCCAAAGCTGTGGTAATCTTCAGTGTTAAGGCTGAACTAAGTGCAGGGACATTATTCTATTTTTCTGACATGTTTAAAGTTCTCTAATGAATAACGCTAACAGCTCATGGCTGCATGGACTGTCACTCCTTGCCCCTGAGGGCTTTAATGTCTTTAAAATAGGCCTCCTAGTTTGTATTTAACTACCTTGTCCACAGAGGTCTGAAGGGTAGAGCAGATCAAAGATGTGCTACATACATAAAAAGCAGCTGTCCTTCATTTGCCGTTAATTAACTTCATCTGACCAGATCTTTTACAGCCTCCTTGTCACATATTCAACAGTCTATAAGCCCTATGACCTGCTCCTAAGTACTGTACCATTGCAGACATTTCAACAAAATATAAATCTGAAACTATCTACTAAATAAATACTGGAAAAGGAAGAAATCTCTGGTTTCATGCTATAGGAGTGACGCTTCGGAACCAGTAAGATTCAGCCCAGTGTATATTGGAAAATGGCAGATTGACCCAACACTTGGAGCGTCAGGTAGTACTAAAATTTGGACACTATACTGAGGGTCTACCTATATTTATTTAACATTATCTATTAAATACTTTTATATACCACCTTTATCTTCCCAGGATGTCAAAGTGGCATACATGGTTCTCCTCCTCATTTAATCCCTGTAACAGCCCTGTGAGGTAGGTTAGGCTGAGAGGCAGTGACTGGCCCATGGTCACCCAGTGAGCTTCATGACTGAGTGGGAATTCGAACCCTGCTCTCCCAGGTCATACTCCAACACTCTAACCATTACATAGCACATAACTTATATGTTATGCCAATAACTTGATTAGGAATCACATCGTGTTGTGGTGGTTCTTTAAAAATAAACCCCAAAGGGGACAATTGCCTCAGGACCACAGCGTATGGAGAGGGAAGGTTTAAGCCTTCCTTCCCCAACCACAATTTTGTTAAAGATAACTTACTACCACCCCTCAGTGCGGGAAATTAGCATTAGGAGAAAATCCTGCCCCTGGCACCAATGGGAGGTTTTTGGCTAATGCAGGAGCAGGGGAGGGGCGTGTTACAGAGATCACAGGAGGAGAGGCTTAAACCTTTTCTCTCTGTATGTTTAGTGCTAATAACAATCACACCCTGAGACCAGTATGTATTATTTTTTTTTTTTGAGGGGTTTAGGGATGATGAAAACAGACCCTTGTTTTCTTCAGGCATTCCTTCCTATATATGAGATTTCATCAAGCACCCTGTAGCTATCTCTGTGAATGCACAGCTACACAAAACATCCTGTTACAGGTAGGTAGCCGTGTTGGTCTATCATAGTCAAAACAAAATAAAAAATAAAAAAATTCCTTCCAGTAGCACCTTAGAGACCAACTAAGTTTGTTCTTGGTATGAGCTTTCGTGTGCATGCACACTTCTTCAGATACGAAGAACATACCAAGAACAAACTTAGTTGGTCTCTAAGGTGCTACTGGAAGGAATTTTTATTTTTTATTTTGTTTTGACAAAACATCCTGCTATGATCACTGAATCATCATCATCATCGTCATCTATTATTTATACTCCGCCCATCTGGCTGGGTTTCCTCAGCTACTCTGGGCGGCTCCCAACAGAATATTAATAATAATAAAAATAAAACGCAATAAAACAGGTGAATACTACTCCTTGTAAATAATTTCTGCAGGTGGAAAGGTAGGACTTTAAAGAGAAATCTAGACTGAGAATGCAATGCTGTGCATAACTGCTGACTCTGGAGTAAAGCACCTCTGAGTTCACAGCAGCACACTGCAACAAAAAAAGCTTTAAAACCTTCTTCCTGAAAGTTTAGCTCTTCACATGTGGGTGTATCTTCTACATGAGAGAGCATTCCAATAAGTTAAGCCAGGATATTCTGCCTTTCAGGAATCACCTCTTCCCCAAGGAAGGAACCTGCTGAAGATCTGAGCTCAGTTTTTGAGACTCTCCTTACTGTCACATTGCCAACACAAGCGCAGCTGGTGAAGATGAGAGGCAGGGCCTCTTCAGGGCCTAAAGGATGGAATAGTCTCCCAAGAGAGGCTAATCAGGCCCCTTCTTTGCCTCCATTTAAACAGGCTGTTAAAACTACTTTATTCCAGCAGACATTTTTAGTTGAACCTTTGATAATAGGTTTTATGTCTGCTGTGGCTGATACAATGATGGTGTTTTGTTGGGGGGGGATTCCTGCTGTATATGTTTTGTCATTATTATTTTTATATTCACACACACACACACACACATTCAATATTATTTCTAATTTTTGTTGTGATTTGTGTTTAGAACTTGATTTTACCACATAAAAGTCAGGTATAGATGTCCATAAACGAGCAAAATAGGTAAATGAACCTACCTGCAATATCAAGTGATACAGACCAGGAAAGACTATGTTTCATAATATTTCCATACTTTTGAAAATAATTGGCTAAATAGGAAACACAGGGCCCATGCTGTATAAAATTATGTTATACAGCAAACAACTTTCAAGGTATCTCTCTAACTCTCCCCTTCATAAGAAGCCGCCTTCCTTATCAAGCCAGTGGGAGGTGGCATTGCAGACAGGCATCCAGGACCCCCAGTGACCCGGATTGGGGGCGGAGGGATGCCGCCCACGTCATGGGGATTCCGGCCGCTGGCAGTACCTCTTCAGGGTTTCAGACAGGAGTCTTTTGAAGCTGTATTCAGAGCTGCCAGGGGTTGAACCTGAGAGCTTTTGCATCCACTAAGCCAGTGTTTCTCAACCAGTGTGCCTCCAGATGTTTTGGGACTACAATTCCCATCATCCCTGACCACTGGTATTGCTAGCGAGGGATGATGGGAGTTGTAGTCCCAAAACATCTGGAGGCACACTGGTTGAGAAACACTGCACTAAGCTACGGCTGTTCCACTAGAGTTGCCAGGTTAGGAGCATCCCAGAAACCAAGGTGTCAGAACCCAAATGTGACACCTCGGGTCGGCCCCTGATAATGTCATGGGGCAGGCCTTGGAGATGGGTGTTAATTGGAAGAGGGGAACAAATGAGGACAGATGCATCAGAGTCTCTAGTATAATTTGCAACTGAAGTGCTCTCTTGCGCTTCCCCTGTCTGTCTCTCTGTGTGGATGGATAGATAGATAGATAGGTAGGTAGGTAGGTAGGTAGGTAGATATAGATAGATTAGATAGATAGGTAGGTAGATATAGATAGATTAGATAGATAGATAGATAGATAGATAGATAGATAGATAGATAGATAATGATGATGATAGCTAGCTAGCTAGCTAGCTAGATAGATAGATAGATGATAGATATAGATAGATAGATAGATAGATAGATAGATAGATGATAGATAGATAGATAGATAGATAGATAGATAGATAGATAGATAGATAGACAGTGCTATTTTTCTAGAAAAAGAAGTACCAGAACTCACGATGATCACCTCCCACACCTGAAAGGTGCTGGAACGGAGTTCTAGCAAGTTCTGGCTCAAAAAAAAAGCCCTGGATATAGATATAAAGATATAGACTTAAAGGTAGTGTTACCCACCTGGAAGGAGCCAGGCAAACCTGGAGACTTCAGGTCAGACATGGAGGTCTTCCAACCCTATTTTCCACACTTAGAAGGATCACCCTGCAACTCAGACCAGCTGAAATCAAATGTCAGTATTTTTGTAAGAGGGAGAGAGAGGGGAATGTTTTAAGTATCAAAACAATCTTTTTCAGAAAAGTGCTTGCCAGTCTTATTATTCTGCCCTTCTGCTGGCTAGAAAAGGCTGAATAGGCAGACTGTGGGGGGAAAGGCAGCCTGGTCCCTCTAGCAGGGTGGTGCTGAATGACAACTTTCAACCCCATCAAGCAGGGCTGGGGGTGGCCATGGAAGACCTTGGTATTTGACTGATACCCAGTCTCTTCTGGCCTCTTTGCAGGCAGCAGGGCTAAGGGTTAAACTAAAATCAAAACCAAACATTTTTTAGCATCTCCTTAGGGAAACTGCATTTCTACTACAAGGATATAAAATGTTGGTAAGTCGTGCCAGTATACATCTAATAGCCGATTTCCAGATGGATGTTTCAATCTTCCATTTGCAGCTGCTTCACTACGAACATTACGTAAGGACACAGAGTGAGGTTTTCTTCCTCTTAAACCGCCAGACTGCAATGGCACTTGCCTTATTCTATTTAATAGTTAAGTCAAGAATGTTTTTCCGTTTTTGTGGAAAAAAGCTCCTCTCTCTTTTTGTCTCTCTCGTACACATAGAGGGGGGAAGTGGAAGAGATCTAGTTCAGCGAAACTCTATCTGCACAGGGTTGGCGGGGATGTCATGACAAAACCAACAGCAAATAAAGAACATTACAGCAAGCATTTTTGTCAGCAGAGATATTTACGGTGCAGAAATTCAGAAGATTGTGATCAGGGTTTCAAATTCAGAAAGCATGGCTGTGCTGGCTGGTGCTGATGGGAGTTGTAGTCCCCAAAAAGCTGGAGGGCACCTGGTTGGAGAGGCTGTCAGAGGGTAAAAGAGCTAAAATCTACACCTGTGAGCAGCACCATAGTATATCTGGAAAAAGTGTTCTTAATTATTGTTTATTAAAGGCTTCACGTACACAAATACTTTAATATTTTACTACCATTTCCATAGATATTACTGTATATTGAGAAAACTTCATGCATGCAACTATAAAATTACCCCCTACTGCCAATTTATCATCTGGATATTTAACTTTTAAGTTAAGATTTTTTATATATAAAAAAAATTATACTGGTACTGAACCTGTGAAGAATACTGAGTGTAGATTTAAATATAGTAGAGAAGAACTGTGGTGTAAACATATGTATGACTTGATCAAGTCACAAATAAGTTATTTGTTTTTCATGCGAGAAGTACATAATTGTCCATTTAAAATCGCTGGGACTGAAATAGTGCAATCACAGATGTCTTTTTTTAAAAAAACAGTGCAATCCTATCCATCCACTCAGAAAAAATCCATATCAGATAGCTCAGTTGCTAGAGCCTAAGACTCTTAATCTCAGTGTTGTGGGTTCGAGCCCCATGTTGGGCAAAAGATTCCTGCATTGCAGGGGGTTGGACTAGATGACCCTCGTCGTCCCTTCCAACTCTATGATTCTATGAAATTTAGACCTGCAAACTAAGCAGGGCAGGTAGGTAGCCGTGTTGGTCTGTCATAGTCAAAACAAAATAAAAAATAAAAAAATTCCTTCCAGTAGCACCTTAGAGACCAACTAAGTTTGTTCTTGGTATGAGCTACTGAAAGGAATTTTTTTTTTTATTTTGTTTAAACTAAGCAGGGTATTTCTATACAGGTTTTTTTTTTCAGGGGACAGTTGGGGCCAATGGAACTGCCACTTATTAAGCCCAGCTGGGCTTGCACCAGCTATAGTACAAAGTGTGAGGAGGCTTTTTACCATCCCCATTTTTCCTTCACCGGTTTTTCTTCTTTTTATTTTCCCAGCCACTGCTTCCAATGGAATACCATTTCCTGGCATGTCCAGGGAATGATAGAGATTTGGAGCCGAAGTCTCCTCCACTCTGAACCTTCCTGATGCTGGTAGAGGGAACCCTGTTAATGGAGAGGTCAATGGTTAATGGAGCTGCCTCTCCAGGCTGATCTAGTTGAATACAGCCCTGCATGGGGAGGTCTGCGGTATCCTGTGGTCCCCAGGACCATAGGTTTGCAAGCTAAGTTTGATTGAAGCAGTGAAAAATCTGCACATAGGTTGAATTCTGCACTAAAATATTACATGAAGAAGAAGAGAGAAACCACGAATGAGCAACAGGACTGTATGTTTTGGGAAGCATGGCTGAAAGCCATAAGTGAGATTCTTGTAGTCTTGATCCTTCCGCAGATCTAACTCCTTATGCGCAAGGAGTTTCCCCAGCCATGCAGTCTGTCCCATTCAACAGAGAGGGAAATTCCACTCTCATTTCATGTGGCACAAATTGAGCTGTCTCCTCCGTGAAGTACATGGAAAATCCCATATGGTCAGGAAGCTCTTTGTGTATTTGAAATCTCACACGCCAGCTTACATGTTTTCAAACATATCTTAACCATAGCTGTCAACTTTTTCCTTTTTTTTGGGTGTGGGAAATTCCCTTATTCCGAATAGGATTCCTCGCAAGAAAAGGGAAAGGTTGACAGCTATGCTCCTAACCAAGGGGGTATGTGTGGTGCAGAAAGCTTCTTAAGGACCTACATCATTTGCCAAATGCTATGAAAGGTGCCAGATTCCAAGCATAAATCTAAGCCATCCACACACCCATATACATGCTTTTTGTACTAGTGCTGCACAGAAAATTTCTACTATTTCACCATCACCATTCTCCATCAGTTAATGAGGAAATACATTGTATTTGAAAGTGGTCAAAGGGGTGGGTTGGTGAAATTCTCATAGGTGTAATGTGGATGTAAATGCCTTGCATTTGAGGTGGCCGAGGGGGTGCTCATTTCTTCCATTTTACTTATCATCTCTTTGATATGTAAAGATAGTAAGAATATAGATACAAAAATAAAATTATGCAAAATCTTTGTTCCCATCCCTCTGCTTCTGAAACTTGCTAATACAAAATGTTTTATTTCACTTCCACAAAATGTCTAGGAATAGATTTGAAAGCCCTCATGGAGGAGGGAATTATATACCAGGAGAGGGGGCCTCTCTGTGTGTCCCTACTAGGGATAGGGGGTTCAATTTAGTTCAAATTTAAAGGTGAACCTACCTAATTCACAGTATGTGAACCAAACACAGCTAACCTTTGAGGAGAAATTCACACCAGCATGCTGATGAATTTTCATGATGACTTTTTAAGCGGAATTAAACTGGTGTGGAAATGTGGAGAACTGAACATAAGGTTGAAAAAAAACATAGAAACAGAGAGGGAACCAAAGGGGCATATTGTCCTCTCTAAGGTGCTACAGTATATCTAGAATCCCTACTTGATGTAAGGAGTGCACTATCAATCAATTATATTCAGCTCACAACAGCAATAGAATAGGAGGAAATACTCAGAATTCACATCTAGTATATTAGCATAATTACTGACCAATACCACACATTCATGGGCTGAAAATAAAAGGGCTAAATCCTGAAAGGTGACTGGCAACTATTCAAGGATCTTCACACTGCACACAGTTTTGTTGAGTACCGTGTTGTGGAAACAGGTGATGACAGCATTATTATTTTGTGTTATTTTAGCCTTCGTTGGTCTTCCGAGTATTTTTCACCACTCCCATTTGCTGGCAGCATATCATGGCTGAGTTTCAACAGAAATCTACTATGAGTTTTGTGCTAACTGGAACATGTCAGCATGTACAGCCATACCCAGAATTAGGCTGTCTTTTGCACCCACATCACATCAGCAGAATACTAGCCTTCGGGAAATCTCTCTCTCTCTCTCTCTCTCTCTCTCTCTCTCTCTCTCTCTCTCTCTGTGTGTGTGTAGTATGTTTTTATTCTAATGAACACTACTGAACAACATTGTAGTAAAGGATGATCTAATTTTTTGCCCTGAGAACTGCTTCATTTTATTTATTTATTTATTTATTTATTATTATTATTAATATATCACCCCATACCCGAAGGTCTCAGGGCAGTTTATGGGGGGGGGGGGTTAGTACATACCTGAAAACATTTTGCATTCACACATAAAAATATGAAATGGAACATGCTAAACAAGCATCTGAAAACTCATGTATGTAATGTTACACTTGTTAGAGAGCTGAGATTAGCTGCAACTTCCTGACATTGTTTCAGCCCTGAGTTTGGCGGTGTGTGATATATGAAGCAGCCTTTTGACTAGTGTTTCTCAGTAAGATAACCAGGTTCTAACTTAATTAGCACTGAAGACTCTTCTGTAGTGAAAACAGTCCCACCTTTTTTATTATTGCTCTCATCTGAGGGATTCCTTCTCACTCTAGATATGCAGTCATATGAACTATGCAATTTCTAAATCAAAACACACTACAGAAATAAGAATTGCCTTGGTAACACATTATCTTTCAAACAACCCAACAAATATCAGTTCCATAAAGGTAAAAAATAGAAGACAAATCACAACGGTACCTTACAAGTACTTCTACTTTTAAAATGACCAGAAACATTCAAAGCTTTATGTTTTACATCTGTTTTAGGGTTTGTCTGGTCTTTGCTCTGCAATAACAATAGCAGCCACATGAAGTAAGGAAAAAGTCAAATTTGCACTTCAATTTCCTACTCTTGAGCAGCATATATCTGCAAGAAACCCAGTTGTCTTTTCCAATTCTGGTGGGTTATGGTTAGGTCAGCTCATTTAATATGATCAGTTCTTTGCTTTAAATTGAGGCCACAGATGCTCTGGGGTGTATAAAGTATGTTCACAGTCACACAGCATCATAGGTTTTTGTGTGATAGTAGCTAAGAATGAATTTTAAAATTTCCATGGATACATGCTTCACTTGCAAGGATGAGGTTGGCTAACTTGTTGCACCAATGGTATTTGCGCAGTGATGGGAAACTGAAAGGATTACTTTGTTGCTATAATGGCTGGTGGTCAAGGCAGCAGGAGAAGGGCCTTATTCCTACTTCCAGGAAGAGACATGATCCATGAGCTTCACCTCCACCTGCCACAGTCCCTTTCAGCATCAGCAGCAATGGGGAGCGTTTCGCTCCTCCTCTGTGTTTGCTAAATGTAAGGATAGGTTCCATTGCATTTAGTGGACTTTTCCTTTTGAGTAAATGTATTGAGGATCAGGGTATTAGTCTCCACCCAGCTTGTGGTACTGGTTAAAACCCTTCAATTGACTGAAACTTGGCAACCGGACTTGACAGAACATGAGAGGATTGTGAGTCAGTAAAGGATCACTATCCAGCTATCTTCTCATGTGTATCCAGCAGCCGTAAAGCATTATGAGTTGAATCTAGACAGAGTATTTAGCTGTTTGTAGACTTCAGAGCAATCTGGGGGGAAACACACAACTGGAAAAATAATATGACATATACTTGAAAAGATGGTTAACAATTGAATGCTGTGTTTTGCTCTGCAGAATGAAAGTTCTGCATCCTTTCCTCTACCCAAAAAACTTGCAAACCTAAACAGAGTCAGTAGTATGCATGCTAGTGGGGGCCAGTCACAAGCTATGACTTATATTTTGTATGTGTGTGTGTTGGGGGGGGGGCACAATCTGTTTCAGAGCTGCTCTGTGTGTTTCCAATTGACTTATGATTCAGAACCAAATTAGATTTGTTAAAAACAAACATTGTCCTTCGTCCCCAATTCATTATAATGTCAAATCTGAAATTGGCTGTCTCTCCTCCCCTTTTTTCCTCTATTCTGCTACACCCTTCCACATGCTTTCTCGCTTCTGGGCTCCCTATCCCTTAGCTTCTCTATATTCCAGGACTTCTCACCCGCCATCCTGTCTCCATGTCAGATTTCAGCCGGAGACGAACTGACAAATTTCCCTTCCCTCGCAGAAGCTTAGTTCCTAGATCAACTGAAGATTCTCAGCACACAATGACTGAGGCTTCACAGCCACAAGAGCAATATGATAAAGACTGTTGGAAATTTATTTCATGACCTCATCAATCTTCTCTCAAGTAAACTTGAACAAATGTTATAAATAATACAGGTTTTAACAACTCCCTTTAAAAAAAATAAGTTTAAAAAATATGTCAGATATCAGATTCAGGACAGACAGCAGCACTTTTTTTTAACAGTCACCATCTCACCATCTCACTTTAACATTTTCACAATACATCCATGTTGATACTCACAACTGATCAACCCTACACACATAACATGTGAACAACACTTGCAGGATGCCTAAAATTTCTGTGGCAAACGTCTTACTTCTAGTCCTTTGTGGCTAACACTAAAGATTTACCAGCCCATCAAACCATATAACAGTTTGACACTAATAAGCAAGTGTGGTCAGCAAGAGATTCTGACTCAGAAGCTTTTCAATGGGCTGCTTTCATTCAACTCCTGTTTTATTGCATTCTTTAACACTGGGCAAAAATTAAAAGCAGAGACATAGTAGTGTGATGGAAACAATTCTAGAGAAAATATGAACTTTTTCATTTTGGACTGAAATAGAGCGGGACCCTCAGCCGAAGCAAAGAGAGAAGCATTGTGCAAATCTCTGTCTTGAAACCGTAGCTCTAATTTTGGGGTATATTTCTGGGAAGCTGCAAATAGTTATGTAATATAAAAATCAAAGGATAATCATTAGTGTTTACATTTGTCACATTGATAGAACCTTGATATTTGAGACATTTGTCCAGACTAACCATAGAAACTGAACGTGAGCATAATTTCAGATTGCATTAATTTGTGTTTTATAAACTTCAGACCTTTAAGTTCCAATATCCAAAGAAACTGTGTGGCCATTGGTTTTATAATTTTAAGTAGTTTCATAACAGTACAAAAGTAATGAGGATGTCAGCACACAATTACATCTCTTTTTAATTCTTTTGCGGTTTTCAAAACTGCAAATGGGCCAGCACATGGTGATAATAACACGGAACCATGTGAAATGCAATGGCACATGTTCCAGTGTTGTACTGCTATTTTAATTTAAGGCTGAATCAGTATCAATGGCATCTATTGGATAGCACATGTGATTTCCATTGTATTTAGGCTTTCCATATTTTTTAGCTTAAAATTTCTGGCAACTTGGCTGGGCAGGGAGTACTGGGGCAGATCAAGGGGGGGGCACACAGGGAAGAGGGCACAAGAGCAGATTCTGCACCTGTCACAGCACCTTATTGCTTGGCAACCACATACTTGGGGTGGGCGCGTGATTAGCAATGTGGCAGAACAATACACTATGTGGCAGTACATGTGAAAGAACCACACACATTGGCACAGCAGCAACAAGTGTTGTGGTGTGTCAAAGATGGTGCCGCAGTGTGGATACATCAGCTGTACTGTTTATGCATGAATGTAAAATGGAAATATCATTCTTAACAATTACTCAAAACATCATTTCCCTATTTGTTTGTTGTTTATTTTATTTTATTTTTTATTTTATTTTTCTGGTGGTAACTGAGCCAAATTTCTTACTTTTTACACAGACATTATTCTAGCATCTGGGTCAGAATGAAGTTAAAAAAAACAATGGTAGCTTGACCAGTTTTCCCCCAACATGGTTTGCAGTCCGACTAGTAACAAAACCCATGCCCATTTTGCAAAAAAAAATAAGGAAAAAAGACTTGGTGTTCTATGCTGCCCCATTGTATCTCATTGTACCCAGGTGATGGTAAAACTTCAAAAAGCAGCTGGGCTGAGGGCATTACCGAAACATTTGTACACTAAAATGTGTGACTTTATGCTACACAAAGGCAGCGCTATTGTATTAATCCAACACAAGAGAGTTGTGGCATGGATACCTCTTTGACTGCTGGCACTGGTCTGGAGCTAATGCAAATATCACACTATGGATAAATCCCTTCTCACAGTGATTATACCAGTAGGACCACATGATAAGAAAAGATATCAGTAGTTACAGAAATTGATAAAGATTAAAGAGAATTTATTCTGGAGACAAAGCAAGTGACTGTTATATTTTAAAAATACATCTCCCCCCCCCAAAAAAAAGGTGTCTGCAGTGTGTGATTTTATAGCATCCAAGACAACTGAATGCCAGTTGTTAAAAGGCAGAATTTATAGTCAACCATTTAAAGTAGGCAGATATAAAAACAGTTGTGAAAACAACCTAATACTTTGTCATATGCCTTTAACTACCTTTTAAAATAACTAATGGAAAACACTCTTAAACATTCTCTGTGAGTGGAATTGTAAAAGGTCCCTTTTCAGATTCGGCTTTTAAGTGTAAAACAACATGGAGACTTTTGAAATCGCTCTCCTTCTTTGACGCGAGGAAAGAGAGCAATTTATCAACACTCGCTTGGTAAACCTGACAGGATGAACTAATGAAGCCCATCTGTATAAAAAGAGAGAGAGAAAGACAGTGGGTCAGTTATTTCACCCCACCCCCACCCCCGAGTCCATTTAAGAAGGCACTAATAATCTAAAGGTACATTTGCCTCTTCGTAATATTTAAGATAATAAAGATATGGCTCAGCTGCCTTGAGTGCAAGCACTGTGGAAAGGTAGAATACAGTATACTTTGAAGCAACCACTATAATAACAACAATAGTAAAAATGGTGGTAGGAAAGGTGAACACTCAGTTATTTCCCAGTTGGCAACTGGGAAACTAGGGATTAAAAAAGTTAAATGTAAACAAAATAAGCATAGGTTGCTATCAAATACTACTAAAAGCCTATTCAATTACTTGGAAAAAGTTGATTCAAACATTTGCAAGAATTCTGATGTGACCCCTAGTCTTAAATTAAAATAAATCTGGCTACCGACTTACTTGTGGACATTCTGCTTTCCTATATTTATCAAGGATAAATGCTTTATTTTTGTGTTTAACTTGGCATTTTAAAAGGCATTGCAATTTGATGATTGAATTTGGGGCAGAACTACATGTTACATGTTAACGTTTGCAATAAAAGCCTGACAGCTTCTACTTCTAGGCGGAACCATTTCAGCAGAGGGTGATTTGAAGCAGAAATGGTGTGGCACCTACTGCTTTCCCCGTGAAACTCTCCCCAATTGCTTCCCTGCCTGCAGAGTTCCAGATGTGTAAGGTAAACAGATGTCTGGAACCCTGCATGGTGAATAAAGCAGCTGAGAGGGAAAAGTGGTGACTGGGAAAGACCTTGTCTCCTTAAGACTTGTCCGCATCCAATCACTTCTTCCAAAGTTGTTGTTGATTTCTCGGACAAGGTAGCCAACTTGGTGCCCTCTTGAACTTGAAGGACCAGAGCTCCCATCATCCCTGATTATTGACCGTGGTACCTGGGGCTGATGGGAGCTGAAGTCCAACAACATCGTGGGTTTTAATTACATGCATTTGCATGTAAAGTTCTGCTCTGCCCTAACAATTCCACTTCGACAATATGTAGGCTTCTTTCCCTTCCCTCTTTGGGCTAATCAAAAACATAAAATAGACCAACTGAGTACAGAAGAAGCCCATCTAACCTAGCAAGTTAGTTTTTATTGATTATTAGTATTGCACAATCATTGCACAAGAAAGTGTATAGAATATAAAACAAGACCAAAAGAAACCCCAGAGGAACTTACAAAAACACTATAGATGCTGGCATGCCGGGGTTTTTTTTGCCATTGGTTGTAAGCGGATTGAAAATTGCTACTCTTTTCATTATGGGTGAAATTTTATGACACATATGACTCATTACAAAAGGCCATTACAGTTGCTGGAATTATGTGGGTTATAAACATATTTAGACCCAAGCCAGAGTCTGAGAACTGGCTCTTATTGACAGTAACTCTGGATAAAACAGCATAGGATAGTGTCATTGGTGTGGATTTAAGGCAATGCAAATTGAATAGCTGGTGAGTGTGATATATCACTTATCATAGAGGCACTCAATGTGAAGTTAGTGCAGCATGCATGCAGCCACTCAGTGAGGTGGTTGTCTATAGCATTCTGTTCCCCCTGCTTACCTGGACCTATGATCAAGTACCCATGTGTAATGAAATTCTCTTCTGAAAGGGCAGGCTTACCAAATGATTTAAATTGCCACTTAGTAAACAGTCACTTGTAGTCATTCAGTGATATTATAATATCCAGCCAGAAGAACATCTCATATTCTAGGGGACAAGCCCAATGGCTAGAGAAATGTACGTCGAAACTCTGCTGCAGAGTCATTCATTCACAACTGCTTAATTGCCATTTTTATTTGGCCTCTTAATGTGGAACCCAGTGGTGAATACCGAACTGCTCAGTTAAGTACTAATGTCAATTTCTCTACATCTGGTAATCCATCAGACCATGCCTTGTGCAAATAAAATGCATGTTCTGAAAAGTACCCCTTTTTCCTGATTAAAAATTGTTCTGGGAGGGAAGTTGAATAATTTTCTAAGCTGCTTGAACAAGAGTTTATCTGCAGGAAGTAAAAATGACTGATGAAAAAGATCCCATGGTTTCCTGCCCAGAGAGGGATCGAGTAAATAATGAATTAACCACAAACAAAATTAACTCTTTTTGAGCAAAGGGGTCATTTCGCTAAACTAGCAGGGTCTTTGCAAAAATGATGAAAAGGCTTTCAAATATTTTGGGCGGTGGGGAGGGGAGAATGAGAGCAATTTAATTACCCTCCAAATATTAGTCTTTCTTTTTACCTCCTCTTCACACTATTCCGTTTTTAAATTTAGGACCAGGATTTATTTATTAAAAAAACCAAAAACTATAACTTGCCTTTCAGTATCACACCCTGGTACAAATACTAGAAAATAAACATACCTTACAATAGTCAATTCAAAAACACTTCGTCAAAACAAATAAAGGCAGCTAAAAATTAACAACATCCACCAACAGGCAGCTTAAACAACTCCCTGAACCTTTAAAATGTAAGGGCATATAAATGTGTCTTGATCTAGCCAAAAAATGGTAACAATGTTGGAGAGCATTGCACAAATGGGGTGCCACTACAAAGAAGGTTCTGTCCAGCATCATCACCTGGTAGGTTCACCACTGGCAGGAGTTTAATGAAATTAAATAAAAGCTCTTTCAATAATTCTGATTTTTTTTGGGGGGGGGAGAGCAAATCTTCCAAATCAGGTTGACATTCCATGGAAAAAATAATAAATATTGACTTGAAATCACCATTATAATTCATAATGATCTTCACTCAGATGAGACTTTATTATTTGGGGGAGCCAAATATTTAAATCTCTGACAAAACATCTAACACATTGAATACTAAAACAACAGAACAAAATAAAAACACCCTGCAATAATAATTATGGCATAGGTTTTAGAAATAACTATTTTTCTAAAGTGGCAAGGTTTATTGAAGTACTTGTGTGGCTGTTACCTCTTCTCGACTACAGCTATACAATTTGTGTAATGAGATTCTAGACACATACATTCACATAATGTAGAATTACAGCAGAGATAGGGAACCTCTTGTTGAACTTCAACTCCCATAATCCCTCACTGTTGGCCGTTCTGGCTGGGGCTGATGAGAGTTAAAAGCCCTAAAACATCTGGAGGGTCATAGGTCCACCACCCACCCCCAGGACCGAAGGGCTTTTTCCTGAAATAATAAAACAAATTGGGAAAACAATAGCTTTTATTTAAGTATCAGCACCCCCACATTATCTGACAAAGTGCCACGAGTTCAGCAAAAAGATTGCTGTATACTATGTAAAGCAAAATGTCTAAGGTGCTACCAGATGTGCAGAGTAAGGTATGAACATTTTCTGGATTTTGGCTGGAGTACAGTGCCAGCGTTAGCCCAGTCCTCCAGTCTTTCCAACCATGACAGCTTCCTGCTAACCTTGGCCAAACCATTAGTCTCTGTTCCATTTGCCAGACAAAATGGTAATTAGCAAGCAAAGCGTATCAGATTGGATCAAAATGTGTCCCGCTGTTCTCCAAAGGACATATTTAATGAACGAAATGGCCTTCAATCCAGCAGAGGATTTTGCTAGTGAAGGGAGAGGGGATTTTTGCCCACTCCCATGAACCCTTTCCTCCATTCCAGACTGTTCCTGAAGGTCTCCCCTAATGTCCACGGTATATTTTTAGGGGCTGTAGGGTAGAATTCACCTTCACCCTTCCATTAATAGGTGCAGGAGGCACTCTTTCCATGTATGAAACTTTGCTCATAGATAGCTATCTTGAATCTGGTATGGAGATAACCATATAATTATTTTTAAATGACCTCTTTTATGCAGCCTTTTCTGTTCTCACAAGCAGCGAAACTAGACATGAAGCAAATCTTTGATTTTCTTTTTCTTTTCTTTTTCTAATTAGCAGATCCAGAGAAGATCAGGAATGGCATGATCTGAACTCTTCTCTGGCTCCTTTCTCTAATATAATCGCCACCCCACAAAGCTGCTTATTCACTCCGCAGATGGCCATGGGTCTCTCAGTCTCCCCTACCTCACAGCGTTGAGAGGATAAAAATGGGATAACCTTAATGTATATCTTCCTGTGCAACGATATAATAAATATACTATTAAATGAATTCCGTAATAAGTTTTGATTCACAGTAACATAATAAACAAGTAGAAATATTTCAAACTGTAATTACCCGACTCATTTAGACTTTGTCTCTTCAATTAAGTAAAAAGCACAGTCTTTGCACAAAGTATGTTTTATCTGCTTGAACAAAGAAATGCATTTCTAAAGTGTCTTCCATCTTCTAAGTTCACAAGCCATGAATCACACCAGATAAAGACCAGATAGCTACACCAGAGGGAACCGAATACTAGTGGGTTACTGAACACCAAAGTAAATCTGTGCCTGCCTTTTCCAAGCTGAATCACAAACAGTCCCCACCCTTCTATGATCCTTCTTCAAATAATCCCTTCATTTACGTGAGGTGCACTTCCTGAAAGTAACAAATAAGCTTGACTCGATGAGTTATCATCTCATTAGGACTTGTGAAGCTGCTAAATGGATTGGAATGCTCCCTTTAACAAAACTTCTTCTGCCTCTCCTGAGGTTTTCAGCTCTCTTGTTACTTCTGTGGCCTTTAAAGCAGGCACACAGATTGAACCATAAAATGTCTGCCTCATCCGAGCAGTGGATTTTGGAAATACACTGTATGCAGGGACTTTCAAGTTAGCTTGAAGATTCAGTGATGACAATAAGCACAATTAATGATCTCAAGTCCTTTGAATTACTGTGATGTACTGTATATATCTGAACATAATGACACATAATGTGTCATTTTGTTTTAAGAAAAGCTGCCTCGGAGACATGAGTACAAAACCTTGAAAAAGGATAAAATAATTAAGATTAAAGAATGCATACAATGATTCTTAAGCTGATTTTATGATTATTGTGGTCTCCTTGCTCCATTGTCACTGCCAATTCTGTGACAAAGCAAACGCCAAAAAAATTAATCTTCATAACTAAACATCTACACTTTTTAAAGTTATTCCTAAAGGAAGCATTTGGAATATGAAAGGTTTTGAAAAACTGGGTGTTCAGCTGATTGCAATGGAAATAATATCTAAGTAAGTGTGCTTTGGATGGTGGTTCTGTTCACCATATCTACATTTATAGTATTAAAATAGTTCATTTCAGATAAAAACCATAGACTAGTTCTATAGAATTACCTAAAACCACAGCATGAGCATCTAGCTTTCAAGTGTATTTTTCCAACCCTGACATCAAAGCATATAAACTCAACTTTTCACATTAATTGAAAAAATGGAAGTATGAAAAATTTCCATTCATATCTGCTCAGAATTAAGTATCATTCTATTTAATGAGGCATATTTCTCAGTAGACACATATATGCAGTAGACACATATAGGATAGCATTGTAAATCAATCAAACTCATTAATTCCTAAATTAACTTTAGTCTCCAGAACTAAATTTTCATGTGAATTAAAAAAACTAATTATCCAAGCAAAACTGTATGTAGTAAGCAGTCATTGCCCATTCTGTAATTTGAAAAAAGAAGAAGAAAAGGCTCTCTGCTTCTAAAGAATGTAAGAATACCATCTGCCATTGTTTATTTCTTTTTGTGATAATAATAATAATAATAATAATAATAATAATAATAATAATAATAATAATTTTTTTTTTGCACCCCGCCCATCTGGCCAGGTATTCCCAGCCACTCTGGGCGGCCTCCAACAGATATTAAAATACATTAAAATATCACAGGTTAAAAACTTCCCTAAATAGGGCTGCCTTCAGGTGATGTTTCCAAATCGTTTTGCAGATTATTGTACCTTGCAACATTATGTTGACAGTTCATTCCTGCTCATAACTAATTTGTAACATTTAAAGTGACTTAGCAAATGCAAATTAACAAATGGAATGAATATGGTTTTTCATTTGCAGAACATACGCATTACATTAATTGGTATCTTTTCTATAAAAGAAAGCACTCTGAAACAGAAAAATCCTTAGATGTTTCTTCCCCCCTTAATGTCTCCCATGCCATGTATGCCTTTCCCCCCCTTTGGTTTCATTTCCCATTTTCTCACTTTTCTATAGCAAAAAATTATTTTTTTGCTGCCACATTAAAAATACCCAATGGAAAGAAACAAAGCTTTCTTCTGGAATTCTGCAGCCTAACCATTATTTTACCAAATGATTGAAAAGCAACCTAATCGTGATTGTACTCCTGGCCTGGTCCTGTTTTACTGAGGTCAGTGGAAGTTGGCCCCTTATGAAATAAAAAATTTCCCAGTGCAGTGTAAAAGGAAACCATGGGAAAATAGATAATGTTTTTCATGGCTAAACTAGACATTGTTAAAAGAGTTTAAATAGGAAAAGAAATGTTTTTGATGCAGTCTAGTCCAGTTCTTCTATACTTGTACCTAGGGCATTGCAACTAATGATTTGAACTGTTTTCTCCACAAATTTATCTCGAATTTTCAGTCAGTACTCTCTAGTGGAAGAAGGTAGCTATCACTCACGGTCCATAATGATCTGCCATATGTGTGCGAAGCAGATATGGAGTGAGCATTTAGAAAGCTGGTGGAGACAATCTGAACATTTCCCAAAGATACAGCTAATTCATCTCAGCAAATGAATATAATCGGAAGTCAAGGCTGGCAGGAAAATGAATGCCGAAAATGAATGAATGGACCCTTAGATTTAGAGCCATAAAGAAATCTAATCCTGGAGAGGCAGACAGCTTTGCTGTTAATTCTCTGTATTGACCACCTCTTTCCATATTTATTTATTTATTTGCAGGGCCTTGCTGAAAACCAGTGGCTGTTTCATTGCGTACCCAATAAAACGCTGTGGTTATTCTGGGGCAGTTGGCGTACATTTTCACACCCTGCCTTCTGTATGTGTTTTGCACCTGGACACTTGATTCGTTTTCCCCCTCTCCCTCACCTGCAAATAAAGTGCATGTTTATAGAGCCATGGAGTTGTTTGTGGACATTCCTTGTCTTCTCTCTCTCTCTCTCTCTCTCTCTCTCTCTCTCTCTGAACGTTTCAGAATAGCAACTTGTTCTTCGATCACTGGGGGTGGGAAGACATGAGCACAGAAGCTTCAGTTAATGAAAAGTTGCCATATACCTGATCTGTTTGTTACCTCTGGAGCGCAGAGTTTAGTGAAAAGAACACAAATCAATTTACTTCCAGAACAGGCTTTGTGTGTGTGTGTGTGTGTTTAACCCTTGGGCATGTTCACTATTTAACCAAATCTCCCCTGAACTTTAAATATCCTTTTCTCCCTCAGAAACATTTCATCGCTTTGTATAATTCAGTGCTAGACAAAATGTAACTTTGGAGTGAGCTGTGATCCACGAAAAACTTTTGCACATCCTGGGATGGTTTGACTGTGTATGCATGTAAATATGTGGAATCCTGAATATTCAACCATTTATTATAAAAGTGAGCTTCTAGTCCTCAAGACCAAGCTAAGGTTCAAAACTGTGCACCTTAAAAAAAAGGAGTGGGGGAAGTCCTGAGATTCCTTCCTCTTTTCAACTTTGTAATTTCTACGCATCATTTTCTTCACAAAGTTCTTAGTGAAAGGAAACATTTCATCTTAAGAATGTGAGGGGGGAGGACATTATGCCTACTAGTTGCTGTTTGGCATCTTTCTTCCAGCATTATTTTAATGAGTGTTATGTTGTTGTTGTTGTTTAGTCATTTAGTCGTGTCTGACTCTTCGTGACCCCATGGGCCAGAGCACGCCAGGCACTCCTGTCTTCCACTGCCTCCCGCAGTTTGGTCAGACTCATGTTAGTAGCTTTGAGAACACTGTCCAACCATCTCGTCCTCTGTCGTCCCTTTCTCCTTGTGCCCTCCATCTTTCCCAACACCAGGGTCTTTTCCAGGGAGTCTTCTCTTCTCATGAGGTGGCCAAAGTACTGGAGCCTCAACTTCAGGATCTGTCCTTCCAGTGAGCACTCAGGGCTGATTTCTTTAAGAATGGATAGGTTTGATCTTCTTGCAGTCCATGGGACTCTCAAGAGTCTCCTCCAGCACCATAATTCAAAAGCATCAATTCTTCGGCGATCAGCCTTCTTTATGGTCCAGCTCTCACTTCCATACATTAATCATATTAATTATTTATATTAATTATAATTAGTTATATTATATAATATAACTATATATTATGATTATATAATAAAATTAGCTATATTAATCACATGCAGTTAGAATATGGAAATTAGCATTGAGGCTTGAGCCCGTAATATTTTTTATAATATACGCCTCAATGGAAAATCATCCTTGTGATCCAACACATCATAAATACTACCCTAACAATAAAAAGAAAATGTCAGCATTTACTTGGCTTCTGAGCAAGTAACAAGTATAGGATTGCACAGTAAATGAGGGTAAAATGACATTCAGCTTTCCCACCAATTGATGTGGGTTCTGAATGCAGTTTGTAAATCTTTGGAACAAACATTAGAAAAACTCTAGATGACCATAATGCAGGGAGCCGTCGTATCCACAGTTTATGAGAAGCTTGCTGAAAGACTGAGGCTGAGCAAACATTATTTTATATGCACTTGTCTCTATGTAGCATAAAGGGAATCTGGCCAAACTTCTTACAAAATAGTGTGCTCTGTTTTTGCAAGCCATTTTCATTATAGAGAACATTCTGCTAATCATGGAGAGGAATTCTACAGAAACTGATGGCGTGCTTCTTTCTGAAATGCTCATTTCCTGAAAATGTTGACAATATGGTAAATTTTTTGCATTCAGATACCCACAGTTTAGTTGCCATATATAATTATCAGGAAGTGACATATATTATCATTTGAAAAAGTTGTTTTTTTAAAAAAAGCTTGAAGTTATGGTCATTCAAAAATTCTCTTCCTTTTTATAAGGGCAAAAGCATATATATATTTTTCCAATTGAGAACTATAAATTCATTGCCAAGAGGAGACCATATGAACAATATTAATCCCCCCCAAAAAGTACTAGATTCAGTTACATCTAAAAACAGAGGTTTCTAGTGTAGATATTAACAACACCAGTTCTAAAGTACAGCTATAATAGTGCTGATTCTAAAGTACAGTATCCCTGTTCCACCTGAATCAATCACACACACTTCAGATTACAGTCTTTTCAAATAGCTTTTATAAACCTAAGATAATTTTCCTCTTCAAAGTACAAGTTGTGTAAAGTTGTTAGCTTCCTATCATCAATTACCTTACTTCCAGGTAAACATCCTTTGGGACTACATTCTTTTATCTAATTTTTTCAATGTGGTGCTTTCTCTCACTCTATCATCAGAATTCACAGTTACCCAGTTTGCTGCCTTTTTTGTTTAAGGGAGATAAATAAAGGCTACAACCGCCTCTCATTTGAACAAAACACTCTGATTTATCTTGGAACAAGGACTGGAAGTGAAATTAAGTGTTGTGTTATGCACTGAACACAAGTATATATGTGCGCATGCATGCAATCTTTTGCCCACAAGCCTAAGAAGGGAGACAGAGAGAATCACACTTCTTAGAAAGAGTAAAATACATTGTGTTCAGTCCGGAAATCCTTACATCAGCCAGTGAGCTGTGCATCAGCTCCGGTGTGTGGAACTGTCCCCTTCCAAAACACTAATCATCTACTGGGGCAAGAAGGAAATTGGTCAGTCCCGTGCAATGCTACCAACAGATGATCAGTGCAATTAGAGCTGTCAGCGGTGCACTTACGATGCAGGTATCCTATGTGGTGGATGTGAGAGGACCAGAAAGAGTAACAGGTCCAGGTGAGAAAAGGCCCAGCTGCCATCCATGAATTCCCTTGCAGTAAGTAGCAGTACAAGGGTACAAGTAGTGGTACAAGTTTAAAGTGGGTGTCTATAATACTGCATATGTTTCAACAATATAATTTATAAATTCTTGTGCTCAGGAACCAATTAAAAAAATGGGCTAACTTTTTGACAGTCTTGCATGCTTTCCATATGGAGTGTAAATAATATATCAATCTTCTAATTGCTCCCAAAAAATTTTTTAAAAGAAAAACAAACATAAAATCACCTGTCTTGATAAACTGTGCAAGTGCATACTGTGCTTCATTTAGAAAGTTGCTTTAATTAGAATTGAGTATTTATAGTCACAATATCCAACTCTTGTCTTAATTTTGCTGCTATTCATACCTGTATTCCTGTTTTTAATATTTGAAATATTAACATTATGCAGTTTTGTATAAACAATAAATATGTTAAGCTATATTCTAAGGAATAACTTATCTAATATTCCCACAGTATATGCAACATGATGCATTATAGAGAACAACTCTATTTGTAAGTAGTAATAAGTGTGAGCCTCCAAGCATTTAAACAGGTAAGATTTTTAAAATGAACAAAAACTGTGAAGTATATATTTTGCAGACATTAGTGACCATTTGAACCCCAAACACACTGCATAGTTTTCTTTCTTTCACAATATATCAAATTATAAATTCATGGGGAAATATACAGGCAAATAAGCCTGTTGAACTCAGTGAGATTTCTGATTAAGCATGCTGAGAATAAACTACATTTCAAACAAAGGAGTTCTTTTTGATAAATTAACCATTCCAGTAATGTGCTAAGGACAGTAAAAAGCAGATGTTGAAACAATGTTTAAAGATTAAAAGATAATGCATTTGTTTTGTTTGCAGTGCTAATTTCATACATTACTATCCTTAGGATAAAGAATTTTAATTATTTACCTTTACATGAGTTAACTTCAAAGTACAAACATTCTATATTTCTTACCTTAAGTATAGTTCATTTCCATTAACTTCCATTATCTATTATTTTGCTACTGGTCTACAATAACCTGCCCTGGTAAAAAGGTCTTTTTTGAAAAGAGCAGAAAAGTGTATAGTTTTGTTTTATAGGTCTACTGTCTGAATAACCCAGATGTTTCAATCAAGATAAATATTTCCTCATAGTAATACGAAAGCTAAAGATAATTTCCATACACATATTACATAATATTTATTCAACTGGACAGCACACATTCAGCAGGCTTTTGTTTAAGTTACCTTTTTCTTTTCCATTACCTTTTTCTAATAAAAAAAGGTAAAAGGGTTGTACTGTCACCTAGTGGATAAAGGTAGTAGAAGTAATCTACCTAGCATTTTATTTCTGCAACTTACTACTCTTTGAGAAAGTCCAAAATATACTGCATGTCAAATTAATGTCTGTATAGAAGCAGTTAAACTGCAAGAGGAAATTTATGATGGCCAAACCACAGTGACGGCACTGCTGTTACATTAGCTGACAAGTTCAACTTGAATATACATTTCAGTTATTCATCCTTTATTGCAAAACATTAAAGAATGTATATTTCCTCTAGGGAATAACATGAAGTAAATATGTAGTATTAATAGTAGCTATTTTGTCCTAACCGCAATCTCCTTTATACCTGTCTGGGCAATAGCTTTCCTTCGCAAAGCTCCACTAGTTTACTCTGGGAAGAAATGACTGAATTGGAACTGATTCCCTGTCCCTTTCACTTCTGCCTTAAATGTATACTTAGTTATGATAGTGTGCAGAGTAATCTGTGACTGGGGATATATGGGGAAACTTAAAACTGTTTTAGGTTGCAATCCAAATCCCTTATCCATCGCACTGGTAGTTGTGGGAAGTTTTGACAAGGTAAAGGTCTGCCTCTGCCCAGCCCAGAAAGCTCCACCAATCTCTGCCGATGAAGTAGTACTATAAGGAAAGATTAGCGGGACGCAGGTGGCGCCGTGGTCTAAACCACTGAGCCTCTTGGGCTTGCCGATCAGAAGGTTGGCGGTTCAAATTCCCGCAATGGGGAGACCTTCCGTTGCTCTGTGCCAGCTTCTGCCAACCTAGCAGTTCAAAAGCATGCCAGTGCAAGTAGATGAATTCTGTGGCAGAAAGGTAAACGGCGTTTCCATGTGCTGTCCCGTTGTGCCAGAAGCGGCTTAGTCATGCTGGCCACATGACCCGGAAAGCTGTCCGTGGACAAACGCCGGCTCCCTCGACCTGAAAGCGAGATGAGCGCCGCAACCTCATAGTCGCCTTTGACTGGACTTAACCGTCCAGGGGTCCTTTACCGTTTACCTAGTACTATAAGGCTTCTCACCAACAGCAGCCCAGGGAAATCCCAAAAATGGCGTGTTCTGGGGACCACAGGGACTGAGCTGGGCCGGGTTTGGTTGGGTCTCAAGTTGGCCCCACTGCAGTCACTTGATGACTTTGCCCAATACTTACACCAACTGTAGAAGGCTTTGGCCTGTTCCCTGCCTTTCACCCTGGTATGAGGAACAGGGCTGCAGGTGTGGCGGTGTCTCTGCCCCCTGCCCAACCAAAGTTTGGGTTGCTCTGCCAGTGCCTTGGTTTCACCCTGGGTTTCACCCTGCCTGGGTTCCAGGCAGCTCATGACTTGATTACTTCTTGAAGGGGGCATGCGGAAAAATCCCTATGTAAGTAGTTCTCACTTGAGATCTTTTTGGTGGAGAAGGTCATATGAGCGAGGCATTGTCAGTGTGTGAGCATTCATGCTGAATGCATACCAATCAACTTTTTCTTACTTGAAATCGGGAAAACTTACTTGAAGTCACTCCCAGGTGAGTCATGTCATCCAAAAACACGGATTTTTGAGTACCGTACAAGATCACAGCCCCCGCCCCAAAAAAAGCAGGGGGGGAGAGTGTGATATTGCGGCATCACTGTTCTGGGCTCGTCAGAGGGTCATGCCAGAGTGCTGGGCCTTTGGGTGCTCGGGTGCTTGTGAGCAGGGCCATGCCCGAGTACTAGACCTTTGGCACTCTAGAGTGAGAGTCTTTTGGTCCAGCGCTCTGGCATGAGGACTTGTGCCAGAGCACCAACCAAAAGAATGGGACATCTGGGAATCAAGCAGAAGCTGGGATCAGTTTCTGTGTTTCTGGGATGTGCTGCTTAAAATGGGGCAGTTGATGGGTAATGTATGGCTGAATGTCCCAATTGACAATTAATAATAATAATAATAATTACTGTAATTTATTATTTATACCCTGCCCATCTGGCTGGGCCTCCCCAGCCACTCTGGGCGGCTTCCAACAAAAAATATTAAAATACAATAATCCATTAAACATTAAAAGCTTCCCTAAACAGGGCTGCCTTCTGATGTCTTCTAAAAGTCTGGTAGTTGTTCTCAATTACCGGTAAGGCTGTATACACAGAGTGGGAGGGTAGATGAGGCAAAACCTTCCATATCCCACTGTGTGCCATGTTAAATGGCCTACTCTGGCCATTTATGAAATGCCTTTGCTACAGTGTTGTCCTGTTGTCTCCCTTGCCATTCCTTGTTTCCATCCAAATCTATGGTATGCAACAATAACAAAGAATTAAATGAATCTGTTAGCTACAGTTTTGGGAGACGTAACTAAGCAGCTAAAAGTTCCATCTCTCTCCCCTGCCCCACTAGTATGGGATAAGTAAGCATCATATGAGCTTCATATGTCCACAAACAAACAAAAATTCCCTAGGATTTAAATTAGTATCAATAAAATAGTACAGAATAAACTATACTAGTTCCAGACTGACATATACTTTATGCTTTCATTCCTTGCCTTACTCCCTTGAAGTGAACTCAGAGGGGGGAGGAGAGAGACAGAAAGAGTCTTCCCTCCAATATATATATCTATTCATTATTAATTATCCTATCCATACAATTTGTCCACTATACACAAGAGAATTTAACGGAGTTAGGTTACTTTGTAATATCTCAAATAGCTTGGTTGACTGGAAATAGCATATGTGCAATGAAAACTAATTTGTACTTGATAGTGGTGGTTAGCATTCCAGACTGCCAAGGTTAATGAGACCTAGAATGATCTTGGGGGATTAATGGTAGTAACACAATTGGAAGCTACAGCACCTGAGACAGCTGTGACTTAATGCACTGGACTTTATTTGAAGGGGGGATGGAATTATGTGTAATTTTCATTCCTTCATAAGGATGTAGCTAATTTCTCAAGATGAAGAATACGGGAATCAGAGAAAGTCTGTAGTCACTCTCAACTGTGCTGAAAAGAAAATGAAGCGCACACAGTAGTACTAAAGTTTAAAATAAATAAATGGTGTCTGTTTTGAATGTCCAAAGTGGCACTGAACCCATTCTACATGTGTGCAAACTGTTATGTTGCTCAACTGTATACCCCTCACAAGTAATAGAAAACAGCAGAGGTGAAAAGGGGGGGGGACTAGATTCCTAAAAGAATAATTGGTGGAAAAAAGAAGGATAACTGAAACTATGTGGAAAAAATGCAGTGGACTAATATGTTTAGAAAGCTGATTGCAAAAACTATTGTAACAAGAAACACAAAGTAAGTTGAATTCCATCCATATAAGCAATCATAGAGACGTTGAATGTATTTCAGATAGAGCAATGAAACCGTAATCACATGAACTGATTTACCCTAGTTTTTCTGCTATCAACATATGTAATTTTGTATTAAGATTCCAGGGAGTCTGGATATATCCACAGAAATGGGCATGCTTGTGTTTCTTCTCTCTGCAATTCTATGATTCTATGATCCTCATTGATACATCTTTTGTAATCAACTTTATAAGCATATTAGCACATTGCATATTTTTTTAAAATTTGCCCACACAGTTGAAGGCATGATTATGGGCATAGCAAGACGGGACAGAGAGGGTCAGCTGCCCCCCCATCATGTAAAGCAATAGAAATCTTAACTAACTGACCAATCATGGCGGTTCTGCACCCCAACAAAGTCCTGCCCCCCTTAACAAAAATCCTGGTTATGCCCATGGGCATGATCATGGTAAACTAGGGGTAGCCTCTACCCCAGGGGCCAAATGTGGCCTCCAGGTCATTCTCAGGATCAGGGCTCCTGAGGGTGGGTTTGGGCCCCACTGGAAGAAAAAAAATTCAAGCCCTCCAGCAAGGGCAGACCAGCTAAAAATCTTTACCAGGGATATAAAATAAATGTGCGATCTCATTTTTATGCTAATAATAAACATGGCAACAACAAGCGAATAGTAAGAGAACCCACACAAGTGACGCTGACACAAAACCCCACACATACACTAAGTAGATGAACAGAAGCATTGCCACCCCACCCCCACCCCACTCACCATGCCCCCCCTTCCCTCTCTTTTCTTCCTAACCTAACGCTGTATGCAACACTAATGTCTCACAACAAATGAAACTGATCTGTAGAAAACACAACTTGAAAAAAGAGACAATGCACGTATTTGTGAACTAAGAAATCTTTAATAAAAATATAACTGAAAAAGATAAAGAAATAATAAAAGCATGGCAATATTCATACCTGTTAAGAATATATTTACATAAAACATATGCAAGATAGTTGAGCCCTGGGCTCCCTTCTAGATTTCTGGGCCCTGGTAATCTGAAAATGACTCTTTCCTGCCTGAATGGATAATTCAGAGGTGTGTGTGAGTGTGTGGAAATTAGTGTACTGTACAAGGTAAACTTTTATATGCCTGTTGTCTTTGTCCATGGAGTTTTCTTGGCAGGGATACTGGAGTGGCCTGCCAGTTCCTGCTCCAGGTGGATCACGTTTAGTAAAAACTCTCCACTATGACCTGTCCATCTTGGGTGGCCCTGCACGGCATAGCTCATAGCTTCTCTGAGTTATTCAAGCCCCTTCGCCACGACAAGGCAGTGATCCATGAAGGCTGATCGCTGAAGAATTCATGCTTTTGAATTATGGTGCTGGAGGAAACTCTTGAGAGTCCCATGGACTGCAAGAAGATCAAACCAATCCATTCTGAAGGAAAACAGCCCTGAGTGCTCACTGGAAGGACAGATCCTGAAGCTGAGGCTCCAATACTTTGGCCACCTCATGAGAAGAGAAGACTCCCTGGAAATGACCCTGTTGTTGAGAAAGATTGAGGGCACAAGGAGAAGGGGATGACAGAGGACGAGATGGTTGGACAGTGTTCTCGAAGCTACCAACATGAGTCTGACCAAACTGCAGGAGGCAGTGGAAGACTGGAGTGCCTGGCGTGCTCTGGTCCATGGGGTCACGAAGAGTCGGACACGACTAAACGTCTAAACAACAACAACACAAGGTAAACGCAACCACACACTTTTGTCTCTGGTGCCACCCACCATTAGCACGTGGCCTCCAGAAAGTTCCCCCTAAAGTTTCCTCACCCCTGCAGAAAACCACTATATGCAATTGGGACCATTTAACAAAATTTATACATCACTTGGCTGTAATAAAGCTTCCAAGCAGTTTACAAGAAATATGAAAATTTTCAATAAAAACAGTTAAAAACAAGTAATTAAAAAGATAATGAAAATCAACAGTAGATTAAAAAGAATCCCTGGATAGGCTTGCCTAAACAAAAACATTTTAAGCAGGCAGCAAACAGAGTACAGCGAAGGCAACTACCTGGTGTCAATCAGCAGGGAGTTCCAAGGGTGCCATGCTAAAAGACCAGTTTATTACAAGGGCAGGACAAATATTATGTGCCACTTGTAACAGTGCCATTTCCACAGACTGAAGAAATTGAGTGGAATCATAGAGGGCATTTAGTGACTGACTGCTCTTCTACCAGGCCCTTCCTCCTTAAAACCTAATATAATTGTCACAAATTTAAAATTACCCAGGGAAGAGTAACACAATGTGGCTGACAATAACTCTTTCTGTTAAAATGAGCCCCCAACTACCACAGATCTGGTGAAATAAATATGTTCTAAGTTGATGCAATTGTGGGAGACAACCAAGTATCAATCAGGAGGGAGTTCCATAGTTGGGGGGCTGCCACTGAGAAGCTCCTGTCTTGTACCAGCGCCTCACGGGCTTTGCGCCACAAGCAGGGTCTCCCTTTCAGAACTTAAGAAGGTTTGGGGGAGGTACTCCTTCAAGGATGTGGCCTCCAGGTTGCATGAGATCTTGCACACCAGTATCAACACTTTGACCGTACCCAGTGTCTAATCCACTGTGTGCTAAAGTTTTCAATTATGCCCTGAGCCTCCTACATGAATCATGTTGTTGTTGTTCAGTCGTTCAGTCGTGTCCGACTCTTCGTGACCCCATGGACCAGAGCACGCCAGGCACGCCTATCCTTCACTGCCTCTCGCAGTTTGGCCAAACTCATGTTAGTAGCTTCGAGAACACTGTCCAACCATCTCATCTTCTGTCGTCCCCTTCTCCTTGTGCCCTCAATCTTTCCCAGCATCAGGGTCTTTTCTAGGGAGTCTTCTCTTCTCATGAGGTGGCCAAAGTACTGGAGCCTCAACTTGGCAGGGATACTGGAGTGGCTTGCCAGTTCCTTCTCCAGGTGGATCACATTTGGTCCAAACTCTCCACTACGACCTGTCCATCTTGACCTGTCCATAGCTTCCCTGAGTAATTCAAGCCCCTTCGCCACGACAAGGCAGTGATCAATGAAGGGGACATGAATCATGAGGTTGTTGCAATTAAAAAAAAAAAAAAAAACTTATGTAAAAAATAGCCAAGGTGGTCACCATCTCTACAGCCTTATTTACATATTTAGTGAAAGAAAATGAATGATAGTCAAAAGACTGTCTTCCTATTCCTAAAATATTCTGTAACAATGAAAAGAATGGATCTAGTCATAGTCAAGCCTGCCCACTCTATCCCACAGACAGCTCTTCTACACGCACAACCATAATTCAAACTACTGTAACAGGTTAGTGATGTAGGGCTAGACTTTTCTCTTCTTACTACATACCTAATATGCAGTCAGGGTATCACAGTCTGGGCATAAGAGCTGAAGTTGGACTATGATAGATGTTTTTAATGCACTGTTGACACAGGCTGACTTGCCCAGTCAAGCTTTTAATACTTCATATATGTCTCTTCATGTTTCATTATATAACAGCTTATTTTACTCATCTCACCTCTGATGGGGCTGCCATTAAGGAAACTTGTTTCCGTAGCAACAGAAAACCAGAAGGGCTCTCCTGAGTCAAAGGTCAAATGGAGTCCTTTCTTTCTTTCTTTCTTTCTTTCTTTCTTTCTTTCTTTCTTTCTTTCTTTCTTTCTTTCTTTTTCTTAATGCATTCAGCTGCACATTGCTGAAAGTTAGATTGTACTTCTCTCCAAGGGCTTTGGTTTTGGGTTCCCCCTCCCTGTCCTGCGAAACAACCCGTAAATGATAATGAAATGCTTAAAGAAATACGAAAGGGTATCCAATTTCATCTACCTGGACAGTCTGGGAGCGTAGTGTGTAACAATAAACGAGTGTTCTTAAGTCGCAGCATTTCACTGGAAATGAGGCAGAACCTGTGTATTTTAACAGCTTTTTACAACTTGTAACCACTAGCAAATTTATTTTACTTTCTTGGGGAAGTCCAGTGAAATGCCCCTAAATTAAACTAAAGGGTCTTTCAGCCTTGAAGACAAAACCCATTTCTGCTGAGCACCTGAATATGTACAGGTGAATCCAGAAGACTGGAATGAAAGATAGTTTGTCTTCTGGCCAGTCTGACTCACTTCCAGCACTGTGATCATTTATTATCCAGAAAAGAAAGCCTGGCTTTCTGCTCTGCAAACACAGTGGTGGTCTTCGTTTCATGATGAATAGATTTACCATGTCTGCTCTAAAATGCACGATGACATAGAGTTTTCCAAAGGCCCCCCAACACCTCCCCCAACACACCTGATGATGTTTTTAATGTATGTGCCATAAAAGAGTCAAGCACCTAGATGTATATCATCCCCCCCCTCTTCAATTTGCTACATAAACTTAAGGTGACTTGTAGAAGATATATTACCTTGTACACTGATGGATCCATTCGCATTTAAGCACAGATGACTGAACTTTGTTTTAATTTAAGCATGCAATACAAGGGTCCACATAAAAGTATTTTTTATCATGATAATGAAGACAAATTATAATGATATGCATATTTATCATCAGCTCTTCCGGACAAATAATTGTTTCGTTCATTTTGAAGGAGGACCTGTTGATTGCACCTCATTGGTTTGCTAAGTGTCACTTAGCCTGTGTGTGAATAATGTCTGTTGATTCACTCCGGTAAATTTGGCAAGATCTGGTCTAGGAAGACCAGGACGGTCTGGTAAGGAGCAAGCAGACAGACAGAATTAGGAAGAAATTTAAGACAAATGATAGGAAAGAAGAGGCAAAAGAAGTGGGGCAAGCAGCAACCATGGGCCAAACTAAGAAGGTTCAGGGATGCAGAGGCTTACACAAGGCACAATCAAACCTGGAACCAATGAAGCTAAAGACCTCACAAAATATAATTTTGAACAGTACATTTACTGTGTGGGGCTATTTTGAACATTTACTTCTAAGGAGGATAATAGAAAGCAATCTCCTTGTTTGCATTGCTTTCAGGTTTGTCCAATGGCAAAAAAGAAACACATTGAACATCCTTGGCACAACACAAAGATCTGATGCGGCCATTGCTACTGCTGATCTGCCTAGTCTTTCCTTCTCCCTCTGAACCCTTCATGCCCAATTTACAACCAGCTGTGCATTTGGTGCTGAGTGATGACATCAGTCCAGCTGTGCACTCCAGCTGACATCCCTCTCCCTATTGCTTGCCACTCCATCTGGCATTCAGCATTTTTTGACACTATGTCAATAAAGCCTACCCAGGAGACATGTGACATTAATGATGACAGTAAGTGCTCGTTCATTATTTTTCAGAAATTAATCACAATATCATAGCGTATTATATTAGATATGTGTTACTGTAATACATGAGTTATATTAGTTTTTGTTTAAAAATCAACTTGATTTGGCATTATTCTGCCTTTTAAGGAATATTATTTCCTTTGGAAATACAGTAATCCAAATCAACCGGCTGGTGGTCGGGGGCGGGAGGGATAAAGAAAACGATTCCAGAAAAAATAAAAAATGCTGTACAAAATCCCGATTTGGTCATACATTTTGGTACTTGTCAATAAACGAAAGCACTGTATGTAAACAAAACATTCCTTTCAACATTAGGTCAGCCTTTAAGAAAAGGATCTATTAGTCATTCCAAATGAATGTTCTGTGCACCTGTAAAATCCGAGGTGCATTCTTTCAAGTTTTTATTTCAACAGTATGTCTGTCAGAATAACCCCCTACTTAAAAAAAAAAAACCCAAGTATTAATACTAGACAAACTTTTCCAAATGTCACAGAACTGAAGTAAGCTCATACCGAGCATGAGAACTATGAGAATTACTATGTGGATGTATGCACTTCTCTCTGCTTGTTCAGACATAGGTAAATCTTTTCCAGCCCTGCTCAACGGCCAGCAGAGATTCATAGTACAGTGGGACCTCGACTTACGAAGATAATGCGTTCCGACGCGACCTTCGTAGGTCGAAAACACTCGTAAGTTGAGTCCCCATAGGAATGCATTGGGAGGAAAAAATTCATAAGTCGAAAAAACCCGCATCAAATCTTCGTAAATCGAAAAAACCCTATCTAAAGCGGCCGCGACTTCCTTTCGGAAGTCGAAAAATTCGGATGCGGCGGCCATTTTTTTTCTTCCGGAAGTCATTCGGAAGTCGAAAATTACGTAAGTCGGGTCATTCGTAAGTGGAGGTCCCACTGTACATGTACTGCAAGACTATGTGAACATAGAAACCAACTAAAACTTTACTCACATAGGTGAACCAAAAACCCTGCAGTGCAATTAAAAGAGAGAGAGAGAGAGAGAGAGAGAGAGAGAGAGAGAGAGAGAGAGAGAGCAAAAAGCACTAGAAGCCCAATCCTACAATTGGGTTCAAGGCTCTTCATGCCAGGACATGAGGACAGAGGACCCTTGCTTTTGTTGCTCCAAGATTGCTAATAGACTGCCCGCACCAGAGCAGCAGCAGTAAATGGGAATACCTCTGTGCTAATGACTTTGGAAAGGGGAACACTTTATATGGAAAATAAAGCACAGACCAAATGCTTGGGTAACAGGCCAGTGTTAACTCCCAACGCCTTTCATCACACTGAAGCAAGAGTATCTATGTGCAAACTGAGAGCTTATTAAGGAGGTTTCAAAGATCCTGTCCCTGGCTTCTCCCAGTTAGCAGTCTCACATGTATTCTGGTCTTCCTGGGCACTCACATGTAGCACTCATTCCAGTAATCTACCTTAGATGTTACCAGAGCCTAGAAAATGGATATCAGATCCCCAACAGTTTGGATGTTGCAGTCAGTAACTATTGGCTTGGATTTAAGCACTGGATCCAGGCGACCACACTGAATACGCCTACTTTCCCCATACCATTACAGCCCCCCTATGTGTCATTGGACACCATTTTTTTGGGAGAGCACACGAGGATGTAGTAGGGGAAGGAACCAGGGAAGCCCCGATGCATGAGCAGAGCTCCAGTCATCAGTCTCTGGATCCCACCCATTCAGAATAATAAGCATATTTCATTATTCTTCCCTTTGGTTTTTTTTAAAGGAAGTAAGGTCAAAGGTAGGCCATTGTGTTTCATCTTGTTGCTCCTGGGTATACTTACTAGATGCAAACAAAGACAGGATCCCTATTAATAGTTACCCCATGAGTTAAGCAGAGGCAGAAGAAGGAAACTGTTTTTCATGTAATCAATACAACTCATGAATATTAAAAACAGAAAGCAACAGTTTTGTGGCTTGACTGGCTTTGTTGGAGTTTGGAATTGTTTCAGCTGGATTAGATACTTGCTTTCCCTCTACAGCTGTGTGAATCCTGCAGGGCTCTCTTCACAAAAGGGACCCCTGCAGTTTGATTCACAGAATTTGGAAGAGAACCAACCTTTCTATGGCTGCTAAGAGATTCAGGCTCATGACCGCATTTTGATTTCCTAGTAACTCTCTCCGTGTGTATATGTGTGTGTAATATTTATTCATAGAATGTCCTAGCACATGCCTGCTAGACAAATCCAGTGGTTCCCTTGACATAGTTATGAGAATTGTTAAGCTTAATTGCCCTTGAGCAATTTCAAAAGATGACTGCACAAAGAACTGGGGGGTTGGATTGGTTGGCTTCTGAGATGCTAATGATGGAACTGGATCGTTACACACTTCCAATTATCACCAGAAAAACTTTATTATAGCTTATTTGTGAGGCAGAGACTTCTATGTTTAGCATACTCTCATTGACTTTGACTCTTAGTTTTTAATTTTTTTATTTGTACACCACTCAGTTTTATTTGAACTGTTCTACAAATGCATGTCATTGTTTTTATGTAAACCACTTATCTAATACTTTAATAATCAAGAAATAGTCTAGTGGCTGATATTAACTGACCATTAAATATATAGGTTGAGAAATCAAATGAAAATTTATTAGGGTGGTATCATAAAAAAGAGGAAGTAGATCATCAAAAGAAGACAAATGGTGACACAGATTTGCAAAAATAAAAATGCAGATACGAATTTGGATGCAAATTTATTATTAAAAAAATCTATAATTCAAATAAAAACACATCTCACTATAATGGGGAAGTCTGTGGCCCGTTGACCCATATACCTGCTGTCTAGATGTCAACTGTCAATGGAAAACTATTATCCCTTCTCAAGGTTCTTTAGCTTTAAATCTGCAATGGACAGCCTTTCAAATATAGAACTCGTGGCCACCTTAGAAGTACTCATAAGCAAAATAAAACTGAACAAATTATTTTTTTCGGTTGGGACCTCAGGTTTATTTGACAGATGCCCATGAAAATTATAGCTGCCAGTTCTGATTTTGGAAGATTTCAATTGCACACCAGGTTATTCTATATGCTTTTAGAAGTTTCAAAGTCAGCTTAGCTACTACTACTACTACTACTACTACTACTACTAATAATAATAATAATAAAGGGCTAGTCTCCATTCTACCCATGGGTGTTTGAAGTCAAGCCTAGATATCCTTTGGCAAGAAGCAGGAAACACTGCAGATATGGAATTTTACTGAACAAAGAGAAGCAGGCAAACCATATGTTTTGGAAATGAGATTTGGCTAGCTTTCCTACACTGAGGTGGATCTGTCTGGCTTTAAGAAGTTCTACTTTTGTTTTTGTTTTCGCTTGAGCAGCAAAAAATAAAATAAAAAATATGAAGGCATTGTTATCTTTACAAGTTTTTACTTGTAAATGAGGCAATAGCTTTATAAAAAGGCAAACATCTCTGCACTGTAGACAAATATGCTCCAGAGAGTTGGTGGGACCCCTAGAATCAACTTGTGGGGTGCACATGGGGAACTGAAGGATTGTCAGCAGCAGGCCCAAGGTCACCCAGTGAAGTTCACAACTGTGCGGGGACCTGAATCTGAAATGTCTAAATCCTGGTCTAAATCCAACACTCTAATCACTAGAGAGAACCTGAGAGCTAGCCTGGAAATCTCGCAAATGGAGCTGATGCAGTCTCACAGCAGCTAAGCTGTCCTCAACATTTTCCACATCAGGAACCTCCTTTTTTTAGTGTAACTACTCGACTGTCCCCATCTGACCCTTAGCAGTGCCAGCACCTGATTTTAAAAAATGAACAAAACTGGTTATGACAGCATCTCAGTCATCTGTCCCATATCCATGTACTTGATGCACACAGCCAATGAGGAGAATGGAATACCAAATGAAACACTTATCTGCTCCTCTAAAAGCAGGGCATTAGGAATGAAGGGGGTTTTACTAGTTGTTAAATAAATGATTTACAGAGAGTCACACATGTCCTGTCTGGCTTCTAACATTGCTACAAAAAAATCCTCAAGTTCTTAAAGTAAAATTTGGAAACCCCAGTAGCTTTTTTAGATGCTACATATTCATCAGATCCTGGTCTTGGCAGCAAAACAAGGGTTTTCTCCCTCCTTCCCCCTCTATTGTTTTCAATAGAGCAAAGCCAAAAATGGGCAGATGTTCACTACCTCTCCTTGCCTCTCTCTGACACATGCCGGGTACAAGAGAAGTATTCTCTTTGACACTTTCCCCAGCTCACCCAGCCAGGAATAACATACGGCTTCACTGGCAGGACCCTGAAGTTGCTTCTGGACCTCGGGTCAAGGGGAGGGGAAAAAGCCAGCAAAGACATAAATAAACAGGACTGGAATGACTAACTACCATAAGGAGAATAAAACTCCACCCCCCACCGTACAAGATCCAAGGAATCTGTTGCTGAAATTCATATATGCTGGCTACGTTTAGAATTTGTGGTCTGGAGTTGTAATGGCCATTCAAGAGATTTGGGGGTGGGGGTAATAAGAATGTTTATTGCACAGAGTCCTGGTTCACCCCTTTACTGAGGTAGGGGCCACTCGACTGTAACCATCTTTCCTAATTGTTTGTCCAGACTATTATTTTTAAAAATCCCAAAGAAAATGGCTCTACAGTTTCCAATTTGCTCTATCAGCCAATGGTTTTTCAACTGCTGATGCTAACTCCATTTGAAAACTATCGTAATTTGTCCCATAATCTGTTGCCAGCGGTTGGGGGAAAAATGTTTTTCTAGATGGTTTTTTAATATTTGAAGACTGTCAAGACCAAATTATATTGCCAAAGGCAAACATGCCCATTTTATTTAACATTTCCCCTTTCAACAATCTATTTTATCCCATGTCTTCTTTGCTGCTCTTTACTGAATCATTTTCAATTTATCTGTATCTTTTTTTAAATGTTGCATCAGAAGAGCAGCATAGATTTTATATTGTAAACCGCCCTGTGATCCTTGGGTGAAAGGTGGTATAGAAATTCAAGAAATAGATGGGGATTCCCCCACAGATATTGACCAAATCCAAGTCTAATGAGTTTCATGGAACATATTTGCAGTTTGGTGCATATTGAATCCGAGTCAATAGAGCTGCAAACTGATCTGTTTTTAAAATGCCTAAATTTAAGCTGCCATCAAACTAGATTTTCTTTTTAGTCAGTGGAATAGCATATTTAAACAAGTAAAGGTTCATTCTCTGGAAAATGTGGCAATATCATGCACATAGTCTTGTATCGATCTGTGTTGATCTCAACACAATTTAGGTTGTGTTGTCCATCTAGTCAGCAAAACTCATATCCAATCCACGTTTTAATGTAAATCAATATTTTAATTAATTAATAATTTGAATAGCAAAGAACTTTTCCCAGCCACTCTGGGCGGCTTGCAGCATATCTAAAAACATAAAACATGGGAAACTTTACTTCAGAGGAGAACTGGCATGAAGTTAGATATTCTACCTAGGAACAATAAGTCAATGCATTATGATAGTTATTAAGGCTTGATCAGTTGCTAACAGACCTACAGAGGGAAAATTCAGTTTTCAATGCAGACTTGTAGAGGGAAATATAACAACAGTAGATGAGGCACAACATCATCTACAGTATATGCTAACCACTGACTGATTTCCATAAGTAAACTGCCTCAAAAAGATCCCAGAAAACTATCCGCTGGCATCTATGTGTTGTACAAGAAGGAAGCACCTGCAAGCAGTTTTAGGACAAGAAAAACATGTAAACAGAGTTCCTATCACTGATGCTGCTTTCCTAAACTGATACAAATGGATGTACTAAATCTGGTTATTTGGACATCATTCTTGGAACATTTGTGCTGCAGTTTTATTGTCAGTATTTCTTCACTCGGGGCCGGATATTACCCTGCCTTATGTGGGTGGAAGAATGCACAACATGCATATGTGGTGGGGAACTCTGCAAGAGGATGAAGGGAGACAGGAGACTTGTTGCATACTTCTTTCCCTTCATGTACATGCTGTACAGCTGGAGCTGTAAAACTTTAACGCATGGTGGTGTCCAGTTACTTAGCACTTGATATGGTTCCTCAAAAGGGTTTTACCTATGTGCATGAGGCTGGTAGGGAGAGAAATAACAGGCGGCCTCTACTGTTTCTGGGCACTGAATATACGTTACGTATGATCTTTATAATCTGTTCATGCTGGGAGAACAAGATGAAAATAGGCAGGTTGGTGGATAATCTCCACAACTGCAGAAGCACCATGAAAGGAGTGGGATATGTTTTCTGAGAAACTAAGCATCAGTGGAGTGACCAATAACCTTTTTGAACCATCCGGATATGCTCTGACAACTTTCCCTGTTAGCAAAGTGGGTGATATGCACAAGGGCATGCTGAACACCTGAACAGAAGGTTGGAGAGGGAAAGAATGGATCTGTGCTGGTCCCAAGGGATATCCGATAGGCGAGGTCTAGTCCAGTCCAAGGTCAGTCCAAGCCAGAAGTCACAAAGCCGAAGTCACGAAGCCGAGGTCAGGAAGCCGAAGTAACAAAGCTGAGGTCAGGAAGCCGAGGTCAGGAAGCCGAAGTAACCAAGCTGAGGTCAGGAACGCAGGAACCAGGAACAGGAACTAGGCAGCACCGATGTTGCTCCTGCGACTTGGGACTGGGACTGGCCGGCTTTATCTGTCCCGAGGCGAAGGGCGGCTCCGATCCCCAGGTGACTCGCCTCTCCTGGCTTGGAGGCGAGCACTCCTCCTGCGAGAACTTAGTTCCCTTCGCCTCTCTGCCCTTAGCCTTTGCAGCTCAGGAGAAGCTGGAGGGTTACCGGACCCAGAGGCAACCTCAGCTTCCCCTGACTGGGTGGGGAGTGGAGCACCTGTAGGCAGTAAGTCCTCCATCCCATTAGGAGCCAGATCAACCTCAGCCGACGCCTGCACCTGAGGATCCAGCACAGGTGAGTCCCCTTGCGACCCAGGCCCCAGCCCTGGCTCTGCTGTTTCTGAGGGCAGTGAATCCTGTGCAGGCTGGGATCGCTCAGGTTCAGCGTCTGAGTCCGACTCCCAGGCCATCACACCATCCCCCCTCCCAGGCCCCCCCCTCAACTGAGGGGCCGGACCAGGCTTGCTGGGGTAAGTCGCATGGAAATCACGGAGGCATGCAGGCGCGTGGACGTTCTCCGCTGGTTCCCACGAACGATCCTCGGGCCCATACCCCTTCCAGTCAATGAGGTATTGGAGCTTCCCCCTGCGGTATCGTGAGTCAAGAATGCGCTCCACCTCGTACTCGGGCTCCCCCTGAACCAAAACTGGCTGCGGTCGTGGATGGTCTGGGTGGAACTCGTCGGGCGGGGCGACCGGACTGAGGAGGGACCGATGGAATACCGGGTGGACCTTCAGGGTCGAGGGTAACCGGAGACGGAATGCCACTGGCGAGACCTGGTCCACGATCGGAAATGGGCCGGTGAAGCGAGCATCCAGCTTCCGCGAAGGCCGAGAGGGGTGCAGGTGGCGAGTGGAGAGCCATACCAGGTCGCCAACACGGAGTTCCGGTCCCACCTGGCGGTGGCGGTCAGCCTGGGCCTTGTAAGCGTCCTTGGCCTGGCGCAGCTGCTCCATCAATAGTTGTTGCTGAGACTGGAGCTCCTGGAGCCAGTCGGTCACTGCGGGGACAGTGGATGCTGGCAGCACGTCCGGGAACAAACGTGGATGGTAACCGTAAGTGGCCTGGAACGGGGTCTGTTGGGTGGAGGCGTTCACCGCATTGTTGTACGCGAACTCTGCCAACGCCAAGTGGTCGACCCAGTCGTCCTGCTGGAAGCTGCAATAACACCGGAGGTACTGCTCCAGAACTGCATTTGCTCGTTCTGTCTGGCCGTCAGTCTGCGGGTGGTGGGCCGACGATAGACAGACCTCCGTCCCGAGGGCCTGGTGTAAGGCTCGCCAGAAGCGGGATGTGAACTGGACGCCCCGGTCGGATACCAGACGCTCGGGTAGGCCATGCAGGCGGAAGACATGCTGAAGGTACAGTCGAGCCGTTTCCTTAGCTGTGGGTACAGATGGGCAGGGGGCACAGTGCACCATCTTAGTGAAATGGTCTGTGAAAACCAGGAGGCAGGTACAGTTACGAGACGAGGGTAAGTCCACCACAAAGTCCAGCGAGACCGTGTGCCAGGGACGTGGTGGGACTGGCAATGGCTGGAGCAGGCCAGGGGGTCGCCCAGTAGGACCCTTGGCCCGCCGGCAGACGTCACAACCAGCAACGTAGCGTGCCACGTCAGCCTTCAGGCGGGGCCACCAAAACTCGCGGCTTACCAGATGGGTGGTCCGGTACCGCCCGAAGTGCCCCGCTGCCGGGGCATCGTGGGACATCCGGAGAACCTCAGCTCGCAATGGTCCTGGCGGGATGTACAGACGACCCTGGTGCAACAGTAGGCCCTGGTGCAGGGCCAGCCCTGGATATCGAGGGCATGACCCATCGGACAGTTCCTGGAGCCGTTCTTGCGCCCAAGCATCGACCCGTTGCTGTTCCCGCACCTGAGCCCGCAGTGGCTCAGCCTCCCGAGTGGCCAGGAATGCGGCTGGTGGTAAGATCGTCGTTGGTACTGCCTGCTGTACCGTGTCTGCGACGTCCTCGGGTTTCCGGGACAAGGCGTCCGCCTTCTGGTTCTGGGAGCTAGGGATGTAGCGGATCCGGAACTGGAACCGGGAAAAGAACAGCGCCCACCGGATCTGCCTTTGGTTCAACTTGCGGGTGGTCTGGAGGTACTCCAGATTCCGGTGGTCAGTTCTCACTTCCACTGGGTGTCGTGCCCCCTCAAGATGATGGCGCCAGACCTCAAAGGCCACCTTGATGGCCAGTAGTTCCCGCTCCCACACGGTATAGTTACGCTCCGCCGGAAGGAGCTGCCGGGAGTAGTAGGCGCAGGGTAACAGTGGCTCATCAGGTCCATGTTGCTGGGACAAGACGGCACCGAGAGCCGTACTGGAGGCGTCAGTCTCCACCACGAAGGGACGAGAGGGATCAGGATGCTGCAAAATTGGCGCCTTCTGGAAACAGGCTTTCAATCCCTGGAATGCCACCTCAGCCTCCTCATCCCAGGCGAAGGGCGTCTTGGGGCGCAGCAGTCGGGTCAACGGGGTGGTGCGATGAGCATAGTCCGCAATGAATGTCCGGTAATAGTTGGCGAACCCCAAAAACCGCTGTAGGTCCTTGCGATTCCGCGGCGCCGCCCACTCTCGAACCGCAGACACCTTCCCGGGGTCCATCTGCACGCCGTCCGGGGAGAGTCGGTGTCCAAGGAAGTCCACTGACCGCTGGTGGAACTCGCACTTGCTGAGTTTAGCATACAGGCGGTGCTCCCGCAAGCGCTGCAACACGGACCGGACATGACTCTCGTGGCGAGCCGGGTCACGGGAATAAATCAAAATGTCATCTAGGTACACCACCACGTACTTGTCTAACAAGTCCTGGAACACGTGGTTGATGTACCTTTGGAACACGGCGGGCGCGTTGCATAATCCGAATGGCATGACCAGGTATTCGAACTGCCCATAACGGGTCCCGAATGCTGTCTTCCACTCGTCCCCGGCACGGATTCGAATCAAGTTGTAGGCCCCCCGGAGGTCTAGTTTGGTGAACATCTGCGCCCCCTGCACCCGCTCCAGCAGCTCCGCAATAAGGGGCAAGGGATACCGGTCTGGGATGGTGATCTTATTCAGGGCTCGGTAATCATGGCAGAGGCGAAGCTCCCCACACTTCTTCTTAACGAAGAGTACTGGAGCGGCTGTGGGAGAGGTAGAGGGCCTAATGAACCCGCGCTCCAGGTTCTTGTGAAGGAAGTCCTGCAGGGCTTCACGCTCTGGCTCTGAAAGAGAGTATAGGCGACTCACAGGCAGGGGCGCCCCGGGCTGAAGGTCTATGCCGCAGTCGAAGGACCGATGAGGAGGCAGCTGGTCTGCTCCCTGTTCCTCGAACACGTCTACGTAGTCCCGGTACACGGCGGGGAGCGTTGACGCAGCCTCCCCCATGGAGGCGGCCGAAAGCATCTCGGACTGAGCATTCGAACCCGAGTCTGGGAAGCGTACAGTTCGATTGACCCAATCGATCTGAACATTGTGAGACTCTAGCCAGTCCATTCCAAGCACCAGCGGAAACCGGGGCATGGTGGCAATGTCCAGGGTACGCACCTCCCGGTGCTGCTGGTGGCACAGGACCAAGGGCTGGGTCTCCCGAGTAACAGCGCCCGACCGCAGGAGACGTCCGTCAATTGCCTCCACCTGTACCGGTTCTAGCTTGTTCTGGAGCGGCACCCGATGCTGAGCCGCGAAGGCAGAGTCCATATAGGAGCGGGTTGCCCCCGAATCCACTAGAGCGTGGGTGAGAATCCAGGGCCCGCCGGGGGGGTACAGACGCACCGGGATCATGAGGTGTTGCAATTCCACCGGTGAGGGCCCATCATGTGACGCTTGGGACCCCAGGTAGCCTGGGCCATTGGCTACTGGGGTTGGCATGGTTCCCTGCGGCTGGCATTTCTCGGGGCAGGTTCGGGCATAGTGTCCACTCCCACCGCAGTAGAGACATAGGTTCCCCTCCCGACGCCGAGTCTTCTCCGAGGGGGAGAGGCAAGGTCGCGCCGCCCTGAGCTGCATCGGCTGCTCCGGTGACTCGGCCCTGGCCGTGGAACTGCTGGGAAGCACCGGAGCCGGGAGCCCAGAGTGCCGGCGGGCCCGGGCCTGGCGACGGTCCTCCAACCGATCGTCTATCTGCAGACTCCGATGGACGAGGGCATCCAGCGTGGCAGGGCGATCCAACGTGGCCAGCTGGTCCAGTATCTCGTCCGAGAGCCCCTCGAGATACTGGTCCCGAAGTGCGGAGTCGTTCCAGGTCAAGTCCTGCGCCAACAGACGAAATTCCGTGGCGTAGGCGGCCACTGTGGACTTGCCCTGTTTCAACCGCCGAATCGCCCGATTGGCTTGACTCCCCTTCTGGGGGTTGGCGAACGCGGTTTCCAAATGGTCGCAAAACCCCGTATAGTCTGTCAGCAAGGGGGAGTCTTGCTGGAGCAGCGGCAACGCCCACTTGGCCGCCTGGTCCTTCAGCAAGCTGATCAGGAAGTGCACCTTGGTGCGGTCGTCAGGGAAATCCCGGGCTCGCCCCTGAATATACAGCTTGGCCTGGGCGAGAAACATGGGAAAGCTGGTCGGGGACCCATCGAATTTCTCTGGCAGGGCCACTGGGTACTTGCCTGGAGCTGGGGCGCCGGCACCAGGAGCCGGTAAGGCGTCCAAACGCTGCTGAAGCGCCGTAACCGCATTGCTTAGCTGCTGCACTGTGTGGGTCAAGACCTGGTTCTCCTGGGCCAATGCCACCAGCGCAGCCGCCTGGTCAGTCATGACGACAGGTTCCTCCCGAACGCACCCCAACGAAGGGGGAGTGCGGGTGTGGCAGGAGCAAACTGTGCTGGTCCCAAGGGATATCCGATAGGCGAGGTCTAGTCCAGTCCAAGGTCAGTCCAAGCCAGAAGTCACAAAGCCGAAGTCACGAAGCCGAGGTCAGGAAGCCGAAGTAACAAAGCTGAGGTCAGGAAGCCGAGGTCAGGAAGCCGAAGTAACCAAGCTGAGGTCAGGAACGCAGGAACCAGGAACAGGAACTAGGCAGCACCGATGTTGCTCCTGCGACTTGGGACTGGGACTGGCCGGCTTTATCTGTCCCGAGGCGAAGGGCGGCTCCGATCCCCAGGTGACTCGCCTCTCCTGGCTTGGAGGCGAGCACTCCTCCTGCGAGAACTTAGTTCCCTTCGCCTCTCTGCCCTTAGCCTTTGCAGCTCAGGAGAAGCTGGAGGGTTACCGGACCCAGAGGCAACCTCAGCTTCCCCTGACTGGGTGGGGAGTGGAGCACCTGCAGGCAGTAAGTCCTCCATCCCATTAGGAGCCAGATCAACCTCAGCCGACGCCTGCACCTGAGGATCCAGCACAGGTGAGTCCCCTTGCGACCCAGGCCCCAGCCCTGGCTCTGCTGTTTCTGAGGGCAGTGAATCCTGTGCAGGCTGGGATCGCTCAGGTTCAGCGTCTGAGTCCGACTCCCAGGCCATCACAGGATCTCTATGGCTGGGGAGAATCCTTGAGGCATGTGGGGAAATCCTGTTTCTGGGCCAAGGCCTCCCCAAGGCCATAGATGTTGGCCTCCTGCTGCAAGTCAGGAGAGGTGCTCCCTGCTGCCTCACGTGGCAGCAGAGAGCAATGAACAAGTTTGAAGCGGGGGAAATAATTGGCCTTGGAGCACACAAGCTGGGTTCTGTTCCACTTGGGGGGGGCACACACGTGTGATGTCACACGTGTACCACACATGTGACATCACACGGTGGGAGGAGGCCCAACAGGGCCCGTTGCAGCCTCGGGAAGGCCCAATGAGGCCTGCTGTGGCCGTGGGTATGCCCAACGGGGCCTGTTGCAGCTACAGAATATTGAGAGGGGTGGCCCCCTCCTTGAAAAATTGGGCAGGGCCTCAGCCCCCTGCCCCCTCTCTGGGTAGGCTTAGTTTGCCCATAAGATCCTTTAACCTGTGAGGAGACTATCCCTGCACAGATTAAACAAGAGAACTCTAGTATGCCCCTCTGCTCAAGTCAAGCTTTCACAGTTGCAGCTGCTGTCTCCAGAGCCAGCTCCATTAGAGTCAGGAAATGTGAAGAGCATCTTTAGAAGATGACAATACGTGTCTTATCTAAGCAGAAGTTCAGTGGGGCTTCCCCAGATTGAGTGCATTATTATCCGTATGGTATATATGACTGTAGCCAAAGAGCACAATCCTATGGATGTCTGCTTCTACAAATCATTGGGCTGTATTCTTCTAACCTGCCCTGTCACCACAGGGATTACCACAACAGGACCCCCCCCCCTTCTCAACTACCTGCATGTGCCCTGTGCCTTGCTAAAGGGCTTGGGGAACCCTAGAACAAATTTAGGGGTGTGCAGGGAGGGGGGTGTTCCATTGCGCAAGCAGAAATCCTTGCACTAACAGAACTACTTCGTTAGCACTACGTCCGATGGAACTTATTCCCAGCCAGGTATATCTCGGGCTGCAGTCTAAATCTTTGAAATATTAGAGGGTATGCTATCCCCTCTAGATTTATGGTTGATTTTATTTGCTCAGCAATCCTGTCAAGCAGATAATCCAATGTGTTTCAAGGTAAAACTGGGTTTTGAACCCAGATCACCTATATGCAAATCCAACATGAAATAATAATAATAATAATAATAATAATAATAATAATAATAATAATAAATTTTTATTTATACCCCGCCCTTCCCAGCCAAGACCGGGCTCAGAGCAGCTAACAACCATAAAAACCACAACAAAACATACAAAACAATCAATTAAAATACAAGTTAAAATACAATTTAAAATTTAAAATGCAGCCTCATTTTAGTAGCCCACCAATCAAACCATAAAGGAATAAAACATCAGGATTAAACTAAAACCAACCCAAAGGCCAGGCGGAACAGCTCTGTCTTGCAGGCCCTGCGGAAAGATGCCAAATCCCGCAGGGCCCTGGTCTCTTGCGACAGACCGTTCCACCAAGTCGGGGCCAGTACTGAGAAGGCCCTGGCCCTAGTTGCTGCCAGCCTAGCATCTTTATGGCTCGGGACCTCTAAGATGTTATTATTTGAGGACCTTAAGGTCCTACACGGGGCATACCAGGAGAGGCGGTCCCTTAGGTACGAGGGTCCTAGGCCGCATAGGGCTTTAAAGGTCAAAACCAGCACCTTAAATCTTTGACTTTAAAGGTCAAAACCAGCACCTTAAATCTGACCCTGTACTCCACCGGGAGCCAGTGCAGCCAATGTGGAGAGGGGCATGTGTGACACCCTCAAATTTCCACTGTGAAAACAATAAACAAACAAAAATCCAGACTCACAATTTGGGAATCTCAACTCTAGAATAAGACTGCAATGTGCAGTATAGCCAGGGCTTTTTTTCAGCTAGAACTCACCAGAACTCAGTTCCGGCCCCTCTCATGTGGGCGCCATTGCCATTCTAAGAGAACGAGGGAAGCATTCATGGTGTGTTCCGGCACCACTTTTGCTAGAAAAATAGCACTGAGTGTAACTATAGCAGGAGCAAAATATCTGAAGACTCTTGATACTGATGCGTTATACACTGACTTTATTCTATTGCTAACCCAAAAAACCCTATTAGAGATTACAAATATGAAAATACTGTTCAGGAGCTAGAGGCAATGTTATTGTACACAAATTGATCTGAACAAAAATGGCGGTACTGAACAGCCTAGTAGCATTAATTATTTGGTAACTTAACTAAATAAAGAATGTCTTGCCCTCACCATCTAACACACACACGCAACCTCCATGGCACAGGAAGTCCTTTCGCTTTTCAGAACATCATCCATCATGCTAGGGGAAACTGCAGGAAAGTAACCTACTACTTCTAAATAGGCTTCTGCACAGAGAGTTGCTTTGAAGAAGCAGCTGCCCATAGTAAATTTCACTGACCCTTAGTGCCATTCACCAGGTTTCCAACTGTTTTGTCTCCTAAGCTCAGTGTTAGGACCAAGTCACAGCACCTGACAAAACTAAGAAGCCACAACAATATGAGGATTTTAATCCTCCCATGCTGTTATCTTTTTCACATAGCACCAGCAGAGAGACCTGATGCCAGCATGTTTACCACTACAGGGTGAGTGTGCCTTCTAGAAAGCAACGTACAATACATTTTAAAAAGAAGATAGCATTTTGCTGTGCATCTGTAAATAAAGTTTACAGAAATACACATGGCCTCTTAGAATACCAGATGGTGCTTCTAGGTCCTCTTCTGTTAAAATCTAAAAGAAAGGGGAAATCAGTTGTGTCACTGAGGTACTGAGATGAGGAAAATTGCAGTTGGTGAGATCCTGTTTTCCATGAAACTCCTAAAGGGAAAGGAACATATATACACACACAGTCTGTGCAAGGCTATCCTATTTCATTTCATGCAGAAGCAATACTCTAAACATTACAGAGAAAATACTCTAAACATTAACCCATACCCATCCTATTCTCTTGAATGTAATTTTTAATGGATTTTAATGGGCTGATATGAATTCTAAAAATACTAGCATCAAAGCTGAAATTATGTCCTCACACTAAAGCAAAGCGCTAAATATACTTCACTATTTTGTTATTAAAACAACAACAAGGAAACAACACTATTGCACCATGAAAGGCTTTGCGATTGCCTTTCTTAAACAATTCATGATATAATGAAATTACATATAACTACTGATGTAGTGGATGCAAACTGTTGCTCTTTTGAAATCAGCAGTGGACAGAGCAGAGCTATGGCTGCTGCTACATTTTGTTTTTATCAATGGTAAAAATGGTAAAATTGTATTACTCCCTCTTCCTCAGTATTGGCTCATTTTCTTTTGTTTTCTTAGATGAAAATTAAACTATTAAATTAAACGCCCCCTAAAACCCCTAACAAACCACCAGAAGATCAAAGCAGGATTTACAACCAGTAGGTTTATGCCCCATAAGCTCCATTATTCCCATGCATTAAAACTGCACAATTTGTCAACTGCCCTGAAAACCTGGCGATGCTAAACTAGCCATTAAGCAGATGATTTCACAAGATATTTCAAAGGGGGGAAAGCTAATTTTGCCGTTTTATATGCCCTTCTTTACAAAGCAAGTGGAAAAAGCCTGTAGATACACTGTCTTGGGAAAGCAGTGGGTTGATGGAAAGCACATCACTAATATATTCAGTATGTACTAAAATTAAGGGAAAGTTTTATAAAATTATTTATCAGTGGGGACTGACCCAGACAAACAACACAGTTTTCCATGCAAGGCCGTTCTCTCTGTGCGAAAGAAGGCCATGCAAAGACTGAGCAAAATGCTCACAATTCACAGCAGAGAAGTGACAGGTAGGTAGCCGTGTTGGTCTGCCGTAGTCAAAACAAAATAAAAAATTCCTTCCAGTAACACCTTAGAGACCAACTAAGTTTGTTCTTGGTAGGAGCTTTCTTCATATCTGAAGAAGTGTGCATGCACACGAAAGCTCATACCAAGAACAAACTTAGTTGGTCTCTAAGGTGCTACTGGAAGGAATTTTTTTATTTTTTATTTTGTTTTGAGCAGAGAAGTGAGTTAGATAGTCAGAAACAAGGCAACTTCAGGGATGTAGTTAAGTCAGAAAGAGTTAAGTCTGAGTTCTGTGTTAATGTATCATGATCTGAACTTGAAGCAAAGGAGCTAATAAGAGTGTATGTAGAGTAATTTTTTTCTAATCAGAGTTTGCTCCCACAAGCCTGGGATTGAAAAAAGGTACTGCTATTGCTTTTCCATAGCTTTTTGATACAGATAAAGTGACATCACAGCAGAATGCACATACATTGGCAAGAGTCTAAGGGTGGAGAATCTCATGCTTGGGGACTGACTGCCCCCCACCCACAACCAGTGTCTCTGTGGGGCTATCAGGACTCCCTTGCTCCATGCCCTCCTTGAATGTTTTCGCTTGACAGGGAATGTGGCCTGGGGTTTCTCACATTACTTAGCACAATGGGAAGGAGTGGCAGTGCAGAGGTTCACAAATTACTGGGGAAAATAAAGAACCAGTTCTAAAGCTTGGTTCACGGCTGCAGCAGCCACGTCTAGCTTCCATTAAGGAATTGAACTAGGGAAGATTTCATGTTTTATAGGCTTAATCAAGCGCAAAGTTTTAAGCTGTACATGTTCATGCACAACTGTACAGTTCCAACGAAATACATTATTTCATGCAATACGTAGGTTGAGGTGCAAACCAAATGGACTTAATAAAGTAGCTCAAGCTGAGATGTCTAAAAGCAGCAATACTGTGTCTGGATTTAACTTGATTAAAAAGCCTAGTGAAGACTTCTGCAGTGATTTTTCATCACTCCTAATTAATTAGTAGGGTAATGCAAAAATGAACATTCCCAGTTCCATGTGTGCCTCTAATTTCATTGCCATCTGAAACAAATTCAGCTAGACTAGCCTCTTTAAAACAGGAAAGAGAAAGACAAGCTGTTTTCCACATCTGGAAAATAGAACAGCAGCACAGTAATTTCCAATTGTCTGTAGAAAACACACACACACCAAAACATTCTATTTATTCATCTCTTTCAAAGGTATTAAGGCAGCAAACAGAATTCTTACATATAAGAATTGATTTCATGTAGAGCTGTGGAATGAACATGGGATCTTCAGAATGATCCTATGTAGGTTTACAAAGAAATAAGTCCTAGTGAGTTCAGTGGGATATTTTCCAGCATAGGCACATGCAGCATATTTCATTAGGGTGTGCACCCAGGGATTTTATATGTCTGTCTGTCTGTCTGTCTGTCCGTCTGTCTATCTGTCTATCATCTATCTATCTATCTATCTATCTATCTATCTATCTATCTATCTATCTATCAAATCCCTGGGTGCACACCCTAATGAAATATGCTGCATGTGCCTATGCTTGAAAATACCCCACTGAACTCACTAGGACTTAATACATACTATACTTATACTCAGTCAAAAAGGCTATTATTTTTATTTATAAAACAAACTAAAGAAACTAAAGCTTAAGAAATTTAAGAAACTAAAACTAACTAACTAATTAATTAAATAAATAAACGCAACTGATGCAAATATTTCAGCTCCCTTTCTTTCCAATTCTCTGCCTGGCGCTAACCGCTATTTTTAATACCACTAGAGTAGTTTCAATTATTATTATTATTATTATTTATCCAACTTATTAGTCACTTGTAACACTAAAAGGTCTCCAGGTGACTTACAATGTATTTAATATTTGACATACTTTATCTAACCCATACATAAGATCTTAGCACACTTTAAAAAGTAAAATTACAACAATTACTAAAAATCAAGATTTCCCCCCGAAAGCCGAGACATACTTATCAATTGACAGAATATAAAAAAGCAATTCCTGCCTTCTCCCTGAGCATTGTCTGTGATTCATGAGTGGGCAGTCTCAATATTTGTTCTCAATATTTGTCCTCCAGAGACAAATGCCCTGTCATGTTAAACAAATAAAAATTTCATGGTCCTGAATATAACCAAAATGCAAGCACCCAAATGCCATTTAAATGCCATTTTTATGTACTGTGCCGCTGCCTGTCCTTGGTACTTAGAACAATTCTTACTATGTTGTCTTTAACAACACAAATATTGAATTTTCTTCTTTTTGGTGTGACACCTGATTTGGAAAGAATGATAACATTCAGTGCTGAGCCTGGCCTTCTCTGAAAGGAGAAACCAAATGTAGGGTTGTACATTTGAGGGTGCACAAATAAAGCGCAAACACCAGAACAGCTGAGAAACGAGTCGCTGACTGGAAGAAGCATCTTGGCTTCACAGAGGAGAGAGCGAAAGCCAGGGAATCAAGTCCTCCAGTCATAGTCAGAGTGACAGGAGAAACAGACTGGAAAAGAAAGTCCCAGAGCAAACATCTGTAAGTACTGCTACTGTGAAAGAAAGGGCAGAAAGCACAAGCTCACATGCACCTTTGCTCAGCAGCCTGAAACTTAAGCCAAAAGCAGCGATATGGGATCAAAGACAGTGGCAGGGCTATCTGCTGTTTGCTTAGAAACACCACCGGAGCAGATGGTCCCCCACGTGTTGATTCTCTATTCCCCTACTAAACAGCCACTTTAAAGTAAGCATGAAATAGCATGGGAGAAACATCTGCACATAGTCCAGCAGACCACCAGTAATGTAGCAAAGGAAAAGCAAGGGGAGGGGAAGGGAAAGGAATGCAACCATTCAGGCATAGCCAGAACTAGGTTTGGGACAGGCACCCCAGCGAGTGGCATAACCTCAGTGTGTATACATATGTATAGCCACTCACTGGTTGTCTTTTCCTTTCATTACACAGCAGGAATAGGCTTGCGTTCTCACCCTCCAACTTACAGTAGGGCACAAGATACTCTGCATGAGCGACCTGGGGCAGGGAGGCGGGGTAGCCGTTGAGAAACTCCAAGGGAAGAACTAATTCCTTAATCCCAGTGCCTCGATTGATAGTGCCCTTCTGTGGTTTTCACAGTTTTGTGTAAGGATATTGTCTTTGAAAGGGTATTGGCCTGCCCTCTGAGCTTATGCGATGATGAGGCTCTGTGCATGTGCCAAAGATAACCACTTGCACTGCCAGAGCTTTCTCTTTAGGTTTTTTTTTGCCACAGAGGGTCCTCTTGCCTAAGAGGGTCCTCTTGCCACTGATCAGTTTAAAAAAGAGATTTAGAAGTAAACCCCACTGAGTTCAATAGCATTTACTTTCTAAGTTATCATAAGATTAGCACCTCAGTCATATAGTAGTATAATTTTTCATACTTCAGTATTTCCAATGTTTTAGGAAAAGCAGCCCTGATGTGTTTTGCCATTTTCACAAGCGAGCCTTGGGGTTCTTTCTGTCATGCAGACTTTTAAAAAATTGTTAACTTAAAAAAAATGCTTCAGGGTGGTGCAAGTTTCTAAATTGTGTCTCATTTACAAAATACTCAGCAACTAGAAATATTCAGCAGTCAGATTAGTTCAAATCAAATCCAGAAGTGATTCCAGTTCAACGCGGAGGCCTGTTGGAAACAGTGAAGATGATGACAGGAATTTTCCACTTTTCTTCTTCTTCTTGGATGGTACATATTGAAACTAAATTATCCATTTTCCCCAATAAAGCCAGTTCTTCTGCTGAATAAGTCTCCCTTCTGTTTGGTTGCATCTATTTTGAGCAAATAGCACCTGTGTTACAATGACAGTTCCATAATGAGGCCCTGGTGTGGAAAGAAGACAGGAAAGACTGCCGTATTCACCAGCAAAGGCTCTGCAACAAAAATAAGCATGCCAAGGCAGGAAGGAGCACGCTTTTGCTGCACATGTGTGGGAATTAGACTCTAGTTCCCATTTGCAGAGTATGTGGGTGTCAGCCCTGGGTCGTTTGACCCGTTAATTAGTTCTCTTTTCCCTCCTATAAAAACTACGCAAGACGCTCTCTTTTAAAGTTTAAGGAACAAATAACTTTTACTTGGTGTACTTACAGCTGCAGAGTAAATATACAGTGCAGGGGGCTGTTTCTTAAGTTGCTAATACGTCTTACATAGATTAAACCAGGGGTCCCCAAACTTAACCAGCTTCGGGCCAGTTCCTCCGGCGCCGATCGCATGGCGGGCCAGAGGGCAGGGGAGCGCACGCCCATGTGCGCGCACACTATTTCCGGCGCGGCTGCCCATCTCTGGGTCGGCGGAGCGTCGGAAATAGCTTGTGCGCATGCGTAATTTCCGGCGCTCGGCGACCCGGAAGTGCGCTGGAAATTACGCTTGTGCATGTGCACAAGCTATTTCCAGTGCTCCACCGACCCAGAGATGGGCAGCCATGCCACGCCGTACCGGGGGTCGTTGCGGGCCAGATAATTGGCTCGCTCAGACCGTATCCGTCTGGGGACCTCTAGATTAAACTGTGACAGACGGTTAGCGAATTCTGAGTCCGAGGCACAACATAACATACCTATTGCTCTGTTAAGACTATTTACTAACTGCCATAACTGTACCAACTGCCATAACTGCCACAGAGTGTATGACATCTCAGAGTTCCACACTTCTTGCAATTAACCCTTTACATATGCATTTTGGATGCTAACATCCTGCAATATGGTCAAACACCATTTCAGCAATAGGAAACTTGAAGGAGCCCAACCTTATACAGGAAATCTGTTACCTTCAAAGAAAAATAACATATTGCTGTCTTAACTCTAGTCCCAACCCTCTTCAAAATACAGTGGTAGCTTGGTTTTCAAACATAATCAGTTCCAGAAGACCGTTCGACTTCCAAAACGTTCAAAAAAACAAAGCATTTACTTCCAGAAGCATTTACTTATGGAAAACTCAATACGGAAGCCATGTGGCCAGGGCGGAGGAAGGGGGTGCGGGGGGTGCAGTCTGCCCCAGGTGTCATCACTGAGGGGGTGTGACAAAATGAGTTTTTTAAAAAAAAAAAATGGGAGTGACGTGGTGGCTTAGGCGCCTGCAAGTTCCACGCTGCCTACTGCCTCTCCCTCAGCCGTCCTACAGCTGAGGGGGAGGCAGCGGAGAGGCTCCAAGCATTGGAGAGGCTCGCCCCACCCCCATGGGCAGCTTGCCCCGCCCCCATGGGTGTGGCTCGCCCCGCCCCCGGCTGCAGGACATGCCCCTGCACCAGGCACCCGAGCGGCTAGCTATGCCGCTGCGCGTGGCAGTTCAACTTCTGAAAAGTGTTTGAAAACCGAAGCAGTTACTTCCGGGTTTTCGGCGTTCGCAAACCGAAACGTTCAATTTTTGAGACGTTCAAAAACCGAGGTACCACTGTACAACCTCCTCTGCAATTTCAGAATCAAAACTTTGACATTCACAAGGAATTTTTGACCAGAGATCTAAAAGACAGATCTTGAGAGACAATCTGTAATCTTATGTGTCAGACCATGCCCTCCTTGAATCACGCCTGTTTTCTTAGTAGGGTTGCCACCTTTTAACCTTTCCAAAAGCCCTTCGCTGCATCAGTGAGGAAAAATGTATGCAGCATAAAAGGATTTAATGCAACCAAACATAATCTATTAACATGGTTTTAGTTTAACTATTAAATTCAGAGTTGGAAAACAGTTTCCTAAAGCCTAAGAGCCATTTATACTCTACACTATTCTACAGCCCGGGTGGAGATGAAGAGGGGTCTGAGAACCACCCAGAAACCCAGAGAGCTGGGATCAGGACCCCCAGTTCTGAGGCAGTGGCATCTAGATTTGATAGCTCCTAGAAGTGATTGCCAGTGTGGAAATCTGCTGGAGGGCCATACTTCCCTTGCTCATTTGAGGAAACCTTAGGTTCATGTCTGAGTCCACAAGGATGTGCTGTATGGAGAGCTGGCTCCAGGCATTAGGCGCATTGGCAGACCAACTCTGCAGATGACTGCAGTGCCTGGAGACAGGCAGTCAGGTCGTGTATCCACAGCAGTGACCAGAGTCAGGAATGGACTCTGAGTGAAGCGTAGAACGAAGAAATGCTGTGGTGCAAATCTTGCTGTTGATATTACATTAATTGTAATACATTCTGTTCGTTTGAATATTGGTCACGTGTTGCTCAGTTTTTGTTTCACTGTGGTGCAACTGCAGCAGCACAACTGGATGCATTCATCTGCCCCAGCTGCAAAAAAAAAAAAATGTCTCTCCCATATCAGTCTCTGCAGCCACAGAAGACAGTGTAACTCTCCAACAGTTTGACTTCACCTCCAAAAGCGCATTCCTCCATTGCCTCCTGATGCCAACAAATATTTGCCAACCTGGTGCTCTTCAGTTGTTTTAGACTCCAACTCTGGAACAGCATTTATGTCAATATATAACATACATCCACTGTGTGTACTTTCCAGAAACAACGGAAGACATTTTTGCTATGACAAGTCTTCCCAGCTTGATGAAGAGGTCTCTACAATGAGTGTCTATTTTGTATTGTTTAAAATTAATATTTTTCTCTTTTGTGTTTTTTGATCTTTTTTTACTTGTTTCATTATATTTTGCACATCACCGTTAGATAGATGATTGATAGATAGATAGATAGATAGATAGATAGATAGATAGATGATAGATAGATAGATAGATAGATATAGATAGATAGATATAGATAGATGATGATAGATAGATAGATAGATAGATAGATAGATAGATAGATGGATAGAGTTGGCATTGATCTGTCTCAAGAGACAATGGAGTGTGCCTCCAGGGGTGAAGTCAAACAACTGTTAGCAGCACCAAAGTGACCTCCCTGGGGTGCAAGCCTGGGCAGTGAGTATGGAGGTCCTGGGCTGCCCAGATGGCAAAAGCCCCATCTTGGGCTCACTGAAGTGAAGCCAGTGTGGTGTAGTGGTTAAGAGCGGTAGACTCGTAATCTGGTGAACCGGGTTCGATTCCCTGCTCCTCCACATGCAGCTTCTGGGTGACCTTGGGCTAGTCACACTTCTCTGAAGTTTCTCACCCTCACTCACCTCACAGAGTGTTTGTTGTGGGGGAGGAAGGGAAAGGAGAATGTTAGCCGCTTTGAGACTCCTTCGGGTAGTGATAAAGCAGGATATCAAATCCAAACTCTTCTTCTTCTTCTAAAGGAAAGCAAAGCAATATGTTTGGCACCAACTTGGCTGCAGGAGTTGCTAGAACACAAGGCCCCATCCAACCGTTTTAGGGACTCCACTATGGATTTGTGTAGGGTTTTAAATAAGATTACTGCACTGCCTGACATCCTGTGCACTCAACTTCAGAAACAGCACACTGAATACGTGGCGTGTGGTCTCCCTTTGAAATGCATGGAGTAACCCATGCAAGCTTATCTCTTATGTCTGCAGCAAATTGCTAGATCAAGCTTATCCATAGTTTTCTCTATACTGTCTCTTCATTGTTCTGTTACTGCATTGTGTAGTCATCTGCATCCCTACCTTGGGCCAAGATCATAGAGCTGTATGTATGTGGTGGAAGTGAGGAAGGTGGGTTTCAAGATAGTTGCTATTTACACAGCTTCAGAAGTAGATCAGGTGCTTTCCAACCATGCTTTGGGACCGTTTATATCAGGGTTTCCCAAACTTGGGTCTCCAGCTGTTTTTGGACTACAATTCCCATCATCCCTGAGCTCTGGTCCTGCTAGCTAGCTAGGGATGATGGGAGTTGTAGCCCAAAAACAGCTGGAGACCCAAGTTTGGGAAACGCTGATTTATAAATATGTCACCATTTGAACTTCATCTCTGTAAGCCTTGCATTTCAGTCCCTCTGTTGCCCTGATAAACTTGGATTTGCATATATATGTAAATATCTGGCCAGACAATTTTTTATCTAAATCAGATATGAATTTATTCTCCTCATGATTCCTGTTAAAAGAACTCACATCTTTGTAGACATTTATAGGACTATGCAGGAAAATACCTAACTATGCAAAAATGTCTCCCTGGTTTATTGATTCATTTTGGACTTTCATGGGAAACTGAAGGATGAAAAATATCTTACCCATAGGCTTTATGTTCACATTTGACATGTACCGAGAACATCTGACTGTAGTGGGGGCCCTGGGTACCTGCTGTTGCTGTTTCTTTACTTTGTATTTTTCTTGGATTGGATTTGCAGCCAAATGGTTGTAATTGACCCTCTATTGGGACAAGTTAGGCTATGAACATATGCCTTTCCTTTTTATTAAAAAAAATGTTCAAGAGTAAAAGAGAGGGAGAGAAATATTATCAGTATTTACTTTAGGTTGCCTCCATTTCCAGTTTTTCTGGCAGGGAGTCAAGCTTCTGTCAGAATACAGAGCTTCATCTAAATCCAGCTCCTGGAGGAAAGACTGCAAGCAGAATACAAATCGGTTGAAAAGCAAAAGTTTAAGAGGCTCTGTCCTTTATGCAGGCAGCATGCCTCAGTATTGATTTGAGACTTCTGCATCCAAAATGTCAGGCTGGCAAACATTCCTCTTCAGGGCAGTCATTAGTCAATTTGTCATACATCAGCCAAACACAAATGACTAAATTATAACTGCGGATATGCAAATCTCCAATGGTTCTTTACCTCAGGCAAAGTATTTCCAGGCTAAACAAACTCAGTACCAGGCTTCAATAGTACTATTCCAGAAGGCTCTTTAAGGGAACTTACTGCCACACAATGTAAATAGACACACATGTACACACACACTATTTAACAAATGCATGAATTGGATTTATGTTATTTTATTGCATTTTATAACTTATTGATGAGGAAAAATATGACATAAATCGTTCCCAGTCTGGTCTTTGTTGTTAGAATTATTATCAGGAGCTAGGTTTCTTTTTGATTTTAAGCAGGAAAATGAAACTCTCCCTTGAGCTCCTCAATTTCATGCTCAATGTACTTGGTAATTTTGACTTTTCACCCTCTCTCTCCCTCTGCCCATTCTCAGATACACTTTGACAGGAAAGAATCTGCAAGACATATCCAAGATTTCTTTTCATTGTAAAATGGGTGGGGTGGGAATGTGCTTTGTGATAGAATCATTCTGTGGTAGAAAACAATTGTCAATCAAATTTCAGAAATTCTGTCCGTGATAGGGGGTGGGTTTGTAGTTCAGTGCTAAAGCAGAGACTTTGCCTGAATAAAAATCACATGTTCAGTCCTTGCCACATGGCATTAAGTCCTTACTTAATGGCAGTCAGATATAAAAGCTGGGGAAACATCTTCCTGAGACCCTGAAGAGCTTCCGCCAGTCAGTTAGACCAAACAGCACTAGGCTAAATGGATTAACAATCTGACTCAGAATGAAGAAGCTTTACACGTTCTTATGTGTCGGACTAGTGTGATCATGCCAGTAATTTCATAGAACTTCTAGCAGACCAGTTACTAAACCTCCAGTTCAGAGTTCTTATCTATTACAGATGCCATGGGTGGTATTCAACTAAGTTCTACTCAGAGTAATCCCATTGAAAGTTATTTTATTTATTTTTTATTAAATTTATATACCACCCTTCATCAAAAGATCTCAGGACGGTTCACAGTATAAAATATGAGATAAAAATAAGTAACTAATTAAACCAAAACATCAAAACAATAACCCCCCTCCCCACAGATACATTTTAAAGGCTGTAGGATATTAATCAGCCAAAGGCCTGGTTGAAGAGTAACATTTTCGCCTGGCACCTAAAAATATATAATGAAGGCGCCAGGTGAACCTCCCTGTCCATCAGTTTCTGTGGGTCTACTTTGATTAAAACTGGATACTATCCCATGGTACCAATAAATCAGATATACAGTTCACAAGAAAATGCATCTATGTAGAAGCACCCTAAAATATTCCCTATCTACTGTGGAGATGGACAAATACATCCTCTTCAGATGATCTGCTCCATCAATCCTCTTTAATATGAACTAGGTCTCTGTAAATCAATACATTAATCTTAAATCAACAGCCAAGCGAGCCAATTGCAAAATGGTTTTATCTGTTTCTTTACATTGTGGGTAGCCTGGGAATTCAAGGAAGTTACATAGCAGAAAACGCTAATATTTCTTTCTTGTCAAGGGGAAATTTAACCAGTCCTACAGACGTAATGCTCTAATTTGTTACAGGCAAGAGCTTTATAAGTGCAATGTTATCAAAGCAAGAATCATCAAGGAATTATATCAGTTTGACTATAAGTCTAATTTTTGAATGTTCAAGTATGTCTAATTATAGCAATCATTTTTCTTTCTTTCTTTTTGTTTCCTTTGCATCGATCCACTTAATTCCATCTCTTAGTGTGGGCAAAAGCTGACAGTTGCATGGCAAAGAATGTTTCCCTTTGTAAAAACCTACTTCCTCTCAATGTAGCTTTAGCCTAATTGAAATGTTTCCTATTAAGCTCAATCAAGGCAGCAATTATCTAATTACTCACTTATGCTTTTCTAGCTAAAAATTGCCCAAGCCAGCATATTTGAATGGCTGGTTGCATATTTATTGTTGTTTTTACATTTCCCTTGCAGTTTTAAGTAATGGTTAAATTTTTTCCCATTTTTTTATGCTGCATCTTCAAACATTCGTTGATATCTATAGCCGTGGCAAGATCACTAGGTAAGAAAGGCATTCAGAAAATGTTCCTAAATCTATTCCTAAATTTAATCTCGGATTAAAATTAAAATATATCCAAAGACATACAAAGGAAACAAAAGTGTAGGATTCACAAGTACGGTATTATTTCGAAAAGCAATTGTTATCCACACAGAGCACTTAAGAACATAGGAAGCTCAGCTAGCTTGTTGGTGCATTTAGCTCAGTTTTGTCTATTGCAAACCTCAACCTCCCCCATACTGGTTATGAAAACCCAGGAAATGATTAAGAAGTGCTTCTAGCCTATCTATGGTATTGTGACAGTGTAACATGTCATGAAGGAGACCACTGACTATACATGCATTACCAAGGCCAAGTGGTCCTGAGAGATCTACATTGGCTCCCAGTACGTTTCCGAGCACAATTCAAAGTGTTGGTGCTGACCTTTAAAGCCCTAAACGGCCTCGGTCCTGTATACCTGAAGGAGTGTCTCCACCCCCATCGTTCAGCCCGGACACTGAGGTCCAGTGCCAAGGGCCTTCTGGCGGTTCCCTCACTGCAAGAAGCAAAGTTACAGGGAACCAAGCAGAGGGCCTTCTCGGTAGTGGCGCCCGCCCTGTGGAACGCCCTCCCAGTACAGGTCAAAGCGATAAACAACTACCTGACATTTAGAAAATACCTCAAGGCAGCCCTGTTTAGGGAACTTTTTAATCTGTGATATTTTGATGTATTTTGATATTTGTTGGAAGCCGCCCAGAGTGGCTGGGGAGACCCAGCCGGATGGGCGGGGTACAAATAATAAATTATTATTATCATGGAAGAGGCCTCTGAGTTGGTGCTGATACAGATAAACTGGGTAGTATGTTTTTTACATACAACATCAACCTCAGACCATACACTGTGAGCAAAAACTAAAGGGAGTTCCATCTAATTTTTTGGTTATTACCATTCTGCTGCATTGCACCTTCCCCCAAAATCCCCATCCATTCCAGAGAGTGCCTCTATCCTCAGAGGGGTAGGGGAGGGTTATACCCAAGAAAGCCCTGTTGGGCAACCAGAGTTTTATTCCATATCCGCTAAATTCAACCCAGAATGTTGCATTAGATGGCTTTATATCAAAATCACATGAAATAGCAACATTTTTCTCGATTTTAATGATACAGTCTTATTTCTACTTTTTTGCACAAACCACTTATCAGCATTGATTACTAAAGAAGAAGTATAGCTAAAAGCAAATCATCCTATTATAGTTGAGATGTAAATAAATATGGTGTATTAGGAAAATATTCCTTTTTCCAGTAGCTGTGGAGTGCTACCCCCATGCCTCTACAAAAACATAGCTGTGTGTTTGTGTGTGTGTGGTTGAGGGGGCATGATGATAAACTGGAAAGGCATGTGATACCTATGACTGCATCACTTGACCATTAATGCACCTCACCAGGAGTTGTTTAACATTCCAAGGCCATGAGCAGTTTTGGGCAACTGCCATTTTAAAAGCAAAATTATTGTTCCCTCTCCACTTCATTTTTAACCCTTCATTTTCTCCCCTGTCACCCCTGCTTGAAGCACAGTACAGGGGGCGAGGGGAAGTGTGGAAGAACATTTTCAGGTAGATAAATGACTCAGCTAAGGCAAATACCGTGAAATTGTACAGTGATGGAAATGGAGGTTGAACACGATAGTGTTACCAGAAAGAGATTTCATGTTCCCCAGGGAAACTTCCTTAGGGATTGCCACGTTAATCTGTTGTAGCAGAAAACAACAAGGCTCTTGGAGCACTTGAAAGACTAACATCTATTGTGACATAATCTTTTATCAACTATAAGCAGTGGACCTGATATCCAAACTTCAAAAAGCAAAGTCTTTTGCTTGGTCTCAGTGCAATACTGTACTAGATACATATTTCAAGAAGTAATAATAATAATAATAATAATAATAATAATAATAATTTATTATTTGTACCCCGCCCATCTGGCCGAGTTTCCCCAGCCACTCTGGGCGGCTTCCAATCAAATATTAAAACAATACAGCATTAAATATTAAAAACTTCCCTAAACATTTGTTGAGCTTTTTTGGGGAATTTTTCACCGCCGGGAAAATCCACACACATGGCAACCCTAATTAATAAAGATTTCATCATTTATGAATTATGAAAATGGAATTGTTTAAATGACTATTTCCCAGTTGTTTCATTTTAATTAATTTAAGGACTCATCAATTTCCCACTTCCTACAATTTGCCAGTTCTGGATTTTCATTATATCCAAATTATTATGTGTCAAATACTTATCAAATACAGTGGTACCTCTAGTTACGAACTTAATTCGTTCCGGAGGTCCGTTCTTAACCTTAAACTGTTCTTAACTAGAGGCGTGCTTTCGCTAATGGGGCCTCTTGCTGCCCCTGCGCCGCCGGCACACGATTTCCGTTCTCATCCTGGCGTAAAGTTCTCAACTCAAGCTAACTCTTCCAGGTTAGCGGAGTTTGTAACCTGAAGCGTTTGTAACCTAAGGCATTTGTAACTCGAGGTACCACTGTATTGTCAGGTACTCCATGATGGTGAGAATATTATTGTGGCAGTCCACCTTTCTTATTGCACTATGGGGCCATCATACAGCAATGGCAGAAGTGATGGCATTCAACTTCTCAGGATTATCTGCCACCCTCTCACACACGATTTGGAATCAGGCACCTCTGCTCCTCAAATTCTGCTACCACTTGTCTCCTTGTCGAATTCATTTAATTCTAATAATTCTAATTATTTTACAACACAGTAAATGATTTCTCTTATCAACTGTTACTGGCCACAGAGGAAAACAGAGTCTTGTGGTACCTTAAATACTAACAAACCTAAGATGACATAAGTTTTTGAGCACTGGAGTCCACTTCAGCCCAAAAGCTTATGCCACAATAAGTTTATTGCTCTTTAAGTAGCCACACGATTCTCTGTTGATTTTGCTGTAATAGACTTAATGTCAGGATAGAGAATTTGGAAGAGAGTCAAGGCCTCCTAAGATAGACTATCCTTCCGGATCTCTCCACTGCATACCATATCCAGGGCAAGGCTTCTCATGAGGCAACATGAAGTGGTTGCTTTCTGATGGTAAGAGCTTTCAACAGTGGAGCAGACTACCTTGGAAGGTGGTAGTGGACTCTCCTTCACTGGAGGTTATTGAGCAGAGGATCTGTCAGGGGTTCTTTAGCTGTGATTCCTGCATTGCACAAGGTTGAACTAAATGACTGGGATCCCTTCCAGTGCTACAATTCTATGATTCTATGAATATTTGGCAGGGGAGGCAGCCTTCACACAAGAAACTGTATTGGCCTGTTACTTGTTCCTGATTATGTGGGAAGCATACACATGTGGAAGTTGTATGAATCCATGGGCTCTAGAGAAACTATCGTATCAGGAGATCAGGGGTGGGGACAGCAGGCATGACCCCAATTCTTTGCACACTGTGCATTGAAGTGCTGATGATAATAACCAAGCATGAAATCGATCTACAAATATGTCTGTTGGTTCAGTGCCATTCCAGAGGTCTTTTTAGGTTTTGCTTTGTTTTCCAATGTGTTTAAGTAACATATTCATGATAACATTGGTGGTGTTCAGAGTGATCAAAATCTTAAATTGTCTCATCCAAGGTCTAAATGGCATCTCCAAACAGGTTTAAATGTATTATATTTTTGTTATTTATCTTTTGGGGTTTGTTTCATGCAAACTTTGTAGGGGAATCATCACAACATATGTATCTTCTCATGCAGGCCTAATGCACAGTTGCCCCATTCAGTACTTCTAGAGCTACACAGAGGCTCCTGTGTCAAATTCAGCTCTGAGCAAGATGGGTTAACCTCAGTCATTTAACATCAGGGAATGATGCGTGAAGAGAAGGGGATATGCAAGAGTGTATTATCAGTGATGCTCATAGTCACAGAATTGTAAAGTTGGACAGGACCACGAGGGTCATCTAGCGATCATGTTGTTGTTGTTAATTATGATGATGATGAACCTCCTCTTTACAATATATTTATCTTCTACCTAGTTTTGCATCATATGCATTTTCATGAACTTTGCTGAAAATCTGCATTAAAAAATTAGAATGCAAAAGTATTAAATAAATCATTGGCCTACTATAAACATGGCAAAACATTGTAAAACAGCTCACGAAGAAACATCATTTACATTGAATTGCTTTTGTTGCTGAAGTTAGCATTGATTCAAAAGAAAGCATTCTCTTATTGCTTTGTGTTCTATGAAAATCATATACTGCTCATTCAATCTCACTGAAATTGTAACCATTTAAGCACAATGGCAGTTAGGTTATCATTGTTATAATTACTGCAAGAGCTGATTAAGACCGCGTTTTCATGTGACATTATATGCAAAGTGGATTTAGAATGACTAATAGTGTTAATAAAATGTTTTCTGCAAAATACTTTCAGTATTTCAGAGCTTATTTGCAAAGGAAACAATGGTATTTATTAGATTAAATGCAGACACATAGTAAATAGTGCAAGGAGATAGGTGGTTGGAGAACTCAAACTGGGTTAGATTGAAGTCATTAAATCATAATGCATGGAGATGACTGATTGATATATTGAAGTCAAGTAGAGCAATCCTATGAGTATACACAGATTAGATTAATTCTTTTATTCTCTGGAAAGTATAAACAAATGTGCATCCAGAAAGCATTGCTGCAATTACCTCTCTTCTGCATGATTAGCAAACTGCTCACTTGTAACAATAGTAAGGGCTGGTAAGAATGATCTGTACAATTTACCACAATGAATCTCAAAGAAAACATGATGTCAGAGTTTTGATGTAGGTGGTCTCTGAAGGCAATATGTGGATTTCATAGAACACAGATTTAATTTAAAATGTATATGGAAAGAGGCAGTACATATGCATAACACAAACCACAAAGATACAACCTCTGTATACAGATGTTTAACCTGTAACAGGACACATTCCTTAAAATTAAAGTTTAAATTACTCCCAGAGGAACAGTTGTCTAGTCAATCCCACAACTGGATAACTAAATTACAGTATTAGGTTGCCATTAGGTATTTATGATATCCAAGAAACCGGCTAGTGGCTACAAAAAAATCTGTCATCTTTTAACATCATTCTGATTAGTTACATGTCCCCCCAAAACAAAGCTGAATTGAGAGATACCCACATAATTAATCATAAATAACCTCAGCGGACATCTAATCTCCAATTCTTCCCAATGAATAAATTGCCCTGTATTGTATATAAGAGAACTTTAGAATGACTAAACCTATTTCTCCCATCTTAGGGACTGCAAGTTCTGTACAGCTATTTATTATCTAGAAGAGCAAAATTTGTGAGATAAATTAATACACAATACATCAATTCTATATGCCGGGGTGCAAAAATATGGATGTTTGGTTATTGTTGGAAACTGAGGAATATTTGTTTAAGCATGCTGTTGAAAAAAACATATTAAAAAAAATGTGTGAGCAGAACACCTTCTACTTGCCCAAATAACCCCCGCCACTGCCACCCGCCCCACATGTCCCACACTGTCTCTAAATCTGGGTTGGGAAAAAGCCCAGACAGATTTAGGGAGCATTGTGGTGGGAGAGGGGGAGAAGTGCAGCACAAGTCATTCCACTCATGCAAAGTACTACTTAGCACTATATTGAATACAACCTGTGGACTAATCAGCATTTGGGGGGGGGGGATACAACACAGGAGGAGGAACGTTCCATGAATAGTCAAAGCTGGCAAGCCGGCTAACGCTGGCCACAAGTGCTCTGACTCACTGAAAATCGGGTCCTCCCTAACAGAGCTATTTAAGCCCATGCACGTGCGCCCGAGCTTCCTCTTGGGGCTGCTGCATCGGAACACCCGCCCACCTCTCCCTATATTTAGGGCTTGCGCTTGACCTTGCTATGCCGTTGTGTGTCGCCTGTTGTTGAGGCAGGGGCACGGCAGGAATTTCCCCCATTTGGCTGATTGGCTGTTGCCATTTGGGTTTCGCCTGCCGCTTAGCAAATCGTCACAACTTGTAAGGTTGCGGATAGGCTCTGGTTCAAGTGATAGGGGTGGCAGAATGGTCTGGCCACTCCTATGCGAAGGGTATTCCGGTAAAGGAATCCAGGGACTCAATGTTTTAGCAAACCCTGAAAGGGGTTGTGCCCGTGCCCGAGTCCGGGGAACGTCAGGGTGGCTCACTGGCACTCCTGCCATCAGCTGTCCCTGGTGTTCACCCTTGGCTGTCCTACGATAGAGCTCTGGGACAGCGCTGCCTGCAAGGGTGCAGGGAGCTAGTCGAACCAGAGCCTATGCAACCACTCACTTGATTGTAATCAATAAAGCTGTGGCCTAAATTCTGCCAAAAACCAAACCTAATATCTGAGTCATGTGTGAATTTATTTCTAGGGAATGGTTAAAAGGTCTAAACATGCAACTAGTTTTGCTCTGAAGGATAAGGTTGAGTTTAGGAGCACTTCCAGAATATGTACATCTTCCTTCAGTCCCAGCTCCACCTCTGGGTCAAGCCTGGTCCAGGGACGGAGAGAGGAAAGGAGAGCCAATGGCAAATTCCCTGCCCCTCTCCTCAGCTGAGCTGTGGGCCATGAGGGAGCTTTCTCGTGCCCAGCCGTAGCTCCACTCCTGGGTCAGGCGTGACCCAGGGGCACAGTGGGCTCCCTCCTCCCTCTTCCCATTTTGGGGGTGCCCTGGTTGACAGTTGCATATGCTCCGCCACTGCATCTTGGCAGAATTCAGTTTCAGTTAATTTTTGCCTCACCCATCTCATTAAGTGCCCAGGGAGAGGCACTTACAAGTCCCCATCTGACATGGAAAAATACATTTGGATATCGTCAGCATGCTATCTTTAAGAAATAAACTTTAAAAATAAAAAATAAAAAGTACATTGCCAAATTTCTAGAAACTTAAGATGCCTGAAGAGACAGAAGGAATATTAATTTTGATAAAATGTTTAGGTATATCATATTTTTGCCAACATGGAAACCTGGGAACATTTGGCATTTATCTCCCTACTAAGCTTTTCTCTGCGCACAGGATTCTAGGATTCCCTAAGCTTGATTCTAGGATTCCCTATGATGGAAAATCAAATTAAAGTTCATTATATAACAAAAGACATTAGAGCATGTGAAATGTTGCCTTCTCAGATCCTCTTATTATGCAGGCAATGAAAATAAAGGCTCTAGGCATATCCACATTCCCAGTTCATTTGAAAAGCTGTTTCTAATATTTAGTTGGTGCTCATTTTAATGGGGGGAAATAACCAACAATTATTATAAGGCAGTGACCCACACTATACGTAATCCAGCCAATCAGCAGGAAGGATTTTAAGCTTTGTGTTTTTTTGGGTTTCTGCAAACAGCTGCATTTCATTCCCTCCTGCCCGGGATTCTGTTTTCCAAAACAACTTTTAAGGCATCTTGGTGTCCAAGAAACTCTTAGCGCTAGGTGGTCAAGGCATCAGCAGAGCTAGGTAAAAAGGACCACCAGTTAGGTTTCACTTTACAGACTATGGACACATCTCAGAACAAATGCATACCAGAGGAATCTAGGGAGACCAGGCAATTTACATGCTTCCACATGCAGGTCAACCCTCTGGACCCAAGACATACAAGCAAAAGAACTGTACTAGTAAGACCTGCTAGTCACCACAGCAGAGTGATCGAGAGTGGAGGGAGGGAAATTCCCATCATTACCAGAAATTAATGTGAAGATACCATACAGGCAGGGGTCACTTCAGTCAAGTGTGTGGTAGCTGGCAGTCTAGTTCAGTAGCCCAAATCTGTGCAGGGTAAGCTGGCCAGTCAGCAACCATGTGTTTGCATGGTACTAAGATGCCCTCTGTCCATTAGTTCTACCACAATGGGGGGCGGGGCAATGAATATAAATTTAGCAGAGTCTGAAGCACGATATCCTTCATTATGATAGATACAAGTGGCATGAACTGACAGGACTCCTATGATTTTCTAAAACAAATACTACTATATAATCATGCCACTATTGAATATCAAGCTGCAGCCCTGATAATTGCCTCAAATTAACACTTAAGGAATTTCTTTCCTAAATATACAAGTTGATTGGTCACTTTATATTTCACAGAAATTCATTGCTCCCCAAAGAATAACTAGTCTCTAAACGTTTAAAGCAGGGGAAGACCAGAAGAGGCCTGGAGACTAACTAGTTCACGAAAGGAATTGTTCCTGAGAAGATCTCCCCACATTATAGCTTTTCCCATAGGATGTATATAAACAGAGGGAGGTGCTTTATACTGAGGCTGTGCACACACACAAATTTAAAGCAACCCCCCTGCCAAAAATCCTGAAAACTAGCTTGTTAGGGTGCTGATAACTGTAGGTCTGTAAGGAATAAACTGTAGTTCCCAGGTGATTTAAATGAGCATTAAATGTAAGGTGTGTATTTATAGCCTAAGTCAGACCATTGGTTCATCTAGCTCACTATTGCTTCCAACAAGGGTTGGGCAGCCTGCATATGGCTATGTTCAGCCCTTGGCCTAATCTCAAGCTGCTCTCGGCCAAACTTCAAAAGGCCTCTGTAAGTGACCAGACTTCTGGCAAGAGCGATCTGTACCTCCCACAGCAGTTTGCCGAGTGGGGAGGGAAAGGAAAGGATGGAAGAAAGAGAGAGAGAGAGGTGCCTGGCTTTGGTCCCATCCACCTCTGTCATGTGGCCCCAAACAGATTACTCCTAAGTTTACTGCATGTACTGCTTTGAGAGAGAATATGATGAAAATGATGTATAGGTGGTACTTAACACCTGTAAAACTTGCAAAAATGTATCGTACCTCTGATAATAAATGTTGGAAATGCAAAGAGAAAGAATGAACCTTTTACCACATGTGGTGGAAGTGCCCTAAAGTAAAAGACTTCTGGGGAAAGATTTATAATGAGATGAAGAAAGTGTTGAAAAACACCTTTATTAAGAAACCAGAAGCCTTTTTACTTGGTATAGTAGGGCGAGAAATCCCCCAAAAAGACATTACATTCTTTCTGTATGCCACAACAGCTGCAAGAATATTAATTGCCAAAAACTGGAAGACCCAGGAGATACCTACAGTGGAAGAGTGGCAAATGAAGATGATGGACTTTATGGAACTTGCCGAGCTGACTGCAAGACTCCGTGACCAGAATGAAGAAGCAGTAGAAGAAGATTGGAAGAAATTCAAATTTTATTTGAAAAAACATAATATTTAGTAAATAGTATAGATTCCTTGGGGAAGGACAGTATAGATTTACGGTAAAAATTTAGGAGTTTGGTTATAATTAAGTTTAAAATGTAATGATTATGTTAGGAGAAAGTGAACAGTGTTAAGAATAAATATAGAGAATTCTTGTTAAATGTTAGGAAATTGCTAAAGAAGATAGACATGGAAACCCAGAAGGGAGAACCGGGAGAAGTCACCTTAAGATGTGAAAAATGATGGTTTGCTATAAGATTTCTTTATGTTTTGTATGTGTCTTTATTTGTTTGTATGTTTTGTTTCTTATAAAATGAATAAATATATTTGAAAAACAAACAAACAAACAAACAAACAGATTACTCCTGAGGGCATTTGGCCCTCAAGAAAAAGGAAAGGCTGCGTCACACCCTGGCAGCATCTCTCCAGGGTTTCAGACAGAACCTGTGGCTCTGCAGATGTTTGACCCCAGCTCTCATCAATGCCAGCCAGCATGGCCAATGGCAAGGAGTGATGGGAGTTGTAGTTCAGGAACATCTGCAGAGCCATGGGTTCCCCATTCCTGCCCTAAGAACATAAATGGAGGCCCTTCCCCAAGTGTGTCCAGAAGCTAAAGTTTGGAGGGTGGGCTTTTCGGTGGTGGCCTTCAGAGACATGGCCTTTTCAATAGTGCCCAAACTGAATGCGGAGTGATTCCCATAGAGAGGCTAACCTGATACCTATGTTGATGTCTTTTCAATGCCAGACCGATATTTTCTTATTATGAGCGCAGGCTTTTTAAGATTACCTTAACATCTTTCAATAACTTTTAAAGATTATTGCAATGCAACTTTGAAGTTTGATATTGATATTATTAGTCTCCACTTTTGATAAAGTTGCTTTAGTGTTCTTTATTGTGACTTGATTGTGATTTGTATCCTGTTTTCATCACTTTCCGTGCTGGTTCTAGCTTTTAATGTGATTTTTATTGTATTGTTTGCATCATTGGTTTTCAATTACGTTTATTATTACGTTTTTTAAATTTTTATTTACAGATTTTTCAAAATACAATCAGAGTAAAAAAGAAAAAAAATACTATACAATTCAATCACTTCAACAATTTATTATTATTATTATTGGCTGCCCTTCCATGGTTTCCTCAAATTATCTATTTCTGCTGCATATTCTGCTTTTCCTTGTTATTCTTACCTCCAAATTTTTCTCATTACAATTTTTAACTGCTGAGCTTACTCCAAACCGGCTAGTGTTTTAGCATTCTTACAATAATTTTTAAAATAATCTACAAATAATTTTCAATCCTCTTTAAAAGTTGTCTTTTCTTGTTCTCTAGTTTTACTTGTCAATCTTGCTCATTCTACATACTCCATCAATTTCATCTGCCACTTCTCTTTTAAAGGGAACTGCTTCCTCTTGCCATTTTGGGGCATATAAAATTCTGGAAGCAGTAGTTTCATATAGAAATAAATTCATTTGTTTATTTGATATCTTTGATCTCATTATACCTTTTAAAAAAATCTCTGGTCTCTTTGGAATAGTCTTTTTAAACAATTTTTTCAACTCATAATGTATCATTTCCCAAAATTCCTTAGCTACTCTACAGGTCCACTACATACGATAAATTATGTTTATTTTAGTTATTTTGCACGTTATGGAGCATCTAACAAATATAATAAATGAAAGCATAAATAGTACTGGAAATATATAGACAGTTTTGGAAACAAGTTCTGTACACGGCCCCAAGTTCATTCTGTACCAATGATCTTGTGGCTTGTGATCTTTATTCGGTCAGACATAGGAAATCTATATTTGAGCTTGCAGAGGCAACCCATTTTCTTTTTTTCAGATTTTACATCCTGGAAGCGGGCTGCGCTGACCCATACATTTCACTGGATTCTAAGATGCAAAACGAATCAGAATTACATAATTCTGGTTTCATAATTGTTTTGGTGCTATGCAAAATTGATTTCCCTCTCCTCTTCAATATGAAAATTTGGCCCATGTGTTGGGGGAAGAAATATATTCATATATTTCAAATATATGTGGGAAGAAAGAGAGAGAGAGAGAGAGAGAGAACGAGAACTGCTTCATTCCACAGACCATATCCTGTGGCATATGCATTTTCATCACTATGTTTGTCTTGCAGACAAAATGAATATCAGATGGTAGGTTTGAAAAAGGGCAGACCGAACATGAGGTGATTAGTTTCAAAAACAGATTTTATTCTTGATAAATTATTACCAAATACAATCATCTGTTGATTGAGGATATAAAACAGATTTGTCATAGTATAACCCATTGGTTAAATGAAAAACGGAAACAATACGTTTATTTAACATGGTCTGGCATTAAGCTCCAAGAAGTACAAATTTAAGGCAAATAATTAAATTTTCAACTTAAAGATATGCATTTGTTAACCAAAAGTTGTTTCTTGAGGTCACCTGTTTCACCTTGGTTACTCTTATTGCATTATATATACATATTAAGACATGTATATGAAACATTCCTATACAGCTGCAAACTTTCTGAACTGCTGGGCCTCCAACCAGAATGGGATAAAAAGAAGGGATGGAATACCAAATATTGCTATATCAGTGTAGTTACTGAAATGGGAAGGTACTATGCCTAGGCATCTGCCACTGTAACATTGTACTTATTTACAGGTAGGTAGCTGTGTTGGTCTGCCGTAGTAGAAACAAAATAAAAAAAATTCCTTCCAGTAGCACCTTAGAGACCAACTAAGTTTGTTCTTGGTATGAGCTTTCGTGTGCATGCACACTTCTTCAGATACACTGAAACAGAAGTCACCAGACCCTTATATATAGTGAGAGGGTGGGAGGAGTATTACTCAAAAGGGTGGTGGGAATGGGTGATTGGCTGATAGGTGTGATAAACCTGACGAATGTTAATGGCTGCAATTGGTCTTACAGGAAAAAGCAAGGGGTTGGATGGCTTTATCATGTATAATGAAATAAGAATCCAATATCTCTATTCAGATCAGGTCTCTCCATGGTTTTAAGTTTGGTAATAGGTTGCAATTCAGCAACCTCTCTTTCCAGTCTATTTCTGAAATTCCTTTGTAATAAGATAGGTACTTTGAGATCTTGCATAGAGTGTCCTGGGAGATTGAAGTGTTCTCCTACTGGTTTCTCTGTCTTGTGATTCCTGATGTCAGATTTATGTCCATTTATCCTTTGGTGTAGGGTTTGGCGTGCCTGGCGTGCTCTGGTCCATGGGGTCACAAAGAGTTGGACACGACTAAACGCCTAAACAACAACAAGGGTTTGACCTGTTTATTTGTATAAGTTGTACTATGAAATTTTATATATATAAAATAATATAATACTTTACTCAGTTTTGATCAAGTAAAATGATGATACTATTCAACAACTCCATATTGTAAAACACTTATACTTAATCAAATTAATACATTTCAAATTTCTTGCTACAGCATACTATAAACCTTTGATTAACAACAACGTAGCAAAACATTGGTTCCCAAACTCACACACACACCCCGCCATGGACCACTTAGAAATTGCTGAGGCTCTTCATGGACTGCCAAATTATTTTTCTGCCTGTTTTTGGCAACTGTAGTGTGCTGTACTAGTTGCTGTGTGATTTTTAATTGTCTTCTATTGCTTCTTTTGTTTCTTATGTTGTATGTTATTATATAACAATTTGGATTCCATGGGATTCAGAATTTAAGGCCTCTTCACAGACCATCTGACTGAAGCTCGTGGAGCACTTGGGAAACATAAGAGGAGCCTGCTGGATCAAGCCAATGGCTCATCTAAGGCAGCATTCTTTCTCACAGTGGCTGACCAGATGCCTGTGGAAAACCCACAACCACGATTCAAGCACTCCCCACTCTTGTGGTGTCCAGAGCCTAGAGCCAATCTAGTGGAAAGCCTAGAGCCAATCTAGGACAACTCCTTTGGCTGCTAGAAAGCTATATTTCTATGTCACCTCAGAAGTAATGGTTAACTCAGGAGAAAGGAGAAGACTCAGCTTTTCCCTCCCATCTGATGACCAGGAAGAAGAGTAATTGGTAGTGAGCAGGGCCGGCGCGTCCATTTAGGCGAACTAGGCAGTTGCCTAGGGCGCGAAAATGGAGGGGGTGCTGGCCAGCCTGCCCCCCGCCGCCCCCCGCCGCCCCAACCAGCGGCGAAAACCGCGGCGGCGCGGGGCGCCCGGCGGGCAGGGGGCGGGGCACCGTACGTCATGCGCAATGATGTCACGTGGCCCGCCCCCTCGCCTAGGGCACCAAAATCCCTAGCACTGGTCCTGGTAGTGAGGATAGAAGCCTCTCAGTGTCCTCCTTGCTGGGTTGAGTTCCCTACTGAGCTTCTTAGTGTTCATTTCACTTAGATAGGATTTCTTTATTGTCATTGTACAACGTTGTACAAGTGCAACGAAATTGGATGCCATCCCCCCCCCAAAAAAAGAACAAAAAACAAAAGACAATAAACAAAAAAAACACATTTTCAGCCACACATACACATGCGTACACTCCCATCACAACTCTCCAAGGTCATATTATCTGGTTACAGCATTTAAGATGGTTATAGCTCTTGGGTAGAAACTATTCTTCAATCTATTTGTTCTTGATCTAATTGTTCTATATCTCTTGCCCGGATGAGATGGATCCTGTAAAATATTGTTTACTTTTTTAAGGCAATGGGAATTGTATAGTTCTTCCAAAGATGGGAGAGGATGACCAGTAATCTTTCGGGCTGTGTTTATGACCTTCTGTTGTACCTTCCTCTCCCTGACTGTGCAGCTAGAGGACCAAGCACAAATACAATATGTAAGAATGCTCTTTATGGAGCCTCGGTAGAAGGACACCAGCAGTCTCTCACTCAGATTGTTCTTCTTTAAAAGTCTGAGGAAATAAATTCTCTGCTGGGCCTTCTTTACCAGAGCAGTAGTATTTGCGCTCCAAGGAAGTTACTCAGCTCCATAACTTCCTGGCTCAGCTCCTGCTCCCATTCTATGTGCTGGTTATGGAAAATTCAGTGCCCTCTTGTGAAATAATCTGTTGAGGATATCCCAGTCCCATAGGTTGGTTTGGCATGTCAGTAAACAGGAGCGTCTGAAAGTTAACTTTCAGTTTGCTTTGGGAATATTGTGTGGATCTAGGGCTTTGTTTTGCCCATACAATTGGTAACTCAAATGTCTCCCTCCTAAAAACCAGAGTCCATACAAAACACAACAGTAGCTCTCTAGCATGCTGAATGGCTCTGACAGTTCAAGCATGCAATTTTGTAGCAGCATGCAAACAAGACTGGGAATTCAGGGTTAAAAACTAAACTGAAGTTTTGTCTTATACAGTAATGAAAGCTGACCAAGAGAGTAAATCAAATGGATCTCCTAACAAACTGAAAACAGCTGTTTGGCTGGGCTTGTCTCTGATTTAGGTTAGGTAATTATTGCTCTAGTGTGGTTCAAGGTTGTTCTGTGTTACTGAAATAGGATAGCATATGAAAAGCATCCAACTTCTTAATTTACTGTAGCATCAGAAATTCCACTGTATGCATATAAAAATATCTAGATATGTAATCATCTATGGATATACCTATAGGCTTTTCTAAATGCCTATTTATTTTGCCTTTCAAGACACAATTACACAACACTTACTTATGTCATACTAAGGTAGAATATCTCTTCTAAGGAAATGATATTTTAAGTCTAAAATGCTAAGCCATTCCAGTTGTATTCTTTCTTTTTTTCTTTCTTTCTGCATTATGCATTACATATGGGCATTATGCATTGCATATGGACAATCACTTATTAAAGGATACACTAGCTGGACTTTGCAAAGTAGTGATTGAATACCTACTTTCAACATTAATTCTGCAGAAAAAACAGCACTTGTTCCTGGAGTAAATCACATTTTAAAGTTCAGCATGCAAACAGGGACCAAAGATTTGAAGCTATTAAGGTATTCAAAGTTGGCAAGCCAGTCTTTTGTAAACATGCCTACATAGCATTTCTGTAAAATGAGTCCCTCTACTAAATTTCTGATCTTTCACAATCAATATTGAAGCTTGTCCAATAAATAAAAATATTAACACCTGTAAGTATGTCATTGACTTTTAGATGCCATGCGGTAATGAAATGCATATGGAAAACCTTTATTTTATTTTTTTAAAGTATCTGAGCCAATTAATAATATAAACAGTAAGGGAACAGTCTGCATTCAAAGTTTGTTTATAAGCATTTCAGTTCTGGAAATTTTAAAATTAAATTTTGGCTCCCAGTTTCAATTTTGGCTCTCAGCTACAGGTCTTGAATCATTCTTAGCTTACTAAGCATTGCTGGACTGAGGAATTCATTTTCAACATGGCTAAAGTAACTAAGTGCATAAGAAGGGACCTGCTGGATCAGACCAAAGACCCATCTCCCCCAGCATCCTGTTCTCACAGTGGCCAGTCAGATGCCAGATGGGAAGCCCACAAGCAAGGGGTTGCAACAGTGCTCTCCTCACTTATGAGTTCCAGCAACTGGTCATCAGAGGCATACTGGCACTGACAGTGGAGATAGAAGACAGCTATCCAGCCTAGTACCCACTGATAGATAACTTTACCCTCCATGGATTTATCTAATCTTCTTTTAAAGTGATGCGAGTTGGGGACCATCACTACATTCCATAATGCTGTATGAAGAAGCACTTTCTTGTGTCTGTTACAGGTAGGTAGCTGTGTTGGTCTGCCATAGTCAAAACAAAACAAATAAAAAAATAAAAAAGGTAAAAACAAAACAAAAACAAAGGTGGAGCTGTCGTCACCATGAACAAAACCAATTACATCCAGGAGGCTCACAGACAACTTTCCAATACCGCCTTTTACACAAAATTGGACTCAGACCCCACACAAGAATACAAAAAAAACTGAACAAGATTGTTAAGGAGCTACCCCCACACATCCAAGAACAGATCCTCACAAACACACCAGCAGAACCTCAACCAGGAACTTTCTATCTTCTACCTAAAATACACAAACCAGGAAATCCAGGACGCCCCATCATCTCAGGTATTGGCACTATTACAGTGGGTGTCTCCGGTTATATGGACTCTGTTCTGAAACCATATGCCATCAGTGCCCCCAGCTACGTATGTGACACCACAGATTTTCTGAGGAAAATACAATCTTTAAATAATCTTCCTAACAATACTATACTAGCCACGATGGATGTGGAATCTTTGTATACCAACATCCCACACAACGATGGTTTACAAGCTATAAGGAACACCATTTCAGATAAAACCACAGTGGACTTTGCTACCAAACTCTGCCATCTTGTTCTTACCCACAACAACTTCAAATTTGGTGATGACCTGTTCCTCCAGATCAGCGGCACAGCAATGGGCACCCGCATGGCCCCACAGTATGCCAATATCTTCATGGCAGATTTAGAACAACGTTTCCTAAACTCCTACCCACTCAAACCTCTCTTGTACCTGTGATACTGGAAAGAGAAGTTGCTGAATTGCAACTCATTACCAAACTTAAAACCATGGAGAGACCTGGTCTGAACAAAGACATTGGGTTCTTATCTCATTATACATGACTAAGCTATTTTTAACCTTCTCACCCCTTGCTTTTTCCTGTAAGACTAATTGCAGTCGTTAACAGTCGCCAACAGGTTTACCACAGCCATCAGCCTATCACCCATTCCCACCACCCTTCTGAGTAATACCCCTCCCACCCTCTCACTATATATAAGGGTCTGGTAACTTCTGTTTCAGTGTATCTGAAGAAGTGTGCATGCACATGAAAGCTCATACCAAGAACAAACTTAGTTGGTCTCTAAGGTGCTACTGGAAGGAATTTTTTTATTTTTTATTTTGTTTTTTCTTGTGTCTGTCCTGAATCTTCCGATATTCAACTTCATTGGACAGCCCCAAGTTCTATTATTGTTGCTGCTGTTGTCTTCAAGCAAATGTATAGACTCCTTCATGGCATGAAAACATCCAAGCAGTATACAGGGTAATAACAGAATAAAACATCTTCAGAGTCAGGGTTTTCAAATGGTAGGATTTGTGTGATATATATTAACACCTTCACTGTCATCCAACTATAGCAGGGGTCAGCAGCCTTTTTCAGCGATGGGCCGGTCCACCGTCCCTCAGACCATGTGGTGGGCCGGACTATATTTTTTTTGGGGGGGGGGGATGAATGGATTCCTATGCTTCACAAATAACCCAGAGATGCATTTTAAATAAAAGCACACATGCTGATTCCCGGACCGTCCATGGGCCGGATTGAGAAGGCTTTTGGGCTGCATCCGGCCCATGGGCCTTAGGTTGCCTACCCCTGAACTATAGGGCTTAAGGCTGAACTCAGTGGGGCTTACATTTGAGTAAACATATATTGTTGCAATTCTTATAACAATCCTGTAGACTAGGTATGTATAATTACACCTGTATTCCGCTGATGGGATAGACTATAGAGACTGAAAGAGACAGTAGCATGCCTAAAGTCACATAGGTAATTTGAAGTGGGGACTACCTTATTCATAGCTTGGGGAATAAGCTACACTATATCAAACAAATTTGCTGAAACCAACCATGGATAAATAATAAATAATAATGAAATGGTTTGGGGGAATGCCTTTCTATTTTGTACAAAGCACACCATCTTGCTCCCTTTTGAGTGTTGCTTTGAAAAATTCAAAAGTCTGTGCTCAGACAAAACACCAACCATTTTTATTCAGCTCAACCCTTTTAAAATATGCCTGCATCCTAAAGCTGTGTGGTGAATTAGCATGTATGTTTTAGATTCCAATAATTCAATTAAGTGTTTAATGGAAATAAAGGGGGGGGAAGATTCCAGTGCGCTGTAGGTTATTAAAAGGATCAGACATTAACTCGTACTCAAATTCTCTTGAAATGAATCATAATCTTACTGTTAAATATATACAGGGCTACATTCTACTGTTTTGAAATGGAAACTTAATCTGAAACCCTCGCTGCATGATTCTCAATGTGGGAATGATTCCCAGATCCAAGCTATTTAAGTACATCAAGGGGAAAGGGCAAAATGATGCTCTCACTATCAATTGTCATGGATTAGAGCTCCCAGCCAACCATCCCCAGAAAGCCTGGTGCAGCTAAGAAAAGGAAATGGTGTAAGATCCTTTCTATTCTTCTAGCCCTGTCTATGCTGGAAGCCAAGTTTCCTCATGTCAATGACATGGCTCTGCCTGGTAAGATGTGCTTCGGTCATGCTTCTGATATTCATTGGCATAACTACGGGGAGGAACAGCTGGCAATATAGGTAGCCCTTTAATAGGTTCATATCTTACCATCCTTCGGTGTCTTTGAGAAATGTTTACAGCCACTTCACAACTTGGGCACAACCCATGTTAGTCACAGCAGTGGAACTGGACTTCGTTGCAACTAACAAATTGCACTGCTGTCATGCAATAGGGGGCCTATTCTCACTTTTTGGCACATATAGGCTGGAATGGGATCCAGATACAGAAGGTGAGAATGGGTGCAACACACATACAGCTTAAAGCAAGTGGAGTCTTCTGCTTAACAGGCAGAGGGAAGAGGTGGGGCCAGCAGATATGTGACAATAAAAGGCAAGATCAGGAGTTGTGACCTCACCTACCGCTTCACACAGTCACTATATGCGTAATGCAGGTACCAAAGATGAGAACTGGGCTAAAGCAACATCACAGGGGTTTTCCAGCCTCCCCACCTGCTGCCTTTGGAAGCCTCATAAGAAACTGCTGCAGGAACAGGACTGAGTAACACCATAGGAGGAGTTGTTGCCTAAATGGTGATGCCAATGGGGCAGTGAGTCTTCCGGGAACATGAGGCTGAGACAGTAGATCAGACTGACTAGATTCTTGGCTAATTTGTAGCAGACATGGCTGCAGTGGCTAGGACCAAGGTGCTCAAAGACATTTTTTGTTGTTGTTACTGCCAGGAGGTGACATTTGTAACACAGCAATGTTTTTTGTATGCTATTACATTACTACATGTTGCTGTTTCATTGTTGCTATTATGATGAAATGATTACTGCAATTGTTGGTTTTTTAATGCATTGTTTACATTGTTGCAAGTTATTCAGAGCATTGCTTTGTGTGTGGAAGGGCAGCATACAAATAAAGTGGTGGTGGTGGTGGTGATGGTGATGATGATGATGATGCAGTCACAACTAACTTTTACTGGATTATGTGCCCACTGAGTACAACTAAATATCCTGGCCTTGACGTTCATTGTTATTGGAAAACTGAACTGCAAGCATATTTCAGTCTATATTCTCCACCCTGTAAGGTAGTGGGCAGAGACTCATCTTTCTTCACAATGGAACCTGCGGTGGTCTATAAAACCTCAGCTTATGGCATAAATCACAGAGACAGTTGCAGCTTTGTGAAATTTAATTTGTGACCCTTTGCAGCTTATGTCACAGGTCAAATTGGCTTGAGTAAAGGGATAACAAAAATGGCAAATTTAAATGTTTCTCCCATTGCAATTTATCCAGGCCTCCAAGGGCTGGAGTCCCAGTCTAAACTGTCTTGCTGCTTGTGACAAAGTGTAAATCAGATACTGGTAGGAAGTTTTAAAGCCTATATGGTGAATTCTGTGTTGGGAAACAGCTGGCAAGGTTTCCCTCCAGCACACATTTTATATTGTTTTGCATAACCATCTTGCTATGTTTTTAAAAACACTACTCTTGGCCAATGCATTAGTTTATAGAAATATATCCTGTCATCTTGGAAACCAGTTGGCAGATATCTCAGTGTTGAGACAGAGATGTTTTGGAGGCATTTTGGCTTAGTCTATTACTAATACACATCAAGTGGTATGATGGTGCTTTAAAGAAATGAAAATCCATCCTGCAACATGGAATGCTCTGTTCTAGCAAGCTCAGATTTAAACCTCAGTAGGCATTATAGAACCTGAGCTGCTTGATCAAAACAAGGCCTGCAACCAAGCCAAAGGCAGCCCACCAGCCATTGTGGCCTGCCAGGTTCTTAACAATTTTCCCCTTTCACAATCCCAGGCAGACAGCAAAAACATATGGCTTCTGAGTCTCTGATAGACCATAATATATGACCGGTAGGTCACAAGGGTGTGTGGAACAGATGAAGTTTATAAGACCTCAGCTACTTCACAGGTTACTTAAGATAAACTCTGGTAAATTTGAACTTCTAGATAGCTCAGGTCTTGCAAGTATAGTGATTTACAGATAACTTAGAACTCCTAACTGTATCCTTGATTTCAAGATGTAGATTAGATTTGTTTTTCTAGGGTGCCATCTTCCAAAAAGACTCTATCATTGTGCCTTGGAACATTACAAAGCATACACTACTGTCAAAAAAGCAGCATCATGATCTTGATACTATAAAATCTAATAAATTTGTCCCAGCCAATAAATATTTCTCTCTCTATCTCACCAGGTGCCTTGCCCAACAGTCTGCTAGGTGTGAATGTCTGGATTTAATGCTGGATTCTCAAGATAGTGCAGGTATTCTGCTAGTCTCTAGACTCACAGCCTGACAGTCTCCCTTCCTGAGCCAACAGAGGTGGTCTCAAAGGTAGTGTTGAAGAGCCCATGATTTATAGTCTGGGAAGATTTGAGGTCCCCATATGGGAAGCAGTTCCAAGACTTCATGGCCTCCATAGCAACCATAGGCCTAACTCAAAGTGTAACAGGCCCAACAAACTTAGCTAGGAATGCTCTTGATGTGTTTTGCTCAGATCCAAATGATAACCTATGGGTCTTTCTGTTATCATGGGCAGATCATTTCCTGATCAGTTCGGACTGTTGGTGACAACAGCTGGTGATACTTACTGAAAGGGTGGGGAACCCATTAAGTTGAACTGCCCCTCCACACAAAAAATATTATGAATCTGAATTGTTCCTTGTGGGTATTTTCCTACTCACATGTGGCTCTCACAGTTTTGAAGGAGGCTGTGGTGCCACACTTTTAACATTTTTGGGGGGAAGGGTGCCGGTACTACATTCCCTTGAGTACCCTAGTACCCCCAGGGGGAAGCACTGGCTCTCATTCCCGTCATCCTATCTCTGGGAGGCAATGGTACATCTGGAGTCAGAAGTGGACAGAGATTAACAAAATGAAACTTAATCCATTCAAGACAGAGGTACTATTAATTTAATTTATTTTTTAAAAACTCACTAGCAATCTGGATGTGTTGCTTCAACCTGTTCTGGATTGTGTTGCAGTCTCCTTGAAGGAACAGGTACATAATTTGAAGGTACTCTTTGCGCTACTAATTTCCCTGGATGCTCAGGGGGTGGCAGTTGCTTGAAGTGCCTTTTGTAAACTTCAGCTGATATGGCAGCTATGGGCTGTCCAGGAGAAGGCAGACTTGGCTTCAATCATCCATGCTTCAGTTACCTTCAGACAGGATTATTGTAATGTACTCTACATGGGGCTGCCTTTGAAGACAGTCTGGAAGCTTCAGCTGGTCCAAACTGCAGCTGCCAGACTTTCCTCTGGTACTTGCAGGTCAGGACATATTTGCAGGTCTAAGCATATAACTCCAGTATTATGTCAGCTTGATTGGCTTCTCATGGTGGTGGCATGGCTACTAGAAGAGCGGGATAGAAATATGTTATTTATTTATTGTTCTAGCCTTTAACACCCGAAACAGGATCATGTGACCTAAGGGTCTACCTGCCTGTAGGCTTGCCTGGGACCTAGCATCAACGTTAGATGCTTTGCTCTCACTACCATCATCTGGGGAGAGTGTGGGAGACAGGGCCTTTTCAGTGGTGGAGCCATTACTCTAGAAAGCTCTCCCAAGTGACTTTCATCAGAGTCCACATAAATAAATAAATGATGATGATATGCAGAATTTTAGATTACACAGAGAGGACACCACACACATACACCTGTATCCAAGTAGCCTACCTGCAGACTTTAAAATCAATATGTGCATGTCCCTCCCCTAGTCAATGTTTGAACATCATCTTATCTGCATCATTCTCCTTCAATAAACCAACTATATGTTGCATCAAAGGTTGCTATCTATCTTTTGATAGACCACAGGGATACATCAGAGGCTTACAACTGCAAAAAGAAGTTCAATGGTATTCAGCCCTAGAGGTGACCTTCAAATTCTGCACTAACAACTTGCAAGATTGACCCACCCAGCTGATTTAAAATGTGCTTTGGGGGGTCATCCAGCTCACCAAGGAGGAGATTTTATTAAATAACTGTTTAGCTTTCTGATGCCGTAGTCATTCCTGAATGGCACTAATGACTATGTTCCGCTGAAATATTGTGAGGGAATTCGTTCATCCCTCTGGTGAGTGCTTATATGAGTGGGTCCAATGGCTTCACTGGGAATATTCAAATGAGGAATGGCTCCCAAATGAACAAAAAATTCCAAATTATCCAGAACTGCATTTGTTATATTTATCTCATGAACTGGACTGTCATGCTACTTTTTTTAAAAAAAGAGAATCTGCATAAACCTAACCCTAATTTTATATAGAATTTGTGTCTGCAATATGTCATTATATTCTAAAAGGAGTAAGATAAAACTGATTTTCTATTCTGGACTGCAAAACATCCATTGTTTTTCTTATTGTGGCTGGTTCTATTGCTATTGCTGCTAAAGCTGAAACACTACTGTACTTAGAAGAGATTGCTAAAGACACTTAGGGACTGTGGCTCAGTCCTAAGCACATTTACTAGCGAATAAATCTCAGTGAGACTAAATTCTGAGTAAACACAATGAGGAACCATGGCATGAGTGATTTGAAAGATCTGCTGGTACCCGACTTTTCCTTTTTCTCCTGCCCAGTTACCGCCATCAATTTACAGACCTATTGCAAGTATTTACTATGCAGAAAATGTGGCCAAGCTGGTGTTTGACCTTTGACAGAAGGCTGCCCTCTCTCCAGCTATTCCTAACAAACTAGGCCCAAGACAATAAGCTGCTTTATAGCTATTAGCTAGGTCAGTGTGTTTCTCCAGGAAGACCTCAAGCTGAAAAGCCAACATGCCTGACAACCACAGCCAAGATACCAAAGGTCCGAGCACTAGACATTGGAAAACAAATGGGAAAGCACACACGGCCACATCTGGAATCCTAATGGGCCACCAATGGTTCTCAGCTTAAGGAAGAATTACCACTGTTATTTTATCATCCCTAGTGCTAACTTAGCTGTTTATGTACAGCAATAAATGATTTTTTAAAAACATATTTGGGTCATTATGTCATATACCACCAGCAAGTAGGATTGTTTTATTGTGCTTGGAGTAAAAATACACGGCTATACCCAGATGTTAGGGGGAAGTTAAAAAAAAATCTTTGGCTCTTCTGCACTCCTTTCTGCTGGCCAAATGGTACATTTGAAAAAGAAAAAGGAAAACTGAGAATTTTATGGCTTATACTCCCGTCTCCCCAGTAAAACTCGCACCAGTATTGTTCCCAGGTAAGTTTGTTCTGCCAATGAGAACATTAACATGTTAAGCAAAGTAGAGAAGGAACAGCATAATTTATTATTATTATTATTATTATTATTATCCCCCGCCCATCTGGCTGGGTTTCCCCAGCCACTCTGGGCGGCTTCCAACAAAAGATTAAAAATACATTAAAACATCAGTCATTAAAAACTTCCCTAAACAGGGCTGCCTTCAGATGTCTTCCAAACGTCAAATAGTTGTTAATTTATTTGACCTCTGCTGGGAGGGCGTTCCACAGGGCGGGCGCCACTACCGAGAAGGCCCTCTGCCTGGTTCCCTGTAACTTTGCTTCTTGCAGTGAGGGTACCGCCAGAAGGCCCTCGGAGCTGGACCTCAGTGTCCAGGCTGAACGATGGGGGTGGAGACGCTCCTTCAGGTATACTGGGCCTGAAAGCATTGTTTCACTAATTTGAGCTTCCAGGCTTACACTTTACATTAAAATACGACTGGGGAGTAAAACTCCCCACCTTCAGATCACACACTCCCTGCACACCTACGAAAACCTGATCCAGAGCTTGTGTTTGAGTAATGGCATGCTGGGACAGCCCCATGGTGTCATCCTGCTGATATCTCCCTCTTATATCTGCATTGTGCAATTTTGGCTATTTAAGGGCAGGCCTTAGAGAATTGAGATCATTATTACTATATTTGAATGAATGACCACCACGCCTGTGTGTTATTCCCATTACAGTGGCAGTATCAGTGGAACTCATATTAGTAGGATCTGTCATTGGGTCAGTCCTACAAAGGGAATACAGTGGTACCTCGGGTTAAGAACTTAATTCGTTCTGGAGGTCCGTTCTTAACCTGAAACTGTTCTTAACCTGAGGTACCACTTTAGCTAACGGGGCCTCCCGCTGCCACCGTGCAATTTCTGTTCTCATCCTGAGGTAAATTTCTTAACCCAAGGTACTATTTCTGGGTTAGCGGAGTCTGTAACCTGAAGCGCCTGTAACCCAAGGTCAAGTGACAAACTTTACTGTGGTCAAGTAACAAACATTGTACATGAATTGGCAAAGTCTGCATAGTAAATTACATGCAACACACCCTGGTCACTAGACTTCATTGGTGATGCTCAGATTGAAGGGATGTAGAAAGCATTCTGAACATCCTATTTTCACATCATTAGCAAAGTGGCGATGAGAGCAAATAGCATTTGTCATATTCCCGTTTTGGAAAATAATTATACTACTGTTAATGTAGTGAATTGGAGGGCTGCTGAAAGGGACTGTAGATAAAGGAGTTGGTCAATAAACTACAGTAAAGTTAAATTAGATTAACTTTGGCTGTGGACTTTGAAGTATTACAGGAAGACTTTACTAAGTCTGCATTCCCGCAACTCACATCAGCAAGAAGACGTGTTTAAAAAAATGTTCACAGCAGCTTTGGTACTAAGGAACTGCTTTTCAAAACAATGTTCTTCTTGCTTGTTTTTCTTTTTGTAATATTCTCTGGGTAACCCTGTGTGCCCTGGAAAAACAGACATGTGAATTTGATACCTCATACTTGTTGATGAGTTGTTTTGTTTTAAAAAAGTGAGCAAGCCGAATGTAGAATGTGAAATTTCCTTGTCTGTCCTGACACATGGCAAGTTAAAAACACAACTTAAATAACTAGCTAGATGCCTCTCCTGATTTCCAAGAACAACTTAGATGTTGTTTTTAAAAGCTTTGTTTCAAAAACTTTCACATTTCCCCCTTGTGCATGGAAAACAAGAAATAGGACAAGAATAAGCTATTAATTCAAATATGACTCTGTAAAGCTGTAGCAATTCTTAAATGCATATAAAAGCAAAAAATGAGGTAGGTGGAACTTGACTCTTGCTCCTTCTGCATTCCGGATGTCTTATTGCTTTACTAAATCAACACAGCTAAGGGAGCACATAAGCAAATATTAAAAATAGTTTTCTGGTTGTTCACTTATTATTGCACAAAACAACATGGACATCTTTTTTAATTACGATGCCTTCTAAATTATCTGGACCTGACCTCAAAACACTGTTCAGCCAAAGACTTTCTGGGCAACTTTGATCAAATGGCTCTCTCTTAGCCTTGAGTCTTTATCTGTAAAATGAAACTAAGAAGGACCAGCCTCACATCATTTATTACTTATTAATCTTATATCCCAGCTTTTGTCCAAGGAGCTAAATTCTGCATGGAGTCCTGCTTTTATCCTAACAACTACTCTAAGCAACAGTGAATCAGTTCCAACAGGGCTTCTCCATCTTCTTCTCCCCACTGCTGCATCCAACACCCCTCCCCTATTCTGCTGCAGAAGGTTCGGGTCCAACTATTAGCCACAGTACCTACTATTAAGATCTGCTTGATAGCATGTGAATCCCCCCAAAGTATGGCAGTGGTTCAAGCAAATGGCCAGACATATATCAATATAATCTCTGGTAAGCAAACCAATGAGAATGTTCTTCATCAGAGAATAAATATTGCATACATTGAACTAACACATCATTTAAGCCGGGGTATGAAAATGGTGGCCCCCTAAATGTTGCTAGATGTAAGTTTCAATCATTCCTGACCACTGGCCATGCTGGCGGGGGCTGATGGGAGTTGGACTCCAACAATATCTGGAGGCCCACCAGTTCACCCTGATTTAAGCAAAGAACCCCTGAAGACATTAATTCTCACATTATTATTATTATTATTATTTCATAAAATTTATACAGCTTAGTTATAAAAAATATTTCAAAATGGTTTACAAAAATATCAAACCACAATAAGTTTTTATCAATAACAGCAATAATCTGAAGAAGTGTGCATGCACACGAAAGCTCATACCAAGAACAAACTTAGTTGGTCTCTAAGGTGCTACTGGAAGGATTTTTTATATTTTTTGTTTTGACTATGGCAGACCAACACGGCTACCTACCTGTAACAGCAATAATTCAAAAAGTCAAAATCAGCAATAAACTTAAAACACACATCAACGTTCTAAATACCTGGATAGGTTTGTCTAAGTCAGTGTGGTGTAGTGGTTAAGAGCGGCAGACTCGTAATCTGGTGAACTGGGTTCGCTTCCCCGCTCTCCCACATACAGCTGCTGGGTGACCTTGGGCTAGTCACACTTCTTTGAAGTCTCTCAGCCCCACTCACCTCATAGAGTGTTTGTTGTGGGGGAGGAAGGGAAAGGAGAATGTTAGCTGCTTTGAGACTCCTTCGGGTAGTGATAAAGCAGGATGTCAATTCCAAACTCTTCTTCCTCTTCTTCTAAACAAGTACGGTATGTTTTTAGCAGGTGCCAAAAAGAGTACAGTGAAGGTGCCTGACTCATATCAACAGGCAGGGAGTTCCGGTGAGTAGGTGCTGCTACACTAAAACAAAAACAAAAAAAACACAAAACTGTATGATGCATTTACTCTGCCTCTGTAACTATGTTCATGTGAAGAAAGGAATATAGAGTTGAGCCCTCCACAGTGAAAGCCAGTGCTTCTAAGCAATTGCAGCCATATGTTCTTGCAGCTAGATAGAATTATAGAATCTGAGAGTTGGTAGGGACCAAGGGTCATCTAGTCCAACCCCCTGCAAAGCAGGAATCTCAACTAAAGTATCCATAACAGATGGTCATCCAACATCTGCTTAAAAACCTCCAAGGAAGGAGAGTCCACAACATCCCGAGGGAGTCTGTTCTGTGGTGGAAAGTTCTTACTGATGTTCAGTGATCTCTTCTGGATATATACTACCATGCCCAATACTACTGGAATCAAAATAAACTAAAATATAATTGAAGACATTTTAAACTATAATCCCGCTGGATAAAAAAAGTAGTCCTCCTTTTGTTCAAAATTTAGATTTGTGCCACTAAAAAGAAGTTTTGCTCTATTGTAGGATTTATGAACTACACAATTAGCACAGCACTACTAGCATAAGGCATCCAAATCATGAGTTAGACTCCCAAAACCCACAAGGGACTGGCTATTAGAGATCATATTCTCAAATTCTCTACAAGTAGATATACACACAGAAGTAAATGAAGCTTGCATTCTGCAAACATAAATGCATCCTTCTAGCAGCTACTGGAAGTCCGCCAATCCTCCAATCCAAGACAGAGGCAACAGTATGAAGAGGCAACAGAAGTCTCACAGTCCATCATTCAGTCCCACATATGACTTGGCTTGAAATGTGCTTGAATGCTGGTATCTAATATGAGCCAACTAAGTCCTGTTAGATGGGAAACATCCCATTTTCAGAACTGCCTACTAATCAGAATGTCAAGGTTAGGGATGTAAAAAGGAATGGATTTCCATTATATCCTGTATTTGTTGCATGCAGAGCTGTTTGCATTCTGCTGCATTTCGGCTTCTGTCAAAAACCAAGTTATTTGTCTCACTGGTGAAATTCTACATAATTGATTGTCATCAATGTGTTATTCCACAGCACTGCAAACTGCACACGGGGTAGGTGGGTGGGAAGATTCCTGCCCTCCAATTGTTTAAGGACAGCAAAAGCATGGGGGGGAGGGGGAATCATGGGGAGAAAGCAGGAACTGATTTTTGTATGAAAACACTGAGCTTTTATTCCTGGACTGAAATGCACTCCAAGATGCCCTCTTCTTATATTCAAAGTATATGTCTGCCCTTCTCTCTAAGCCACTGGCAAAAGTTAGATCAACATCTACTGACAGAGCTCTGGCTGAGTTACTGACTTCTAGGCATGATGGCTATGTTGTACCTCCACTGTTATAATAATAATAATAATAATAATAATAATAATAATAATAATAATAATAATTTATTATTTATACCCCGCCCATTTGAGGGAAAAAATGAATGAATTCCTATGCCCCACAAATAACCGAGAGATGCATTTTAAATAAAAGCATACATTCTACTCATGTAAAAACACGCTGATTCCCAGACCGTCCACAGGCTGGATTGAGAAGGCGATTGGGCAGGATCCAGCCCCTGGGCCTTAGATTGCCTACCCATGGAGTAGATGATCCTTGGGTCCCTTCCAACTTTGTGATTCTATGATTCTAACTGCTGCTAGCCAGAGCAGAGACTACTAAACTTCAATTGACCAAAAGCTTGCCTCAGCTTTGTATGTTCATTTGAAGCAGAAAAGGGGTGAAATATAGAATGGGAAGGAACAAATTTGACATGCAAATGTTACATGTGAATACATTACCTATGCCAATTTCTCATTTTCAATAAATCGTACTTTGCGTAGCATCTGCCATTGCAATCACAACAATTAAGCAAGTTTCCCTATGTTTCCTTGCGCTTCTGAAGTTAAGTTTGGACTCACTTGTGTTTACTAGTTTCTGGTCCAAATATCTCCAGTGACATCAGAGGGAATGCACACATCTGGGAAGGGACTTACATAACAGCTGGAGGCAACGCAGGAGGGGGTGCTCACACATTTTGGGTGTGACCGCATAAAAATGTGAGCAGTGCTGGCTATTCTTTGAGGGTTCGTTTCCATTCCCCTTCTAAATGATATTGCGCTAATTTATCAGCATATATTCTTTGCAATTTACCATGAAATATTTTTGGCCAGCAACTGGATCTGAGGAATAATGGCGGCTATTGAATATTATACGACACACTTAATTTGCACTGTCAAATAAGATGTGTTGTGCCAAAAGCACTGTAGACTGTAAAGCTGATCTTATTGCAGCATATTCCCCAGCCAGCTCTTCACAGAGCAGATGTCAGGCTCCCTTCCCAAAGCACTGCAATGTTTACTGCCGCTTTCATTTTTTCATAATCAAAATAATGCATTTAGCAGGTCTCCTCAGTAGCAATACGCAAACAATCCATAAAACACATTTTCTAGTGCAGCTGCACATTCTCCTCCATGTAGCCACTTGCTTCATGCTCCCCTTATGATTGGCCATCTGCTATGAATGGGAGGGAAGCAGGACAGCAGTTTGGGGGTGAGAAATATGGTCAGAACAGCTAGTAAGAATGGTGCTGATATTTCAGAATATTAAATTTCTATGCCGCCCTTCATCTAAGGATCACGGGGCTGCTTACAATATAAAAACATAAAATGTATAGCATTGTAATAAACAGAAACAATACTCTCCCTGTCAAATTCGCTTAACGGTTGCTCATGAGTAAAGACCAAGTCCGTCTTGTCTTTCAACTATTTTATTGTGCAAAGTATGTACAGTGCGGAGCTATCCTAAAACATGACCATCTAGTCGCTAGCAGAATCCAGAAGTGCCCCCTCCTGTTATGGCGCCAACACCAGAGTCTCGGCACCCTAAAGTGCTGCCTCCTTTCTCCCCTGACCCTTCTGCGTAAAGCAGGCGCCAGAAACGGCGTCTCCCCCTCAGAGTGGGTCTGCTGAGCAGTGCTGGGTCTCTCTGCATCATCCTGGAGACCTCTTCCCACCTGGCTCCTTCCTGGTAACTCCTCCTCCCCCGGGGAGGAGCTGGCAGACTCACTGGGAGACGTGTCCGTTGACAACAGAGGCTGAGGCTGCCGGCAGGGGCGTAGGAAGTGGGAGGCAGGGGGCGGGCCGCCCCAGGTTCCATCATGGAGGGGGTGACAAATTATCAAGGAAAAATTACTGCCCTACTAGGGTGGTTCATAAAAAACTTTTTTTTAAATGCCTGCTCCAAAGGTCTTATCTTACTACACTAGGGATTATATAGCTATATATGAAATTTCATGCATATCAGTTAATATCTTGACCCTCCTCCACGAAAATAGCTGTTTACTTGGCTGTTTTCCAATGTCGTGAAGGCTGAAATTTCAATTCAGTGGAGCACTTACTGTTCCCAACCCTAATCCTGCAGAAAGCCATCTAATAAGACTTTAATTTGATTTTGACGTTTTTAGGAGGTAATTTAATTATTGTTTGATTTTATATCAATGTTATGTATCTGATGTTAGCTGCCCTGAGCCCAACTTTGGCCGGGGAGGGCGGGATATAAATAAAAGTTTATTTTTACTTATTATTATTCCTTTGTAAGAAAATATGAAATAACGTAAAACCATTTTTGCAGGCAAAAAAATAATAATCAATGTGTGTGGGGGGGTGACAAGAAATTTTTCGCACCGGGTACCACCTGACCTTCCTACACCTCTGGCTGCCGGTACCCACTCAGTGCTGGACTGGCAGGGGAGGGCATGTCCCTGACACTCCCATTGAAAAGACCATAGATTATTTAATTAGCCAAAGGCCTGGGAGAAGAGGAATGTTTTGCCTGGTCCTGAAGACATGTAACGAAGGCGCCATGCGAGCCTCCATAGGGAGAGCATTCCACAAGTGAGGAGCCTATGCATAAAAGGCCCCTTCTTGTGTGGCCACCCTCCGGACCTCTTGCGAAGAAGGCACACAAAGAAGGGCCTTGGATTGTAATCACAGCGTCCAAGTCAGTGCATGTAAGGAGAGGCAATATACACTTGTGTTCTGTTTTCGTCTAGTTTCTAGGACAGTGATGGCTAACCTTGACATTCCAGATGTTTTGGGACTACAACTCCCATCATCCCTGACCACTGGTCCTGTTAGCTAGGGATGATGGGAGTTGTAGTTCCAAAACATCTGGAGTGTCATGGTTAGCCACCACTGTTCTAGGAAAATTTATTGAATTTTGTGGGGGGGGGGGGTTTACTGTTTTTATGTAAGCTGCTTCTAAATTTTTAGTCTATTAAGCAGTATATTTCTAAAAAAATAAATAATGAAACAGTACTAATGAAAATTGCTTACACATTTGAAACAAGGGAATAAAGACTAAAACTAAATAATGTGTCCCTTGGTAGTAATAGGACCTAAATAAGAATTCTGGAAATGAACAATTTACGATTTATTTGGAGACATGCAATTTATTTCCATTGCTAGTGGTAGTGAAAGAAAAAGGAATGGGTGGGCAAGTTACTTATGTTTTCTGTTAATTTAGCTTATCGTTTGATGAGGCCCAGATTTTTTACTAATGAAAAGCATATCACAAAACGTCTAGACATGGGTGATATTCTTAGCAAGAGATCCCTGCATTTCACCAGCCACGTTTAAATTTTCCTTAAGGGATACTCTTCCACAGTGGCAGCGTAATTTTCAGGTTCTTGAGTTGCTTGCCTGAGAAACAATGGCCCTTTGGGAGCAGGGCTACAGCTGAAAGGTTCAGCGTGAAACAAGCAAGAGCCGGTTTCATGCCACCCAAAGAAAAGCGGCCAGAAGCAGGTCAGCAATCTTTTAATTCATTTAATTAGGACATCAACCAAATGAAAGCTTTAAATGATTGATCAAAAGGAGCCCGTTTTAATTAGTGGACCTGTAAGTTAAAGGGATACTTGTTTGTGTATTGAGGCCCAAAGTTCTGCAATGGAGTTTAGTGTAACTTTCTGCTGGTTTGTTTGAATGAAAAGCAGGCGCAGGAGGTGGCAGCTGATCCATGGGAGTTCAGGAAGGGGTGCTTAAATTCCCTTCTTAAAAAACTGCCCTGCACTAAGCATAATTTCTCATTGTAATGAAAAATGGAGAATGGCATATTCTGTCCTGCCAAGGAGAAACAACTGGAGGAGGCGTATTCTACATAAACAATGGCTGGGAGGGATAGGGTTAAGCACCCACCTGTCCTTTCTCCACTGCTGATTGTAGCTCCAGTGGCTGCTTCCATTTAAAAAAGAAGATGGTGGATAGATAATGTAGCCTTCCTCAACCTGGTGCCCTTCAGATGTTGTTGGACTAAACTCCCATCCACGCCAGCCAGCTATGGAGGGCACCATCTGGAGGGCCTCAGGTTGGAGAAGGCTGTATAATATGTAGTTTGGCCAATTATGGTTCCAGTATGTTATTATTATGGGAGTTGGACTCCAGCAACATGTGGAGAGTCAACAGTTTCCCATTTTTTTCCTGAGATGAACAGATACATTTCTGTGTCTGCAGATGGATGAGGTTCCATCCTTGGGACTCACCCAGGTACCATATTCTTTTATGTGGTATGCTTTTATGGTAGGGATGCTTTTCAACTAAATTTTATGCTGAGCAGACCTACTGAAATTAAATGACCTAACACAGTCATATTCATTCATTTCAATGGGTAGATGTTGAATACTACCCAATGTGAACCATACATGTACAAAAATGCATACCAAACATCAAGAAATGGACTGGGGAACTGAAAAGACAGCTATGCTTAGCCTTTATGATATTGTAATAAAACATGGCGGAAATAGAAGTATAATAAGGCTTTGACATTCTGGATTCTAAACAAAAACGTGTCTCAGAGTGAATGTAATCATTTTCGCTTCAGTGATGTTTCACAGGTGTTCTAGAATAGCTTTGCATATGAAATCAGAAGTGGCCATTTGTCTTAGAAAGGTGCAAGACAGGACAAACCTCATGCCCTTCGTGTTTCAGTTGTTTGTTTAAACATTGTTTCTTAAACCATACAAAGCCCAACCCAGATAGATGTCTTTATTTGAATATTGGGAAATTAATTAATACCATTTTCATGGTATATTCATTTTTATGCATGTTTTAAAACGTATCAGGGGTGTCGAACCTGGGGACCTCCAAATGTGGGCGGTGTTTGTGCTTCTCTTTAGGAGCAGTGCTGCATTAATCCATATAATGGCGGGGTGGGAAACCTATGGCCCTCCTGGCTTTGTTGGGCTCCCAGCTTCCACCATCCCTAATTACTTGCTGTGCTGGCTGGGGCTGATGGGAGTTGGAGACCAAACACATCTGGAGGGCCCCAGGTTTGACATTCCTGACACAACAGCAGGGGAGACTTCAGCAGTGACTGAGATTAAAAGAGGCCGGGTGATCACAGAATCACAGAATCACAGAATCATAGAGTTGGAAGAGACCACAAGGGCCATCCAGTCCAACCCCCTGCCAAGCAGGAAACACCATCAAAGCATTCCTGACAGGTGGCTGTCAAGCCTCTGCTTAAAGACCTCCAAAGAAGGAGACTCCACCACACTCCTTGGCAGCAAATTCCATTGTCGAACAGCTCTTACTGTCAAGAAATTCTTCCTAATGTTTAGGTGGAATCTCCTTTCTTGTAGTTTGAATCCATTGCTCCGTGTCCGCTTCTCTGGAGCAGCAGAAAACAACCTTTCTCCCTCCTCTATATGACATCCTTTTATATATTTGAACATGGCTATCATATCACCCCTTAACCGTCTCTTCTCCAGGCTAAACATACCCAGCTCCCTAAGCCGTTCCTCATAAGGCATCGTTTCCAGGCCTTTGACCATTTTGGTTGCCCTCCTCTGGACACGTTCCAGCTTGTCAATATCCTTCTTGAACTGTGGTGCCCAGAACTGGACACAGTATTCCAGGTGGGGTCTGACCAGAGCGGAATACAGTGGTACTATTACTTCCCTTGATCTAGATGCTATACTCCTATTGATGCAGCCCAGAATTGCATTGGCTTTTTTAGCTGCTGCATCACACTGTTGACTCATGTCAAGTTTGTGGTCTACCAAGACTCCTAGATCCTTTTCACTTGTACTGCTCTCAAGCCAGGTATCACCCATCCTGTATTTGTGCCTTTCATTTTTTTTGCCCAAGTGTAGTACTTTACATTTCTCCCTGTTAAAATTCATCCTGTTTGCCTTGGCCCAGTTCTCTAATCTGTTAAGGTCATTTTGAAGTGTGATCCTGTCCTCTGGGGTATTAGCCACCCCTCCCAATTTGGTGTCATCTGCAAACTTGATCAGGATGCCCTCAAGCCCATCATCCAAGTCATTGATAAAGATGTTGAATAAGACTGGGCCCAAGACAGAACCCTGTGGCACCCCACTAGTCACTTCTCTCCAGGATGAAGAGGAGCCATTAATGAGCACCCTTTGGGTTCGGTCAGTCAGCCAGTTACAAATCCACTGAATGGTAGCATTGTCTAGCCCACATTTTACCAGCTTCTTTACAAGAATATCATGGGGCACCTTGTCAAAGGCCTTGCTGAAATCAAGATAGGCTACATCCACAGTGTTCCCTTCGTCTACCAGGCTTGTAATTCTGTCAAAAAATGAGATCAGGTTAGTCTGACATGACTTATTTTTCAGAAACCCATGCTGACTTTTAGTGATCACAGCGTTCCTTTCTAGGTGCTCACAGACCGTTTGCTTAATGATCTGCTCTAGAATCTTTCCTGGTATTGATGTCAGGCTGACTGGGCGGTAATTGTTTGGGTCCTCTCTTTTCCCCTTTTTGAAAATAGGGACAACATTTGCCCTCCTCCAGTCTGCTGGGACTTCGCCTGTTTTCCAGGAATTCTCAAAGATTACTGCCAGTGGTTCTGAAATCACCTCTGCCAGTTCTTTTAATACTCTGGGATGTAGTTCATCTGGCCCTGGAGACTTGAATACATCTAAACTAGCCAAGTGTTCTTGTACTACCTCCTTACTTATTCTGGGCTGTGTTTCCCCTGCTGAATCATCTGCTCCATATTCTTCAGGTTGGGCATTGTTTTCTTTTTTGGAGAAGACTGAGGCAAAGAAGGTATTGAGGAGTTCTGCCCTTTCTGCGTCCCCTGTTCGCATTTCACCATCTTCTCCTCTAAGTGACCCCACTGTTTCCTTGTTCTTCCTTTTGCTACGGACATACCCATAAAAACTCTTTTTATTGCTTTTAACCTCTCTAGCAAGCCTGAGTTCATTCTGTGCTTTAGCTTTTCTGACTTTGTCTCTACATGTGCTGGCTATTTGTTTGAATTCCTCTCTGGTGGTTTCCCCCTTTTTCCATTTCTTGTACATATCCCTTTTAAATCTTAACTCAGTTAAAAGTTCTTTAGATAGCCACCCTGGCTTCTTTAGGCACCTTCCATGTTTTCGTCGCATTGGTACTGCTTGAAGTTGTGCTTTTAATATCTCCCTTTTAACAAACTCCCATCCATCATGAACTCCCATCCCTTTTAGTATTACTGACCATGGGATCACATCTAGCATTTCCCTAAGTTTTCTGAAGTCGGCTTTCTTAAAGTCTAGAATTTGAGTCTTAGTATGCTTGGTTGCTCCTTTCTGATGTATAATAAACTCCAGAAGAGCATGATCACTCCCACCTAATGATCCTGCCACTTCTACCCCACTAACCAGGTCATCACTATTGGTTAGGACCAGATCTAAAATGGCTGATCCTCTTGTTGCTTCTCCCACTTTCTGGACAATGAAATTGTCTGCAAGGCCAGTGAGGAATCTGTTCGACCTTATGCTCTTGGCTGAGTTTGACATCCAACAAATATCAGGATAGTTGAAATCCCCCATTACTACTATCTCATTTCCTTTTGAATGCTTGGTCATCTGTTCCAGGAAGGCATCATCTATGTCCTCAGTTTGGCTTGGGGATCTATAGTAAGCTCCCACAATGAGATCACTGTTATTTTTCTCTCCCTTAATTTTGACCCAGATACTCTCAATTTGGCTTTGAAGTTTTAAATCATGGATCTCTTCACAGGTATACACATCCCTGACATATAATGCCACTCCTCCTCCTTTCCTGTTTGGTCTATTTCTCTGAAATAGATTGTATCCCTCTATTACTACATTCCAATCATGAGACTCATCCCACCAGGTTTCAGTGATGCCTATTATGTCGTATTTAGTTTGCTGTACCAAGAGCTCAAGTTCATCTTGTTTATTTCCCATGCTCTGTGCATTTGTATACAGACATTGAAAACCATTGATCATTCCCCCTAGTCTCCTACTTAAGGATTTTTTCCTCCCACCACTAGGTCTGTGTGCTGTTTGCTCCATTTGGTCCTTGACTTTTGGATGATCATCTTCAGCATTTGATAGACTCCTACCTTCAGGACCACTGTCTCCCTCCCCCACATAAGTCAGTTTAAAGCCCTCCTGATGAGGTTTTTGAGATTGTTGGCAAAAACATTCCTCCCAACCCTTGTGAGGTGCAGCCCATCACTTGCCAGAAGTCCATCTTCAAGAAACTGCAGGCCGTGATCTAAGAATCCAAACCGTTCCTGCCGGCACCATTTGCGAAGCCAGTTGTTCACTTCTCCTATTTTCCCCTCTCTTCCTGGGCCACGGCGTTCAACTGGGAGGACAGATGAGATGACAATTTGTGCATTTAATTGCTTCAGCTTCCTGCCCAGAGCCTCATAATCACTTTTGATCTTCTGGAGGCTATGGCTTGCGGTGTCATTGGTTCCCACATGGACTAAAAGGAAGGGGTTTTTATCCGTAGGTTTTATTATTCCTTGCAGCCGTTCTGTAACATCATGGATCTTGGCCCCGGGGAGACAGCATACCTCTCGAGACATCTTGTCAGGCCCACAGATCACTGCTTCGGTACCCCTCAGTAGGGAATCCCCTATCACCACTACACGCCTCCTCTTAGGCTTGGTCGGGATTCTTACACGTGCTGTCCCTTCCAAGGTCGCCTGCACATTCCCGGAGGACTGACTATGCTGCTCGTCTTCATATACCTCATCAACTGTGATGAGGGAGAGATCTTCCAATGGAGTCTGGTCTTCATCTTCCAGATTTGAGAGCACTTCAAATTGATTTTGTAGTTCTAAACACTCAGAGCGATCCCTGGGCATTCTACTTCTGTGAGTCACGTTCCTCCATACATCTGGCTCCTGAGTTGGGGAACTGATCTCCTCCTCAGGGATGTGCCCTGTCTCCTGCTTGGTGGAGACAGTGTGCTCTGCTGCATCCAAGAAAAGCTCCAGCTCTTTAATTTTCTGGAGCGTAGATACACGGGCCTGAAGTTGCTGGACCTTGTCTTCGAGTAGGGCAACCAACTTGCAGTTGCTGCAGGTGTAGCTGTCTACAACCTTTGGCAAGAAGACAAACATTGCGCAGGAATTACAGGCGACTACAGTTGTTCCCTCCCCCTCCTGAAGTTGCCGGACCTTGTCTTCTAGTAGGGCAACCAACTTGCACTTGCTGCAGGTGTAGCTGCCTACATCCTTTGGCAAGAAGGCAAACATTGCGCAGGAATTGCAGGCGACTACAGTTGTTCCTTCACCCTCCATCTTGAAGCTTGAAGTCAGGACACACAAAAAAGAAGCCTAGGTCTCCCCAAGTAAACGTTTGAGACTAGCTCTCCTCAATTTAAAAGATAGGTGAAACTGCGCACGCCGCTAGGCGCGCGCCGCTGCCCTCCAGGCACTGATTAGCTCCGCCCACAGCTAGTCACCAGACAAACACACACACACAAGCCAGAAACAAACTCTCTCGCCCACACAAGCCTGGGAAACACACAAACAAATAAGGAAACAAATAAGCACACAAACTTAATCACACACAGCCCCAAAAAGACAAACCCTCAAAACCTACAAGCTCAGCTCACCTTGTGCTCCCTCCTCAGTCGCTGCCCTCCAGGCACTGATTAGCTCCGCCCACAGCTAGTCACCAGACAAACACACACACACAAGCCAGAAACAAACTCTCTCGCCCACACAAGCCTTGTGCTCCCTCCTCAGTCGCTGCCCTCCAGGCACTGATTAGCTCCGCCCACAGCTAGTCACCAGACAAACACACACACACAAGCCAGAAACAAACTCTCTCGCCCACACAAGCCTTGTGCTCCCTCCTCAGTCGCTGCCCTCCAGGCACTGATTAGCTCCGCCCACAGCTAGTCACCAGACAAACACACACACACAAGCCAGAAACAAACTCTCTCGCCCACACAAGCCTTGTGCTCCCTCCTCAGTCGCTGCCCTCCAGGCACTGATTAGCTCCGCCCACAGCTAGTCACCAGACAAACACACACACACAAGCCAGAAACAAACTCTCTCGCCCACACAAGCCTTGTGCTCCCTCCTCAGTCGCTGCCCTCCAGGCACTGATTAGCTCCGCCCACAGCTAGTCACCAGACAAACACACACACACAAGCCAGAAACAAACTCTCTCGCCCACACAAGCCTTGTGCTCCCTCCTCAGTCGCTGCCCTCCAGGCACTGATTAGCTCCGCCCACAGCTAGTCACCAGACAAACACACACACACAAGCCAGAAACAAGCTCTCTCGCCCACACAAGCCTTGTGCTCCCTCCTCAGTCGCTGCCCTCCAGGCACTGATTAGCTCCGCCCACAGCTAGTCACCAGACAAACACACACACACAAGCCAGAAACAAACTCTCTCGCCCACACAAGCCTTGTGCTCCCTCCTCAGTCGCTGCCCTCCAGGCACTGATTAGCTCCGCCCACAGCTAGTCACCAGACAAACACACACACACAAGCCAGAAACAAACTCTCTCGCACACACAAGCCTGGGAAACACACAAACAAATAAGGAAACAAATAAGCACACAAACTTAATCACACACAGCCCCAAAAAGACAAACCCTCAAAACCTACAAGCTCAGCTCACCTTGTGCTCCCTCCTCAGTCGCTGCCCTCCAGGCACTGATTAGCTCCGCCCTACAAGCTCAGCTCACCTTTTGCCTACTTCCTCAGTCTCTGCCCTCCAGGCACTGATTAGCTCCGCCCACAGCTAGTCACCAGACAAACACACACACACAAGCCAGAAACAAACTCTCTCGCACACACAAGCCTGGGAAACACACAAACAAATAAGGAAACAAATAAGCACACAAACTTAATCACACACAGCCCCAAAAAGACAAACCCTCAAAACCTACAAGCTCAGCTCACCTTGTGCTCCCTCCTCAGTCGCTGCCCTCCCAATATGATATCTGCCTAGATATCTGCCTAGTGTCGGGGTGGGGGTGGGAAAGTAAATCTGATGCACCTAAGTCACTTCATCTGGCTCTGGACTCCCCAAATAGTTTCTCCCACATCAAAACTGGAGAGGTGGCGCAGTCTACATTTTGTCTGTTTTAAAATATCCTATGAGATAGAAACAGGAACAATCGGAAATATTATGATCTCCCTTTCTGACATATATGCAACTGCATTACAAGGCATGATCACTTGACCCTTTTCTTGCAGTTGAGATTAAATGTAACCAATTTAACTACAAGGGGACTGGGCTGAACTGGAAAGACTGCACCAGTAGTGGATGCTGTGGTGGGGCAGAGATGCTTGCCTGACCTCCTTGCAGGTGAGATGGTGCTCCTTACTGGGAAGTGGCGAGGCAGCGGCGAGATTGGCAAGGTGCAAATGAATTGACCAATCCAATCCTGCCCCCCTGGCAATGCATTAGTACACCTCCCTCTGCACAACTTCCCCCCTCCCCCTCGCAGTAGGCAGCATTAACTCACCTGCAAAGCGGTCAGGTAGGTGCCTCTGCCCCACCACAGAATCTGTTACTGGACTGTATCCATGAAAAACTGAAACTCTCCCCCAAAAAAGCTACCCAAAAGCCAACTAAAGTTCCCAGAAGAACTTATCAACTGTGGTTAACTTCAGTGAATTCACTTTATATATTTTTCAAATTGTTGGCATCCATCTGTCTAAAGAGACAATGGAGTGCACCTCCAGGGGTGAAGTCAAACTGCTGTGGCCACAGAGACCAGTAACTTGTAACTGCTGCCTCCCATGTTGTTTTTGCTACATTAGCAGCACCAAAGTGACCTCTCTGGGGTGCAAGCCTGGGCAGTGTGCATGGGAAGTCCTGGGCTTCCCAGATGACAAAACCCCTCTCTAGGCCTCACTGATGTGGTCCAAAGAAACAATACACTTGGCACCAGCTTGGCTGTGGGAAGGAGAAGGAGAAGGAGAAGGAGAAGGAGAAGGAGAAGGAGAAGAAGGAGAAGGAGAAGGAGAAGGAGAAGGAGAAGGAGAAGGAGAAGGAGAAGGAGAAGGAGAAGGAGAAGGAGAAGGAGGAGAGCCTGGATTTGATATCCCACTTTATCACTACCCTAAGGAGTCTCAAAGCAGCTAACATTCTCCTTTCCCTTCCTGCCCCACAACAAACACTCTGTGAGGTGAGTGAGGCTGAGAGACTTCAAAGAAGTGTGACTAGCCCAAGGTCACCCAGCAGTTGCATGTGGAGGAGCGGAGACGCGAACCCGGTTCACCAGATTATGAGTCTACCACTCTTAACCACTACACCACTCTGGCTCCCCACTGGGAGTTGCCAGAAAGAGGCCTACAAGACACCATCCAACTGTCCACTCCCAATTTATGTAGGGCTTACTCCTTAGCCCTTCTCCCAAAGATGTCCCGCAGCGGATACAGACTTTTCCTCGGGGTTTACTCCTGAAGCCTTTCTCATGAATGAGTATAGACACAAGGCAGTGGAGGTTTGGAATCATTGTTTTCCTTCTCCTAGATAGGCTACCTTCCCAAGCTGATGAGCCCCATCTGCCCCTCACTTCCCTCTACAGTACGTTCTTGACCCTTGAACCCACTATTGATCCTATCTACTCAATCCGCCATAGCCTGTCTTTGAATGCAGGGCAAGTTCCTAACTCACTGAGGGTTTGAGACTCATCAGCTACCTTCACCTGGTTTAGCCAGCCAGTCAAAGCTGGTTCCTGGGGTGAGGCCGATGTTACATACTGACAGCTTCTAGGAGCCACAGGTGAGAGCTTGTAGGGTAGGGACCAAAGGTGGACAGACTACCCCAGAAGGAGCATGACGTGTCCCCCACCAGAGGTACTATCCCTCCCCTAACACCCCATAACCAAATAATTGACTGCTATTTAAAAAATCTCACCAATTAAATTCAAACTACCGGGTGATAGTGAGTTATTTAACAGTTACTGTTTCATAGGAAAAACAAAATAAAAAAATTCCTTCCAGTAGCACCTTAGAGACCAACTAAGTTTGTTCTTGGTATGAGCTTTCGTGACAGCCCAACACGGCTATCTACCTGTAACTGTTTCATAGGAAATATACCTATTCATAGGAAATATACCAATCAGACAACCTGAGACAATTTGAAACTTAAATTGTTATGAGAGTTCCAGAAATATGGGTTTGGATTCAGACTTCACCTTCCATGGAGGGAAAGTCTCCTGGGCTTTGATGAAGTGGAGGGATACTGCTGCCAGAGAGAACAATGGCAGATTGGGGGGGGGGGCAGTGGAGGAGACAAAATTTAAAAATGCAAAAGGTGTTTTACTATTTGCTATTTTGAGACAACTATAAAACCGAGTACATATTTTTTGCATATTAAAGGATGCAGAATAGTCTTGCTTTTCAACAAAAATTCAAAACTATTCTGATAGGCTTTTGCAAGTTAGCATCTCAGACCTTGCCAGCCTTTTAGCATTGTATTTGTTAAGGGATAAAGTTAATTGTTTAACCGCGGACTAAGGTATCATTTAGTCTATAACTTAAACAAGCATTGATAAAGTTTTTTACAAAAAGATGCTATCAGCAAAACAAACAGGGTATTTTGTATTACTTCAAAGCTTATTTATAATGTGTTTAGAAAAATTCAATGGAAACAGGAAAATAATGTCTTGATTTTCTAAACTTTACCACATCTGCTTTTACTTACTTGTAGCATTGTAAAGGTCTCCGGATTTCAAATGGATGGGGTTTTTTCTTCTTTTTTCTCTCTCGCTCTTTCTTTTGTCTACTACCCTATTCAGCTATCTTCACATGTTATACACAGACACACATGGTCTCCCATTTTCCACTTGTGAATGTAACCACAAGAAAATCTTTCTTTTTAAAGTTTTAAATAAGATGTTGCATATTACTGAGCATAGATGACATTTTAACCAAACATATTAGAAACAGAATGGAAACTATTTTCTGTAGAAAGGCAGTTTTGAAATCCTTATATTTTTATTTCCCTTTTTAAACTAAAACGAACGTGCATGTGTGCCATTAATTTAGCCCTGCTTTTTGAACCAAGTCTTCAGCTATGTACTCCACACCCCTACAAGCAGTGAGAAGTCTAGTGCTACAGAGTTTCATTTCTTAAGGACAAGGAACAGAGCAATAGAGACTTCTGGTGTCTTTGCAATCACTTTCTGTCCTCGTAACAGCTGAAAAGAGTGAAAGCAAATACATAGACTTGTAAAGCAGGCCCCCTGCATCACAAGACCAACCCTCCTAGATCAGATCAAGTGTCCCCTTGGTCCAACATCCAATTTTCTACAGTGATCCTTCAGAAGTCCATAAGCAACAGGGAAGGCAACCGTGATGCTGTTGAGATTTTTATTTTTATTTTATCTGCAAGTTAAATGCAAAGACACAAACTTCAGGTCTAGCTTGGCGCTAAGAGAGCTCTAAGCTCAGCTCCCTACGACTGTTCCAGATTTTCCAAGAAACAGTGCATGAGACAGATAAGCCAAAGACCAGACAAAAAAGGTCTTCCGTAGTCAGAGCTATTTTGTACAATTATTACATTGCATTTTGGACAATCACTAGAGAGAATCTTGCTTCATTTGTTGCAAGTAATTCAGTAGGATTAAGAATACACTACACATATAGCAGTGAAGTGGAACCAGGTTATTCCCTACGTACTTTGGATTGATGGCATGAATCTAGCTCCTGCTCCTATAAATATCTAAAAACTGAACCAACATGGATGAGAATAATTTTCTAGGAGAGGAGTCCTATACACACTTAAACATGATAGATATTGGGCAGAGCTAGAGAAGCAGTGGCCCTTAGCCTTATTTAATGCATGCAAGAGGCAGCCAGAAGCAGAGAAGGAAGGCAAGAGAGAGAAACATGTTTGTGTGTGGCTAAAATGGATGGAGTAATGCAGGCACGTCCAACAGGTAGATCGTGATCTACCGGTAGATCACTGGACGTCTGTGGTAGATCACTGGCTCCCCTCAAAAAAGCTAAACAATTTTGACTCCCCTAAAATAGCTCAACAACTTTGACCCGAGCCCTTAAAAACGGGCTTTCCTCCCTAAAAAAAGCTCAACAACATGAACCCCCCAAAATGGGGTAGATCACTGCCTGTTTTTAACTATGTCAGTAGATTGCAGTCTCTTGGGAGTTGGCCACCCCTGGAGTAATGGAACAAGGGAAAGAAGCTGTCTGCAAGCAAACCATTCAGACCTCTTGCAAGGAGGGGTGAACTGAAATGGAAAGAGCAGTGGGAAAGGGAGCAGGTAATCTTCTGCAAGCAATTACGGTAGTTCAGATCTCTGGCAAGAATGAACCATCCCTTTCTCAGCAGCCCACTGCATGGGAAGGAAGAGGGGAGTGCAGAGAAGGCCACTCCACCCACCACCACTAGCATGGAACCCACAAACAGATTAGCCCTGAGCGGGGAAAGGTTCTCAGCATCTGATATTGATAATTGGATCTCAAGATCTGTGAATGTGAGGCTGTTCACAGAAAGGGGCTTTCCCATTCCCTGCTTACCTCTGCGCCAGGCTGAAACACCTTTCCAGAGGGTCAGGGGTCCTTGTGAATTTTGTGAGATGGAATGTGGACAGGTTGTAGTGGGAAGGGGGAATTAACCCAAACTGGATTGGATGCACCTTAGGGAAGCGCATCTCATCTCAAACCCTTTCCTCTTGTAGCCATACATGCCCCATCCTGCATCACAGCCTCTGGAAGGCTTTTGGGAGTTGCAAGCAGGAGGATGAGATGGGAAAGCGCCCTCCTGTGAACTGCCTCCTGTTCACAGATCTCATCCCATACATATTTATAAATTGTATAAATGAGAGAGGGGTTTTTATATTTAGATCTACTGATGGGAGTGGCAAAAGTGTGCATATAATAAGTTTTAAATAGTGAATAAAAATCCCTTGAAGTGTGTGTATAGGGGGATTTCCTGTTTTCCTTGCGGAATCGCTTTGCCGCCACCCCCCAACAGATAGTATATTATCAAAAGTTGCAGCTAGGTATGAAAATCCAGTTTTTCTAGAGGAAAGCATAGAGCCGTGTAAGAAATAGGAAAGCATGGAATCATCCATGCTGCGTTGGCTATGACTGCAATGGGGCTTACTTTCAAGTAGGAGATTTCACTGGAAATTTCTACAGAAATTCTCTGTAGTTTAATTAAACAAGCTATTATTGAAACATTAATCTTTCACACGTTAAGAACTGCATGAATATCTCCTGCATGCGTGACAGAGAAAGAAATGGCCTACTGGTTTTATTCAATGTATCCAATGACCACTAAAATGGGACATGTGATGGGAAAGAAAAGGAATAAGCAATTCTTGCCGCAGCAAATTGTAGCTTCGCCAAAGCTATTAAAATGATTTAGAGATTCCCCCACCCTTTGTTACAGTTTTTCAGTGTCTGTCATCATTAAGATGAATTCTTGGTGTCCAAAGAGAATTTCTACTGGAATTCAGTGCTTAGAAGCCGCTCAATTAATCTTTTAAACACCATCCAAATACTGTAGTAGTAGGCTCAATGAATGCACTTGGGGGACTAGCATCATAGTGAGTAGCTAATCCCCTGCCCTACACGTTTATAGAACACAGAGCCTTACACCGAGGCAGGCCATTGGTCCATCTAGCTCTGCATTGCCTCTACACTGATTGGCTGCATCTCTCCTGGATTTCAGACAGGTGGCACCAGCCCTTTCCTTTAAAACAGTCAGTTCCTGAAACCTGTTGGAACAAGAAAGTTTTCACATGCCAGTGGAAAGAGAGCATGGAAGGAGCCAGTCAAATTTCTCTAGGTCAACCAAAGAGGTTAAGGGGATGGAGCAATTCCCCTACGAGGAACAGTTGCAGAATTTGGGGCTTTTTAGTTTATAGAAAAAGAGAGTAAAAGGCAACATGTATATGTATATAATTATGCATGGCATGGAGAAAGTGGATAGTGAAAAAAAATTCTTCCTCTCTCATAGCACTAGAACTCACTGGCATCCTATGAAGCTGAATTGTCAAACTACAGTCGTATCTTGGAAGTCAAACGGAATCCGTTCCGGAAGTCCGTTCGACTTCCAAAACCACATTGCGGCTTCTGATTGGCTGCAGGAAGCTCCTGCAGCCAATCAGAAGCCGTGGAAACCCCGTCGGACATTCGGGTTCCAAAAGAACATTTGCAAACCGGAACAACGTTCGCAAACCGGAACAATCACTTCCGGGTTTGCAGCATTCGGGAGCCAAAACGTCCAAGTTCCAGGTCGTTCGGGATCCAAGGTACGACTGTATAGAATTGGCTCCCACAGCAGACAGTGATAGTCACTAACATGAATGGCTTTAAAAGAGAATTAGACCAATTCATGGTCATCTGTGGCTACTAGTCCCAGTGGCCCATCTTTCATCCCCTCAGCTGGATGTAGTAATGCTTCTGAATACCAGTTGCTGGAAACTGCAGCGAGGGAGAGTTCTGTTGTGCTCAGGTGCTGCTTGTGGACCTCCCACAAGCATCTGGTTGGCCACTGTGAGAACAGGATGCTGAACTAGATGGGGCAATCCAGCAGGGGTCTTCTTATCCCCCCCCCAAACATTTTAACTTTTCCTTATAATGAAGTTATTCCAACCTCCTGGTCATTTTTGTCGTCCTTTTTTGTTCCTTTTCTAAAGCTCGCCAGAACTGTACACAGCATTCTAAATTTGAATGAGGGCATTACAACAACAATACAATTTGTATTGTAAATGTTTGTAAAGCACTTCAAGAGGCGTTTTAGGTTAAAGTGTATCTTCCCCACCAACTATCATTTCAGTGACTCTCCCATACACATGACTGCAGTATAAACCATCTTCCAAAACCATCTTTTGCTATTCATACTTTCATATCTTCACCCTGGACTGTATGCATAGATCATTCTCTCAGAGGTCTTTGCAAACTTAGAGCAACGTCCTGTACCTTGCCATTTTCCTCCTCATAAATACTTAGCTGCATACAGTGTCCACACAATGATACATATACAATATAAAGATATTCAAAACCTAAGGGGGGAAATGAACCATATCCATGTTAGAGGTTCCCTCTGCAGATTATATGTAACAATATGGCTGTTGTTCAGTGTAATCATTGTATAATTTTATAAGCCTATTAGCAAAGGAGGTTATGAATAGAAAGTTTGTCAGCAATTGTCCTTTGCTTGAGATATGGAACCAGCTCACATTTTCCCTTCCACACAGAAACCAGTTACATGGTTTCAGTTTTCCTTGATTCACTTGATGAGAGGCTGGCAGTCATGCCAAATTATCTGGTGGGTTCATAATGTGCCTCAACAGTGACTGAAGACGAGACCACCAAACATACCCTCTTTTCAGGCTCAATGTGGAATTTAAATTAATGTTCCCAGGGGTGAACGTCTATCTAACCATACCATCTAGCCACTCCAATTACATTTTTCCTCAGCCCAATCAACATTACATTGCTTAATTTAAATAATATAAACATAATAAAGGGTTCCTTGGCAGGATTCAAAATGCTACATATATTTTATATTTGAGGTAAGGCATTTAGAGATGTGGGCTCCACTGTAGCTCTGCTGTAGCCACTGCCAACACAATTCTATATGAGTCAGTCATTCTAGAAGGTTCATAAACTCTTAGTGGTTGTCTTATTTGTTCATAGAGTCTCCAAGGGTGTTCTTTTACTTCAGGGAATTGTCAAGCTCACTAACCAATGTCAAGCAATACAAAAGGGAAGAACAAGAATGAAGCAGGTGTGGAAAGCAGGTGTGTCCAGTGCAAGACAAGTTGTTACCCTAAAATGAGATTCTCTCTGCGTAGATATAGGCCAGTTCCCAAGATTTAAGTGCTGTTGTACTACCGGTAACTGTCATGGCTCTCATGACACCAACATTGTGTTGCAAGAGGTGGAACCCATGATGGAAGTAATGGCAGGACTGATGACTGGGGTCACAGACAGGACTAGATATAGTCGTACCTCAGCTCCCGAATGCCTTGGGAGTCAAACATTCCGGCTCCCAACGATCGAAAACCGGAAGTGAGTGTTCTGATTTCTGAACATTCTTTTGGAAGCCAAATGTCCGATGGGGCTTCCAATTGGCTGCAGGAGCTTCCTGCAGCCAATCAGAAGTCGCGCTTTGGTTTTCTAATGTTTCGGAAATCGAACGGACTTCCGGAATGGATTCTGTTCGACTTCCGAGGTACGACTGTATAGAAAAGTGGACTTGAGGCAATTATGTCAATGGTATATGGGAAACTGAGTAAGGGAGAAAGAAACTAGTTGAGTATTCCACCAGGTGCCAAACTTGACCGGATTTTAAATAGCTTTTGGATAACTGGAAGATGGTAATCTCTGCTTGTCATACCAACTTCTGTTAAACTTTGGCTTTGAGAAAAGAATGTGGGGGTCCTAACGAGAACAATATTTTAAGACAGCGGCCCAGTTCACAAATCATTGTAAAACATAGTTAATGGTTCATTGTGAAACTGCCAACAATCTGGACTATTTTGCTCCTCCCTCTTAGCACACAGAGGAAACCTCACAAATCTTGGTTTACTGTACCATATGAACTATGGCTCAATATTTGTTTCATTCAATTGAAACATAATTGGCTTTTCATCATGCATTGTTTGGAGTGAAGAAAATCCATGATATTTGCTTTGAGTCAGCTTGGTCTCTTTCATCCCTGCGCTAGTGGTGAAGACTGACCAAAGCAGGTGTGATCGAATAGGTTTGCGCATGGTTACAAGTTACCATGATGTGTGAAAGTGCCTATTTGGCCCAAATCAAATGCAGAAATGAGCAGGCTTAAGCCCAGCGTAATGAATTTAAGAATGCATTCATGTGGGAGTGAGATGTGACATGACAGAAGTTTATAAAACTATGAATGGCAGGAAGGGAGCAGGTAAGAAAGGGCTTTCTCTCTCTCCCCCATAACATTAGAACCAATGGATTTCCAGTCAATCTGAATGTTGGAAGATTCAGGACAGATATAAGAAAGTACTTCATGCAGTGCGTAGTTAATCTATAGGATTTCCTCCTACAGGGAAGCAGTGATGGCCACCAATTTGGAAAGCTTTAATTGAATTTGCATTTGAATGATAATCAGAACCTGGAGGACAAAGCCTTAATTGGATTTATGCTGGTAGCAGCACGTATGGTTTTCGCAAAGTTTTGGAAGGACCTCGCGGGAGCAACCCTAACATCCTGGTACAAGGAGTGTGGTAAATTGCCCTTATAGAGAAATTAACACAAAAAAAACTGAAATTCTCTAAAGGAGCAAAACAGAAGGACACTTTCGCTGGAGAATGGTGGAACTTTCTTACATTTTCAAACACTGCAGAGCATGAGAGACCAGCCCCAAGATTATAAAACCAATTTATGGATAGTGTAACAAGTAATTACTTGTATGCTGTACTTTTGCAGTATTCTTTTACCTCCATCATAAAGAAAAATGCTACCACTGTAAGGGAATTGCTAAGGTCATATTGGGGATTATTATTGATGGGATTATTATTATTATTATTTGCTGTTGATGATTTACATTCAAACTGCATTGTGTGGGACATTAGGTTCAAAATTGCTGAAAAATAACAAGTAATAAAAAGCCAATAAAAAGAGGATTGGACAAATTAATGGAAGACAAGGCTTTCCGTGGCTACTACCGGTAGCTACACTCTGTCTCCACAGTCGGAGACACCAATGCTTCTGAATACCAGTTGCTGGAAACCACAGGAGAGCAGAGAGCTCAAAATCTTGTGGAATTCTTTTAGGCATCTGGTTCGCCACTGTGAGAACAGGATGCTGGACTAGATGGTCTGTTGGCCTGATCCAGCATGATCTTCTTGTGCTTTATGTTATTAATAAAAACATGGCCAATATACTTCTGGCACTTATCAAGCTTAAATTATTGCGAAGTGTGGATCATTTCAAAAGGGACCATCCTAAATTCTCACTCTTTGGGATGGAGAAATTTCCTCCACATGCTGTACTGTGAAATGAAACTACAACTGGTCAGATCCTGACAAAACGGGATTTAAAAAAAAAATATATATATATTAGGCTGCAACCCTGCCATGTCAGGGACCATTTGCAAGACCATTGGGCCAGTCCAGAAATTACCGGTAAGTGGAAAGTCATTCCAATGAATTGATGCTACAGGTGGCAACCATTTTAGGCACGTCCAATTGGTGCACGATCACTGACCTGCGGATCCTTTTGGACCTGGAAGAAGACAGAATGGGGGCATGGTGGGGCACATTTATATGCATTCCACTGACACACATGGGGGCTGGGAACAGAAACCCCGCGCAAAATGGTCACCACCTGTATATGTATTCCCAAAATGTCCCCGCGCTATATTTGACATTAGTTTAACACAGTCAAGTGACTGAAATGATAATATTGCATGCTTTGTTTTGAAATAATAATAATAATAATAATAATAATAATAAAACATTTTTATTTATACCCCGCCCTTCCCAGCCAAGAATGGGCTCAGGGCGACTAACACCAATAAAATCACAACAAAACATACAAAAAAATCAATTAAAATGCAGGTTAAAATACGATTTAAAGTTTAAAATGCAGCCTCATTTTTAAGTAGCCCACCAATCAAACCATAAAGGAAGGAAACATCAGGGTTAAACTGAAACCAACCCAAAGGCCAGGCGGAACAGCTCCGTCTTGCAGGCCCTGCGGAAAGATCCCAAATCCCGCAGGGCCCTGGTCTCTTGTGACAGACTGTTCCACCAAGTCGGGGCCAGTACTGAGAAGGCCCTGGCCCTAGTTGAGGCCAACCTAGCATCCTTGTGGCTCGGGACCTCCAAAATGTTATTATTTAAGGACCTTAAGGTCCTACACGGGGCATACCAGGAGAGGCAGTCCCTTAGGTAACTAATGAGAAGTTACTTCAATATATGCTTTCATCAGATGTCAACCCCCAAAGTTCTTATGAAACTGTCTTGCATAGCATTTCGGAAGACTAAAATTAATTGTTGGAATCCTCCTTAATGTAATGTTGCTGTTAATTTCTCAATTTATAGGAATACTGGATGTTGTTGTAATACAATCTAATAACGTGCCTGGTACCATGATCCAAAACATGGTTACTTTAAAGTAGGCTCCCCTGAAATCAACTAAGTAATTCAAACAGTGGGATGCATGGCACTTACTTCCAGATGAATGTGGTGTTAAATGTGGGTCTGTTGAATGTTCATTGGTTTAAACCCTGCTGTGAAAATATTACTTTACATTCTGATTTTATGAGATCACAACTGTGCTTTATTTGGTTGTGTTTTTTTAAAAGGCGGCAAGGTACAGGGAATTTAACCCTGTACCTGAAAATATTTAGATGTGGCTTAGCATTTCAAAATTATCTTATGAAAGTGGCAACTAATTAAAGTTGCCACTACACCTTAGAATTTTAAACACTTTCCAAATTCTGAATGCATGGGCTTCTTCTCTATTGGTTTTCTTTCTGTCAAAATTACAAATGCAAATAATTGAATAAAACTCTGCTAATTCTCTTCAAACCTGGGGTTTCAAAAAAAAATCTTAATCATCATAAGGTAAACAAAGAACATATTGAAATAGAGCAGAGTTCTAATGAGTTAATGTAAAAAGAAAAGAAAAAGGCAATCTGCCTGAAAGCTGGCCGCCTGTACCCTGACAGTCATCCATCAAACCAAAAGTCTCTTTAATAAATGCCAATTATAGGGCAAATATGCACAAAACGTGGATAGCATAAGCCATGGGATCATTTCCTTCCGAGAAAATTAGTGGTGAGCAAGACTCCCATGCAGTATAAACTACCAGTCTGCCCTACAGCAAAGTTTGCTCTTGATCTGAATACTAAGTACTAATTGCTATTTCTCTTTGCATTCTGTTGTGCTTTGCACATCTATAAAAGTTTATAAAGGCACAAAAATCTATTCTCAGAACTGCAAATTCCTTCACAATTTGTATAAAAGCCTAACCTAGCTATAAAAGGGGAGGGGGGGGGAATGACATGCCTATAATGTACACAGTGTCTCTGACTTCCGCTGTAAACGAGTCGTTTTCCTAACTTAATCATACTCAAATTTCACCCCTTTTAAAGATCCTGATTCAAAAATGTTCTCTCATTCGCCACAGTCCGCAAATTTATTCCATCTCTTCCTGTGATACTATATGTGCATAAATTAAAAAGGAATGGTCTCGAGTAAGGCCTGGGTTTGACATGTGTACATTTCTTCTTGCACTTAACATGGATTTTATAAACCTTTGTATAAAATGTGAGAGAGACTTCACACACACACACACACACACACACACACACACACGACATTTTGATTCCGATATTAAAAGGTATAGCTTTGACACTTAAACCAGATGGGAATCAAAATAATACAAAGCTTTCTATGTAGACCAGGGTTGTGGTAAAAATGTTGGACTAGGATTCAAATCTTCACTCAGCCTCACTCATTTTCTCTCAGCCTCACAGGGTTTTGGTGAGAATAACAGTGCGGAGGGGGAAGAAACATGGACACTGCCCTGGGTGGAAGAAAGGGTGGGATAACATGTTACAAGTAGCATTATCAGTAAGATGCCAAAATGATTAGTTATTCACTTCCTCAAAGGAGCCCAGGAAAACATGCATGGTTTCCAGAAGCAGATTACCTTGTGGGGTGGAGCTGCCATGCTAGCTTCAAGACAGTGGAGTCGCTGCCACTATTTACCTGGAGGGAGAGAGGGAAGGTCAAGGTGATGGCGCAGCTGACATGGTGCTGCTGGTACACTGGCAGAGCCAATTTGTCACTCCTACCAGTATGCCTGCACCATGCCAACCCTCCCAATGCCTCACTATCTCTCGCATGGCAGCTTTTCCCCAGTGCATGAGCTGCTTCTCACAGTCTGCCTCCCCTCTCATTTTAACCTTGGGAGGCAGTGGAAGACAGGAGTGCCTGGCGTGCTCTGGGCCATGGGGTCACAAAGAGTCGGACACGACTAAACAACTAAACAACAACAACATGTGAGGATAAGGTAGGTAAGCTGGGAGATAGCGACCAGCCCAAGGTCAACAACGGCTGACCTTCATGATTCAACAAAGGTTCGAACTAGGCCATCTTTGGTCCAACCCATCATTTTACACCACCGCACACAGCGACTTTCATCTCATTTTGTCACATTTTTACATCCCTGAAGTCTATGAACAGCATACCTGTCCCCTATCATCAAGAGACTTTGTTCATCTGTCAAAGTTGTTGTTGCTGCTGCTGTTGCATTTGATATGTCTCTTGATAAGAAGCATGTTTTCAAGTACAGAATATCCCTGGCCTACATCTCGGGGTTAATGTCTAAGAACAAAGAAAGAAATATGTTAACTAGACAAAGCTGCTTTCTAAGTAGTCATACTTTATGCCAGTGTATAATGACAGAATTAATTTCTTTGAGGACAATGTTCGCGTTTGCTGCATTTGCACAACATGCTACATTAGTCCCAGGCTGATGTCTTACCTAATTGACCCCCAGTGTGACATCTTCCATCACACAGGCAGGCCCGTGCTATATTCACTTATTTCCATGTTGCCTGAAATTATGATGAATGATCTGAGCTCCATTCAATTATTGAAAAAGTGCAAAGAAACAGAAACAATGAAACTGGCAAAGTGTTCTGCATTCTTTAGGAACAATTTAGGCTAATTAGCATCAACTTCTCCCCCATTCATCATACCCCTTTAGAAATATAAACAAACTGTCAGCTCTAACCTAACAAACAGATCACTGAGCTACTTAACACAAATTATTCTTACATGAAAAGCTCCTTCTCAGGCAATATTCTCCTCTAGGGCATCTGGGAAGCTGAGCTATTAAAATTGAAGACATATGTTTCAGTCAAACTTAACTTCCAGATTGTAATGATCACTGTTGTGACAGTTTTCCGTCAGCATACCGATTGCAGGCAGGATGTTACACACTTAAAACAAAATGATGAAACAATAGAGCTAAATGAGGCCTGTTCACTTAGTACTGTATTAAACAAGGTTAATTATCACACTGAATTTCAAGGTTTCTTCTTTTATAATATGCTTCAGCTTTATAAATGGTTTGTTTTATTTGCTGTTACACACCAAGAATGTTTCAGCGTGCATCTGAGAGGTGACCGGAATGAGACAATAACCAATCACGGATGAAGAAAGAGATGGAACTATTCTTCAGGAGCCATTGAAGGGGCGAAGTTCTCACCCTCTTGCCTTTTGAACTGCAATTGCTCCATGTTTGCCGCAGAGGAAGAACTGCAGCCCACCAAGATGGAACCTAGCCCCTCAGAACTGTGCAAAACTCCAGTCTCTATTCTAATGTAAACATCAGTTTGTGGGCATAATCCGCCTGGAAGTTTTCTTGCACGTGTGCCATTGAAACAAACGGGAGCCACACCAGAATACGGCACTTCATAGTTTCTAATTTCAATGGAGTTTGCACAGGAGAACTTCCAGGTGCCTTGCTTTGTTTGCTTAAACCAAGAATGGGGAACCTGTGGCCCTCTAGATGTTGTTGTGCTACACCTCCCTTCATCCCTGACTAGTGGAGATGATGGCTGGGGCTGATGGAGTTCAACAACACCCAGACGACCACAGGTTCCCCCACCTCTGGCTTAAAACCATTAAGTGAAAGGGGCACAATGTGCATGTGAGTTTTCTACATAATCAATCCTCCTCCCCCCCCCCATTCCTGAGTTTTAGGTACATACAGTTGTACCTCGAAAGTCGAAATGAATCTGTTCCGGAAGTCCGTTTGACTTCCGAAAAGGTTCAGAAACCAAGGCACGGCTTCCGATTGGTTTCCGATTGCGCAGGCACGTAAAGTAGCTCTCAGGGCAGCTAACAATATTCAAAGCACAATTAAACAATAAAAAGCTTTTTTAAAAAAACCACGGTAACTCAGGAAATAATTAAAAACATTGACTTAAAGTATCAAAATAAATATAAGGCCTACCTTCACCAACTGGTAGAAGCTGAAGGGAGAGGAGGCACATGTCTCTTCCACAAAAGGAGTTTCACAATTGGGAGGGGAGCAGCTACAAAAATGCCAAGCGCCCTCCCATGCCATGATGTACAGAAGGGTCTCAACATCAGATGTTTGGATCTGTGTTGACTCCAGGCCTTGGGAGCCCATGAGCCTCCCCCTCTGTGGCCAAGTCATCTCCTTTCCAAGGCACCACTGCACACTCACTTGCCTTCTCTCTCCAGTCCCAATCCATACGATTGCCCAGAGAAAGAGCACGCGGCAAGTGGGAGGTGCTACTGTATCTCCTCCCTTGTCACTGCTTGGGTGCTCAGAGATAGCAAGTGAACACAGGGAGCAACAGCAAAGAGGACCAGAAGGCTCCAAAGGTTGGCTGTGGGTCCCTTGCAGGAGTGTAAGCCTCAGTAGGTACACCCAGTTATCCCTGCTCCTGATGCTAGCCCTCCTTAGGGTGCAGACACAATGATATGGGGTGAGGTAACCCTTTAGAGGAAGGCAAGTGCTTTTCTTCCAGCTTGTTGTTGTTGTTTAGTCGTTCAGTCGTGCCCAACTCTTCGTGACCCCATGGACCAGAGCACACTAGGCATTCCTATCTTCCACTGCCTCCCACAGTTTGGTCAAACTCATGTTGATAGCTTTGAGAACACTGTCCAACCATCTTGTCCTCTGTCGTCCCCTTCTCCTTGTGCCCTGAGTCTTTCCCAAAATCAGGGTCTTTTCCAGGGAGTCTTCTCTTCTCATGAGGTGGCCAAAGTACTGGAGCCTCAGCTTCAGGATCTGTCCTTCCAGTGAGCACTCAGGGCTGATTTCCTTCAGAATGGATAGGTTTGATCTTCTTGCAGTCCATGGGACTCTCAAGAGTCTCCTCCAGCACCATAATTCAAAAGCATCAATTCTTCGGCGATCAGCCTTCTTTATGGTCCAGCTCTCACTTCCATACATCACTACTGGGAAAACCATACCTTTAACTATACGGACCTTTGTTATTAGAAGGGAGCAAGTAAACTAGCAAGCTTGCTACCGGTAATGATAACTTCTAAGGGCCAAACCAGCCATGTGTGTGTTTATTAAACATGTGCATTCTGATTTGACCTCTGGGAATGGGGAATTTACTTTAAACACTAAACCAATCAAAACCCACTTCTCTCCCCATGCTCTACTGCTTGAAATTGCTTGTCTCCCAGCCAGGTTTGATAGGGGAAGTAAGCCAGGCTGGAGAAAAAGAGTTTCAAGTAGCAATGTGGTAAGGCAGGGGAGGCTGGAGTTTGCTCCCATCTCCAGCGTGCTCCGTTTAGTGTCTAAAATGAACACCCACACACATTTGATAGCCAAACTAGGGTGTCTGTGCTCAGTAGGCATGCGTATCTCTGGTTCAGCCCTAATACCATGACTATTTCTAACCAATATTTTACCATGGGAATTCTAGGAGAAAATTCTGACAAGATGAACAGGATGCTTTCAGCATCACTGAAAGGAGAAGTAGCAGACTTTTCAGCTATGTTGTTCTTTTACTGCTGTAGGAAATACTTCCTGCATATTCCCTGCCTCCTTGAGGTGGCAGGGGAGGGCTGCAAAATGCAACACTAGCAGTTTGAGAACACTTTCATTGCTCCCTTAGAGGTTTTCCTGGTTTGTCCAGTAAGAAATATATTGCAGCTAAGTGGGGATTTGATTTTTACCCATTTTCCACTGACATCCGAATATCTTTATTTTTGATAACACTAGAAAACAGTATGTTGCAGAGTTAACTGATTTTTTTAAACTTTCCCATTGTAACTTCTAAGCCTGGGATCTAACCTAACAACATTTCACACAGGGACCTTTTGTAATACTCACAAATTATATCATGCCAAGGAACACTTCCTGAGCTATCATCACACACTGGTGAAGGTTCCTGTCCTGCTCATCAGGCGTGAGAGGTGGCAAGCTCCTGGATGGAGACAGAGCCATTAGGCAGAGGCAGGCGCAGGCAGAAGAAAAAGGCTGGAATTGATCTACAGGTTCTGCCTGTGCCACTTCCAGAGACAGATACAAGCAGAAGCTGCAGTTCTATTCTAGATCCATTTCAGCCTTTTGGTTCTGTCTGTGTCTCTGTCTGCCTTCCTCTTTCTCTCTCCTACCTTAGTCTCTCCTACACTTTGGCAGCTGAGGGAGCCAGGTAGCTGCTCTATACTCTCGCATCCTTACGATGATCCCCAGGTTTTTGAAACATTGGGTTGTGCCTGGGCACCAGCAGTGGGATAAGGTGTTCCAAACACAAGGTGTTCCAACAGATAAACAAATAGGGCAGTGGGAGTAGGGTGGCGGGGTGCAAAAAGGTTCCTGTACCTTTTATAGTTCCACAGAAAAGGGAATTTCAGAAGGCACAGCTTTTAAAGATAGACCAGTCCCCCATTTCAGTATCACCCACGTAAGGTAGGCTACTAGACCTGGAGAACCCATCCTAGTCTTTTTTTTCCTCTGCTGCCACCACCTGCTTATGTGTCACATAGGACAAGGGAGTGGGATAAAGAGGTAAAGGGACCCCTGACCATTAGGTCCAGTCGTGTCCGACTCTGGGGTTGCTGCACTCATCTCGCTTTATTGGCCGAGAGCCGGCATACAGCTTCCAGGTCATGTGGCCAGCATGACTAAGCCACTTCTGGCGAACCAGAGCAGCACACAGAAACGCCGTTTACCTTCCCGCCTGAGTGGTACCTATTTATCTACTTGCACTTTGACATGCTTTCGAACTGCTAGGTGGGCAGGAGCTGGGACTGAGCAACGGGCGCTCACCCCGTCGCAGGGATTCAAACCGCCAACCTTCTGATCAGCAAGCCCTAGGCTCTGTGGTTTAACCCACAGCGCCACCTGGGTCCCTTATGTGGGACTGGGTCCCTTACCAGTGCCTAATGGTGGTCTCTTCAAGAGTAGGGCAACAGTAAGCTGAATGCCAGTTCTCTGGCTTGGCAACTTCAGTCCATCTCCCCTCTATTCTCTCAGACACTGTAACAACCAGTAGCATAGTCCCAGAAGCTGAAACCATGTGGGAGGTTAACTAGCCCTTGGGTGTGTATAGAACCCAGTACAGCTCATATATCCAATTAAGAAGTTTATTAAAAGGGAATATGTGTACAAAGGAAGAGGTGGGAGAAATAGCAAGTATGTAGCTCAAAATGGAAATAAAACAGTTGTTGGCATTTGTCTGTGTCAAGAGAGAATGGAGTGCACCTCCAGCAGTGAAGTCAAACTGTTGCATTAGCTGCACCGAAATGACTTCCCTGTGGCACAAGCCTGGGCAGTGTGTATGGAGGTCCAGACAACAAGATCCCCCCTCTCGGCTTCGCTGGTCCAAAGAAAATCAGAGCAATATGTTTGGCACCAGCTTGGCTGCAGGAGTTGCCAGAAGGAATGTTCAAGGCAGCATCCAACTGTCTTAGGGACTCCACTTCAGATTTTTGTGAGGTTTACTCCTTAGCCTTTTCTTCTAAAGATGTTCCACAAGGCAGCAGGTATGCTCCAAATGAGCATAGCCACGAGGCAGTGGAAACTTAGGATCAGAGTTTTCCTTCTCCTAGATGGGCTACCTTCCCAGGTTGACAATCTCCATCTGCCCCCCTCTTTCAGCACATTCAGTAACTGCCTTCTTGACCACTGAACCCATTATTGGTATCATCCACTCAGTTTGCAGGAACTTGTCCCTAACTCACTGAGGGTTTGAGACCCATTGGCTACCCTCACCTGGTTTAGCCAGCCAGTTGAAGCCATTTCCAGGGTGTGGCCACTGTTGCATGCTGACAGCTTCTAGGAGCCACAGGTGAGAGCTGAGTGCAGGGTGGGGAGCAAAGGTGGCCAAACTACGCCAGAAAGAGCATGATGTGCTCCCCAACAGAGGGACATACCCCTAACACCCTGGAAATAAAACACTATATCAGAACATTGGTTTGACTAATCCTACACTTGATCCAAACTAAGAAAATAAGGGCTCTTCCACACTTCCGGCCACTTTCCCCCAGGAAAGACCTTCTGCTGAATCAGAACTCACATCAATCGTTTTTTCTACAAATGGATGTTTGTTCTGATTCAGTGGTAAATGGCAGGTTTTCCTGGGTAAAGTGTCAGGACAAACAAAAGAACCTCTCAGCCCCGTGCCTAGAAAGAACAGGGCAAATGGAAAACCTCTTGGACCTGTGCTTTTCAGGCATGGGAAAAGTAAAAGTGAGGACAAACTCTCAGTGGTGACCACTAACAGCTTCAGCTTTCAGTTGCGTGTCAAGGAAAACAAGGAGGGCACAGCTGTTATGGCCACAGCCCATTTTTAAAGGTTTCTTACCCACCTGGTTTCGACAAAGAGCTTGTTGGTTTTTGCCAGTCACAAGCTAAGTCACATCATTTGGGAATCTGAGAAGTGGCTATTTGGGTGTTAATTGTCACTGGACAATTACTCCCTGTTGCTGCTTGTGTACTCGGAGAGGACGTGGCTCACTCAGGAGGACTGGAGGACAAGAGATCAGAACTTTTCACTATGTAGCTTGTCATGACACCTGTTTGCCTGATAAGCTACACCTACTGAAATGCCCTTGTTTACGTGACAGTTAATGGGACGTGGGTCTAAACCACTGAGCCATAGCTGTCAACCTTTCCCTTTTCTTGTGAGGAATCCTATTCGGAATAAGGGAATTTCCTGGAAAAAAGGGGGAAAGTTGACAGCTATGCACTGAGCCTAGGGCTTGCCGATCAGAAGGTCGGTGGTTCGAATCCCCGCGACAGGGTGAGCTCCCGTTGCTCGGTCCCTGCTCCTGCCAACCTAGCAGTTCGAAAGCACGCCAGTGTAAGTAGATAAATAGGTACCACTCAGGCGGGAAGGTAAACAGCGTTTCTGTGCGCTGCTCTGGTTTTAGTGTTCCATTGCGCCAGAAGCGGCTTAGTCATGCTGGCCACATACTGTCTGCGGACAAACGCCGGCTCCCTTGGCCAGTAAAGCAAGATGAGCTCCGCAACCCCAGAGTCGTCTGAGACCGCACTTAATGGTCAGGGGTCCCTTTACCTTTATGCAACAGTTAAAGGTGCAGGAGTCCCCCATCCTCTTTTGTATCTAGCCATCCTAGGGAGGTATCAGATGAAACAGTGAGCATTTCAAAAGTGGCAAGCAGTTCATGCTACCTAGAAGGTACAGAAGGAACTGTCCAAAAGAGACCGTTTTCTTCATTTCCCGAAAGGTAGTCAATACTAAAGGCTCTTCTTGCATTTTCCAAGCTGGTTTTGAAATGAAGAATTCTCTTTCCTGATTAAGCCAGATGCTAAATTTTGTGAAAACAGCTGATGTTGTCACTGCTCTTAACATTATCTTAGAGGTACTATAAGAATCAATGTTAAAAATGCACTCTTGCTGGATTAAGCATTCCTTAGTATTCTGACCATAAAGCCTTGAAGTCTGCCCACCAACATTCAATTTGTTTTGGAACAGCACACCACTCAACAGCAGGAGGATGAAAAGAAACGACAACTTTAAGCTGAAGAAGCAGGCTGAATATCAGCAATAGCTTCCTGCAGTGAAATCTATAGACTGTGAAGTAGTCTGTAAAGGAAGTGGTGAAATCTTTGTCACTTGGGACACTTTAGGCACACATTAGAAATCATGATAATGAGCGTAATCTTGCATGGGCAAAATGATAATAAACAAGGAGATTATTTCCATCTCTGGCCATTATGACTTGAGTAGCATCATAAGAACAATGAGAATATGCTGATAATCAGCAGGATGGTAGAAGGCATGTCCATATGTTCTCTTTCTCCTCCTGCTGGAGAGATCAGTCAAAGGGCTTTGCAGTAATACCACAATTGGCTTCCTCCACACAGGCATCTGATGTGAGGAATTTTGAAACCTCACAGCTGCCTCTTGTGCGTTTTGCCCCTCTCTGGAATGGCACCAAAGAATGTTCTCCTCCTATAATAACTTTGAGAGGAGTTTCATACATAAGGCTTAAAGTAGTTCTCACTTCAACGGCTTAGTGTATAATAAAATGTAAGACAAGCACTGCACAGGATGTTCATTTATAATAATAATAATAATAATTTATTATTTTTACCCCGCCCATCTGGCCGAGTTTCCTCAGCCACTCTGGGCGGCTTCCAGTCAAATATTAAAACAATACAGCATTAAATATTAAAAACTTCCCTAAACACACTGCAAATAGCTTACTACCACTTTTTCCTCATTCATGTGACGAGGAATGTGTGCAGGAACATGTGCCTCCTGACCCTGCACTAAAACTCTGCATATGCACATCCCGACGTTGTAGGGCTTGTCCACACCAGAGTTTACTGTGTGTTTTCAGCTGCTTGCATTCCTGTTTTATATGTGTACTCAACAAGATATTACCCTCAAATACCACCAGTCTCAATGTGTTTCCCCTGTAAATTTGGGTATACTCAATCAAGTAAATTGGGGACAATCAGACTCCACTCAAGGCTGCAGATTACATGATTCAGGTAGTTTTTGGGTGGCTGGGTCAATTACCACTTTCTGCTACTCTCCTATCCATGCCCACTACTTCATCAATGCTTTCATCAATTTTCTCGCTGTGCTCATAACTATTTCTGGTGTGCTCCTGAATCAAGGAATTTTTTCCCCTTTTGATCCCTCAGATTTGCACAAAATCCAAAAACTGCACAAGCAAATCACATTAAAAATGTCTACACCAAATATATTGGGCAATAATTTCAAAAGTGTGTGCTGAGAACCAGCAGGTTAGGGTGAGACAGAAGCTTATCCATTTATACATAGTTATGAATTGGGGGGCAGGGCAGATTGCCCAGAATCTCCCCCTAAGAAAAGTTCAACAACCCTGGTCTCTCCCCCTAAAAAAAATCTCAACAACTTTGGTCATCCACCCCCACCAAAAAAGCTCAACAACTCTGGTCAATCCAATGGGTAGATCACTGACAGTTTATAGTGGGAGTAGAGGACTGAAGAGCAGCAGACATGCTAGCTGGCTGGGGTGGGTTATTACAGAGAGACACAGAGATGGCACTTAGGATGCCTCTGAACCCACTGCTGCACTTCTGGGAAGGACAAGTCCCTCTTGGGATGTAAATGCTGTGAACTCTCCATTGATAAAACTCAAGTATAAATATGTGTTAATAAACCACATTTCTAAGACACAGCAGACTCCACTGTGCCTTGATATTCTGATGGAAACACAACCTTGAAACCCACCTAGAATCTTACTATGGCTCGGCAGAGATTGGGTGTCACATGTAACACTGGTGACAGCAGTGGGATCTGTTTGCTAGTGGAAAAGGCCTGAGAGCAGAAGTGTGCCAGAAGTAAAACTCAAAGGTGGAATAGCAGCACTCCTCGAGTGCGTACACACACATTTCATTTTATCCCTCAGATTTGCGCAAAACCAGAAAACTTCACAGGGAAATTTACAATTGCTTGACTTTGTGCTTTTGCACCCTTCTTAGGGGACCTATCTGCATTTATGCCCCATCAGTACTTAACTGACATAATAGAAGCAACAAATTAGAAGATTGTGATAAACGCAAAAGTGAATGCCTACCAATATTAATGGGAAAGATCAAAGTTGCTTCTCGTATACAAATTCAAATAAATGCAAGTGTGGGCAACTCCAGCCTAATTCAAATGTGGGTGGGGGGAAGTGTATGAATAGCTAAATAATTCTTATATGTGGACAAGCCCAGAGTCTCACTGAAATAAGTATAGCTGTGTAAATACTGGGATACAAATATTACCAGAGGCATGTCCAAGGAACTTCTGCATGCACAGAAGCAGCTGCCAATATTCCTTCCAGCTGCAGCCTCATGGGTACGACACAGAGCAACCTCTAATATTCAGGGAGCTACTACCAGGAAGAATCTGAAAAACCTCATGAGGAACAATGTGCACAACTTTGGATCCTAGCCATAAAACAGAACAGACATCACTAAAAGGACAGTAAGGACACTCATGGGGGGGCTTCGTCTCTCATGAGCAAGCTGCTGCAAGATAATGATCTTTTAGTGTTCAGCTAGTAAGTGATTCCAGGAGAACAAATATGATCCCATGATTCTAACAGCGACTGTCAGTTTCATGAACCAAATGGTATATTTTTAAAGTTGCCTATGCCTGTCCACTAAGAACTTTTTTTAGCATTGGGGACAGCACGTTTTTACAAAATACTCCAAATGTGGGAATATCAGGGAACTTCTGCAGCCTAGCTTAATCATTCTCTGGAGAGTAACAACTCTCGTTTCCTGTCTGCTTCCATTACTTGCTGCTTGTTTATTCTTCGATTTGCAGAGCCTTCCTAAGAAACAATCGTGGTGCAATCTTGTGTGTATTTACTGAAGAAAAAAACAGGACTTCAGTAGGAATTCATCACTAGTAAGTGCACATTAATCTGTATGCACACTTGCATGAGAGTAAATGTCACTGGAATCCATGGGACATAATTTCCAAGGGAACATAAATAAAATGAGGTTGTGTATTATAAAAGAACACCCAAATATGCCCACCTCTAAATTGCTGCCCAAGCTGTGTGGAAGTCCATTGTGTTCTACCACAAGATAGTTCTATTTATCTGAACAAAGACCCACATTGTTACACTGGGAAAACTTCCGGTGATAGCCAATTATGGCAGCTCACTCACACAACAGCCGGTCTGCTAGTGGGAGTCCTGTTCTTAGTGTAGCTCAACAGCCCAATTGAATACATGTTTTACAAAAGATGCTGCAAAATCAATTATTATACTCTGCAGCTAAGTTTTGAATGCTACCACTTCTGCTGCTGCTTACACACAACATCAACTCTCTACCTTTTTTGTGCTAATGCTATGTTGGATGTCACCCTGTGATTTAAAAAAGAAATAATAAAGATTAGTAAAGCTGAACAATTAAATTGTATATGCATTTAAAACTTGCAACTTTATATACAGTACATATGTTTTTAATTAAATTCATATTTCTTCATTTCAGACAAGGCCAGCAATATTGAATTAGGCAATAGTGTGCATTGAATTGTGCAATACTAAGAAACCAGCTTAAAGAATTTTCTTTTCTTTCTGTAAAACAGACTGCACTTTATTATTAACTATTAAAAGTATTTTAAATACAGTATGATGGTCTGCTTGAAGCAGGGATGGGGGACCTGTGGCTCTCCATGTGTTACTGGACTACAAAGCCCTTCATCCCTGACCACTGGCCATGCTGCTGGGACTACTGGGAACTGGAGATCCACAATGGCCACTCACCCTTCTAAGGTGGGTGGGCGGTTGTAGACCATCGCCCCATTCACCATCCCCAGCAGCAGAAGCTCACATGTTGGCCAGTCGTTAAGGGAATTAACTGGCCAGAAGAAGTACCGAATGGGATAATGCATGCCATGCCTAGGCAGGTAGCACTAGCACACAATTTGTATTCACAATTGTGTGCTATCGTGAATACTGCATTTAGCCCCTTTCTGTATACAGTAATTGCGTAGGCAGGTAGCAATGACATCTGGCAGTCACTAGTTCCCCATCTCCGGGTTAAGCAATAACCTGGTGCTTATCATTTATCAGTTGAATTTCTTCCCTGCCTTCATCGAACAGACCACAGAGAGGCTTACAGTATCATTCCATCAAGTATAACATCTCATACCGTTTGAAATATTGTACAAAAATGAAAGTTAGAAGTTGAATGGAAAATGTAAGCAGCAAACAACAACCCCACAGCATTCTGATATCTAACATGGTTGGAATTATTACACCCGCAAAGACTAAATTAACAAAAATGCCTTTGACTAGTATCAAAAAGTTACTGTTAAGGGGGATTGTCCAACTGTCAAAGGGAGAAAGTTGCATAATCAGGGTGCCACTTCAGAGAAATCCCTGTTTGATGTCATTAACTGTTGAATGTTAATAATAATAATAATAATAATAATAATAATTTATGCAGGACCACCAACAGGAACTCCCCCACTGATTGAAAGGCATAGACCAGTATGAACTGAAGGAGGCAAGTTTTTGGATCCTGAGCCTCTTAGGGATTTAGATACAAATGTCAGAGCCTTCATTAGGGTCTAGTAGCATATATGGCACCCAGTGCAGTTCCCAAAGGAAAGATATCATGTGATTCCATCCCTGGACCAAAACAGCAGTCTTGCTGCTGTGCACTGAATCGGCTTCAGCTTCCAGACTACATAACCCTATGTAGAGTATATTGCAGTACTCTAAATGTGAGGTTTGGAAAACTGTGGCCAGGCTCTATTCTTAGCATGATGGCAACCTGGAGGAGACAACCAGCATTTTCTGCTCATTTTGTACTATATTACTTTAATTGGGTTGGCGCCACAGCTCAGCACAAGTTCAGCCAACTCTCCTCCCGCAACAGCCATTCACAATCTCCCTGTCCAGTATTTTTATTTATTTCACCACACTGGTTGTGGATTGATGCTGGGTGTAAGAAATAGAAAATGTATAAAGTGTGATAAATAACAGCAGCATTTGGCATCCTGAGAAGCAGGCAATGAAGTGTTAAAGGCCCTGAAAGAAATGAAGGTTGTTGAAATATGCAATGCAGTAAGAATTTTGTACATGTCTTAACAGTACAGTTGTCATGCCCCTGAAAAACCCAGTTGTTTGCTTTTCTTGCTACACAATAATGAAATAAACTAGAATAACAGTGCGATGACAAATGTTCTCAGGGTTTGTATGCTTATATTGGTATTTATCATTTTCTTTTTAAAGGCAAATGTTATCAAAATACCTTTTGTGAAAAGAAGATCTGGAGGAATATACTGGCAAAACATGTTCAAACCACATTAAGTATCAGTTTGAAACTATGTTAGAAGGGGGCGGGGAGTGCAGCTAATACCAATCTATCAAAATTAAAACAGTTTAAAGGAGCACAATGAAATTAGAAGTTGTATCTTTAAGCGATGATGCAGGTGGATACGCAGGCGCGGCATAGAAAAGAAGATGAAATAAAGAGAGGGTGTGAACCCTTACGGAAGCAAAACTAATTATGGGACAGGATCTGTCTCTGTAGCAGAATGGGAAGAAAGCCATTAAAGTCAGCAATCAAAACGTTCAGGCAAACATGGAGTAAATTTGCAACTAGTTATGTAATACGTAGTTTTGCAGACGCTATGCCAACAGGAAATAGACGTGTGGCTTATTAATGCATTGGACACCTATTTTAAGAAAACAATGAACCTTTAAAAAAGTACACATGGTAGCTACCCCATTTCATGCAAAAATTGGAATAGTTAACATTTCAGAGCCAGTCAGTAGCAGGCCCTGCCATGCATCCATGTGAAGTAATGACTCAGGTAGCACCACCAAGCAGCATAGATAAAGGTGGCTTGGGTGGTGCTACAAGGCTAATAATAATAATAATAATAATAATAATAATAATTTATTATTTGTACCCAGCCAATCCGGCTGGGTTTCCCCAGCCACTCTGGGCAGCTTCCAACAAAGATTAAAATACATTAAAATGTCACACATTAAAAACTTCCCTAAACAGGGCTGCCTTCAGATGTTTTCTAAATGTCAGGTAGTTGTTTATCTCTTTTACATCTGAGCTTACTTTGCCAAAGACTTTAAGTGGTCATTTCAATGGACAGGTGTGTAAGGTAAAAGGTAAAGGCCCCTGGATGGTTAAGTCCAGTTGAATTCAACTATGGGGTGCGGCGTTCATCTCCAGTTTCAGGTCGAGGGAGCTGGCGTTTGTCCACAGACAGCTTTCCAGGTCATGTGGCCAGCATGACTAAGCCGCTTCTGGCGCAATGGGACACCGTGACGAGTGCCAGAGCACATGGAAATGCCATTTACCTTCCCGCCACAGCAGTACCTATTTATCTCCTTGCGCTGGTATGCTTTCGAACTGCTAGGTTGGCAGGAGCTGGGTCAGAGCAATGGGAGCTCACCCCATCGCGGGGATTTGAACTGTCAACCTTGCAATTACTTAGCTCAAGAGGCTCGGTGGTTTAGATGACAGCGCTACCTATCTATCTCATAAAAATGGAGTGAAGAAAGAGTTGGAGGATAATCTTACAAAATGAAGCTAAAGACCAAGAGATGACTGTGCAGTGCACAAAGGAATAAAAGGAATAAGAGATTCAATAAAAGTGGGTGTGACCCACTCCCAGCTGGTTAGGAGTTCGCAAAGCAAGATTATACTACTAAAAGGGGACATTTTCTTTCTGCTTTAAGCTAGCCACTCCCAGTCCCTACTGATGCCGACTCTGACAGACTCAGACATGGTAATACATTCCAACTCAGCAGCTTCACATCTGAGTCTCCTTTTGAAACGTTTTTGCTGAAGTATGAAACACTTTGAAGTACCGGTATGCTACAGAATGGACAAGGAGACTGCTGAAGTGTCAGCCCTTTTTGTAACCCGTCCTGGGACCATTTTGTGAACTAAGTTGTGTTCAAACTAGACCCACTGAAATCAACGGACCTAACTTTCTCATGTTCCTTGAAGGGAACAAGAATGAAAAGTTCATGGAATGTCTGATGCAAAGGTAGACAACATGGTGCTTCCAGATGTTGTGTGGACTATAAACTCACATCATTCCTGACTATTGAGCATCAGGTGGGGCTCATGGAAACTGTGGTTCATAACATCTGGAGCGCAACACACTGGCTTGTTGTTGTTCAGTCGTTCAGTCGTGTCCGACTCTTCGTGACCCCATGGACCAGAGCACGCCAGGCACGCCTATCCTTCACTGCTTGTCGTGGCGAAGGGGCTTGAATTACTCAGGGAAGCTATGGACAGGTCAAGATGGACAGGTCGTAGTGGAGAGTTTGGACCAAACGTGATCCACCTGGAGAAGGAACTGGCAAGCCACTCCAGTATCCCTGCCAAGAAAACTCCATGGACAAAGACAACAGGCATATAAAAGATATGACGCTGGAAGATGAGCCCCTCAGGTCGGAAGGCGTCCAACATGCTACTGGGGAAGAGCGGAGGACAAGTACAAGTAGATTCAGAGCTGATGAAGCGGCTGGGCCAAACCCGAAAGGACGCTCAGTTGCAGATATGCCTGAAAGCGAAAGGAAAGTCCAATGCTGTAAAGAAAAGTATTGCATAGGAACCTGGAATGTAAGAACCATGAACCTTGGTAAGCTGGATGTGGTAAAAAATGAGATGGCAAGAATAAACATTGACATCCTGGGCATCAGTGAACTGAAATGGACGGGAATGGGCGAATTCAGTTCGGATGACTATCATATCTACTACTGTGGGCAGGAATCCCGTAAAAGGAATGGAGTGGCCCTCATAGTTAACACACTGGCTATCCCTATGAATTAAGACTTCGTTTGCTTATTTATTTTTACCAACTCGACAGAGAGAGAGAGAGCAGATCTCAACAATATTCTCATTATAATAAAAAAAAAAAAAACCTGCCTTCACAATCAGAACCAATTGCTGGGCACAACAGCAGGACTACTGAGCTCTGCTGCATTTGAGAGCTTCTCACAGGCATGTAGCTGGCCATTGTGGGAAATCCGTATGCTTGGCTAGATGGACTTTTAGTCTGATCCACCAGAACTCTTTTTATGTTCTTAAGGGTAGTTATTAATATCTATAGCAACAGAGCAATAGGTCACATTATTTTCAAGGTAAGAATAGCTGGGAGATGGCCACGGATATAGCAAAGATACGAGTGTTGGAAAATCAAAGGTATGCATCTGGTAGACTGACTTTTCAGGGCTTGGCAGACATAATGTCTCACCTTGGTGATGGATTATTCTCAAATTACAAAAAAAAATTAAAACATATCTGATCATGTTTCAGCCACATCTCCATGAAGAATGAAAAATATTGTGGAAACAAGGCCCAACTGTCTGAACGATATTCTAGTGACGAATAGACCGGGGCTGAAAGCAGGAGTTGCAGGGTGGGGAAGACATTTACAAAAGAATTGTTTCATATTATGACTTCAGATGTGCTGGCATATACATATATATTCCTTGTACACTATTAGAACATTTCATAACATCCCAGTTTCATAAAGAAAGAGAACTATGAATTCATAGAACTGGGACGGGGAAATGGTATAACCTGTTAAAGTTTCAGTTTAATATTATTAAAAAGCATAATCTGCAGAAACACCAGCAGTTGTAAATATAGTTTCAGCAGCTAGAGAAACAAATAGATGGTATAAACTTGAACAAAAACATATCACACATATGTTATTTCAGGCCTGTGTACTTCTTCAAAATGCTGTAAGTGTCAAAGATTTCACTTGCAAGGTAAAATAAGCAAATTCTGGCAGTAACATAAACTGTCCACATAATCACTTGGGGCTATGCTCATGTAACTTCATTTGATAGCATTGGAAAGTTCAAGAGAAATGCCTAGCTCTGAAAACCCATGCCATTTTACAAATACGCAATGCATTAATCATACATACTGTTGGCATCTCAGAACATTTCTAAAATATTCAACCTTATAGGTAATCTTACTCATGATCTAACATTGCTTTCAGAGTCAGGCTCGCGTTATTGGAACCTTTTTTAAGTGATACATTTCAAAGCCACAAGAACATATCCTTCCAATAAAAAAGGAGCATGTTCTCATTTTTAAAGTTAAGGATTAATATGTACAGTGAGAGGCTACAGCTGTGAAGAATTTTCTTTTCAAAAAACACATTAAATTTATCCCAGAACACTATGAAATCAAAGTGTGTCAAGTGTGATTCACAAAACAGCAAAGCTGGAGCAACCATACTTAGCCCCGCTGGAATCAATGGATACAACATATACTGTACATAAATTATAGCTGAATTCAACTCTTGAACTCTTTGAGTTTCCAAGCAGAATAAGCCAATGGCACTAGCTCAGTAGAGGTCAAGGAAGACTAAATCCAGTAATAGGTGCAAACTGAAATTTACAGAATAATCCAAGATGTTTCAAGCATTTGGAGGTTCATCTTCATGGAAAACTTGGCATTAAAAAATGGGGGAAAGAAATATTTTTGTCCACAGCTATCACTTGCTCCACACTTTTGCAATAGTAGAGCTTAAAGACAGTAGGCAGTCTGGTTATTTGTTCTGAGTTGCCACTATAAATGACAGGGTGTAGGATTTTGCAGCCTTAGATCATAGTATGGACTATTTGGCTTCAGCTGGGCAAAAGGTTCAGTCAGCACGTGGTACCAAACCAACTTCAGTGTAGAATACCTTTCATCTACCAAATAAAATTTAGGACAAATGCTTTTTAGATACGCATTCACAAATTTCCAAGCTGGGCTTGAATCTAGCATGCAAGATAGTCATGCGATTTATTCTTAAAGCACCAAATTGCCCGGTCAAGAAGAATTAAAAATTCTTGTCTTAAGCGTTCTATTCCTGGTTTCCGTACGAACCATGCTTTCATACATAAAAGCATGGCTTTTTTGCAATTGTTTATAATGTAGTATTTGACAATCAATAGTACCAGCTATTTTTTAATTTTATTTAATATTTGCATTCTGCTTTTCCAACAACAATGCTGAGTTCAAAGCAGCTCACAATAATGGCAATGAAATTTAAAATGAATAAACATTACCATCATATACAAAGCACAATACTATATAAGTAAGGCACAAAACAAACAAATTCAGGACAAACCGTGCAACTCCTTCCATGGGAGGTGACAGTATTGTCCCAATTACTGCAGTTAATCAACAGGTGGATCTCAAACTGTTTACAGTGGGGGCACCAAGAACTGGGAAAGGGGAAGCTGAAGAAAGAGCACCTAATTAATAATAATAATAATAATAATAATAATAATAATAATAATAATTTATTATATATCCCCCGCCCATCTGGCTGGGTTTCCCCAGCCACTCTGGGCAGCTTCCAACAGAACATTAAAATGCAATAATCTATTAAACATTAAAAGCCTCCCTAAACAGGGTGCCTTCAGATGTCTTCTAAAAGTCTGGTAGTTGTTTTTCTCTTTGACATCTGAAGGGAGGGCATTCCACAGGGCGGGTGCCACTACCAAGAAGGCCCTCTGCCTGGTTCCCTGTAACTTGTCTTCTCGTAGTGAGGGAACCGCCAGAAGGCCCTCGGCACTGGACCTCAGTGTCCGGGCAGAACAATGGGGATGTAGGCGCTCCTTCAGGTATACTGGACACCTAGCTGGCAGTATTCTCTTCAGTCACTTGCTGCCACCAATTGGTCCCTGTACCTCCTTTGGCTTTTTCCGGGCAGCCCAATAGATGCAAATGCAAGGATGTTGCCCTTTCCCAAGACTTCCCCAGCCTTGTGTCCTCCAGATATTTTGGACTCCAGCTTTAATTATTATACAGTGGTCCCTCGGGTTAAGTACGCTTCAGGTTAAGAACTCTGCTAAGAACAGAAATCGTGTTCTGGCTGTGCAGCGGTAGCAGGAGGTCCCATTAGCTAAAGTGGTGCTTCAGGTTAAGTACGTTTCAGGTTAAGAACGGACCTCCGGAACGAATTAAGTACTTAACCTGAGGTACCACTGTACTATTCTTTATGTATCACTTTATACCGCAATGTCTTAATGTGATTTACATCGCATCTGACCATTGGCCATGTTGGGAAAGGCCGCTTGCAATGTGGAGGACAAGACAGACCTTCAACCAGACAAATCCCAGCAGTCTGCATACAACTGAACCTCAGAGGAGGAAGGGCTGAACTTATTTTCTAGTAGGTTTCTGTACTGTTGGCAGGCAGTGATGTATCTGTGCAACTGCAGCCGTGCCCAGCATGAGGTCGGAAAAACAGAAAAAAACATTAGTCCTGTTTCTTTGCTGGATCTTATGCAGTATTTTTGGCAGGTGTGGAGAAGGAGACAGCACTGTTCCTCTAAGCTGTACAGTTAAAATAAAGTGACAGAGGAGGGAGCCAGCCTCCAGTTTTTCAGGCAACTGGCCCAAAAGAAAAATAAATAAAAATGGTGCAGGCCAACTTTTTTTCTTGCCAGTTTGGCAACCTTAGATCTATGTCTCATACTTCTTGGTTGCAAAACACTCTTATTAGCATTTATTGCAACCTTTCTCTTTTGTTTTTAGATAAAATTGAATAACTAATGCTAGGGCACTAAAAGCTAAGAAACACTATTTGCTACAGTGGACTATAAGAAATGTGTGCAATTCTCCAAATGAATGCCAGCATTTTAATGACAGCTGCAAAAATTTACATACTAGTTGCACAAACTTTGCTTATGAAAAAGCACACAAAAGAGAGTGCCTCCAACAGAATATTTCAATTTACATCAATTTATCATTTTAAAGCCCAAGTAACACTATGTATTTCTAATTATTATAGACCAATTATTATAATTGCTGGGTACAGTATTTCAAGATTTAAAACTTGACATAGCAGCCTACTGTTGTGTTACTTAAAATTTTACAGAGGCATCATTGGAACTGTTCTCTGTAATTCTATTACTGCTTGGTATGGCACAGCCTCCAAGATGGACAAAAAAGGCTCCAACGAGCAGTAAGAATTGCAGAAAGGGTAATTGGTGCTAGCTTGCCTGCAATAGAGACACTCTATGCTACCCGAGTTAGGAAGAGAGCAGAGGGAATTGTCGCAGATCCTTTGCATCCCGGTCATCATCTGTTTGATTTACTTCCATCTGGACGTCGCTACAGGACTTTATACACAAAAACGGCAGGCACAGGAACAGTTTTTTCCCTTGTGCCATTAAATTGTTAAATTCGTAGTTGTGTAGCGGAAGGGGAGGCCGGTTATGGGTGGGGTTTCTTTGCTGTGTCATTGTATTGGGAGTGGAACAGTGTTTGTATAAGGTATGTTTACATTGCAATGTAGCCGAAGCAAAATTCCAAGTATGTTGGAAAATGTACCTGGCCAATGAATTATTCCTATCCCTATTCCTAATTACAGGATTGCTTAAAATCCAAGCACACTTGTCAGTCGGCCTTACTTCAGAGCAAACATGGTTAGGATTGTGCTTTTTAAAAGAAAAAAAAATTAGTTATAAGATATTTACAATTCAGAATTAATGAGTCTTCTCCCACCAGTACTATTAAAAGCTTATTGCAGCCATTTACCAAAGTGGGGGTAGGGGTGGGAGTCAGAATGATATGGCAAATTTGCATTCAAATTCAAGGGACTTCAGAAATCTGTTTCTCATTTAATCTTCCAGCCAGAAACATTATTTTCATATGTAAACAACTTGCATAATCAGAGCTTTTCTGAAATATAGATTTTATATGTGTATAAAACACACACCTACAAATGTTAAGAATGCCATTCAATAAAATGGCATGTTTCTAACGTAAATTATTGATTACCTTCTAACAGTCTCTCTTATAAGGAAAGATTTTAAAGAACATTTAATCTGGTGTCCAAATATAACATTACTTTAAACATGAGGTCATCTAAACATCTGTCTCCAATATATCCACAGGGATTTAAATCAAAAGTCTACTAAACATGTACAATCATTTAAAAAATAAATAACAGAACAAATTTAGTCTTGATTGTGATTATCATGCATTTTAAGAGGAAACATTTATTCTAATAAGAAAAGTCTGAATTTAAAGTTTATTGACATTAAAGTAACATAAGTTCATACCAAGAATATGACATTGATTTATATTTACTCTAATTTTGGGCAATATCCTCTGTTCAGTACTTGAGAAACAAGACTAGTGCTCTGACAATTTTAATATTTGAAGGCCTGCACTAATGTAATATAACAGAGGTACTGAGTGAGCAACAATATTTATTTATCTATTTCTAAAGGAACATAATAAGCCAAAGCAAAACATTTCAACAGCTACAAACAATGTGTGGCATCTGTCCCTTTGAGTTCCCTGGCTCCATATCATGTGGATTCCATACCATACCAGTGCAACTACACTTAACTCACCTGCTTAAATCAATAGGACATATCATTCAAGAACACATAATGCTTAAACAACACTACCACCCAAAGCAGCCCCATGTCTCATTGTTCCCCTCCTCCCTCACACACTTCCCTACCAGTCAATGGCATGGGACATGGGCATGGAACTTACAGAAGGGAAAGGAACTTTCTTTCTTTCATGGCTACCACACAATAAACAGTACCCGGGCAGTGAATGTAATACATCCATAAAACAGAATAAAATTAGTCAAAATCTGGACAGTGATACACACTAACCAATAGTGGAGCCATATATCAGAAAAGCTCTGTGTAAACAGAAATGTTCTACACAGCCACAGTACCCATGGTGCTTTCTTAATTGTAATCGCGATGTCAATAGTTTTTAATGATGGTTCCGATCTTACATAGAGGAGTTACTATAGAGCAATGGTCGCGTGACAGTTTGAATATCATTTCTGCCTCACTAAGCAGACTTAGGCCAGGGATGAGAAAATTGCGGGCCTCCAGATATTGTTGGATTCCATCAGCCACAGCAACTTTGCCCATGTTCATCCTGTCAATAATAATAATAATAATAATAATAATAATAACAATTAAATTATTATTATTATTATTATTATTATTATTATTATTATTATTATACCCCGCCCATCTGGCTGGGTTTCCCCAGCCACTCTGGGCGGCTTCCAACAAAAGAGTAAAAATACATTAAAACATCGATCATTAAAAATCATTAAAAACTTCCCTAAACAGCCTTCAGCTGTCTTCTAAACGTCAGATAGTTGTTTATTTCCTTGACATCTGATGGGAAGCTGTTCCACAGGGCGGGCACCACTACCGAGAAGGCCCTCTGCCTGGTTCCCTGTAATCTCACTTCTTGCAGGGAGGGAACCACCAGATGGCCCTCAGCGCTGTATCTCAGTATCTGGGCTGAATGATGGGGGTGGAAATGCTCCTTCAGGTATACTGGGCCGAGGCCATTTAGGGCTTTAAAGGTCAGCACCAATGCTTTGAATTGTGCCCAGAAACCATAGTAACAATGTCCTACCATACTGAACCAGTGTGGTGTAGGGATCTGATTGTTGGACTAGGAACAGGAAGAGCCGGGTCAAAATCCCCTCTTGAGTCTTGAGCCAGGAAATTTGCTTGATAACTGTGGGTTAGTCACTGTTTCTCAATCCAACTAACCAACTCAACTCAGTGGGTCATTGGGAGATAACAATGGGGAGAGGGGAGAATCTTTAGCTCCTTGGAGAAAGAGCATGATATAAATGTTACCGGTATAATACACGGTTGTTATAAGGAGTGTCTAAAGAAGAGACACAAACTCATAACATTACACTTTGTAAAGTGGCTTTTTTTGCACCGTAACCGCTAATATTACAAGCAAGCACCTAGGAGCCCAACACTACAGCCAAAGCAACAGCAATATTGTGCTTCTATTTTCAGGAACAGCTTGGGGTGCCAAATGTGAAAACTCTTGTCACATTAGTCATTCTTCAGCATTCTTCATTCTTCAGCAGTCAGCTTCACCCAAGTGTTTCTATGGCTGCATCCAGATAGTGAGATTGGTGGTTCTCATGCATGCAAGCTTTTTACACTGTCCACATGGCATGATTGGCAGCAAAATGCCAGCCCATATTTTTTTCCTATTTAATATTCATTTTGAAGGGTTAATCCATTAAATTGGGGCAGAGGAGGAGGAACCTGCTACCAACAATGACCCATTTGCAAATTAATCCCCCACCTGGTAACACCCTCAATTTATTCCACTGAAGTACAGTGGTACCTCTGGTTAAGTACTTAATTCGTTCCATAGGTCCGTTCTTAACCTGAAACTGTTCTTAACCTGAAGCACCACTTTAGCTAATGGGGCCTCCCGCTGCCGCTGCGCCGCCAGAGCACAATTTCTGTTCTTATCCTGAAGCAAAGTTCTTAACCTGAAGCATTATTTCTGGGTTAGCGGAGTTCTTAACCTGAAGCGTATGTAACCTGAGGTACCACTGGAATACTTGGAAATTGGGTTGAAGCTGTTGCTTCCAAATCCTCGATAAGAGCCGAAAACAGAGATGATGTGGGAGGTCTGTGATTAGACATCACAACTCTCCCCTCCCCCTTTTTACTTTAAAAGCAGCTACCAAGGGGTGGGGGGTATGACAGATCTTGCTTATACAAGAGGATAAATTGCTATTATGTATCTGTGTGTTTTGTGTCAAATTTGGTTGAGCATACTGCTGTCTGTTGTGCTACAATGAAAACAAATGCCAGGTTTTCACCACAATACTACCTTTTGCTTCCTTCAGTATCCTCTGTCTAGAGCAGGGGTCAGCAACCTTTTTCAGCCGTGGGCCGGTCCACCGTCCCTCAGACCATGTGGTGGGCTGGACTATATTTTTTGGGGGGGGAATGAACGAATTCCTATGCCCCACAAATAACCCAGAGATGCATTTTAAATAAAGTGACACATTTTACTCATGTAAAAACACGCTGATTCCCAGACTGTCCGCGGGCCGGATTGAGAAGACGATTGGGCCGCAACCGGCCCACGGGCCTTAGGTTGCCTACCCCTGCTCTAGAGAGAAAAAGACTTGTTTGTTATTTTGCCCTTAACTCATGTGCATGGTGAACTATTTGCCCAAATGTGTCACAAATGCTATATACAGCTATAAAGCTTCCTGAAGCAATTTGATTCCCATCTAATAAAGGGTTGCAGTTTATTCCTACAAAGCACAATCTCGTATAAGCAAGTTTTAGTGCAGAACAGCTTCAGAATACTGGTCTAGTATTGCACTCTTCAGAACTGAACTTCCTGAAATTATATTTTAGCACAATGGATTTCTTTTCCTTTTTTTTTTAAAGTGGAATCTGATCCAGATCTGGACTGCGAAGTATGGAGAGGAAGGGAGAGTTAAGTTTTTCCTTCTTGTGCCTGTTTGGAGACAACAAAATATCAAAAGATCCCAGCTCAGCTGCTCTCCCACAGCACTTTTAAGGGCAAATAGTAGCAAAGCGATTTTCAGCTGCCATCTGGCTTTGGAAAGAAATGGTTGACCCCTACCTCCCAACTTGTTATGCTCTCAACTGGGTCAGGTGGGGTATGCTTCTGCATTTCCATGAAAAACCGAGGAGCCAACATTAAATGTGCTTTTTAAGATATCTTAATGTAACATGTAGTTTGGCCCTTTAAAAAGTGCAAATAGTACGCAAAGCAGGAAATGAACTTGCCAAATAAGTTTGGAAATTATTAAAAATGTGCACGCACACACACACACACACACATACACACTACTCTCACCAATACCACACTAAACTTTCTATCTAAAATTTCACTATCCATTCAGGTGTAGCAGAACTAGGCTTATACAAATGCATTTCCTGGGCACATTTGACTGAATATGGCTAAGTTATCTGAAGGACGGGACGCGGGTGGCGCTGTGGGTTAAACCACAGAGCCTAGGGCTTGCTGATCAGAAGGTCGGCGGTTCGAATCCCTGCGATGGGGTGAGCTCCCGTTGCTCGGTCCCTGCTCCTGCCAACCTAGCAGTTCAAAAGCATATCAAAGTGCAAGTAGATAAATAGGTACTGCTCCGGTGGGAAGGTAAACGGTGTTTCCGTGCGCTGCTCTGGTTCGCCAGAAGCGGCTTAGTCATGCTGGCCACATGACCCAGAAGCTGTACGCCGGCTCCCTCGGCCAGTAAAGCGAGATGAGCGCAGCAACCCCAGAGTCGGTCACGACTGGACCTAATGGTCAGGGGTCCCTTTACCTATACCTTTACCTATCTGAAGGGCTATCTGCTTCCACATGAACATGCTAGCGTGTTAAGATCTTCTGATGAGGCCATCCTAATGAGTCTCTGGTCTGTGGACAATGAACTTCGTCACCCATGGAGGGGGATCACTTTAGGGAACAGGGTTGGAATACCAGGCAGTGGAGGGCTCCTTCAAAGATAAAAAAAACTGGGGAAAGGGGAGGGACTCCTCCTACAAATGTGAAAAGATGTTGGCAGTGAAGATGTTGGCAGTGAAAAGATGTTGGCAGTGAAGCTGGCAGCACTGTTTTCCCACTGAGGGTGGGGGGTGAGGAAAAGAAATGTAGAACTAGGACCCCCCCCCCTGTAAAATGATGCTAGCAGCAACATTTACAGCTCCTCATTGGCTGCAAAGGGACACCACTTGCGATATTTTCTGCCGGGAATCATGAGCATTGCAGTTCAAGGCACACACCAAAGGTAAAAGGTATAGGAACTAGCAGATGGAATTGGGACTCTCTTATCCTTGCATCTCTGCTTAAACAGAACCAAAGGTACAATCCATTTTCAATATATAGAGGAGAGCGCAAAATATGGTCTGAAGCTCAACATCAAAAAAACTAAGATCTTGGCCACTGGTCCCATCACCTCCTGGCAAATAGAAGGGGAAGAAATGGAGGCAGTGAGAGATTTCACTTTCTTGGGTTCCATGATCACTGCAGATGGTGACAGCAGTCACGAAATTAAAAGACGCCTGCTTCTTGGGAGAAAAGCAATGACAAACCTAGACAGCATCTTAAAAAGCAAAGACATCACCTTGCCAACAAAGGTCCGTATAGTTAAAGCTATGGTTTTCCCAGCAGTAATGTACGGAAGTGAGAGCTGGACCATAAAGAAGGCTGATCGCCGAAGAATTGATGCTTTTGAATTATGGTGCTGGAGGAGACTCTTGAGAGTCCCATGGACTGCAAGAAGATCAAACCTATCCATTCTTAAAGAAATCAGCCCTGAGTGCTCACTAGAAGGACAGATCCTGAAGTTGAGGCTCCAGTACTTTGGCCACCTCATGAGAAGAGAAGACTCCCTAGAAAAGACCCTGATGCTGGGAAAGATTGAGGGCACAAGGAGAAGGGGACGACAGAAGATGAGATGGTTGGACAGTGTTCTCGAAGCTACTAACATGAGTTTGGCCAAACTGCGAGAGGCAGTGAAGGATAGGCGTGCCTGGCGTGCTCTGGTCCATGGGGTCACGAAGAGTCGGACACGACTGAACGACTGAACAACAACAAATCAAGCTGCTCCCCCATTTCTTCTCATCTGTCAAGATGAACCTATGGCATAACTTTCTAGATGACAATTATTCACACCTCAGCTTTGGCAGCATAAAAATTGTGAAAATCTTATGCATGGTGTATTGCTGTTGTCAGCGACATTCTTTTTTTTTTTGGGTAAATTGTCAATTTTAATTTTGTGTTGTTTTATTAAACAATTTTATTTTTAATTACTGTAAGTGAGCTGCCTTGGAGAGCTATACAGCGGTACCTTGGGTTACAAACACTTCGGGTTACAAACTCTGCTAACCTGGAAGTAGTACCTCGGGTTACAAAGTTTGCCCCAGGATGAGAATGGAAATCGCACGCCGATGGGAGGCTCCATTAGCTAAAGTGGAACCTCAAGTTAAGAATGGTTTCGGGTTAAGAATGGACCTCCAGAACGAATTAAGTTCATAACCAGAGGTACCACTGTATTGACTGAATGGGGGTAGGTAGTAGTTGGCTCTTCTAAAGAAAATAAACATAGCTTCTTCTCAGTAAATATGGTATTTCATTTTCTCTACTAAACACTTTCCCCATCCATGCTACATAAATCTGATACTCACCTGTAAAGACAGCATGTTTAGACATGTTTTGTTCTTTTATCAGTTTTTAAAATATATTAAAGCAGCATTATACTGCCATCCAGTGGCCAATTTAGCACATATATGACAAAGCAACCTTCTTACTGTTTTTTTTGGGGGGGGGGTTGATGAGGGGCGGAGCAGATGTGTGCAGGCACAACCAATTCCCTTAAGCAACTAACAGTGCTACTCTATGCAATGCTACTCTATGGAAGTCAGTCCTATTGACTTCAGCTTGGAACAGCAGATGGATACAATATTGCAGTCTTTCTCTCAGTTATTTGCACTCATGAACACATTGCAGTATAATGCATGTTAAATATATGTGATACATGTATACACACCTGTATACTATAAAAGAGCTAAAAAGAATTAAAGAAACACACTGCTAAAAACATTCAAATACATTAGTAGCCAGAGAGAATCCAGAGAGGCTGTTGGGCCCCTGGTTGACAGTAGTAAAAACAACTGCTGAAGGAGAATAAAGAGATTGCAGAGAAACTGAATGAATGATTTGCATTCACCTTCACAACGGAGGATATAGCACAGATCCCAGGGCCTGAACCAACATTTGCAGGAAGTGAGTCAAAAAGTGGTGGTGAAATCTAGGCCAAACAGACAAAATATAAAACTGACAAATTGTCAAGTTCAGAGGACATTCACCAGAGTCTTCTTCAAAAAACTCAAGTGTGAAATGGTTTACCTTCTAAAAAAAATATGTAACTTGCTCCTTAGATCAGCCTCCATACCCGAGAACCAGAAAGTGGGCAATGTAACATCTTTTTTTTTTTTTTTAAGGATCCAGGGAGATCCTGGAAATTACAGGCTTGTTAGCTTAAAATCTGTCTCAGGAAAACTGGTGGAAAGTATTGCTAAGGATAAAGAAAACAAACAGAATCAGCTTGGCTTATGCAAGTGCAAGTCGTGTCTCACAGCCCTATTAGAGTTCCATATTTATTTCTTCATGCTGCAGATAAAGAAGATGATGTAAACAAACTCTGTACAGGCAACTTGCGCACGTTCAAAGAATGTGTGGCAGTGCATGCGCAGGCTGTTTTCAGACCAGGAAGAGCCCATAACGGGGTATAACAAGGTGAGCTTATGCATGCTCCACCAACATGCATGATGACCTGGAATGTAACCCCTGCACAAAACAAGGGTTCCCTGTACTTCACTCAGTCACAGTTATGGCTTTTTGTTTTCCTTTGATTTATTTGTACACCCTATTGATTTGTTTTGCTGCTGCATTCTCAAAAATCAATACACAAATATTTTAAAAGAGTTCTTTGAGAGTGTCAACAAGCATATAGAGGTGGGCCCGGTTGGCATAGCGTACATAGCGTAGGGACGTGGGTGGCGCTGTGGGTTAAACCACAGAGCCTAGGGCTTGCCGATCAGAAGGTCGGCGGTTCGAATCCCCGCGACGGGGTGAGCTCCCGTTGCTTGGTCCCTGCTCCTGCCAACCTAGCAGTTCGAAAGCACGTCAAAGTGCATGTAGATAAATAGGTACTGCTCCGGCGGGAAGGTAAATGGTATTTCCGTGCGCTGCTCTGGTTCGCCAGAAGCGGCTTAGTCATGCTGGCCACATGACCCGGAAGCTGTAAGCTGGCTCCCTCGGCCAGTAAAGCGAGATGAGCGCCGCAACCCCAGAGTCATCCGCGACTGGACCTAATGGTCAGGGGTCCCTTTACCTTTACTAAGACTTGCAAAAAGCTTTCAACCACATACGTCACCAAAGACTCCCGAGTACACTTAGCAGTCACAAAATATGAAGCCACCAGTGACAGCCACTAACTTAGATGTCTATGGAAGAGGACTGGACAAATTTGTGAAGAATAAGGCAATCAATGGCTACCAGCCATAACAGCTATGCTGGGCCTCCACAGTTGGAGTCAGTATACTTCTGAATACTAGTTGCTGGAAACTACAGGAGGGGAGAGTGTTCTTGTGACTCAGGTCTGGTTGGCCGCCGTGAGAACAGGATGCTGGACTAGATGGCCCATTGGCCTGATCTTATGTTCTTATTTATAGAAAGAAAAATGCTACAAGATAAGCATCATATTACTTACTACTTTTGTGGTCAAGAATAACTGCCCCAAAAGACTCCAATTTGCTGCCTGCTGTGCTATTTGGCAATCTGTCTGTTCCTGAATGTCCTTTCTCTGTGAATGAGCAGAGGGGCCTCCTTTTCTTCATTCTAATTAATTAAAAATAAGCAAACAAACACATCATTGTGCTCCCAAAAAGGGTAAAATGGAGAGACAAAGGGTAAATCCTACCCCTTGGTTTCCAGTTTCATTTAGGTTTCAACTTAAAATCTCAAAGAGTTCGCATTGAACTGTGTGTATGATGGTTATGATACATATATGCAGCACACACATATACCAATAACTATGATGGTGTGCAAAACAGGGAAGTTCAAAGCATCTGTGAAGATCAGAAAATAGATTGTAGCATTGGCCCACTAGAACTAAGTTCAGAAGAGCAGTAAAATAGGGCGAGCCAACCAGAGTTCACAATACAAATAAAAGGCCTCAAATTATACAGAACTGTTAGTTGGGCTGAATGTTTTCAAGCAATTAAAACACTGTTTCTGGCTGTCAGATCTTTGCAGCTTGTTTCAGTCTTGCTGGTATCCAAAGAGTCCTCTGTTCAACCTCAGGTCTTTTACACAAGGCCCAAGCCTAACCTAATCAGCCTGCAAAAGAAAAGAGTTCTGCATGTGTAAGCAGCCTCCTGGGCACAATGCTGATAACAGCACATCTGCATGCAAATATTCATTTGCATTGTAATGTGCTTCTGAATCTCATTGAACTGCCTGAATACACCTTCTGATGCAAATGGGAATTTTATCTGCATCCAAGGCCACTTCTTGTTCATGACCCCAGATACATTAACACATGTATTAACTTTGTTATCGTCCACTTAACCATGTTTGCTCAGAACAAGCCCTATTTAATATTAATGGAATTTTCATAGGTTTAAGTATTCTCAGAATGGTAGTCTTTGTGCTGACACCTGAGGTGTGTGTGTTTTAGGGTTCATCTTATATTGGTGATTATAAGTTGTTTCTAAAATTGTGTTTTAATTGTTGTCACTCAGCCTGGGACTTTAGGATGAAGGGTGGGTAATAAATTAACAATAGTAGCAGCAACACCTAAAGGTAAAGGGACCCCTGACCGTTAGGTCCAGTCACGGACGACTCTGAGGTTGCGGCAATCATCTCGCTTTATTGGCCGAGAGCTGGCATACAGCTTCCAGGTCATGTGGCCAGCATGACTAAGCCGCTTCTGGCGAACCAGAGCAGCGCACAGAAACGCTGTTTACCTTCCCGCCGGAATGGTACCTATTTATCTACTTGCACTTTGACGTGCTTTCGAACTCCCATTGTTCAGTCCCTGGTCATGCCAACCTAGCAGCAACATCTACTAGAGCTTTATTGTCATAATCATGACTTGCAGGCCTACAATGTAATTTACACAACTCAGGGCAAAAGCCTGGGATTCTTATTATTTAATATGTGGGTAAAACAACAACTGGCTACCCACACCTTTTAGGAACCATAAATTCACAACTTGACCACCAAAAAAATCCTAACAACCAATTCAGATAAATACAGCCCCTGTAATTTATCAATTAACAGGGATGCCATTTGATCCAAACAAGAAAAAAATTGTGGATCTAGAGACCTGACTTCAACCTGGAGGATCAAACCAATGCTACAGCAAATGCCTCTCTTCTGAATGTGAATTCCCCAATGCTCTGAAACTACTACCTTGGCTTTGATTCACATCAGAGCAACTAAGGAAGGTGGAGGAAGTCCACACATGTGTTGTCAAACACAAGGTGGTTCTTTTAAAAGGAAATTCAGAAGCAATACAAAACACAAGTGAGTGAGGAGAAGAAGAAGACTTCATTTCTAAACAGCAAGCAATATATACATACCAAGCATGCACTTCTAGCTGCCACTTGGAAGCCCTCAAGAAGTGGCAAAGTGACTGCCCCGTAGCCTCAGTTTGCACGGCCCTGCGGCCGATCAGTCCGTGCACTAGCTTCTCAAAACCTCTGCCCAAACCATCTGATTCTATAGATTGCCACCTCCTCCCAAAGCCTCGCTCTCCCACAACAATTTCCAACATCAAAGAAGGTTTTCAGCACTATCCTCCCAGACCAAGGCAGCTATGTGAGGGGCTTCACCTCCTCCCAACTGATTAGGACAGGCATGGCCAGACTTGGCCTTCCAGCTGTTTTGGGACTACAATTCCCATCATCCCTGACCACTGGTCCTGTTAGCTAGGGATGATGGGAGTTGTAGTCCCAAAACAGCTGGAGGGCCAAGTTTGGCCATGCCTGGATTATGACATCAAAAACTGGTCTCACACCTTCAAAAACTTAACAAGGGCAAGGGATGGGGAAGGAACAGAGGCAGGAAGGTTAACCATGTCAGATCACTAACTTCTTGATACACATAATAAAAAAATTCCTTCCAGTAGCACCTTAGAGAACAACTAAGTTTGTTCTTGGTATGAGCTTTCGTGTGCATGCACACTTCTTCAGATAACACATGTTGATACACATGTTCTTGATACACATGTTGTCTTCCGGATAGATTTCCCATAACACACGTTTCGCCTTAACGGTTTCACATCTCAATTTCTCCAGTCACTGTGAGAAACAACTTAGCGCATCATTCCAGAGAAGAATCTAGGAAGAGCCGCTTAATGCTTTAGACATTGTCTGCCTGGTCCTAAATTGCAGACATGTTCAACACCGGTCTACCGCTATCGACAGGTAGATCCGTCGGTGCTCCTGGTAGATTGCGGTTGATCACGGGACCCTTATCGATCATGGGATTTAAATAACGGGGGAATGAATGTTTGTCATGTATGGCATTCCCCCCCCGAAAAAAGCTCAGTCCTCCCCCCAAAAAGGTCAACAACTCTGGTCAATCTTCCCTTAAAAAAAAAAAAGCTTAAGAACTGTGGCTCCTCCTCCCTCTAATGTCAATGGGTATATCACTGCCAGTTTTTTTTTTTATACTTGGAGTTGACCGCAGTCCCTTGGGAGTTGGACGTGCCTGCTATATCGCATCGTACACACACAAACACACGTTTATCTATTTCACTCCAGAAGCAAACAGCCCTTCCTGGTACATCAACTGCCCCTTCCTTTCAAGCCCAAAGAGGAAGGAATCGCAAGCGGAGGAGGAGGCGCACAGAACGCGGGACTTCCTTTACGCAACGTGAGGAGGGCGGAGAAGCCCGGCCAGAGGAGCCTATAGGGCTTGGAGGAGGCGGGCCTAACTCGGCGCACGCGAATGCAAACCGAGTAGCTGGTGCGGGGAAGGAAAGGGGACGGATTCCGGCACCCGGGCAAACTTTGCAGCGGTTGAAAAAGCAGCAGGCCGCCGCGTTGGAGCCGAAACCTCTCCAAGAGGCTTCAGTAACGGAGGAGGCAAAGAGTGCGCGCGCGCGCGCAAAGGGTTCGTTCCCGGAGTCGCCGCCGACTTACCCGCGGAGCCTCCGGCCAGGATCTGGTGGGCCGCTTCGCGCCCGAAGCCCCTGGCTTTCCCCGTCATGGTCACCAGCACGCGTGGAAGTGGGTGGGAATCCGCGTGGAGCTACTCCGGTGTCGCGCCGCAGGAGGAGGAGCGGCCACGCGACTGTCTTGGAAGCGCGTCCGCTGCCCGAGGTTGCGCCGGGGAGGTCGGAGCACCTCCTTTTGGGTGGCGGCGGGAGGGGAGGCAAGGCGTCTCCCCCTGGGCTCGGAAATAAGGACTGGGCGGGAAAAGGAGAGGGAGGGAAGCGAGGAGCAGGCGGGTCGGAGCCTTCGCAAGAAGCGGCCTGGTTTCTCTCTCTCCTCCCACCCCCACGAAGTTCGCCGGGGGCGCTCGGCGCTGTAACCTTTAGACCACACGACTGGGACCCGAGCCAGAGCCAGCCCAGGGGCCGGAGCCTCTGCTGCGCAAGGAGGAGACAAATGTGGCTGACCCGGTTCGGTGAATGCCGGGCTTATCCCTTCTAGAATGTCTAAAAGGACTCCGGTTTCGTTCAGGAAGTTGGGGCGCGAGGATAGAAGAAGATCCCCTATAGTTCCCTTCGCGCTTCGGCTAGCAAGAAAACACCGCCGGTTGTCTACCGCGCCCAACTTGTTTTTAAAGAGAAATTGGGGCTCCCCATTTGTCAGCTGTCTTCTCTCCCCCTACCCTACTCCCCACCCCGAAGTTTGTACGGTCAGCTCTCTGGGAGATGTTACAAAACAGAGAAAACATTCCCACAACCCACCAGTACCCTGTCCCACTCTTGCTTCAGACCTACGGGGCCAAGACAACTTTGCTGCCTGATGTGGAGTAAGAAATTGCACCCCAACACTTGTCAAGTGACAAGAGTACCCATGGCTGGTTCAGTTGTTTTAGGAGAGGGCGGAGAAAATGCCTGTCCTTTTCCCTGCAGTAAAAAAAAAGTACAGTAATAATAATTTTCTGCCTTTTCATGAACAATGAAAATCAACTACCCGAAGTTGTTGCCCCACTCTCCCTGATGGTAGGATCAGCTCTGCTGTAGATGGCCCCATTAGGAATTGCTTCCAGACTGCTTTCATAACAAGGAGGTGAGGTCAAATTTCGATAAATAATCAGCAGCAAAGTGAGAATGCAAAGGTCTTGTGCAGGCATGAGGACTCTTGAAAATCTGGCAACATTATCATTAACTGCTTTGAGGGTTTGGGGTTTTTTTTTTTACAATCAAGCATTGTATAAATTTTAATAAATAAATCTGACAGTCTATAGGCATAGCCAGTGTGTGACATGCCCTTCAGTACACTTGGAGACTGGGTGAATCACTATATCTTATCTTAAACTACCTCACAGCATTGTGAGGATAAAATGCCCCCCACGGCCCCAAATGATGTATGCAGTCTAAGCAACCTGGAAATAGATTAAAATGGAATAAACAAAAGCCAATGTAGTATCATGGATATTTTATATTTACATAGAAATTTCTGTGTAACATATATAACAGTTACATATATAAATCCATTAAAAAAACAATTATGAATATAAACAGCAGTTTAAAATAACAGCAGCAGATACATAAAATCGATTTAAATCCAAAACAGGTATCAACTGGGATAAATGATGCTTAACCACAAAGTTGGCATAAAGGGAAAAAAATAGCTTAAAGCTCTAGCAATCTGGGCCCATAAAGATTCAGCAAAAGTGGCTGTCAAAGAAAAACCACTCAGGAGATTAAACTTTTCAGTAACTGTGTCACCTGAACACAAAAAAATAACTGAAAAAAGTCAGTTAAATAGTTACACATACAGTCCATGACAGCTTATGTAATACTCAATTTGTGCTCTGCAGAGAGCTGGCTTCAGGCACCAGGCCCTGCATTAGAAGAGTAAAGGTAAAGGGACCCGTGACCATTAGGTCCAGTCGTGACCGACTCTGGAGTTGCGGCGCTCATCTCGCATTATTGGCCAAGGGAGCCGGCGTACAGCTTCTAGGTCATGTGGCCAGCATAACAAAGCCGCTTCTGGTGAACCAGAGCAGCGCACGTAAACGCCGTTTACCTTCCCACTGCAGCGGTACCTATTGATCTACTTGCACTTTGACGTGCTTTCGAACTGCTAGGTTGGCAGGACCAGGGACCAAGCAACGGGAGCTCACCCCGTTACAGGGATTCGAACCGCCGACCTTCTGATCGGCAAGCCCTAGGCTCTGGTTTAACCCACAGCGCCACCCACGGGTGGCATTAGAAATATGTCTGCAAACAAATGCTGCCAACATCAACCCTGCCAGGACCAGAGGAGAAAAGACTACTGGGAGGGGCCATTGTGCATCTGCAGCAGCACAACCTAGCACTTTCTTCTGCTCCAACTGCAACAAACCATGTTTTTCCCATATTGGTCTCTACACCCACCACAGGCGCTGTAACCTTCCCATAGTTTGACTTGACACCCAAAAGTGCATTCCTCCATTGTCTCCCGAGGCAGATGCATGCCATCAAAAAGTCTTTAAGATACCTCAGCATGTATACAGTATTCTGTTACCTTATATAATAATAATTTATTATTTCATGCATTCCTTTTGAAGGGAAGGGGACCCCAATTTGGCAACTACACCAAAGCCCCCAACCACCTTAATTTGGCCTTGGCCAATTCATACAATATAACAAGACAGTATACAGGTGTTAGGGGAGGGGAAGTATCTCTAGCGGGGAAATGTCATGCTCCTTCTGGGATTGAAGATCTCCCTCAATGCTACTCTCTGGACTCAGCCATGCAGGTAGGATAGGAACCACTGTAATACAGTGCCTCTGATACCCATCCCAGTGTCAATCCAGGAGAATAACATGGTCAGTTGTATCAAAAACCATTGAGATATCAAGTAAGAAGTTTGCACTCCCCGTGTCATCCAACAGGCCAACCTAGATCGACTCAGGGCAGCATTTAAGTTTTACTCAGAGTAAACCCATTGAAATTCATGAACTTGAGTAAGTTAGGCCCATTAACTTCAGTTATTACACTTGAAGCCCACCCTCCACAAAATGGTTCCAGGATAGGTTACAATAATTGTTGACACTCAATCCTTTCCTTGGGCATTCTGTAGGACTTTCAAGTTTCCCATACTTCAACAACAACAACAAAAATTCAAAGGTAAACTTCAAAGTGAAGTTGCTGAGTTGGAATTTATGTGCCTATGAGTCTTATCAGATTTGGGCTCAATAGTAACTGAGAGTGACTAGTGCCGCAGAAAAAAATATCCTATTTTTAGTAATAAAATGTTGCTTTGCCAACTACTAAACAACTGGGAGCAAACCTTAGTTGAATATATTTATGGTTTATTTAATTAATTTATTTGTACTCTACCTTCTGGAGAAAAACCCTCCCAAGATGACTAACAAAAGTCAGTTAAATGTGTGTTTCAATCTATTTACTGAAACTGCAGCAACTAAAACAATGAAAGCAAACATAAAACTTTCATTATCAATCCATTCCAACATATTGCCCATTCTTCTGAGAAATATACCAAATCAATTATATTCCCTCCTCCCCCCCCCCCAACCATTTTAAGTGTCTTGGCATAATACTTGGTTTTCAATTTAGAGCACCCGCTTCCTTATCATTATTTCGCACGGTTCATGATTTGAATCTCATGACAAAAAGCCCAAATCCTGCCTTGCACGTGCTGCTGAACAAAACCATTTGCCGCAGGCTGAAAGCCTCCAGAACATGATTTTTTGCACTCCTCTTGCCCCAGTGCGCTTTATTAAATAAATAAGCCGCCTTCTTTCTCTATCGGAAGCTAAACCTGTTCCACACACCCCCAAGTTTCCACCAAATCAGTCCCAAAACTTCCGCTTTCCTGAAATATTTCAAGGCGTCCCACCCACTTACAGCAACCAAGGCCCCATCATTATTAGCCATTCTGCTCACTGGTTCACCCTGTGAGCTTTTATTGTGCAGGGCTGAGCATAGAGATAGGAATAGTAGAGTAACGAGTCCGCTGCTGGGACACGGAGCTTCCCAGTTTCTTTCCTTGGCTCCTGTCGGGTGGAAGTGTGAGCTGCCCATAGAAAACAATGGAGAAACTCAAGTTTAAGCTACAAAAGGGAGCAACAAAGACAGGGGCTTTTGCTCTTTTTAACTGAGGAAATGGGGAGAAAAAATGAGAGTTTTTTTTCTTAGCTAAAGAAGAGTGTTTAAAGATTATTAATTTTTAAACAACCTAGCATGCCAGTTCAGTTTCCTTCTCTTTTATTCTCCATGGCAACAGAGGAGCTGTCACCTTGGGAGTGGGGCGCAGCTAGCACCTTCCTAAAATCCTTGCACCGAGTGCACACCCATGTCCACAAGTGGACAGGCGGCTAATGTGGCCTAGCGGCTACACTGTTCAGCATGCGGAGCTCAGCCAAACACACCTCGCAGGGGTGTTGTTAGGATAAAACTGGGAAGGGGAGAAACGCTCCTGAAAGAAAACTTCATAGGGCCAGATTTAGGTTTGATGAGGCCCTCAGCTACTGAAGGTAATGGGGCCCTTTATATGTCCAGCTATCCTTTGTCACAAAACAAATTGTTGCTTTTTTTGTGTTGAATATATGCTATATGGTAATTTATGGACCTAATAGGCATGTAAAGCCATTTGCACATAACAAAATATGAATTTTATCAAAGTAATTGATATAGAAATGAGCAAACCAGTGATATTTTAGGGAGCAGGCTACTTACATCATAGGAGCCTACACAACACAAAACACTGTTGCTCTATGTAGGTTACAGGTAGGTAGCCGTGTTGGTCTGTCGTAGTCAAAACAAAATAAAAAATAAAAAAATCCTTCCAGTAGCACCTTAGAGACCAACTAAGTTTGTTCTTGGTATGAGCTTCCGTGTGCATGCACACTTCTTCAGATACGAAGAACATACCAAGAACAAACTTAGTTGGTCTCTAAGGTGCTACTGGAAGGAATTTTTTTTATTTTGCTCTATGTAGGTTTTATTTTATTTGTTTTTTTATCTTATATTTTGGAAATGTACATCCATTTCCCCCCCTTTAAAACCTTGTGGGGTCCCCAAGAGAGTGGGGCCCTAAACTATAGCTTGTTTAGTTTATACGTAAATCCCCCTCGAATAAAGACCCGCATTAGAACACAGCAAAAGGTGCACTGGTTGTTGCCATTTGCTTGTTGCGGGGGGAGAGAAAGAGGCGCGCTGCGATCACAGCTACTCTCAATCCCGAGAGTCCTCCGCCCCCTCCCTTTCACTTCCGCCCTGAGGGCGCTGCTTTCTAAAGGATTCCGGAAGTGGGCGGCTCGCGTGAGTCTATGATCCTGAGGGCTCGGCGCTGGGCGGCGGCGGCGGCTGGAGGTAGCGGCGCTTGCACGCAGAAGGAGTGTTCTGAACATCGCGTGTGTTTGGCAAGGTCTGGGCGGTACCGGCTGGAGGGGGAAAAAAAAGGTAACGTCAGCCTTTTCCAGAGGCTGGATCCTTGGTGTTCTGTTACTTCGAGCAGTTATAGGATTGCATATTTGTCACTTGTTTGGAAAGCAGCTTTAATTGGCTGATGCTGTGGAGACGTTTGCAAGAGCCTCATAGGATGGGTGCACTGGAGGACGAGAAAGAAGGAGGGGGAGCGCAGGATGTTGTCTCCTGTGCTGTCCCTAATAGTAAAAATACATGTAATAGTAAAGTCGAATCTGCAATCTCCGCTTGACTTGCATGGCGTTTATCCTATTAAAAGTTGGTCGCCGTTAGTCTTTCCCCCTCGCTGAGAAATACAGTACGCTGATAGTAACCTGAGTTTCTTTAGACTCTAAAGTCTGGAGTAAGTTTTCAAGGGTGCATGGCTTATATATCAAAGTGGTTTAAAAGGAAATTAGGGACATTTTCTCCATCTCTACACGTTATTTCAAAGTCTGACTCTTCATGGAACAAGTAGGTAGGCGTGTTGGTCTGCCGTAGTCGAAACAAAATAAAAAATTTCCTTCCAGTAGCACAGGCATAGGCAAACTCCGGCCCTCCAGATGTTTGGGACTACAGTTCCCATCATCCCTAGCTAACAGAACCAGTGGTATGGGATGATGGGAATTGTAGTCCCAAACATCTGGAGGGGCAGAGTTTGCCGATGCCTGCAGTAGCACCTTGTTGTTGTTCAGTCGTTCAGTCGTGTCCAGAGCACGCCAGGCACTCCTGTCTTCCACTGCCTCCCGCAGTTTGGCCAAACTCATGTTAGTAGCTTCGAGAACACTGTCCAACCATCTCATCCTCTGCCGTAGCACCTTAGAGACCAACTAAGTTTGTTCTTGGTATGAGCTTTCGTGTGCATGCACACTTCTTCAGATACCTGAAGAATCTGAAGAATTGTGCATGCACACAAAAGCTCATACCAAGAACAAACTTAGTTGGTCTCTAAGGTGCTACTGGAAGGAATTTTTTTATTTTGTTTCTTCGTGGAACAGTAACTGTCAGGACTGACTCGGACATTACCTTTTTACCCGCACAAGAAAACTTAATGCAACTCCCAGTCTAGCTTGACCACAGACTTCCAAAATCACAGTTTGAGTACTGGAGTTCCATAGGTCTGTCAGCGTGTAAAACCGTGCTTTCTTCCTCTTGCCCACCTCACATTCAGCTTCATGTGATGCCACCGAGACTTGGCATCTCAGTTTACAAAAAGTGTCAGCATCTGAAATACCTCTCCTCCCACTTTAGTGCTTGGGGGAATAGATCATGAATTTGGTGGAGTAGTGATTCTGCTGTTCTGGTTTGCTTGGTAAGAAAGTAATACCGGTAAGTACCCTGCTGGGGCAGAACAAAGCTCTATCGAGTCCAGTATGGTGTTCTCACATTAGCCAACCAGATACTGGTACCTATGAGAAGCCCACAAAAAGCTCTTTCCTGCATGTGATCCACAACTGATAACAACACAAAACACTGTTTTGTATTTACGTGACAAAGGGTTTGGTAGTGTTTTGCATGTGATCTGCAGCAAGTGGTATTCAGAAGCGTTCTGTCTCTAAAGTAGTGGTAGCATATAGCCATTATGACCAGTGGTCACTGATAACTTTATGCTTCATGAGGTCTTTATTGGCCACCACAGGCATTTGAAAGTCTTATAGAATGAAAAACTCAGCTGTTACTTGTTGGCACCTGTCTGTCTCAGGAGACAATGGAAGAGTGTTCCTTCAGGGGTGAAAAACAGAGCCTGCTGTGACTGCAAAGATTGATACGAGAGAGACATGTTTTGTTGCAGTTGAGGCAGATGAAGGCGTCTAGCTGTGTTGCTACAGGTGCATCATGGCGTTTCTTCTCTCTGCACTTCTCCCAGTGCTAATTTATCCTCTGGTCACTGCCATGGATACTGTGATTGTCTGAAAGGATTCCCATAAGGCAAGGTTCATGTTGCCAGCCTTCATACCACATTTGCAGACAACTTTGTCATCTGCAGTCAGTTTTGACAGTATCCTGTGGGATGTTGGGAGGAAGGAAGTGGGGTCAAGCAGCGCACAATTCCTGGGCACAGATAGTTGTCAAGAGTTCAAATGGCACACTTGTCAGTCAATATGTGGTTATTCAAAGCCAGCTGGGAGGTGATTTGAAACGCTTCCATAACAAATAGAGAGGCTATAGTGTGCATAGAACGTCCACATTCTGCAGCAAAAACTATGTTTTTTATTGCTCTTGTACTGATGTACATGCTGGATTCTTATGTTCTCTGGAATTGTGATATATTCTGCTAAATTTGATTGTTTTTCTTTCTATTCTGGCATGCATGTCAGACTGGATCTGGATCTGAGAGACTTCCAGATGGTAGGAGTTACTTTGATCAGATTATTAGAAGGGCTCAAAGAGGCCCTCTTAGAGGAAAACAGCTTAGAGGAAGGGGAAGGGGTGGAGGCTGAAAGATAAACCAGAGTCCTTTTGTTAAAGAAAATAATAATAAAATAGAAAAATGTATCCTGTTAAGTTCCCAGCTAGCCTGATCAATTTTAACTTCTTGAGGGAGATGCTGTCTTGTCTTATATATTGCTTTGAATGATGAAAAAGTTGCTTTAGTTCCAAAGTACCACTAGTAGATCAATGTATTTCAGAGACCTTTCTTGAAGTAGATCACTACAATAGTGTATTTTCCACATTTCCTTCTCCTACCCGGTACTTTCTCCCCATTAAATAGTGTGGGATGATGCCATCACTGTGTTGTCCATTTCTCCTTGCCATCTTGAAAACAGGTGTCTGGGTTGAGCTGGTGTTTGAAAATCACATTCTGAACTTGTACTTGTATCCAATTGCATTCTGTTATCTTGGTGTTCAAAAGAAATATTACCTTAAAAGCCAAGACTACAAAATAGAAAGTTTTTTTTAAAAATAGTGTGTGTTTTTCTTTTGCAATCTAAAAAGGCTTTTAAACTGAAGTTCTCAAAGTGATTTGCACAAGAAACTCAGAATAATTAACAAGCACATTTTTATATAATTTTTGCTAAGAATGGCAAGAATGGTTCTCAAAGTGAGGTGGGCATCCTTTAAAATCTGAATTAGGTGCTACAGACAAAATGTTATGTATGACACCCTCCTCCAATCATTTTTTGCATGCATGTCTAACCAGGAAAGAAACTACTCCTCTTCCACTTCCAATTTGTGCTCAGCACTGCATTTTGAAGGTAAAGGTTAAAGGTACCCCCCTAACTGTTAGGTCCAGTCATGAACGACTCTGGGGTTGCGGCGCTCATCTCGCTTTATTGGCCGAGGGAGCCAGTGTACAGCTTCCGGGTCATGTGGCCAGCATGACTAAGCCGCTTCTGGAGAAATAGAGCAGCGCACAGAAACGCCGTTTACCTTCCCGCCGGAGCGGTACCTATTTATCTACTTGCACTTTGATGTGCTTTCGAACTGCTAGGTTGGCAGGAGCTGGGACCGAGCAACGGGAGCTCACCCCGTCACGGGGATTCGAACCGCCGACCTTCTGATCAGCAAGCCCTAGGCTCTGTGGTTTAACCCACAGTGCCACCCGCGTCCTATAGCATTTTGAAGGTGCAAGAGGTCAAAAGATCAACAGATTAAAGGAAGACCTTCAACTTCCATGTTGTTCCTTACTTCCACATCTTAAACTATCCTGTGAATATAAATGATTCCTTCTCTTTCACATTATGGCCTTCAGTTAGACATGTATGAGCAGGAAATTTGCAGGATTCTTAATTTTGATTTTAGTTAATTGGGGGAGGGTGAATGTTCTCTCTCTTGCATCATCCTTTGATTCAAAACAAGGAGAGGTTGGGAATCCAAGTGAATTTAATTTGAACAGAAAGAAAGTTGGATTCCTCATCATAGTCATCCACCCATCAGTAATTGGGTAAGGAGCAGGATTCTTATGAGTATCAACTCACTAGATAATGGTTTGTTTCCCCTCCCATCTGGATTAAAATATTGGCAGTGGTAGCTGTCAAATACAAGAAGAAATGGAGCAGTGAGTTCTTGCAAAGATCTGACACTAATAGCTCAAAACTATTATTTTCGTTTTCCCCATAACCAGGGAAATTTGTCTAATTGTTCTGGTTTAAAATTACTGTGGCCTTAGGGAAGGGAGAATTAAATGGGAATAAATTCCAATATTGTTACTTTTTGTACTTGATAGTACTTTTGTACTAACCTCTCTTGATAGATGCTGTGGAAACTTATAGCACAGTATATTATAAATTATAATAGCATTCTAAAGAAGCACAAATAATAATAATAATAATAATAATAATAATAATAATAATAATAATAATAATTTATTTATACCCCACCCATCTGGCTGGGTTTCCCCAGCCACTCTGGGCGGCTTTCAACAGAACATTAAAATGCAATAATCTATTAAACATTAAAAGCCTCCCTAAACAGGGCTGCCTTCAGATGTCTTCTAAAGGTCTGGTAGTTGTTGTTCTCTTTGACATCTGAAGGGAGGGCATTCCACAGGGCGGGTGCCACTACCGAGAAGGCCCTCTGCCTGGTTCCCTGTAACCTGGCTTCTCGTAGTGAGGGAACCGCCAGAAGGCCCTTGGCACTGGATCTCAGTGTCCGGGCTGATGGGGGTGGAGACGCTCCTTCAGGTATACTGGACCGAAGCCATTTAGGGCTTTAAAGGTCAGCACCAACACTTTGAATTGTGCTCGGAAACGTACTGGGAGCCAGTGTAGGTCTTTCAGGACCGGTGTTATGTGGTCTCGGCGGCCGCTCCCAGTCACCAGTCTAGCTGCCACATTCTGGATTAGTTGTAGTTTCCGGGTCACCTTCAAAGGTAGCCCCACGTAGAGCGCATTGCAGTAGTCCAAGCGAGAGATAACTAGAGCATGCACCACTCTGGCAAGACAGTTAGGGTCTCAGCCTGCGTACCAGATGGAGCTGGTAGACTGCTGCCCTGGATACAGAATTAACCTGCGCCTCCATGGACAGCTGTGAGTCCAGAATGACTCCCAGGCTGCGCACCTGGTCCTTCAGGGGCACAGTTACCCCAACAAACCCCAACAAACAGTGTTTGCTGCACTTCATGCATCTGAAACATTTTTTAATATGAATTTAAATAGATGGCTTTGAAACTCACCAAATAAACGTTGTTGTGGCTGACCTGGAATATGACATTTGAATTTATTCATTTTTTAAGAGGCAAAATCCCAAATGTGCTTTTAAACATCAAATAAAAGAAAAAATATCGGGAGGTGGGGGAGGCAGGGGTTCCAAGTTTGATTCCAAGTTGGGTAGCTTTTTTCAGCTTGAGGGCCACACTCAGAGTGAGCATAGCCCATATTTGCACAAGTGCCCCCCCCAGTACATACAGCACACAAGCAGACCACACATTCTCATTCGCTGCACATAGCACACACAAACGCACTCACCAGACATGTACAGTATGTGTGGAAACACATCAAAAAAAATGAAAGATAGTGCTATAGTACCTGTAGCCACTAGATGGAGCTATGTGCCAACAGTGTGTATCTAATCACCTTGTCTTAGGTCCAGTATCACATACTTGAGGCACATTCCTTTGAAATCTAGGAGCCTAATAGGTTGAGGATGAAGTCATAGGAATATTGTTGGAACAAGTGGGGATATCTGGGCCCAATATTTCAAAATGGTATGTCTTACAGTACAGTGGTACCTCGGTTTACAAACTTAATCTGTTCCGGAAGTCCATTCTTAAACCGAAACCGTTCTTAAACCGAGGCGATTCCGTTCTTAGACCGAGGTAAAGTTCTCAAACCAAGACACTATTTCTGGTTTTGCGGACTTTGTAAACCAAATTGTTCTTAAACCGAGGTACCACTGTATTGTGAATTGAATGAAGAGCACTTACTTATTCCTGGTCCTCATCCTAGGATCTCTGAGCAAGTTGAAATAAAGTCAATACACCAGCACATATTTCCAGGGAAAATACAATAAAAGATAACACAGCATCAGTATCTGATAACCGTGGTGATAAGGTGCAAAGTCCTGAAACAAGAGCCAGATTTTCACCTGGCACCTGAATACCAGTAGTGAGAGTACCCATAAAAAGGGGAAATAGTGGGGATTTCAGGCATTGCCAAGCAATATGTATAGACTCCAAGAGATGTTTTGAGAGCCAGCATAAATTGACAAAACGTGTGGTTTTGCATGTTCCTCTTTTGCAACTTCCTCACTTAACTTATCGTTATTCAGTGGCGTGGTTGGCTGCTGCGAAAACAAGTGTTGTAATCAGGGCTTTTTTTCCAGCTGGAACTCAGTTCTGGCACCTCTCAGGTGGGCGCCATTGCCATTCCAAGAGAACAAGGGAGATGCTCATGCTAAGTTCCGACACCTCTTTTTCTAGAAAAATAGCACGGGTTGTATTTGATGGGCCTTTGGCCGGCTTTTCTTAGGTTCTTGCATACATGGAAAGGCAATTCTGCTTGTACAAGGCCTCACTGCCAAATTCTTCTGAATTATTGGCCCACTGACCACCCCCTCCATCCCATGCTATTCTGTGAGGGGGTCTGTGTCTGTCTCAGAAGTAGTTTTTCAAGCGACAGAGAGATGAAGATGCAGAAAGCATAAGAAGGATTCTGGTTGCTCTTCCCTGGATCCAGTCCAGTATCTTCAGCAATCACTTGGAGGCTATGTGTATTAACTGAAAAGTGTGTGAAATTCCCCGTCTACACTTCCAATTTGCGACGTTCTCCAGGCCTTCATATGAAAGTGTACAACTGGTGACATTTACTTAGGTTTGCAATGCTGTTTTTAGAAATCATATTAATTATATTTAACCATTGAACCGGCAGGGTGGGTGGGTTGGAATTTGCTGCTTCACATATGGGGCATCTTTTTTATATCAAGTACTATATTACAAAGACAGTGCCAAAATAATACAGCTTTAGTGAGGAGGAATTTCTTATTAGCAGTGAAGCTTCAAAAACCTGCAACTATGTCATAAAGGGAACGTCTTTGAGCTGAGACTCCAGTAATTCATGTCTGTCACACACAATCTAGGTGACCTAGATTTGACTAGCACTATTGTAGTGTAATTATGCTTCTGAGCTATATCTGATACCCCAGAAGAAAGGTGTAAAGTTTATTTTCAAAGGTTATGGATTTGGTTGAGTCATGTCATTGTGCAGCATACAGAACAGGAATCTGCAGAAGTCTGCACTGATATTTATGCAAGTATAAACGAACACATTCAAGCTTCAAGGAACAGTGTTAAATGCAAGGCAGGGAAAGGTAATGTTTTGACATTTGTCAAAGTGATTGAACAAAGCAACTTAGAATTCTGTTGAAATAGTACCTTTTTCCTTGTTCGGGTTGTCTTTGATGGATGAAATAAATTTGAGCTTCTCACTTGGACATTATTGGCTTGCAGAGATTAGCCATATGGATTTTCTTTTTCATTTGAACTCTGCAATACAGTATTGCACAACTAATAGGGAGGTTTTAAGAGTACTTAAAGCAAACTGTTGTTAATGAAAACGAGGCAGGAGGAACCTGTGGCCCTCAGGATATTGGACTGCACCTCCCATCATCCTGAGTGCTGGCCATGTTGGAGAACCATAGGTTCCTCATACCTGCTCTGGTAGGTATCAAGGGTTAGAATGGACTCCAAAAATACTCCCTTCCACCACTATCTAAGGCAGTCTCTTCCACTAATAAACAGCTCACACTATCAGGAAGTTTTTCCTAAGGTTTAGTTGAAATCATAGAATTGCAGAATTGGAAGGGACCACCAGGGTAATCTAGTCCAACCCCCTGCAATGCAGGAATCTTTCACCCAACATGGGGCTTGAACCCACAACCCTGAGATTAAGAGTCTCATGCTCTACCAGCTGAGCTATCCCAGGCCATGCCCTTTTTATTACATGTACTTTTATAAAGCCTGCAGGTGGCAAGAACTATTGGAGAGAGCCTCCATTTTCTCACATAAGAAGACATCTTCTATAGTGATGTCACATGCGTGCATTATCTAGGAATCCTGCACATGTGTGCTGCTTTTGTCACATGCTATATTTAATCACGTGCAAACTTAATTTATAGATTAGTTTTTCAAACTGTCTTCAATCAGGTTGCAACCCTGCGTACAGTTTTTTAAGGGACCCCTGACCATTTGGTCCAGTCGTGTCCAACTCTGGGGTTGCGGTGCTCATCTCGCTTTATTGGCCGAGAGCCAGTGTACAGCTTCCAGGTCATGTGGCCAGCATGACAAAGCCGCTTCTGGCGAACCAGAGCAGCGCACGGAAACGCCGTTTACCTTCCCGCCGGAGCGGTTCCTATTTATCTACTTGCATTTTGACATGCTTTCGAACTGCTAGGTGGGCAGGAGCTGGGACCGAGCAACGGGAGCTCACCCCGTTGCAGGGATTCGAACTGCCAACCTTCTGATCAGCAAGCCCTAGGCTCTGTGGTTTAACCCACAGCGCCACCTGGGTCCCTCTGGGTACAGTACAATGCTTAATATTTAGTTCATCCAAATGTATTTGATGTGTATGAGTTCTTATTATGTATTGGAGAAAACTACCTATTACTAGTTAATGAGGAATGGAATCTGCTATTATAACTTCAGCATGTGCCCTTTGAGAGACCCTTTAGGTAAGAAATGGAGTGCACTGCAGAGTTATGAGTTGTAGCAACTGCAAGAGTTAGAGTTACTTTTTCGTGGAATGGATATAGAAGAATAACACAGGTTATTCTCTCCCCCCAGATTTGAATTATTAGCACTGAAAATAGATTATAGTGTCTTTTAAAAAAATATTTAAATAGTAACAGTTGGAGCTAGCCTATTGTCTGAATAAGCTCCAATAAGATTTTACTGAAAAAAGCTTTAGTGGGTTCAAGGTAGTGGAAAAATTTCTTTCAGTACATCCTAGTAAAGATCCTGTTTAAAATAGATGACACCCTGTCATGTTCAGTAACGCATCCGTCATCAACTTCATTCTAATTCTTTTAGCTGAACAATTTCATTCAAGCTTGTAGCTTGTCTTGTCAAGCCACCAAGAGCTTCATTACTTTGCCATCAAGCATAGAATTACACCAGCTGTTCCTAAATGTTGTTCAGCTGCATTTTAATTTTAACTATTTCTTCAGCTAACTGCTCTGTGTGTCTGTTTCTTAAAGGGTGGCTATCAAAACATTTCCAATTACAGAAGTTTCTAATTATGAAATCTAGCCTAAAGAATGTCTTAACAGTCATGTAACTCTCTTAGAAATATTGTCACCCTGATTCCACAGTAATTGTTTGCCTACCGTAGCACAACACACTGATTTGGCTGGTGTTGGGCAAATATGGTACCCCACTTCCCATTACAGTGGTACCTTGGGTTAAGTACGCTTCAGGTTAAGTACGCTACAGGTTAAGAACTCCGCTAAGAACATAAATCATGCTCTGGCGGTGCAGCGGCAGCAGGAGGTCCCATTAGCTAAAGTGGTGCTTCAGGTTAAGTACGCTTCAGGTTAAGAACAGACCTCTGGAACGAATTAAGTACTTAACCCGAGGTACCACTGTATAAAGGCTTCACATCAGACCTTGGAGATACAACCAATGTGCTGGTGTAGTTTTGAGTCTTTGGCAGACAAAATGCCTTTAGAATGCAGATTTGATCAGTTAGTCCCCATTTTGCCTTGCTGGATCCCTTTAGTGTCCTGCACTGTGCCAATCAATGCCTTTTGCTGCACTGCATTTTGAAAAGATGAAGGCATGTTGGTACTGATGGTGGCTGCTGGGGCAGTTTTCAAAGTAAAAGGTAAAGGTAAAGGACCCCTGGACGGTTAAGTCCAGTCAAAGGCAACCATGGGGTTGCAGCGCTCATCTCATTTTCAGGTCGAGGGAGCCAGCGTTTGTCCACAGACAGCTTTCTGGGTCACGTGGCCAGCATGACTAAACCACTTCTGGCGCAACGGGACACCATGATGGAAACCAGAGTGCATGGAAACGCCATTTACCTTCCCGCCGCAGTGGTACCTATTTATCTACTTGCATTGGCATGCTTTTGAACTGCTAGGTTGGCAGGAGCTGGGACAGAGCAACGGGAGCTCACTTCGTTGCGGGGATTTGAACCGCCGACCTTCCATTCGGCAAGCTCAAGAGGCTAAGTGGTTTAGACCACAGCGCCACCCGCGTCCCTAGTTTTCAAAGTAGAGTGGGAGGAGGGTTAAGCTGCAACTGGTTCAAATGACATTTGATAAACCTGCTTTCAATTCAGTCCTAAATTATCACAAATCTGTGCATGTTCAAGAGTTGAGGTGTTAACTCTGTATGATTTCAAGTGCAAGATCTTAAGCAGAATATAGATGCACCTAACTTGCTGTGGACAAAGCCCAATGTAATTATTATTTTTCTAGATTCCTTCCTATGAGATTGAGGTACTGCATCTTTAATTGGGTGGACCTGGACAAATGTCGCATCATAACTTGTTTCTTTAGAACAGTAGTTCCCCCACTTTTCCCCAGCCATGGACCAGTCTTCCAGAAATGACTGAGGGTCTTAGAAGACCACTTAATGGTTTTTCTGCCTGCTGTAGCAATTGTAATGGACTGTGCTAGACAGTGTGTGGATTTTAAATATATCTTTATGGAAATACCATGGATCACCTGTCTGTGGACCACAGTTTGGGAAGCTCGGCTTTATAGAAAAAGTAGCTATGTGATTAAAAAAGAAAAGGACAGAAGTCTTGACTCGCCTTTCAGTGCGCATAAGCCAGTCTCAATGCTGCTGAATACTATCCATAAATTCTCTTGAAGCCCTAACTCATATTTCAGAGTGACATACAGCTCACTTGCTTACCATCACAATCACCCATATTTTGTATAGTCACAGCCAATTTATTTATGTGCCACATTTTCCACAAATACACTTGCTATCAAAACGGTTCACAGAAAACAGTTGAAGTGCAATAGCCACAAGTAACAACAATTGCAACCCCTGCAATGTAGCTCTTCCAATCCAATAATTAGCAGTTTGTCAAATATTTAACTGAGCATATGCTTACCAATGAGGACGAGATGGTTGGACAGTGTTCTCGAAGCTACCAACATGAGCCTGACCAAACTGCGGGAGGCAGTGGAAGACAGGAGTGCCTGGTGTGCTCTGGTCCATAGGGTCACGAAGAGTCAGACACGACTGAACGACTGAACAACAACAGTGCTTACCAATAAGTCAGCTCACAATCTCTTATACCTTCACATCCAAAGTAGCTCCAATGCTAATGGCAGTAGTGCCTAGCAAGTCTCCCTTCACCCCACAACTTTTATCCCTAGACTTTAAACGTCAGAAAGCACCATCAGTTTTTCTGGCAGACAGCTCCCTTATGAATGCGTTTGGTTTGGTTTGAACATTTTCAGCTTCATCTAACAAGTAGATTCCAGAGCAGTGGGGGGGGGGGACATGTTTTTTTATAAAAAAATCAAACATCAATTCAATATTAAAGCAATTTTTAAAATAAATAAAAAAAACCTTATAGGTGGAAAGTGGGGAAGGCAGGCTGAAGCAACCATCCCCAGTGGCAAATGCTACTTTCCTGTGGTTTGCCATGCTCAAAGCAGCTCACAACACTGGAAACCTTTACATAACAATTCAATAACACCTACAGCAGCCATAACAATATTTAAATAGTCATATAAACGTTAACAGACTGTATAGATAAGCGTATGGCTGAATGGCCTTCAGGATCAAAGGCAAAGAGATATCAAGAGTTAGTTAGAGGCTAGTTTTTAGCTTCTGTCGCATGAAATAAGAGGTGGAGAATGCAAACTGGACAGGCTTGATGACTGCCAATTATGATGGTCATATGCCTAGCCACATACCTGGGACCAAAACCATAAAAGCCGGGCATATCTTTTACCTGTTTAAGAAAAGTGGATGGAGGGGCACACAACACTTGAGCGTAGCTTTAATACCCCAATAAAAAGAACACAATGGTAAAACTCAGTATAAAATAACATACAAGCAAATAGCAGACACACACTGTATCTTTACTATAATTTTCTATATTATTGCCCACTAAACTTGACTTGACTTCTTGCAGCCAGCATCAAAAGAACACACAAGTCCTTGAATCGTTGACATGCAACGCAACACTTCCCCTCCATAATCTATCTTTACATTGTAGCAAAGCCTTCTCCCCTCCCTCCATTTCATTATGCTGCATATTTTGGTTTGTAAATGGGAAGTATATTTCTTGAACAAGCATATTCCTTAAATAGAAATTCCAGAAGAGTGCCCCATGGCTAAAAATAAACTGTGGGGTTGAAGCCCTAGATAAAATTTAAGCCTGTGTATATATATAAAAAATTGCTAAAATGTCACAATAATGAAAAGTCAGAAAATAAATTATGTCTGTTATTAATTTTTGAATTGTATTCAAACACAGAAATTTGTAGCATAGACAAAAGCTGATTACAGAGAGATAAAATTCAATTTTATTCTAGGGTAATTGTTTTATACATTTTACATTTATTTATAAGATTAGATGAGGCTTGGAATTCTCAATATAAATCACAGTATGGTCCCGGTGGATGCCAAGGTCAGAGCATGGAAAGCCTCGCTTAGAAAACACATTACTTTTGAGGGAAATAAAAAAATGAATAAAACGAGAGATGAGATCTGTTGCCCTCCACATGACATACACTCAAGTTTTATCACAATTTGGAGAATGAGGCAGCTTGAATAAGCAGTGAGATATATCTATTTCAGGCAGGACTTTTTTCGAGCCAGTATTCTCCAGAACTCAGTTCTAGCACCTCTCAGGTGGACGCCATTGCCATTCTAAGAGAACAAGGGAAGTGTTTGTGGTGAGTTCTGGCACCTCTTCTTCTAGAAAAATAGCACTGATTTCAGGGAACTTATATATGATATGGCACCTAAGGCATTCATATAAATAATAGTGGGAAGGGGAAACATAGCCAGTTGCCTTACACAGAGTCAGACCATTGGTCCATCTAGCTCAGTATTGTCTGCACTGACTGGCAGCTGCTCTCCAGGGTTTCAGGAAGGATTCTTTTCCGATTCTCCCTGGAGATCCCATGAATTGAACCTGGGATCTTCTGCATTCAAAGCAGAAGCTCTGCCGCTGAACCTTCCCTTCATTATTCGTCTGACACCGAGCAGCAATTGCTTTGTCCAGCATCGGTGCAACTCCTTGCAAAAAGTAGGCAAAAAGTGTGTAGAAATGTAATATGCAGAAAATTATGGTTTCCACCTGTCCAGACTTCATCAACTCTTGAATTAATGCTATTTAAAGTGGTAGCAGTAGTAGACCTATCCACTACCTTTGCATATTTCCCTTCTGACTATACAATTCTGTGTTTCTGAGGAGTCTTCTCATCTGCAGTGTGCCCTAATGATACACACTCAGACGTTTTAAGGTACAGATGATAGAGCTGCTTTGTTTCCCTCATTTGATGCAGAAGAAGTAAATAAAAGTAAAGGTGCTGTCCAAAGTAAATATAAGTGATTAAAGAGTGCCTGCGAGTAAAAGCCATCTTAATCTCTAATTAGCATTGTATTTAACACAGCTTCTTTAATGCATTTTTAAATAGTTCTTTACCAGTATGGTGTACTTTATATCTTCTTCTCTAATATATGATGTGTCCACATTTCAGCATGCTTCTTGTCAACAGGGTTTCTTGTGTGAAAGATATTCAGATGGCTGTGGGTTAGGAGGTGTTCGTTTCAACTTTGCCTGCACAAAGAGGTTCTTTGGAGATTATCTCTTTATTTGATTAGGATAAATTTCAACTTAAAATAATAAAAGGGGGGGAACCAAATTTGCTTTCATACTCCTCGTGGAAACCGAAGCTTCTCAAGACAAAGTATCATGGGAGAGTAAACTTTATGGCTGGCAAATGCGACTCTTCCTTTGTATTCTATTCCAAATTTGCAATTACAATTTTTAGTAAAGGAAGCAAAGTTCAACTATGGGGGAAGTTCAGAAAGTGAACTTTCCCAGCTCAAAAATATTCACTCCAGGCAAGCCCAGACCCTTCAGAATTTGGGCTTGAGCCTGATTTGCCTCATTTTGAGGTTTACTGCCACAGCTGCTGCCAAATCTTCCTCTCTGCTAAACTTTCAATTCCTGTTCTTTTCGTGAAACGTGGGGGGCCTGTTGAACCTCATGTTTCTCAGTAAGCTTTGTAGAATGAGAAATTACGAAAGCAATCTTTATAAAGCCTATAGCTGTCAACTTTTGGATTTGAAAATAAGGGACTTTTCCAAACTTTCGGATTTGAAAAGAAGGGATGCCGCGAGGGCGGTGCAATGGTACCAAGTAGCCTCGCCACCCTGCGCTCCAGAGGCTGCGCGCGAACGGGTGAGCGAAAGAGCGAGAGCGTAAACGGCAGGCTGTCTGGTTGGGCGTGAGGGTCTGGCTGCACAAGGCATGCAAGCTCCGCCCCCAGTCGGTCTCAGACTCCTTATTGGCAGCCGAGCAACGCAGCTGAGGAGCCTCCCTGGCCGGCAGGGAGGGAGAGGAGCTGCTTCCTTTGAAATCCGGGAAATTTAAGGGATATCAACAATCCGGGATAGCAGCGGGAAACGGCATTGGAATAAGGGAGTTTCCCGCAAAAAAAGGGAGGGTTGACAGCTATGGATAATCACAGTTACCATCTAGGAAGAGGGGACTTTTAATACAAACTCACTTGCCTATTTGGGGGAGGGGGGTGAACCTGTGATCTGCCAGTTGTTTCTGGACTTCAACTCCCACAATCCCTGGCAATGAACTATGCTGTCAGGCGCTGATGTAAGGTGTAGTCTACTCTAAAACATGCGGAGACCTACAGCTTCCTATCCATGGCCTAGAGGAAGCAGCATCTCCAGATCTGTATGGTCTCCAGTATTTACTCTTGCCATTCCAGGACCGGCTCTTCCACAAGATGAAACAATCACTTCCAACTCAGTTTGGAAGTTTTTTTTAAAAAAGGTTTCATCTCCTACTATTAAAGGGGAACAGCCTTCAGAAGAGTGTGCCCTTGAGATAACTTCTGTGCTGCCGAGAGTTGATAACGGTCAAGGAAGTCAAACAGTTCCACTGGCTTGAATTAAGCATACCTTATATATATTAGTATGAGACGCGGGTGGCGCTATGGGTTAAACCACTGTGCCACTTGGGCTTGCTGATCGAAAGGTTGGCGGTTCGAATCCCCGTGACAGGGATGTAAATACCATATTTTTCTGTGTATAAGACCCCTATTTTTGGGACCCCCAAATTAAGGAATTGGGGGGAGATTGCCCAGAGTTGCTAAGCTTTTGGGGGGGGGGTTGCCCAGAGTTGGGATTGCCGACAATTGCACAGCCGCCTGACCACCGCTGCCAATTGCACGCCTCGCCGAAGCCACGAATCGTCTGCCCGCTTGGCGCCAGCAGCAGCCATTCGCCAGCCCAATTGCCGCAGCAGCAGCCAATCGACATCAAGCCTTGCCACAGCCACCAATCACCCGCCCGATTGCCGGTGACAATCTCCTGCTCCGGGCTGCCACCAAACATCTATCCCCCCTCTGCAGCATCCGTGTATAAGACGACCCCCAATTTTAAACATTTTTTTATAATAAAAAAAATTGTCTTATACACAGAAAAATATGGTAGTTAGTACCTAGACAGCAGACATGCTTATCCCCTGATCATACAATACCACTATGCTTTGTAGCAAAGCTTAATTGGTTAGAGTGCAGTACTGATAACACCAAGGCTGTAGGTTCGAATCCTCTTAAGGGTCAGCTGCATATTCTTGCACTGCAGGGGGTTGGACTAAATGATCCTCAGGGTCCCTTCCAACTCTGTGGTTCTATGAGAATTATTTCAATACGTTTGTGCATGAAAACACACATATACATACTTATGTGTACATGAACACAAATACATGCACTTATGTTTATTAGCACATAACTTCTTTTTTCTTTTTCTTCTTTTTTTCCAAATCTGTGTGCTTTTCTTTGGTTGGTTCATGCATTTCCTCTCTATTTTTTTTGGCAATGCACAAGTGACACCCGTAGCTGGCTCTAGTAAAGTTCTGCACACTTGCACAGTGAGCGAAAACCTTCACACTTTCGGATCAGAAAGGTTTGTTGGATTTGTGGATGCTAAAACCTCTTGACAACAAACCAGGGTTTTTCCCCCTTCATATTTTCCCAATTCAAGGCCTGAGTTTTTATTTATTTCCTTCAAAACCTCTTCCAGTGTTGGTTCCGCCTCTACAGTTAGCTTTGGTGCTCTGAGTTGGATGTCAAGACAAGGAGAAGACAAATACCCATGTGGTCCTCATAATAGGCTGTCCTGTTGGAGACTATTTTCCCGATTCACGTCGTGTGATTAGGAGGTGTAATTGTTACTCCCACACTGCACTGAAGGTGACTGCTGTCTGTAAAGGCACTAGGTAGCATTAATTAAAATACAGTGTTCCCCTTGAAATGTAATTTGATCCATTCCTTTGCCATCCTGGTAAGGCTAATATTTGTTTCTAACCTGTTTTTTAGGGATTTGAAGTGATATTAAAGTCACTGAAGGTTACAAAATAATAGAAGAATTACGATTCTGTTCATTCTTATTTCTTTCAACTATTCCACTTTCCAAAAAAGTATTTGCATGCAATAGCAAATACTCTTTCTCGTGTGTAAGTTTATACAGAGGTACAGAAGTAGCTGGGCCACTGCAGTGTTCATGGCCATTAATACACAAATGTTCATTTCCAGTAGCCACCTATTGGCCGTAGCCTACTCCAGTGGTTTTCCACCAGTGTGCCGTGGCACCCTGGGGTGCCTTGAATGACAGTCAGGGGTACCGTGGACAACACTGGCCTCTGTTCCTATTTCCTTCCTTCCCTGATGCCCTCTCGCGTCTCTGCCTCCCAAAGGCTTGCACAGCTGTTTGTTGCAGCAGCCTTGGCTACAAGCTCCCCGTGCGAATGGTGCCTCTGAGGCTGGCCAGGGGGTGCTTCCCAGGCCCCTATGGGGCAGTGTGAGGAAGCACCTTTCTTTGGGGTGGTGGGGCAGTTCAGAGACCAGCAGCAGCTGCCTGGAGGACTCCCAAGAGGCGAGAGGAGAGGAGGCTGAGGGAACGCTCCACAAGGGAGGGTGTTTGAAAAAAGGGTGAGAGGCGGCTGCCAGCCCTGCAGGCAAGGGGTGACATAGCTGGGCTCCTGAGCCCCACAGGGGTGTTGCAAAAAGAATGTAGTTGATCAAGGGAGACATGGACTTTAAAAGATTGAAAACCTCTGGTCTACTTGAGGAAACATTTAATGTAGAACAAATCAGGAATGGTTGTTCAGTCAGGAGCCCATGTAGCTTTACAATAACCATGAACTGCCACTTAATGTTAGCAACAATATTTGAACCAGTTTTGGGTGGCTATTGCATGTTTACGAGCACAATTCAAAGTGTTGATGCTGATCTTTAAAGCCCTAAACAGCCTTGACCCTGTATACCTGAAGGAGCGTCTCCACCGCCATTGTCCAGCCCAGACACTGAGGTCCAGCTCCGAGGGTCTTCTGTTGCTTCCCTCACTGCGGGAGGTGAAGTTACGGGGAACCAGGCAAAGGGCCTTCTTGGTAGTGGTGCCCTCCCTGCGGGATGTCAAGGGGATAAAGAACTACACAACTTTGAGAAGACATCTGAAGGCAACCCTGTATTGGGAAGTTCTTAATGTTTGATGTTATAATATGTTTTTATATGTGTTGGCAGTCACCCAAAGTGGCTGGGGCAACCCAGCCAGATGGGCAGAGTAATAATAATAATAATAATAATAATAATAATGCCCTTGTGCTCACATACGAGCTTTGATCCATAGGAGGCATATGCTGACGAAGAGAGAAAGTAGGTTTCATTTTGTTTTTTGGCCAGTTTCTCCCTGCAGCCCTCCACATGCCACCCACAGGCAAAAAATAATTTCCAATACCTTTCTGTTACTCGCTCAAAAGCCCTTCCACGAGGATACCAGCTTTATTCCACTCTAGCACCCACAGTGTGCTACACGTATGTCTTACTTGGAATGATGAGTGGAAAATTTATATTTGTCACCCAAGTTTTCTATTTAATAATCAAAGAAAAAATTCAATAGATTTCAATAAATACCTTTATATAGTCCAAGTTGCTGAAGCGGGTAAGGTGCACGCCATGTCTCAACAGGAAACTTTTTTTAAAAAAAAACCTTTCGTTGAGCAATTCTGTATATCACCTTTTGTCATAGCAATCTATTTTGGGAGTCTTGAACTACAGATAAGATATTTATTGAAAATGGCTTGACCTTAAATTTACCTGCACTCCACCCACGTGTTCTGCAAAGGACTGCTTTACAAACACCCCTGTCCTGATGAATGCTCATTTCTACTCTAATTTCTTATCCAGGTAATACAATATGTCTTATGTCACACACATCATTTGTATAAAGGTTTGCAACTTCTCATTACGCCACAAGACAAAGCCAGTAAATTCTTCTTTGTAGCCCAGGTAGCAGCCTCTTAGGTGAAAAAGACAAGCAACTAAAGAAAAAAATCCATATGTAAGGGGGGGAAATCTTTATTTTAAAATGTGAGTGAAGTTTAGTAGGTTTTTCTCCAACTAAGTGGTGCAGCAATAAAACTGCTAGCATATTTGCAAAGCTAAACAGGGTCTGTTATGGCTTCAAATTGGGTGGGGGGCCGTATGTTGTGATTCCTGCATTGCAGAGGTTGGACTAGAATGACTCTCGGGGTTCCTTCCAACTCTATGATTCTATTATAGGGGTCTCCTTAACACAGAGCTTTCCAAACATTTCATGTTGGTGGCACACTTTTTAGACATGCGTCATTTTGCGACACAGTAATTCATTCCTTGGGTTTCGAACAGCTTAATTCTCGAACGTTTTGGCTACTGAACACCGCAAATCCGGAAGTGACTGTTCCGGTTTGCGAACTATTTTTGGAAGCTGAACATCCGACAGGGCATCCTGCAACCAATCAGAAGCCGAACTTTGGTTTCCGAACGTTTTGGAAGTCGAAGGGACTTCCGGATCGGATTCCATTCAACTTCCAAGGTACAACTGTACTAGCAAACCCGAAGTTAAATTAACTCCTTTCCAGCCCTAGGAGGAGTCCAGGGAGCATTCGCATGACACACCTACACACTGCAACCGACACACTAATGTGGCGTGACACACGGTTTGGAAAGCTCTGCCTTATCAACTCTGAGCACCCTAACACTGATTAGTGTTAGAAGCTCAGATATATAAGCTAATTGCCAAATGGCACCTTAAACCTGGATTACATTCGTCACAACGGTATGTCTCTAGGCACCATTCCCCCACATTGAGTTTATTATTTTTTATTATTATTAGTTTCATTTCTATGCCACTTTAGATTTTAAAGGAAAAAAATCAAAGCGGTTTACAGCACCTTAAAACATCAAATAAAACAATACAGAATAAAACAAATTCAAGTTTCAACTATTTCAGATCCTTCTGTAAGTGACATTTTGCATTCCCCATATTTATTTACCTACTTAATTTATATAGCAGAAGTACTATAGGACGCCAGTATGGTGTAGTGGTTAGAGTGTTGCACTAGGGCCTGAGAGATCAGTGTTCATATCCCCACTAAGTCATGAAGCTCACTGACCTTGGGCCAGTCACAGCCTCTTTACCTACCTCTCATGGTCAATGTAGAGAATTAACTGAGGAGGGGCATGAACCATGTACTCCTTGAAGAAAGAAGTGGGCTATACATGCAATAAATAAGCTCTTCTGCTTAGCTACTTAAGAAAACTGGAGGGGCTAGCCAGATGTCAGTCACCAGCCTGACATCAAGAGATCTCCATATGGTCTCAATTAGAACCTCGCCAGTTGCAAAATGCTCCCAGCGCCTGGCTAATTTCTAACAGTGCCCTTAATAGCACTGAACAGCTCCCAGCATTCTTGGGGGGAAGCCATAACTTCTTAAATTGACAGGATGTATAATGCAGATGGGATCAGGATTTGAGATCCTGGGTTGGATAAACATTACAGTAGTTCTCTCCAGTACAGATTCTACTGGACATAAGCATGAGTTAACGACATGGATCAAGAGAATGAAAGGAGAGGGTGTTCCATTGCCCTCATGGAAGTCATTGAGCATATGCAGGGATTTATAGAATTTCTGCCACAAAGCTACAATTCCCAGAGTTGCATGGAAAGAAGGATTGATAGTTACACGACTCTGGGAATGGGGACGGGGTGTCTCTTAACAACTCTCAGCACCCCTTAGCAGACTACTGTGTCCAGGATTGTTTTGGGGGAACCCATGGCTGTTTAAATTGGTGTGGTGCTGCTTTAAATGTATAGTGCAGATAGATCCCTGGTAGGAATGTGAAAGTGAAGTTGCAGAGCGGTGAGAAACATGGTTAATTCTGATGTGTACCAGTATATTAATACACATTCCATGCGTCATGGAAGGGCGAAGCTAGCTTGATGCTCACTCCTCTTCCTTCAAGCAGTTTTAATCGCATGAGGAAGAGAACGCCTTTGATTTGACTCTCATATTGAAACCTGCTTGGGGCTTCCCCTCCTCTTAAATATTTGCTGATTTTGCCATTGATTGCAGTTGGCATGGAAAGAGCCCTCAGGCCCCATAAGTCTCTCTCTAACTGTCTGATTATATTCTATGCAAGGTTGACCTCAGTTGCAAGCTTTAAAAGTGCCATTCCTCAATTATGGCATGATTCCAGAAATATCTCAACATTTCTGTTCTGAAGTAATATGCCAGGAATAGTTGGGAGCTGCCAAAGCAGCTGTAGTTTGTAGCAGGAACACAAAGCCAAATTTTCCCAGCTAAGATCTTCCAGAGCCCTAATAGCAAGCTTCCCAAAATCCATATCCCATTATGACTGCAAGAACGCAATTAATATTTATGGGTTCTGCTATGTAAATGTAAATGGTTGCTTTGGGATAATGATAAAAGGTAATTAACAGGGTTCTGTCCTGGGCCTGGTGTTGTTCAACATCTTTATAGATGAATTGAGTGTAGGAATTGAGGGGACAAACTGGAACATGTACAGAGGAGGGTGACCAAGATGATAAAGAGTCTGGAAACCAAGTCTTATGATAAACAGTTGAGGGAGCTGGTTATGTTTATGCTGGAAAATAGGTGACGGAGAGGTGATATGATAGTTGAAGATGCTTATCTGAAGGGCTGTGACATAGGAAATGGAGTAATGGAGGGTAGGTCTCAAACCAATGGCTTTGAGTTACAAGAAAGGAGATTCCGACTAAACATCAGGAAGAACTTTCTGGCAGTAAGAGCTGTTCAACAGTGGAACGGACTCCCTGGGAAGGTGGTGGACTCTCCTTCCTTGGAGGTTTTTAAGAAGAGGTTGGATGGCCATCCGTCATGGATTCTTTAGTAGAGATTCCTGCAGAGCCAGTGTGGTGTAGTGGTTAAGAGCGGTAGACTCGTAATCTGGGGAACCGGGTTCGCGTCTCCGCTCCTCCACATGCAGCTGCTGGGTGACCTTGGGCTAGTCACACTTCTTTGAAGTCTCTCAGCCCCACTCACCTCACAGAGTGTTTGTTGTGGGGGAGGAAGGGAAAGGAGAATGTTAGCCGCTTTGAGACTCCTTCAGGTAGTGATAAAGCGGGATATCAAATCCAAACTCTTCTTCTCTTCTGCATTGCAGGAGGTTGGACTAGATGTCCCTTAGGGATCCCTTAAAACTCTACAATGCTATGATTCTATAATTCTGTGATTCTCTGATACTCTGCTATGGTCCTGACACAGTCTCTCCAAAGCTGCTTTTCATTAGAAACCTCACATTACCTTGTGGAAAATGATTTTCTGTTGAAACTGTGGCAAGAATTAAGGTCTTCCTCGCCACCTTCCATGGTCCTGAGACTGCTGTAGGTCAGGGGTGGGCCACATTCTGGTTCCATGGGCCAGATTCCCATTGACCAACTTTCACAGGCCTGTGGGGCAACCCACCTGTCACTCATATGATATCAAATGATTGACAAGTGGAGTATTCTGCCCACCTGTCAAAATCCCTTGCTCAGTGGTTCCCAAGCAGGCAAAATTGACCGCTGCATGGGGGAGATGAATTTTGCTTTCTCCTGGCAGGCAGGATTTAACCCTCTGCTCATCTGCTGATAGCTGAGGAATTAAATCCTCCTTTCTGCAGGGATCTACTAGTTTTTGGTTGCATTATCATTCTGTATTTTAATATGTTGATATGTATTTTAATATTTCAACTGCCTCGAGACTTTATGTGGGACGTGGTATAGAAACGCTCTTAATAATGATGAAATAAATGAGCTGGTCATGACTAGAGGATGGATAACTGTGGCCAGGCCTGACCTCACCAACTGGAGCTGAAACTTCTAGATGCCACAACCACCTGAGCAGTCACAGGAAAACTTGCACAGTTATTCAGAGAGTTTCTGTGTAACTTTCAGTACAATAATTGAGCTGCACAAATCAGCTCAATCAGTACATTCTTTCACAGAAGCATTTGCACATGTGTAGAGATCACTTGTGCCTGTTTTTAGTGAAACATGTGAACAAGCCTATTTAAAAACATGGGAGAATTGAGGCACCCCATAAGCCAAAGGTCAGGGGGTAGAGCAGAAGTCCCCACAGAGCCACCTTCTGAAACCACTCCTTTGGAAAGCGCCAGAACCACTGTACGGTAGAACTCCAGCAGCTAAGCTCAACTCAGATAAACAACCCAGAAGGTCACCATGGTTGATGGTTTCGAAAGTCGCAGGGAAGTCCAAGAGAACTAATGAGACAGTACTCTCATCACCCCTTTCATTTTCCGGTGTGAGTCATCCACCAAGGAGTAGGAATGAAATGTTATGGACACAGAAGTATGAAGTTTTGTAGTGTTCAGAGTAGTGCTTTTATTATCAAGGAATGTTATTAGAAAATGAGGTAGTCATTGCTTTTGATGAAATGTTCTCAGTGTTCAAACCACAATTTCAGTTTAGAGGTGGAGATGATATTTAAATGTGTCTGAACTACAGATTCTTTTGTTTTTAGGTAGCCATTAAAAATGCCTATAACCTTTTATCCTTTTTGCTGTGAAAACTTCCCAGCACCTGTTCTGGGCTGAGTTGAGTTTTCTTCTATTAATTTTTTGACCTTTAGATTTGCCAGTAAATTTTTCTAGCTCTGTGGAAACGCAAGTCCTTTTGTGGTGCAGTTTGTCATTACATCAAAACTTGGCATGAATAAGAGTGCTAAGAAAACAGGCTGTTTGTTCCCTGGGGAAACTATTCTATAAGCTAACTTTGCTTTTATATGCAGTACCCTCCTAGATTAAGTGATTTAGTTTAGCTTGGCCTAGGGCAAAACGTTTCAGGATATCTTAAAAGATCCTGGTATCTGATTAACTCCAGGAAAATGGGGGTACATTTTTTCAGTTTTTGCTTCCTTATCAGTTGGTGTTATATTGGAGATAGCACTTTATACATTTAATATACTCTTCCTATATGCCTGATTCAAATAGGAGGGATAAACTTTGTTTTGATTCAGTGATAAATTCAGCTAGGTGAACTTACATTTTCTGCATTGAACCTCTTCTGATGTGCTCCAAATATGAGTATGGTAAGTCTGTGGCCTGTGGGCACATGTAACCTTGTGACCCATATATGTTCCAGCCATGACAAAGCAGTAAAATTTATAGGTGCCATAATGCCATAGAACAGTTGTTCATGGAACCAAACAGAGGGATGTTGACTGGCATAACTGAAGAGGGATATGACCAGAGGTTACAGGAGACTTTCGAGAGGACAAGGGCAGCAGGGTTGAAACAGGGAGAAATGCCAATTTAGGGTTAAATAAGTCACCTACCTGGGGGAATGGATATCTGAAATCAGGAGCAGAGGAAGCCTCCTCGCTACCTGGGGCGGCGAACGGAGACATCCCCCTGGGGGCGGGGCGTCATGAAGTTACGTTGTGATGTCACGACGCACCGTCACAACGGAGTGTGCATGCGCGAAATGCGTGCATGCGCACTCCGTCGCCGGGCAGCTGTCGCCAGGAGCAGCGACGGCCCAGCAACAGAGTGCGCACGCGCGGCATTTCATGCATGCGCACTCCGTTGCCGGGCCGTTGCCGGTCCCGCTGCGATCTTGGCTGAGTGAGAGAGCGACCGATAAAGCAAGCCAGCCGTGCTTGCTTTATCGGTCGCTCTCTCACTCAGCCAGCCGGCGCCCTGCTCGCTTTCCCCTGGAGGGGGGTGACACTCTCGGGGCCGGCCCCGCACTCGGCGACGCAAGCGCAAGCCGAGGGTGAAAGCGGGCGGGGCGCCGGCTGGCTGAATGAGAGAGTGACACCAATAAAGCAAGCCAGTGGTCTCCGGTCGCGGGGGTGGGGCCCCGAGAGTGTCACCCCCCCCAGGGCGGCCCGCCCCCCGCCTCCCCTTGCTTCGCCCCTGTCTGAAACTGACAAAAACAGAATCAAGGCAGTCTCCAACATGCCAGGGATGGTAACTTGTGTACATTGGAAATCTGGAAAAACATTCTAGTAGCTTGACATTGCTCATTAAAAAATACCCAGTGGACATGGGATGCAAATATGGACACACTATTATTCTGCATTGTTGCACAAAAGCAAGGCCCAGTGGGTCCAATGTGTCTTCCTCCCATGTTTTAGCCTTGGTTCATTTACTTGCCATTTTCATCCCCTTCTGCATCCTGAAATAGCAATGGGGTGGGGGTGGGGAGGCCCAGCTGCAGGAATGGTGGGCAGCATTGCTTTTCTTCCTTCGTTTTCAGCGACCTGGAACACTTGTATTTAATTCCCTCTGAAGTTTCATTTAGGATGAACAAAGTGAATACTGGGCATTAGTGTGTAAACTCGTGGCTTTGCTTTCCTGTTGTCACTTATCAGCCTTATTTCTGTGCTTTAATTTAGCCTCCTACCTTTCTGCAACTAAAACTACCATGTGTTTCTGCAGCCAGACTGTTGTTCGCACCAATACTGCAGTAAAATTACAACTACAAAAAATACAAATCGAATAAGTAGAGTCCTCACTTGAAAGTAATTCTTAGCCCTTACCACCTACAGAGGACAGGAGCCCCTCCCAGCTATCACCAGGGATCTTCCCTTTCTCCTTGGGACACAATGTTAACCTGTCTCTTCACCCAGGGTCCTCCGTTGACCATCTACCACCCCCATGAATATACAATCTCTGGACCTGAATAAAAGCCCCAAATATAGGATTCCAAGGAGAAAGAAGAAAAAGAAAGAAGAGAAACAGAAAAAAGAAAGAGAAGAGGGAGAAATAAAGTAAAAAAACCACAAAAACGTTAGATAAAGATACAAAAAGAAAACTTCCAATTTTCCATCTGCCTGTTACGTTTTTTTAAAAAAAGATTTAAAACATCCAGTCCATGCTAACATCCATATTATCTACTTTCTGTTAAACAATCTTTATTTTAAGTCAAGGTGTGTCAGAATCATTCATTTCTTTTCCCCATGAAAATTCCAACATGGGTTCTCTAATGGTTATTTTTATTGATAAATGTCAACTTTCGGATTTGAAAATAAGGGATTTTTTCAAAATTCCGGATTTGAAAATAAGGGATGCCGCGAGGGCGGTCCAATGGCACCAAGTAGCCTCGCCACCCTGCACTCCAGAGGCTGCGCGCGAACGGGTGAGCGAAAGAGCGAGCGCATAGACGGCAGGCAGACTGTCTATCTGGTTGGGCATTAGGGTCTGGCTGCACAAGGCATGCAAGCTCCGCCCCCAGTCGTCTCAGACTCCTTATTGGCTGCTGAGGAGCCTCCCTGGCCGGCAGGGAGGGAGAGGAGTTGCTTCCTTTGAAATCCGGGAAATTTAAGGGATATCAACAATCCGGGATAGCAGCGGGAAACAGCATTGGAATAAGGGAGTTTCCCGCCAAAAAAGGGAGGGTTGACAGCTATGCGCATAACCCCTGCCTCTACATATGGCTATGTGATTAATCCTTTCTTGCGACCGTTCCCTCTTATATGACTTAGCGCGTCCAGTTGAGAACTATCTGCAGCACGTTTTGCTTATTTGCACTGCACTATGACATATATCGGGACGCGGGTGGTGCTGTGGGTTAAACCACAGAGCCTAGGACTTGCTGATCAGAAGGTTGGCGGTTCGAATCCCCGCAACGGGGGTGAGCTCCCGTTGCTTGGTCCCAGCTCCTGCCAACCTAGCAGTTCGAAAGCACCTCAAAGTGCAAGTAGATAAATAGGTACTGCTGCAGCAGGAAGGTAAATGGCGTTTCCGTGCGCTGCTCTGGTTCGCCAGAACCTGTACACCAGCTCCCTCGGCCAATAAAGCGAGATGAGCGCCGCAACCCCAGAGTCGGTCACAACTGGACCTAATGGTCAGGGGTCCCTTTACCTTTACCTATGACACTATTAGGTAAAGGTAGAGTTGGCATTATTGGCAGAGTTGTGCCACTAGTTGACTATTTGTTTATAAGTATCTCCAGGCTCTGACATGCACGCTGCACTTTAGTGTGTTTTACTGAGTAAAATTGTTCTGTATATTTGCAAGCCGGTTTGGTGTTTTGGTTTTGTTGTATTATAATCGTTATAACACCAGATACTTTTTTGTATACCTTGCCAACCACCAGCAAGTGTTTCCCAGATGGGTGAGCCCAAGGGATGCAGCTCTTGGGCTGAGGAACGGTTCCCTGCTTGCTTTAAGGCAAATCTATAGTGATAGCCTACCCACATTATAATCAGGCAGCAGTCTCTCAACACTATCCTCCTCTCAGAGGAGGTCAGGTCCTGTGACTATTTTTTTTAAAAAAAGCTTTCACTGTTTTTCTGGAGAGGTCCCTGGAAATGCTTATGGCTTGCTTATGGTTAAAGCTATAGCTGAGCGAGGTTTTGGTAAACTACTACTTAATTTCATTAAAAATACATTAAAACAAGATAGACATATGGGTACCAAGTCTTGGGTTTGAATCCGGTGCATCTTCTTGCAACGAGACCTGAAGGTCTCCTCTATCTAATCACATGTTCGTAACTGCAAAGCACCTATGAATTAAGACCAAATAAGGTGCGTATCAGGAGAGACATGAGTATTACTTTTTAATAGGTACCGGTACCCAGTCCTTTGTTCTGAAAATGCTGAAGTTTCCATTAGAGTTAAGATGTGTTGTGTGTATTTACAGAAAGCCTGAAACCTTAAGATGTAGACGTGTTTCTTTTAATTGTTTGAATTATGAGAAGATCTCGTTCTTGCTTAAGAATACAGAAATGTACCAGTAGATCTGTTATTAAAGATTTCTTCCAGCATAATGTCTGAATCCAAATTCATAAAGAGTTGGAAAAAATGAGATGTCTGAGCTATAGGATTCACAGGGATTTCATATGAAGCCTATTTAATCAGGATAACACTGTTATTAATATTCATAGAGTCAGCTGGAACACAAATGACAGACTATGGGGCCTAAAAAATTTTACTTGGTGAATTTATTAAAAGCAGCTTAAAAAATTAATGGAATTCAAGTAAAGTTGGTGAAAATGAAAATCTTATGTTAGCAGGGGGAAAAATCTTTATTGGAACTTTCTTTAAAACCATCTTGCACTGATATCTTTGACAGATTTCATCGGTACTTAAAGGGGGAGGATGCATGAATGGTCATTTAAAAGGATTTAAACACATTGGCACATTAATTTTTACATGAATAATAAGTAGTTTCCAAAAGCAATTAACTTACAGTGTACAAGATTTGAATAGAAAAATAAGACCATGGCATTAAAGGGCAAAGTAAATGTGCTGTACATTTTAAAATTAATAATATGTCTTCTAATAAAATAATTGAATTCGTATCTACAACGGTTATTTAAAAACATTTAAAGATTAATAAGATAAGCATGTTTTGTTGCACACAAAAAAAGCATCCATGGAGAGACTAAAGCTCACAGTCTTAAAAGTGACTCAGGGTTGTGATTCAAATTCCATATTATTGTTTGTTTAACATAACCTTTCATTTGCTTCTGTCTGTTAAGAGAGGGTGGTATACTCTAGTATCTTTTATTTTGTATAATTTGGCAATGCTTAGTTATGTTTATATATGTTTATGCTTTTTACACAAATTGCAGTGTCTGGTGGCTGATGTAAACAAATATCCAAGTGCGCTTATGTTCTTGATTTGTTTAAAGCTTCAAAAACACACTGACACATTAGTGATGCCTGTACAGAGGAGGGCTGTATGTGGTTTCACAGCTACCGGTATAAAAAGCTTATTTCCTTCTCACTTTACCGCAATACTGTAAACTAAATAATATTGGTTCTGAAGATAATTATTATAATTTTACGGTATCTGAAGGCAGCTGTCAAAGAAAACTCCTGATTCAATCAACACCAACAGAAATTATTTAACTGTGATTAAAATTACAATGAAGCCCCAGTGCAGCTAAAATTTGTCGCACTTAAGCCTCATTGATATCAAGTTAGTCACAAATAATTTGTTGACTTCAGTGGGTCTTAACTAACTTGAACTAGATTGTAACGCGTGTTGCACTCTGAAAATAAGTTATTGTAATCTGTGTGCATCTTCAGTGTACTGTACACTATTTAACAGCCTACATTTTCATTATTATTATTATTATTTATTTTAGTTAGTAATGTTTGGTTATTGATTATAGATATATAACTGAAGGCACTGGTAAGTTTTCCCAGTGTGGTTTTAAAAATATTTTTTAATGTATTTTCAAAAATTGACTGTATAGAATATATTTTCTCTTTAGAAATAGAATATTTTCATGGCTGTATTACATTAAACCTATCATATTTCCTGGAATAGCCTTAAATCTTTAATACGTTGGTTAGGGGGGTTATTTTAAATGTGGATAGGATATAATCCCTGCATAGGGAAAAATGTACAGTGAAATCCTATTCATCTCTACTCGGAAGAAAGTCCTGTTGAGTTCAATAGGGCTTCCTCCCAGCTATAAATGGGTATAAGATTGCAGCCATCATCATGCAAGATAACTGTGCCAGTTCTATATTTCTGTGGAAACATATTTTGGGAAGCCTTTTCCTGAATTGTGTACATTCCACAAAACAGACATTTGCATAGTCTTTATACGTGACATTGTAAATGATTTTCTCCGAGCAGGTTATATTTGTGTAAGAAGTGCTTTGTGAATAAAGCTGTCCGTCTAAGTCTATGGCGGATCAACAAGACTCATTTTCCTGCAAGCCCATGAACGCTGGCGTTGTGTAATTTAAGTAATTCTTGCTGGCAATCTACTATGGCTACTACCATAGTTGATGGTTTGAGCGTGTGAAATGCAATAATGACTTTTAACCTTCAAAGATTCTCCTGTGTTCACACCTTGCATTTTGCCATACTTCACATTAGTGTGGCTGTTGGAGTGGATAGTCACAGTCGATATCCAGGAGAGGGCAGCATTTTCCTATACCAGGTGTATAAAAGAGCATGCCCTGCTTAGACTGCCAATGTTTCTTGTAATTACTCCCAGTATATTTGTTGCTTGCTTATGAATTAACTTGCATTTATGGAACTAAATCATTCCAATCATTTAATTACACCTGAGGAGCTGAACTATAATTGCTTGCTTCCAAGTAGGATCTGATATGGCTTGAGCAGTATTAATTTGGTGTTTACTTTTCTGAGTGCTAAAAGCATTAAACTGATTGTGCAGTGGGATTACATTTTACTAATTGCTGGCATTCATTAGCTGGGTAAATGGCGGGGAAGTATGACTGTATATTGTGGAGGGATAAAATTGTGGTTTTAAATAGTATATTACTAGGCACATTAAGGCCCTAAGACATGTTTTAAAATACTCCAGAGGTTATTAAAGACTGTATTTTCTTCATCTCTTGCTATATGAATACCTTATTAAAAGACTGCAATTATTATGGACCTTTTTGTGCAATATGTAGAGGAAAGACTTCATTGACTTAAAACACATTTCTTTGATATTAATAATAACCTTCTATATTTCCAGCTAATCCAAAAGTAAATGAGGAACTTAGATATATAGGGGAAAAAATTGCCAACCCCAAATCAACACAGTTACACAGAACTGAAAAAGCCAAAGTTACAGCTTCATTTGAGGACTTTTTGTAAGGAATTCAGACTTCAGGGTCTGAGGTAATATTCTCTCTCACTCCTGAGAAGAAAGTCCCTTAAAATCTCTCATCTTGCTTTCACTGTGTAGCCTATTCTTAGAGCCGAATCAAGTACAGGCTATATAAGCTACTTATCTATAATTTTTTAAAAACGGTTCTTGTTCCTTATTTTGAATTTGTTAACCACATGGTGGCTAGGTTTCTCATTTTATTTCATTTAATAGCCGTCTGGGGTTCCTAAGAAGTAAACTTTCTTATTATAAGAAACATGAAGAACAAGGGTAGCCATGTTGGACCGGGTGAGGAAAAAACTTTCCAAAACCCATGGTTGGGTAATACCCTTATTAAGACCAACCAAAAAGTCACAAAACTGTGATAATGCAGGCATAACAACTGTAATTCCACGTTGTCTCTAATGAACATACTATTCTTACAAATTAAAAATGTTAACGTGGTGATTTATGCATCTTAATACGAATCTGAAAATATTGTGAGAACTTTCTCTCTGTAATACTTGCATATATATACCTAAGGATTATGCAGAGCAAAACCTTGACATGACCTAATCCTGAATTCACTACTACTGGTAATGCAGACCAAGAAAAAAGTAATCATATTTGCTTTCCTGGACCTACTCATTCTATTTTGTAATAACTGTTGCCAGGATCAGGCTTTGAGAACTAATATGTTTCTCAACACCATCATTAAATTCAACAGAGAACAGAATAAATCTATCTAAACTGAAAGTGTGAACAAAAATATCTTTTACTGTGAAAGTCAATTTAATGTCACCTGTTAAAATAAACAGGTTTTATTGTCCTATTATAAACATGGTTTTTTTTAGTCATTTGTCTTGTAAATTCTCTGACAAATAAGGGCAAGGTATAGGTGTGTTCTGATATATTGTTTTACGTTTATTTATCTAGACTTGGCTTTACTTTAGCTCTGAAGTCTTGGAGCAAGACGTGGAGCCCTTGCCAGATCAAACAAGTTCAGAAATACAAATGGAGGACTGGTCAAAAGGTAAGGACTTCTGAGGTATTGATACATAACCCCAGGGGCTATGCCAATGCTAGGCAATGCCTGGATGGAATGCATTTGTTCTTACTGGTAGGTAAAAGTGACTGTTTAAAAAAGTTCACTTCTTTTCTGTTAAGTGATGTAGCTGCAAGCATGATCCTTTTAAACTAGACCTTTTTTTGTTTGTCTGTAAGGATAATATATACGTAGCAGAGGGCCGAACTGCTATCCTAATTGCACAACAGCTAGGAGGCACACCTGAGTTTTCCTTCTATAATTACAGATAAGGGGAGGTATTAGCACTGGGGCTTCAGTGTGTGTGTGGGGGGGGGGAGTTTAACCCTTTGCAGCCATGATCTTGGCTCTGTCCTATGCTGCAGTTTGCTGGGGGTGGGAGAATTCCCAATGGTATGAATGGGAGCTTTCCCTGAGGTTAATTGTGGCGGAGGAGGGGGGCAGGAAGCAATATTTACAGTCATACCTTGGTTGTCGAACTTAATCTGTTCCGGGAGTTCATTCGACTCCTGGAATGGTTCGAAAACCAGGACGCAGCTTCCGATTGGCTGCAGGAGCTTCCTGCACTCAATTGGGGGCCGCGTCGGGCGTTGCAAACCGGAACTCTCGCTTCCAGGTTTGCGGCGTTCGGGAGCCAAAACGTCCGAGTACCAAGCCTTTCGACAGCCAAGGTACGACTGTATTGGAATCATGGCTGCTGAAGGAACAGTTAACCTTTCCCTCCCCATGCATTGCAGTCCCAGTGCCAATTGGGGAGAGGGACTACGCCTGCAATTCTAGGAAGAGAAACCCTAGACGTGTGTCCTAGCTGCACCATCCATGCTGTCAATCCATTTCCCTTGCATCTTACTCCTGTAGGCTTCCTCGCTTCATGCCATTCCAAGTGAATTAGACCTTACTTATCACACGTATCGTGGAGAGTTGCTCTACCATCCAACGCTGCAACTTGAACAAGAGTTCTGAAAGTTACAGTTCTGAAAATTATAGCCAGCGTTGGCAGCAGTTCTGGCTGCCTTGCCCTTGATAACAAAGAGTAGACCTCCCCCAAGCACTCTTTTCCTTCCAGTTCAGATTCAGGAGCAGAGCTGGGGGCAGTAACCTGGTCAGGAGGACAAGGCAGCTCATGCCAAACAGTGTGTCCCCCCAGAATGCTTAGGCAGAGACACATACACGGAAACACAGGGACCTTCAGCGTCTGTATGGAACTCGTGATTAACAAAATAAATTGCTGTGCCTAGCTGTTCTGTTTTGTTCATTGTTGTCATTAGTTGTTTGCAGTTTTAGTTTCTGATGTTAGTGCAAGTTGTATTTATTTTAATTATGACATTACTGCAACCATTTGTTGAATGGTGGGTTGTAAGTGCAGGCAGTAAGCAAGTAAATAAATGCGGTACCAGCTGGGAGGAACTACCCGCGGCATGTGCAGACAGACGCCCCATTGTCCCTTCCAAAGGTCAGTTCAATTGCATCTGGGCCGTGAGAGGTCCACATGTGCAGCCTTGGCAAATGGATCATGGGTGCAGAGAGAGAGAGAGAGAGAGAGAGAGAGAGAGAGAGAGAGAGAGAGAGAGAGAAGTGGCATATGTTGCATTTCTTTGCATGTGCTGTTCCTTGTCTTGCTGCGTTTCTTTTTCCTGAAAAGGTTTAGAACATCTTTATGAATGCAAAATAATGCAAGAGGAGACCTGCCCCCCTTTTAGCATTGGAGAGCCGTACTGGTGGTTCAGTAGAGGTACACTTCACGGTTAATTGCACTATGCCCATCTCTCTAGTTTCCAAGGAAGCAGTGAAAGTACATCAGCACTAGCAATTCATCCATTCTTCCTATCACCACCAGCTTTTGAGTCAATATCAAAGTGACTGACTGATTTCATTCTCTCTGAAGAATACCCACTTTAATCAAAATTACAAACAGAAAACCCTTTTTGTAGTATTATTTTAGGTGCATCTCTGGTTGACCTAGCAGCTCTAAATTACAGGCTCTGAAAAGCATCAGCTTCCTGTTTCTCCTCATAAGACCAAGACCAAGCTGCAGGCATGGAGAAGTTGCAGGCTAGCAACAGCATTGCCTAGTGCTAATCCCATACAAACTGAAGAGAGCCAGTAGCCAGAGCAGCCATCTTGTTTGCTTCAATTTGATGTAATAAACAGTTAAATGTAATGTGCTACAAAGGAAAGATTAAAAAGCAAGGAGGCGTGTGGAGTTCTTCAAACATAAAACTGCACTGGGAAATGGGCTGGAGGCAGGGAACTTGACATTTTTGGTTAGAAACTGGATTCTGAGTTGACCAAGATTCAAACCAGGAGCCTCCTGATCTGTCTACCAGGGTCCCTTGTGGCAGGAGAGTCAGCGTTGTATAGGGAAGGAAGAAGGAGGAGGAGGAGTAAACGTCATTTACTCCACAGCTGTGAGTGGCTTGCCACAAGAAACACAAGAACATAATAGATCAGAAAATCCCTAGTTAGAATCACATTACATTCACACTTGTGTGTGTGTATATGTCCCAGTGCTTCATGCTGCTTCAGTCTCATTCCTGAAGGGAACTTACTCCTCCTCCCGCATATTGCTAACTTTCCACTTAAACTCTCCTAAGAAAGGGGTTTCTCTCATCTCCCTTCTGCCTGGCCATTTCTCTCCTGCAGAGCTTCGCTCTCTGTGGCGCTTGTATGAATGTAGAAGGAGGGCTGTTTCCTAAATGTCTTGTGAGTGAACAGGATGGAGGAGAAGTGTTAAGGACTGGAATCTAGACAAGGTGAAGCAGCAAGACCAGCGCCCTGTTGCACCAGCATATTCTACTATGAGAGTATGGAACCCTTTTTTTCAGCCCCCAAGGGGTTGAAAACTATTCAGGGGCTGCTTGCCAGAGATAGGGAGCGCCAGAAGCATCAGTGGGTAGAGCCATTGATGTGATTTTTTTACCTTTGTACAGTAGGCTACATTCCAGCCATGCAAAGGCCAGAGATTTCTCAAAAAAAATCTCCATCCAGGCAATCAAGGGGCATTATCACAGTTCAATGAGATGTTACAACCAGACAAAAGCACTCAAGGAGGGCACAGAGGGAGGGTGCTTTGAGGAGAGTGTCAAAGGCTGGAAGGAACGAAGCCTAGAAGGCCACATCCAACCTGTGGACTGGAGTTCACCACCCGACTGCTCTGTTTTTACCACAACTCATGAAATGGGTCCCCAAAGCATACAATATAGAGAAATTATGGGGAAGTGGGTTAAATATTGAATATCACAGGTGATTTTTAGAAAGAAAGAAATCTCCCTTGGGAAGCCATCCTAACTATTATGTAGACTGTTTTGACATGAGTTTCCTTTTTCGTAGTTGGCAATGGGGTTGGTTGTCCTGATCTCCACAGGAAATGCTTCCTTGACTTATGGCTGTTCCATGAATGGTCACTATACCCACTTGCTGAATTCCTTTTCCATTATTGCCAGATCAAGGTTTTTAAGATGTGGCTCAGAGGAAACTGGACGACTGTAACTAACAAAATCCAAAGGTGTCCACTTTTCACAGCCAGCAACAAACATGTATTCATTCTATTACATTTTAGAACCTCTGTAGCCAGTTCAACTTTAGTACCTTTAGGGGTCACTATACCCTAAGAAAGGTTCAAAAGGTTAATTCCTTCAAAGAGACCATTTGCAAGTTCTGCTACTTATACATTAAATAGTACCAGATTACTGTAACATCTTGGTATGCATAGTCCTTACACACAGTGGGCTACATAATCAATTTGCCAATATGAGTTATCCTTTTGTTTATAGAACTCCAAATTTTTGCTATGGAATGTGCATTTTGTGTTTTTTGACTGTGTAATACAAAACAGAAATTAAGTTGATAGATAGAGAACGTTTTTCACACCGTTAAGGAACAATACGGGATAATAGTGTTATGAGCTATAGGGGGAGTAGGCTGTATGGTGAGACCCTTCTAACCCCTGGAATCCAGCAAGTGTTAAAATGTAAACCCGGCTAGTTTCTGGATGAGGTAATTGCCCAGGTCACTAAGGGGAACAAAGGAAGTGGATCTATGCAAGATGTCAAATGGGTGGGGTGGGGCCCCTCCCCCAACTCAAGGATAGTTAGAAGGAGAAAGGCTGAGTTGAGAGAAGAGAGTTTGTAGCGATGTGAGCTAGAAGCAAACCAGCAAGCTGGAAAGAGAGAGAGAGAGAGAGATTGTTGAGTTCTGTTTGAATCCAAGGCTGCGGCTATGGTGGCCATTTAGGGCTTTAAAGGTCAGCACCAACACTTTGATTTGTGCTCGGAAACATACTGGGAACCAATGTAGGTCTTTCAGGACCGGTGTTATATGGTCACTCTCAGCAGCCACTCCCAGTCACCAGTCTAGCTGCCGCATTCTGGATTAGTTGCAGTTTCCGGGTCACCTTCAAAGGTAGTGCATTGCAGTAGTCTAAGTGGGAGATAACTAGAGCAGTGTTTCTCAACCAGTGTGCCTCCAGATGTTTTGGGACTACAATTCCCATCATCCCTGACCACTGGTATTGCTAGCGAGGGATGATGGGAGTTGTAGTCCCAAAACATCTGAAGGCACACTGGTTGAGAAACACTGAACTAGAGCATGCACCACTCTGGCGAGACAGTCCGTGAGCAGGTAGGGTCTCAGCCTGTGTACCAGATGGAGGTGGTAGACAGCTGCCCTGGACACAGAATTCACCTGCTCATCCATGGATAGCCGTGAGTCCAACATGACTCCCAGGCTGCACACTTGGTCATTCAGGGGCACAGTTACCCCATTCAGGACCAGGGAGTCCCCCATACCTGCCTGCCCCTCCAAAACAGTACTTCTGTCTTGTCAGGATTCAACCTCAATCTGTTAGCCGCCCATCCAATCTGTTAGCAATCCATCCATGGATTGGGGTGGTGTGCAACAGTATATTTGTGTTCCAATGTACAGTAGTTCAGTTTGCAAAATCCCTAATCTGTCATGGCCATTGGAGGCTTAGGAAGTATGCGTTAGAGCTGTAAATACTATTCATTTTTGTGTTGTGATTCTTTTACGATCTCTCCCCCACCCCCACCCCCCGGGGTTAGGATTTTATTCAGTTCAACTTAGCTGCAGTTCAGAAATAATGGGTTCATTCAAAGAATTGCACATGGAGTTTACAGTCTTATGAGTAGCTGATGTGGTGCTGGCCAGATGTTGGATCCCAGCATTTGTCATGCTGACTGGAGCTGATCTGAGTTGTGTCCAGTGCCGAGGGCCTTCTGGCGGTTCCCTCATTGCAAGAAGCCAAGTTACAGGGAACCAGGCAGAGGGCCTTCTCGGTAGTGGCACCCGCCCTGTGGAACGTCCTGCCACCAGATGTCAAAGAGAAAAACAACTACCAGACTTTTAGAAGCCATCTGAAGGCAGCCCTGTTTAGGGAAGCTTTTAATGTTTAATAGACTATTGTATTTTAATATTCTGTTGGAAGCCGCCCAGAGTGGCTGGGGAAACCCAGCCAGATGGGCGGGGTATAAATAATAAATGTTGTTGTTGTTGTTGTTGTTGTTGTTATACTTGGCGTATACAAAAACCAAAAATCTGAAGGATGAAGAACAGTGAGGGGGATTTGGGGGCGAAGGCAACTATATTCAATATTTTTTAAGTTAAATACTAAGTTGACCACTCTTTTCACAGCTTTTTCTTTTTCCCTTCTTCCTCAATTTTTTTTGGAATACTTTGACATAAGCAATACTATGAGGAGTTAAAGAAGAAGAAGCTGCTCGCATCTAACTCATAAGTTCCTTCTTGATGGAGCAACCGAGTACCTGTCTCTTGAGGTTTGATTTGATTTGTTGAAAACCGATACAGTATATTGAAAAAGGAGAGCAGTGACTGCTAAGTACCACTGTTCATTCTCAAAGGCAAGTTGGCATCCCTTAATGCTGTATTTCTTCAACTTTAATATAATTTGGTGTTTACCGCTTGGACTCCATGGCTTTGCGTTGTCAGTATTGTACACTTTTTGGAGTTGTCAGGTATTCTGTGTGCATTCAAATAAAGTTTAGGGAAATTATGACAAGTGCTGCAAATGTCTGGCCATTGCTTTGCTTATAAACCCTTTTGGATAGAATTTTATTATCAAGAAGTGTAAAGCTTAAATTTACACCAGCCTTACTACAGGTAAGATGAGCAAAGACATAACCATTGTTTTCATTAAAAACCAGTTCATGTCCCCCAGGGGGATGCATCAGAGATGAAATGAGATTATCAAAGATTTCGCCTGCATGTTTAATGTACCGTTTCCCAGAGAATGACGTTTATCGGCTCATTATTGCCTAAAGCGGCCTTAATGTTATTGTGATGCAGGCTAAAAAAATAAAACAAGTACGTTAAAGGTATGTTATTTCAATAAGGCAGGGGGCATTTGTGTGTGTGTGTGTGTGTTTGGTGTGGTTGTCTAATTTTGCCATTTTAAATTATAAAATTTATCATATTGGCATTAATACCTGAATAAATTTGGGTGATAAAGAGGATTTCTGTTTAATTAAAGGGTGTGCAGGGACATGACCTTGCTCCACATAAAAAGGAAATTTAGATAATTAAGATTTGGATAATTGATGAGGAAATATATAATAAGAGTGTTATCTGCCAGGTGTCACAGTAACTATGTATATATAATATATATATATAATCGAAAGGCTTACTTTCCTCCCTTTTTAAAATGCTGGTTTGGATAGAAAACCCAAGTACTAGTTTGGCTGAGTAAAACTCCACCAGGCACTGTGTTTGGAAATTATGTAATAAATCTATATAGATTGTAATGATATCTCGAAACCCTGTATTTAAACTAACCTGAATTACAATGAGAGATAAACAGAATATTTACTCATCCCTTATGAGCTGCTGCTGATATGTAAATTTATTCTTCTACTTTGCACAAATATACTTTTGAGCTACTGCTTAAACACTTCAAGGTCCTTAGCCAAACAGTTTTAATGATGCCTCCAATATTATAAAAGTGTGACATTTGACGAATACCTTGTGTAGTTGTGATACTGCAGTAAAATATAAACAACACACAAAGAAAACCCGGCGCATCAAATCAGTGTGCAGCACCTAGATAATTTATAATTTTACTGTTTATATCCATCTTGACATTTTTTGTTTTATCTGCCAAAGGCAGGTTTCATTTGGATTCTTAATCTGAGATTTATTTGGTGGATCTGGAAGTCATAGCTAGAATTCCCACAGGAAGTGGTCCATCTACCAACAGATTAAATGGCAGTCCTGCAGTTGTTAAGGGAGCTCTGCATTTAACACACATGCATACTCGCTCAGTCAGCCCGGTGGAGAAAAATTAAAGTAGTAACCCAGGTTTAGGAACAATGTAGCTAAAAAGTCCCATATTTGCTGAATGACAAAGGGTTATATAGCAGCATTTTCATTTTATTATTCGTGCTTGAATTTCTTGTTTGCTTTGTTGAGTCTGCTGACGAATACTAATAAATGCCTGCAACAATCCAGACGGGAGATGCCTGGCAACAAAGCTATGCGGTGGACCTCCCTGATCTTCTCCAGTTCACAACCTGACCTTTTGAAAAATTGCCTGGGCTAAGCTGCAGAATTTGGGTGTAATGGTTATTGTTAACTCCAGCTTTAGGATTTATTAATTTGTGTGATCAAGACTTACCTATACTTCAAAGTTTCAAAAGACCAAACACAATCATCCGTCCATTAGAACTAACATTGTGTTTCATTGAAATTGCCCTCCCTGCTTCTTCTTCTTCTTCGTCGTCGTCTTCTTTTTTACTATCTGTCTAGCAATACTGCTATTTTGATTGTATATGTGTGGAATCTAAAAAATGGTCTTAATGCCCAGGCACAGAACAAAAAAAAAATCTGCACAACTGCAACTGATTTCTCTCCTAAATCTAATGCTGGGAAATAATATCATGTTAATGAATTGCAAATAAATAAATAAAATAAGCAAATGCCTAAGGAGGCTCGTGATATTTACACAGTAAGTGCTTAATGATCACAGTTGACACTGAGTACTAAAAATATGATTAGCCAGCTTTGAGAAGAGGTTATGCAAGGCGGTATCTGCCAAACTGGGCTGGTGGTTGTGGTGGCTAAATTTAGGCTTCAATCCTATGTACACTTACCTGAGAGTAAGCCTCACTAACCATGATGGAATTTACTTTTAAGAAAACAAAAATAGGATTTCATTAATGATAATGTTTCTTGAATTTGAGAAAGGGAATTACTACCTTTGGGGTTTCCTTAAAATTGCCTTTCTACTACCGGTAGAACCTCAATGGCTACTAAATCTATCTTCATTTTTATCTTGCAAATGGCTTTTATTTTAATGATCTTACATATTTTAGTTTTTTGTGGTTGGTGGACCATAACTGTTTTTGTACAATGGTGTTTTGAGTATTGTTGTTATTATTGATTGCAATACATGTACACGGTGCATAACAGATAAAAATGAGCACCAAAGACAAATCTCTGATCCAAGGACCTCGCGTTCTAAATATCAGCAAAGTAGGGAGAGAACAGGAGTTGGGAAGGAAAGGCAGAAGTAAGGATAGCAGGAATGAGCATGAACCAGTGCAGTTACAGGTACTTATGCTTTGTTTCCATTGTGTGTGGCCAGGGTTGAAAATAAGACTGGGAACAAAGTGGGAGCCCTCAGAGTAGGACACTAGAAAGTGAGGCATTCACCTAAATCAGTTTCAGGGAATTAACTTTGCAATGTTCATTTAGGGGAAGCGTATGTGGGCACCATGTTCTTGATTCAGAATTCGAATGGGGATTAAAAAAAAAAAAACTTGTCATCTAATTGTATTATGTTTCCACTTTAGAAAAGAGTAGTGCTGTGGTATATAGCCTCATGGCTGTGATACAGATTCTGTTTGTGCAGAAACTCCCCAATTTACGTCAATTTCCAGAACAGCCTCCTTGAGCTATGCCTTGTGCTATTCCTGTGGGTCTTCCAACCCTCAAGAGCAGCTTTTCACAGGGCAAAGACTAAGAGGCTGTAGCTGGAAGAAGCTGGACAAATCCCCACTGCATGGGCAGAGTTGCAATCATGCATCTCTCTGTTCAACCCCGTGAAATGGTATTGAGCTCAAAATTGTGCCTACAGATGGCACAAGTTTAATTATGTTTGTTTTTATAGTGTCAGAACACATCTGGCAGTCCTATCCGAATTCTTTAATAAATCACAAATTGGATATTTCTAGGTCTATTTTATATGTCTCTTCTAGCTGACACAATATATGTATTGATCAGCTCTCTTCTACAGATTTTTGTCTTATTACTTAACTAAACCTAGGGCTTACGTTGTAACACAGAGAGCTAAGGAATATTGAGTAGGGAGTGAAACATGGTGTATAAAACTTTTTTTCTGACTGAGAGAACTTGCTGATCATTGATTAGCGGTAGTGGAAGGGTGAAACGTTCTTGAGTTTAAACTGTACCACCCTTTATAAGTAGTTATTCCTTCATAGTATGTGAAGGAAAATATTGTCATGCTTTACTTCACTCTTAAACTACACATAACGAAACATGTACTGTATACCCTACATGTAACTGCAGTTTACTAGTAGGAGCCAAAGTCTGTGGTGTCAACTTCTTCAAGTTTCTGTATGGGTCTGCTTTAGTTTTTGTGACTCATAAGAGAAACAGAAAAACTCATGGAGCACAAATACCCCCAATTATGTCAAATGCAAATTATTCTGAAATCATACACTGCTGAGTGTATGATTTGTGCTGTTTACACTAGGGGTGGGAAATCGGGGGTCCTCCAAATGTTCCTGAACTTCCAACTTCCAGCGGTCCCAACTAGTACAGCTAACAAGGGTGATGGGAGTTGTCGTTGGACAGTATCTGGAGGATCACAAGTTGCCAATCTCTGGTCTACAGAGCTCTGGCATTGGATCTTCATGGATTCAGATGGAAATCTTACCAGGAATGGGGGTAGGACTTTTCTGTATGGCAAGCATGTGCTCCACTACTGATCACCTTAAAAGTCACCAGAATATAAATGGCATTGAGATTCATGTTCTTTCTATTATTGGTCTTGAGAAACCCCAGCTTGAAGGGAAAATTTCCTATACAAGTGATTGTGTTGCTGTTGTTCCTTCAAGAAAAAGCAGATTGCAGTAATGTCAACTGGATATTTGAGAATTTAACTTCATTTGAGTATTCAGTTATCTAGTTTACACAGAAAAAAAAACTGGTCCTATTCGCTAATGTTAGTTTATCTGTTTTAGTGGGTAAATAGTGAATTGCATGAAGGTGTCCATAGCATAATAGTTTCGTTAAAGATGCAAAGAAGACGTGCATACAGTTCCTGGGAAGCACAGCAGAATTTTCAGAACATTTTAGGGAATTTCTGTACAGAGACTGTAGGAACGTCTTGTGGAGCAGTTTCCTAATGATGTCAGAGCAGCAGTCATGATGTGATATATGACATCAGTAGTAGGGCATGTAGAAACATAGGTGGGTCAGCTGTGACTGAGGTCTATGTGGGGAACTTGATCATGAAGCTGATCCCTGTATGAAGCAGCTTTTCCAGCTATACGCTCACTGCTTAGGAAGCGTTGATGATAGGATGGCAAAGCCCCTTGTGCAGAGGTTCTCAAGCACTCGACAACCAGCTGGCTGTTGAGCGCTTCAGAAGCTTTGTGCAAGGGACTGACGGGTGAGTGGAGCAGCCTACCTATCCGTCATCTGTTACCAGGTGATTGACAGATGGATTGTCCCAACTACAGGTGAAACTCGAAAAATTAGAATATCGTGGAAAAGTCCATTTATGTAAGCAACTGTTTTCATTAGCTACTGGAGTTTAATATATGAGATAGACTCATGACATGCCAAGCGAAATATGTCAAACCTTTGTTTGTTATAATTGTGATGATTATGGCATACAGCTGATAAAAACCCCAAAGTTGAAATTGTTAAGTTGGGGTTCTCATCAGCTGTATGCCATAATAATCACAATTATAACAAATAAAGGCTTGACATATCTCATATATTAGTTTCACCTTTTAAGTTGAATTACTGAAAGAAATGACCCTTTCTATGATATTCTAATTTTTCGAGTTTCACCTGTATCTGTCACAGTTGGTCTGCTAGGGTGGAAATGTTTCCCCACTCTTATGTTAGACCATAGTTTAGTGTGATGAGAGTAAGCCACAGTGATCCTTTGTTGTTGTTGTTGTTTAGTCATGTCCGACTCTTCGTGACCCCATGGACCAGAGCACGCCAGGCACGCCTGTCTTCCACTGCCTCCCACAGTTTGGTCAGACTCATGTTGGTAGCTTCGAGAACACTGCCCAACCATCTTGTCCTCTGTCGTCCCCTTCTCCTTGTGCCCTCAATCTTTCCCAACATCAGGGTCTTTTCCAGGGAGTCTTCTCTTCTCATGAGGTGGCCAAAGTATTGGAGCCTCAGCTTCAGAATCTGTCCTTCCAGTGAACACTCCGGGCTGATTTCCTTCAGAATGGATAGGTTTGATCTTCTTGCAGTCCATGGGACTCTCAAGAGTCTCCTGCAGCACCATAATTCAAAAGCATCAATTCTTCGGCGATCAGCCTTCTTTATGGTCCAGCTCTCACTTCCATACATTACTACTGGGAAAACCATAGCTTTAACTATACGGACCTTTGTCGGCAAGGTGATGTCTCTGCTTTTTAAGATGCTGTCTAGGTTTGTCATTGCTTTTCTCCCAAGAAGCAGGCGTCTTCTAATTTCGTGACTGCTGTCACCATCTGCAGTGATCATGGAACCCAAGAAAGTGAAATCTCTCACTGCCTCCATTTCTTCCCCTTCTATTTGCCAGGAGGTGATGGGACCAGTGGCCATGATCTTAGTTTTTTTGATGTTGAGGCTCATATAGTTCCCCTCCCTGCCTTCTCTTCAAGCACAGTCACAAAGAGCTCCCACAGCTTGTCATGTTGTCATGATCAATAAACTTTGGATCATGTTAACAATTGTATTTTTGCAACAAACAACGATGAAGCCATGACTGATTGCAGTCACAGTCTTGGAAGAGTTGTACTCGTATGTGATACTTTTTGTATAGTTCAGTACTGAATGACTTTGGGAAATGTGCTGGAGGGCCTGTTCTCTGCCACTTAGATGCATGGATGCAGGTTGTGTTCAACTTACTAAGCCACACAGCTGGTTTTCCATGCTGTGGAAGTCTTGGCAGTTAAACCGGCATTAAATTTTACTTGTTTTTACTGAACTTCTTTAGAAGCCAGCAGCATTGTCATTCGGCTGCATTAAATGCTCATCTTTCATGTTCTTTAATTAAACAGTAAACTGTTGTTATTTTTCTAACAGAAATCTTGGAGCAGAATTCTGAGCAAAAGAATGATGTCTCTGCTCCCAGTTACCTGAATTTGCACAGTTCTTCAGCAAAATCACAGCCAAGAGAACAGGCCATTCAGACTAAAAGTGAACAGCTAAACTGTTCTGATCAGCCAACATCCAGTTTTAGCATTATGCAAACTGCTTGTACCAAAACTTGGCAGCTACATAATCTCACTGTCTCTTGCACTGATGAAAGGTTAAGGTAAGCAAGCTGTTCATTTGAGGCTTTTAAAAGCTCAGGGAAGCATTCAGCATCACACGAAGGTGATCTTTTGCCAGGTCAAGCTTTTTGGCTTCCCCCTATGGAATGATCCCTCCTCTTCCCCATGCACATTGTTCTAGGGGTTCTACTGACCCCACACCAAGCAAATTTTAAAGGCCCATGGGAGAGACGAAGGAGGGAATCCCCATAGTGCATGTGGAAGTCCTTATGTAGAGCTTTTGCTGGCGGAACTTGGTTGAATCCCCACCTTCAGTTTCTTTTATTATCACGGGAGATAACTTCTTAAATAAGCTAACAAGAATTCAGTGGGCAGTTGTAGAAAACTGATGGGATGAGACTGGTGTAAGTACAGTGGTACCTCTAGTTACGAACTTAATTCGATCCGGAGGTCCGTTCCTAACTTGAAACTGTTCTTAACTAGAGGCGTGCTTTCGCTAATGGGACTCTTGCTGCCGCTGCGCCGCCGGCACACGATTTCCGTTCTCATCCTGGGGCAAAGTTCTCAACTTGAGGTAACTCTTCCAGGTTAGTGGAGTTTGTAACCTGAAGCGTTTGTAACCTGAGGCGTTTGTAACTCGAGGTACCACTGTAGTTACACGACGGTTGAGACTCTTTGCAGAGCAGGAACAGGTATGTCATCGGGCAGAAAGGAAGACACATCTGCACATGCTTTGTGCATTTATAGCAAATGGTTCATATAAAACTTTACAAAACAGTGCTGTGGATGTAAATTTAAGAAGCAGCAATTTCTGCATTGCATTTCTTGAAAGTTTTAAAAATCCAGGAACAACTGTGAACGTGTGAAGTGGTATAAAACTGCCACCTGGGTCTTGTACAGAGGCTTTCACCCCCAGACTTATTCCTTCAAACCTATGCCAGGAAATGAACATGGGACCTTCTGGGTGCAATGTGTGTGTTTTACTACACAGCTTTGGTCCTGCCCCTGAATGTAGCAAGTATCTCGTTGAATGAGAAGATTCTTTGTTGAATGAACTGATCAATGAAGTTTTTCTTCCTTTTTTCATTCTAGCTCTACTGAAAAGCAAGGAAGAGAAGTTATGCCTGACAACATGAATCCTTTTCATGTCACTGTAAACCTAGATAAAGAAAAGGATATTGCATTCCTCTTAAAGGAATTGGACGTTCTAAGGGCAAACAATAAAAAGGTACAACGAAATATTCTAAGCCTATTAACCTACTCTAATTTTTCTTTATTGTTTGTTTTGATTGACAAGATATAGCTTTCTTTTGTTGCAGGGATCATTTGATTCACGGTTTGTTAATCTTTGTATATTCTTCTTGTCTGCCTTTTTGTTTTTGTTTTAAAATCAGTGACATCACAGATAGTGCCATCTAGATTCTTTTGCAGTTCTTTTTGGCTCAGATTTGGAAATTTGGAAAGGCTGGCCTTGTTCAGAATCTACCATGATTTAATTAAACACCCTGAATAACCTGGATCAAAGCTGATAGAAAGATACCCCCATGTAACAAAGCAAACTCTTTGGTTTGCATTGGTGGTTAAGAGATCCATTGTACATTAAAAATTGTACATATTTACAATATTTTTTCCAGAACAGTCAATCTATGCAAGGTTTTTTAAGTTATCAGATTAAGCATCCCTCAAACGTGCTTTGTTATACTAACAGCAATCTCTTTTTCATAAATTAAATGGTAAAATCCTCAGTAAATTGTTTTGCAGATATAATCACACTTCATTATCAGAATAATACTGTTAAATTAACCATTACATTTTTTTGTTGCGATAGAAGTGCATTGTGGATTTTAGAATGAAGATAGTAACAAAATAGGTTAGAAATTACAGATGATTATTATTGATCTCAAGTGCTAAAAAATATGTATGCATTGCACTTCTGTTCAAATGCAACATTGTTTTCATTATGAAGGATATATACACTCTGAAGAGAAACCAGTGTGTGGAGACATATTCAAGTTTACTTTTTATCTTTTGCTCAGTTTATTTGAAGTTCCTTGTATGGAGTAATAGAAACCTCTGCTGTACTGTTTATTAGCTCCCTTAACTTTTAAGACCATGCTTTTGCAATGCTGTATGTATGTATATTTATCATTATTATTTATTCCATTTGTAATCCCACCCTTCATCAAGAGATTTCTGAGCATGCCACAAAAAACACCAGTAAAATCATTAAAACACGAGTTTAAAACAACAGGCAAAAATTAACAAAGCACAGGTAAACAACAAATGATGAAATCAATAGCAACAGGCATATTAACTCAATCCTTTCCAAATGTTTTGGCCATGTGGCTTAGTGTGCTTTGTTTGTTGGTTGGTTGGTTGGTTTGCTCTTGTTGTTAATAACCACTTATCTGTGCTGTACAATATGGAATGTTTGATGTAGCACTGGAGCTACCGTTGGGTGGGGTTAGGGATGAGAAAAATCAATTTAATTATGTGGATAATGCTCTGTTACCACCCCTGAATTATGCTGTAGATTAGGGTGAGCAATTCCTGTTCTGGAATTGCTAACCACATCTGAAAACTCAACCAGGCAAATTAGCACACTTTGGGGATCTTGACTTTTTGCTTAAGGCTGCAATATTTTGCACCCTTTCTTGCGGGTAAATTCTGCTCCAAAAACTTCCCTTCTCTAGTCAACATGCTTTAGGATTGTTCTCTTTGTGTGTATGGTAGGTAGGTTAAGAGTTTGTGAAATTAAATCTGGAGTATAGGTTCCTTTCCCTTCGTAACGCATCAGGATGGAAGTGGGCGGCAATTTCATTTTAAAAGTTATTTATATGAAAACAAAAATGTAAGAGTTGTGTTTACGTTGCTCGATGTTTGTTGCGAGAGTCATTTTGTGAGAACGAAATGCATCTCTTTCTTGCAAGTTAATATTGTGCCCGTGCACTTTTATATACCAATAACAATGTCACCGTTTCGACTCTTCAGCTTCAGGACCAGCTGTCTGAAAAAGACAAGGAGCTGAAGACAATAAAGCTGGACTTAGAGCTGCAGGAGAGAGTGGCAGAAGCAAAGATTGCGGAAAAGGCTGCAGGTGCAGTAGATGAGCGTTTAACAGATGGCCATAGGGCTCCTACAGCCCGCTTGGTTGCTATATGACGTGGCCTAATGAACATTAGATGTATTTGCTAAAGGAGGGGTGCTTTGACTTCATTATATGAGGCTGTTTAAAGTTGCTTGGAAAAGAGGTGGCTTTAACATCCTGGTACTGGTATTAGTAAGAGCTTTACCTGTATTCATACTGATTTGGGCATTAAATGAATTGTTAACACCATGTCAATCCAATCACAAAAAGGTTGTTTGTTTTGTTGGAAGGTCCTGAACAAACAAGGGAAATAATGATTACCACGGCCACTACCTTTCAACCAGCAGTTCAAATACCCACTTATTGTTTTAGCTTGTTCAGAGAGATGCTACCACCCCTCCTTCCACACACCTTTGTATGGAGAGCCTCGTGTTTCTCTCAGCTGGAGACCCGAACCTCTGTTTGGTGAGCAGGGAATCCAGGTTTTTAACCAATGAAAGAAATGTTGCTTTAGAGTGATGATAGATCTTTAGCCAGTGGCTTGGTTCACCCATCATACTGAGGCCAAACCACAGTTTCCTGGGAGATGTACCAGTATCAATACAACGCCCAGGATTGGTATCAGGGCCAGACTGCCACCGTCTCTTGGTGAGACGGGCAGTTTAAGGAAGCCCGCTTCTCAACTGATCAAGTTCCCTGCCTCCATCTCGTGCCAGTAATAACAGTAATATCTGTTATCTGGTTTCCTTTCTTTCTCTCCAGCTGTCCAGGTTAGGGAAGCATAATTGACATTTTGACTCCTTTTCTCAACCTCATTCAGCCCTCTGCCCTCCAGTATCCTCCTTTAGTTTTAGCCTCTCCCTGCCCCTATCACCTGCACGACCCTTTCTTCCCAGTCGTCTCCTGCATTCCTTAGAGATGGGGATGGATTCATTAGATGCTGGTCCAACTTGAAGGCTATGTTCTATTTTCTTTAACAAATTGCATATTCGTTTACTCTAAGCCAGGGTCTTGGTGTTAGTTCCTCGTCTTAGAAAACTCTTTTGGCTGTGGCTCACCATGACTATTGGCTAAAGATCCTAAAGTAAATTCCTTGAGTATATGTATGTAATGGTAAACATATGTAGGCAAGGACACTTGGTGACAATGTTATGAAGCTGGTAAGAGGTTTGAAAGAGAAACGGGAATATGGCTTCTTCGCTAGCATGATTGTGAAAATGTTGTAACATTATTAAAGCTCATTCTCAGTAATACACGTAATAGTAGTGGATCTGACTTGGGTAGATATCATTCCCATCTCATTGGCAAAGTGAATGGAAGTGGGTTGGGGAATAGTGTAGAATTTTCAATTGATTGGCTTTCTACAGTGTCAGTAAAGAGATTGATTGATATTACCAACATTTGTAAGATAGGCTAGCCATTCTGAATCACAATGGCAGAACCCTAAATATTCACAACACAAATTAAATACATATTTAAAGTAACCCTAAAGCTCTTTTAACATATATTTTAAAAACTACCATAAAACCCTTACATAGATCGTAGTTACATCTTGATTATCTACCAACTAAACATTTACAGGATGTGAACTGTTTGGATTAAATTCCAAGTTATATGTTTGTTTTGGGGATGTTTGCACAGCGTTTTACTTCTGTGTATATAATAGAGAAATATTTTATTCAGTGTAGACTTTCTTTGCTCATTCAAGCTCATGGAGGAAAACTGGATAAAAAACACATGTGCCATAATCCACCAGGGTGATCTGTGCACAGAAGTGGTATATGTATGGATGGTTCCCTGGGTAAGATCCTGCACACTGTTTATGGAGGATCCCATATCCTGCACTTGAAGGTGGCACATATTGTGTGCTTTGTTGAACTGTATAGATTTTGCTTCTATTTTAAAAAAACAAACTCAAAAGCAGCTTTTTCCTAGATGTATTTGAATTAAGATAGGTTAGTTTGGGTTGTCTTCAAAAGAAGTTAATATGTTGCTGGGATTCACTAGTGTTAATCACTGCAGTTGGTATTAAACTAAGTTTTATTCAGGGTGGACCCACTGAAATTAATGGACCTAACTTAATCATGTTTATTAATTTCAATGTCTACTCTGAGTAAAACCTAGTTGCTTAATACCCATAATTGTGTGCTTTGCTTATCATATTTAGATTCCAGTTTTACATCCAGATACAGCATACAGATGGATGTTTATCTTACATTTGGAATTGTGATAAAATCATGACAGAAGAGTGTGTAATAAAAGGCACTGGGGAAGTGTGTTATAAAACTTTTACCTTGTACTTTGAGAAGGATCTTAAAATAATAAAACTCAAGCTGAAAAGCCCTTGTTAATATGAAACAGGGAGGAAGAGTACAAAATACAGAATGTTGATCCCTATATAATCACTAAAACAATATTTTCATCAACTTATCAAAGCTGTGATGTATTTTTTCTAAATATTATCTATGGCTAACAAACATGTATCTTTGTGTGTGTGTGTGTGTGTGTACGCACACACACGCATTTGAAAGAAACACACATGCAAAAAGTTCCCCCTGGAATTTCCATAGTAGCCAATCAGGCTGTTGACAAAACTGGCTTTGAAATTCGAAAGCAGCTTGCCTTGTTAGTAAGATTCCTGCTTTTTGGTGTTTGAGAAGAGGTTAGTGGGAGAAATAATGCGAGGAAGCAGATGTAGAATTAAAACAGCAAGGAAATACAGCTAGGGTGGAAAATGTGCACACCATCAATGTGGATGTTCATGTTAGCATACAAAGAAAATACGCATAGGTCTGTACCTTGGACCTGTGTTCAAGTCTCATCCCAGCCATCAATTTACTGGATGGTTTTAGATGAGTCCTAGCATTTTATATATCTGGGCAGAAAATGGGAATAATAATATTCAGTCCTTTCACATTTAAAAAGCTGGGTTAAACATTTTTGTATTAGTATACATTTGGTTTTGTACAAAGTTAGACACTGGGTTTGGGAATCTGTGTGCTACATGCCTCTTTAGAAATACTGGGGCATGTTTTAGAAGAAATGGTCAGTTGACCAACTCAGTTCTGTGGCCACTAGAGGCTGCTATTCCTTCTTAGTGTTTAGTTATTTTATTCATTCGTTCGTTTAATTATTTAAAGCATTTTCCTTTGCTCTTCAGCCAAAATGCCTCCCAGAGCAAATTGCAAATTGTCCCTTCCGGACAATCCCTTCAGGATTACAATATAAAAAGACATAGGAAGCTGCCTTGTTTTGAGTCAGGCCATTGACTCAACTCAGTATCGTCTGCACTGTCTGGCATTGTGGGACTTTTACCTGGAGATTGAATATGGGCTTTTGAATGTGAAGTGGATGCTCTCCCAGTGAGGATAAAAGCCAACTTTGGCACTAGTTCTTAGTTCCAAAGTTCTTACAATGACTGGCTGCAATGGAAACAATTCAAGGAGAGAAGAAGCCCAAAGTTGCTGGTTTCTCAGCTGGCCAGAAGCACTGTCCCTGCTTTCTATCTCCTGATGCTGATGGAACCATTGTTGCAAGATGACAATTAGCGTTTCGCAGCTTCCTATAGTTGAAGGGAAAGAGGTATATATGTCAAAGGTGTGAAAGCAGGAATGGAAGGTGGATGGAAGAAGAAGAAACATAACTAGAGAACAAAAATGTTAGGGGAACCCAGAGGCTGAGAAACCACACAAGGTGTCAATATGCCTACTTCTGTAGCAGACTAATGTTAAATGGATGTGTGATTTAAGGAGACAAACAGGCAATCATTAGGATTAGTAGAAACGTTGTGTCATCTGATGCACAAACTATATTTTCTGGTTTCGAAGGAACTGAGATATCCTTGTGACACATAGGTCCACAACATGAAGACTTGCCAAATACCTACAACATGAATGTGTGTGTGTGTGTGTGTGAAAAATAAAATCCATGCAGTCAATATTTTGTGGAAGAAAACTTGAAAACAGATTGATGCTGTAATTTTGATCATTATGTCCAATTAAGAATGAAGCTGTCTGTGGAGTCTTCTGTTAAATCTTCTTAATGTTATGATTTGTCTCTTCACTTAAAAATGTGTGTGGTTTTTATTATTATTACTAGCCTTACATTCTTGAGCATGCAGATAGTCCACTGAAGGCTCGCAGGCTAATTCCTCGAGATGGCACCAGGTTTTAGCCGATGAGTAATATGTTGTACAACAGGGTACATGACTCTCATATCAGATCTAAATCAGTGTTGACCATATCTGAAATAGGAAGGATAGGAACTTGCCTTAGTGAGCTAGTGTGAGGATGAGAGAAACTAAAGCATTTTCAACCTGATCTGAAATGTGCCACTGTTAGATTTTGAATATGCATACATGATAGTTTATCCAGTTCTGTCCCAAGAGTTGCTTTTTTTAGGCCTGAGGATGTGCAGAAGGTGCTTCTGACTGTCCATCCAACCACTTATAATAATAATAATAATAATAATAATAATAATAATAATAATAATATAATTTATTATTTATACCCCGCCCATCTGGCTGGGTTTCCCCAGCCACTCTGGGCGGCTTCCAACAGAATACTAAAATACAATAGTCTATTAAACATTAAAAGCTTCCCTAAACAGGGCTGCCTTCAGATGTCTTCTAAAAGTCTGGTAGTTGTTTTTTTCTTTGACATCTGGTGGGAGGGCGCTCCACAGGGCGGGCGCCACTACCGAGAAGGCCCTCTGCCTGGTTCCCTGTAACTTGGCTTCTCGCAGTGAGGGAACCGCCAGAAGGCCCTTGGCACTGGACCTCAGTGTCCGGGCAGAACGATGGGGGTGGAGACGCTCAAGTTGTGGGGTGTTGACCAGGGAGGAGCAAGAGTGGTTAACACATCTTTATGTGAGGGGGCTGTCCCTTTTGTACTTGTTCTGTTGAAGCTGAGAGGTGCCAGGCTTTTTTTTCCCCAGCAGAAACTGGCCAGAACTGGGAGACTTATGAATGCACAAAACATGACTACCTTCTGCTGAAAAAACACTGGCTAACAGTTTGCTTGATTCAGGCATGGCTAGAAGAAGAGTAGGATTTTGTTAAAATAGAGTAGGCCTTAGTTTAAAAAAACCAGTGCAATGCTTAAGTCTGACTCACTGAAGGCCAAGAGACCAAAGTCCAACTTACTCAAACACTAGCAGGAAAATAATGTTTTCGAGAGCTACTTTATTGTGGTAGCAAAGTGGCTGAGATGCAAACCTAGAAGCTTCTGGCTCACATCTTGCTTCTGCTAGGAATTTAGTCTACGGCCTTAAGCAATCTATGGTCTCTCAGTCCTGCTGTGTACAAGTTGGGAATGACATCCCTTGCAGGGTTGTTGTAACAATTACAAAGATAATATTTGCAAAGCACCCTAAAAGTCTGGTGGTTATAGTTCATAATATAAAATTCTGAATGCAGTCTTTGTTGTTTATAAGATAAACATATGGGACCCAACCAACAGCCCACCTTTCACTGCACAGGAGAGGATATTTTTTATTACTACCGTATTAATGAATATCACTTGTGCGTCAAAATGGCTTCTAAGTGGTTTATGACTATAAAATCAATCTGTGATTAAAAGGCACAATAACATTAAAACATCCTTAATTAAAATATATAATTAAACACATAGCAATTAAAACAGTTTTAAAACAGTTAAAACAATAAAATCACAAGTTCCATTCAGGTGAATGCTTGCCTAAACAGCTGCATTTTCAGGAGCTGGTGGAATGCCCAAACTGACGAGACTTCTTGAATTTCAGCAGAGATGGCTTTTCACAACAGTGGTGCCACCCGTGAAGAAGCCCACCTCCATGTTACAAGCTGATGATCATCAAACATTGGCAAAACTAACTGCTTTTCATTAGCTGATCTTGGTACCCTTAATGGGTAGTAAAGAGGAAGGTGGTTTTTCAGGGAGCCTGGTCCAGAGTTATTTAGGCTTTGTATGTAAGTAGCAGAACCTTCACATTGTCTCAGTAGCTAATAGGCAGCCAGTGCAGATCCCTGGCATATGTGCCCAATAAGGAACAACACTCACCATCCAGGCTGTGGCATTCTGCACTAGCTGCAGCCTCCAGAACAGCCCAACAAAGAGCATGTTGCAGTAGTCCAGGTGTGTGGTTGCCAATGCATGTGTCACAGTGGCCAAGTTTCCCTGTCCATGAAAGGGTGTGATTGATGCACCAACCAAAGCTGATGATAGGCACTCTTTGCCACAGACACCACCTGGGCCTCCATGGGCAAAGATGGGCAGAGCAACGGATATGACTCTTCCATTTGTACTGTAAGCTGCATTCAAACCACAGAGAAGCCATGGATTTCTACAGACATCTCTCTCCATCCAGGCAATTGGAAAGCATTAGAACAGTTCAAGCACGCATTCCAGCATTTAGGAGGGGATGGTGCTATGGCCTAGGCCCTAGGAGAAGGACATGAAGCCATTATAGGCCTTTCTAAAAGCCCCCAGTTAATCCTACCTCTTTTTCTTTGTCTGGTCCACAGTGTGCACCCTTTTCTCTTTACCACCATAAACCATAGGTTCCCCCACCCTCATCGGGTCTGTTTGCCAGACCCTCCAAGTGTCCCTATTTTCCAGGGATGTCCCTGATTTAGAGAAGCCATCCTGGTTTCTGATTTGATCCTGGAATGTCCCAGGTTGCCTTAGGATATCCCTATTTTCATTGGAGAAATGTTGGAGGCTATGGAGTTTTCCGACCCCCGTCTAAAGACAATCCTGTATAAGGAAGTTTTTTTAAATGTTAATGTTATATTTTAATATATGTTGGAAGCAGCCCCGAGTGGCTGGGGCAACCCAGTAAGATGTGTGGGGTATAAATAGTAAAATTATCATTATGGAATAGGATGTCCCTATTTTCATCATAGAGCTGTTGGAGAATATAGTTTCCACTCCCTTATCTCAGTTCCGTCCTTTTCTTTCTTCATTTTCTGTGGTACCTTTCACTCTTACGAATCTGTTCAGTCTTTCGTAATAGTAGAACCTGATGTTATCCAATGATGCTGAAACATAGGAGCTTAAGGGTAGACAAAACGGGGGCACAATCAGCCCCAGAGTATTATGTTTTGGAGGCTTGTTCTGGTAGCTAAATGCCACTTCAGTAAAAACCACCTTAAAAATTTCTGTAGCTGGTTCAACACATGCAATAGGGCAGGGTGTTCCAGGTAAACACAGTCAGGCAGCCAGTTTGTTCATATTTGTTGTTTTATTAAAGTCCTTGGCCGATGGCCATGTTGCCATTAAGAAAATATATTGTCTATGCTAAAAGTCAGATAATCGCTACTGTTTTTATAAAAAAAATTCTATCAGGCAAATAAACCTTAACAATAATTTAACTGTTCGTTCCTCATTTGTATGAAAATGTTGCCTTTTGCTGAGACCTTCAGCAGTTTATCGTGAACCTCAGATGCAGAAAGGAATTAAATGACAATATCCCCCACAAATTTTGAGCAGGCAGAAAACCAGGGTGGAGAGACCATACCACACACAAAAAATAAGGTTATCTCATTTTGCTGAGTAGCACAGAGTAATTTACAGTGTGGAATTCGGGTGTGGGGTGTTGATTCCAAACACCCAGTTTGAGAATCATTCATAACCTGCACAGTTCTGGTGAGATTAAGAGAAAGTAGTACAGTATCTGACATATATACAGCTGTTAAATATGCACTTAAAAGCAGCACCATAATGCTTTAAGTGCCAAGCATTTATAAAACTATAGCCTGGCTGCATCTGTGTTTAATAAATGCAGCTCTCCTAAACAACTAACATTATTGTTTGTCCAGACATTATAAAATAGAGGGCAGCACCATAAATAATTGCCACAAATAACTTGTCTTGAGTTTATGGTTTACTAAATGGTCAGGAGGTGATGGTCAAAACACCAGGAAACATTTTTCAGAGTTGCCTTAATCTGTATTCTGCGTGTATATTCCATATTCCAGTTCTTTTGAAATGCTCCTTTAAATTCCCCTGAAAATTTCTATCATTGTGTCACTCTTCCTTTTTGTCTTTCAATGGGGATTTAAAACTTAGGTGAAATGTGACACACATTACTTTAAATGAAGCGGGAAAAGTTATGATTGTTGTGGTAGTAAACAAGCAACAGTTTGGGCTTGGAGGAGCAAACAATCCAGTTACACACAAGAAATAAGGATTGTTTGCATTGGTAATTCCATATTACCTTAAAAGTGCTCCTTTTTATCTTTCACTGATCAGTAAAGGGAAATATCTACCATTTCATTTAAGCTCAATCGACAGACTTTTTTTAGATGCCATTTATTTTTTCTTTCTTGCATGTCATCCATTAAAGATTAGCTGTGGAAGGTTGGAGCATGGAGAGATTATGAATGACAGAACAACTCCTGTGGAATAATAATCAGTTTTTGATATTTAATGCTGTTTGACTTTTGCAGACACATTTCTTATTAACCTTTGATACAAAGAGAAATCCAGGTTCCTGATATCTCATGGAGAAGATGAATTTGAGATCCTCTTCCAATTAAACTGAAATAAGGCCAATATTGGGCTTTAGCCAAAAGATCTCAACAGTTCCCAACCCTTGTGTTTATAAATCTAAATATGTGTGACATTCTATTTTTAAAAGTATGTAACGAACATAGTTTTAGTAATAATTGAGTCGTAAAATTATTCTTTCTATATACAGTATGTATCTAGCCTTAGTTTTTTTGTAAGATTCATATGTTATGCAAATTCATTTCCTAAACCTTTCATCTGATGGTTTCTTGATAAAGGCAAAGACTTTTAATGCACTATAGGTGTGGTTTAGTTCCACTAAAATCAATCAGAGTTTTGCCATAGCCTTCCGTAAACTTGCTCAACTCGTAGCATTAAGAAATTTGAAACAAGGCAGTGGTTTTGCTTCTCAAGAATTCTGGTAATTCATTTGAAGAATGTGTGAGGTGGGGAGGCCTATTTGTTTTTACTTTTCAGTGTAAAATCATATTCTGTAAATATGGGTACATTTGTAAAATAAACTTGTGTCACAGATGCCAGATAGCATGTTTTGAAGCTATAGAATAATTCTCGGTGACTGAAAGTGCAATCATATACCCCACCTAGGAATAAACCTCATTGAACTCAGTGGGACTTACTTCTGAGTAGACACAGTTAAGATTACACAGCTGGCCATCAATATGCTATGTGTATGAATTATTCAATATAGTTGTTAATTGTGTATGTTCTTGCTAGCAAAATGCCCTTCTGTAGACTCAGAAGTATCCCAGTATCTCCTTTGAGATACTACTTTATTGATGAGAGATATTCATCTGCATACAGTTCAAAATCCCCAAATTTTCGCTGTTTAGCTAAGCAAGGATTTTTGGAATTGCAGCTGCCAGGCAGTAGTGTAGATTCTGAAAAGTCATCTTCACCACTGCAAAAATTATTATTTTGAAAAGGAGGAGGGTGGTTTTCGCACCGGTACAAGGACTGGTTTCAGTAAGAAACTGTAAATGCAGTGGAGATAAACGTATACGTATTCTTATTTGCATGCCTTCTCTTTCATTTTCTTTTTGCGTAGCTGAGTAAATAGGAATGCCACAGTGCAGCGTCTCTTTGCTTGCTGATTGCTAAACAGTTCAGGTTCTTTGGTAAAATCAGTACATTTACAGCACCCAAAATTTAGGAGCTGTTGAGTACCGCAAACTAAATACATACAACAAACACACGGCAACAAGGGTGTCCGCGCATTCTATCTGTGTTTGCACACATTGCTTTATCTACCAAGTCACATTTATATGTAAATGACTTTAAGTCTGTAATTCCTAGTACTGACCTGTCAAAAACTGTTCTACTTCTATTTTATTCAGGCATCTCTCTAATGCTTCTACATTTCCGTTATCCTAATGACGTCAGAACAACATAATAAAAAATGTACTGTGACTTGGGACTATTTCCGTTCATTTTAACAGGACCACAATCTGGCCATTAGAAAATTTTCTGGGATTATCAGTATTTTGCAATATGTTACGTGCACAGTCTGATTAGTACCATATTGTAATGACCCGTACATATATACACAAATTTCTATATGGGCACGGAGAGGATCCAAAGTTGCAACAATTGCTAAACTCCAAAATAAAACCGCACCAAAGAAGTTTCATGTTTTAGGTCTCTTACGTCTTCGTCTTCCCAAGCAATTTTCCTTACTCATTTTTTTATATATATACTCCTTTCCAGGAGATTATTAACAAAACAAAAAATGATTATAAGTAGATTTACCATTAATGAACGAAGAGGAAGAAATGCAAGCAACCCATTACAGGAATCTCAGATTCAAAGGATGGCATGACAGAACAAGCTTTATCTCTCTCCCCCCCCCTCCTCCCCGTCCTTTTAAAATGAGAACAAAAATGGAAAATGTTATTTGTTCTCCATTTTCCACTCCCATGACATATTAACTCTATATAGGCCTGTATAATCTAAAAATATCTTTCAGATTAGAAAAGCTTTATCTTTACTAGAGATGTCCTCAACATAAAAAGTACCCTTTCGTCCCTTCTATTGACCTTTTCGGGTAGAAGACATCTGTGCATATCCATTAGAAGTCCTGTGATCATTCCTTCACCAGCTCTAAGGAAAATCCTAGGTCACCCAGAGTTCAACAGCCCCTAATCCTGAATACTAAATCCAAAATCACAAAACTACTCACAACAGTCGTCTCATTATTGCAGCAAATTTCTTTCTTTCTTCCTTTCTTTTTTTTAACTTACTGAGGATACCTAAGCAACGATTGCAATCAGAACTACTAAGAAAACTTAGAAAATGTACACAATAGAAGGAGGGGGTGGAAATGTGGGAGGGAGCTGCTTCTAAAGATGTTGACATTTTATGTGCCATTTTTTGTTATTTTTAATTTTTCTTGCGGAAAGGAGAAATTGTAGGTGGTATTCTCATTTTGGAAAAAAAGCGGGGGGAATCATACTGGAATTTTTGCAAGAAATAATCTGCAACAATTAAGTCTCAGTGTGGCGTAGTACAGAGTTAAGAGTTCTGTGCATTTTATTTACTTCTTAGCTGCTGGCTGTTTTAAGTCCTTAAAAAGAAAATCCAGACCGTACGAGTTTTGCAAGTGTTTTTTTTTAATATCCCTTTTTTCTGTCGTCAGTTCAGTTTCTATATTTATCCAGATGACCCCTAAGAAATCAGCAAACAGACATCTTTTCTGGGAAATGCCCCCCCCTTCCTCTCACCCACCTCCTCTCCAAGGTTCTGTTGTTTGGAGAATCATGAACCAATGTTTATACTAGCATGATTTCTAACTCTCTCTCTTGCTACTACTGTATTTTAAAGGTAGCTAAAAAGTGTGGCCGAAAGGTTTGCCAACCGAATCAGGTTTAACTAAGAAAATATGTACACTGCTTTGACTCAGTAAACTCATACTCCGAATGGTTCAGCTTCTTCATATTTGCTCTATCCTATATTAGAAAACAATTAGCTTACTAAACAAATTTGAGCATTTGGGGGAAAAGATCTACTTTGAGTCTCTCTCATTTGACTAAGAATTACAGGATATTTGATAAGCTTGTTTAAAAATGGACATATCCAAATATTATCGTAAACACCCAATGATTTGTTTTACCTGCAATATAAGTATTTTACTTAGTTGGCTTACATAGTAGCTAATAATATTTGTTAATGTAATTTAACTGCTGTGAACCTTTACTGAACAAATATTGAAATTTATACAAGTCAAAGAATGAGGATCTCTAATGACTTTTGTAAAGACTTCCGTTTAATAGTTAAAAGAGAAAAGTTTATATGACATAGCCAATGTAATTAACAGCAGGTTTTACATTTAATAAAAAGAAAGAAGCATATGTATTTGCCTTATTCATTCCAGCATAATTTGCATTACAGTTATGGGTATTTAATGAGCAAATTCCAGCTAAAATGCTATGTTGATTTTCTAAGTGAACTTTGAAATAGCTATGTACCTTACAAAAACTGCCTGTTTACAGTTATTATCTATCTTAAAACTACAAGTCTGTTAGACTTGATGGATTGGGGACAATTATATTTCTGGAGGGGGAAATCATTTTCGTAGGCTGGGTATTGAGTTTGCCTCCGTTATTCCAGGTGTAAGATGCAAATTCTGATATAGTAATCTTGTTACAAATAACCTAAAATACATTTTAATAATTGGGAAATTTATGTTTCTATCATTTATGAAGCAAAATGCACTCGTGTTGATTTGTTTGAACTGTTGAGTTGTAGTCACGCTCAACACTTGCATTGAAATCAATGGGCTTAAGTGTGCTTAACTTTGGCCAATTCCTTATCTCCCTCCCCTCACTTTGCATATCATTAGCCCCTGACACTGAATGCACATTGACTTCAATAAGCTTCACATTTCAATTAAAATGTCGTTTTTTAAAAAAAGAAAAAACTTAAGCATACTAGGCTTGGCTGAAATATTGTTGCCAAGGTAAACCTTGGTGTTCCAGGAAATAACAAAGGTGACTTTGGAACAAGAGTCCTAAAAGTCCTTGCCAGTAGTTCCACTGAAGTACGATATCCTACCCAGAAATATTCATAGCAGGTCACTTTTTTTTTCCTTCCAGAGTTCTCTATCGGACAACTCGGAAGCAGGTTACCTATTTGACTGCCTCACCCCATCAGCTGCACTGCCCCAATGCACCTGTGGAGCGCTCCTGTATTAGAAAGTGGGCTTTTATTGTTGCAGCTCCAGCCTCCCTGGAGTCAATCAGCAGCCAAAATTAGACTGGTGCCTAGAGTCATGATGTTTAGGCATGTACTGAAAACCTTCTTGTCTAAGAAATCTTTACCTGAGGTGTAACCTAGTCATTTAATTGCAAATCTGCAGAAATGGTTTTAAAGGGTTGGATTCAACTAATGGGACCCACAAGCAGAAGTCCACACAAGGACTTCTCCTAGTGCAATGGGGCCTTCCCCACCCCTCCCTCCCCACACGTGCCCCTTGCACCCCCTTAAACTGGCTCTGGACAGGGTTGGGATTTTATAGGTTTTGGAGTTTGCTGAAGTGATTTTATTTTTCTAGAGGTTGTGCTTCTGTGCTTTATTCTATTTTTATATTGTGCGTTGCTTCGGCAACTTCATGCCGTGGGGTGGTTTATTAATGCATCAAATAAATAAAATTAATGAAAGTGATGCCAGCTTTCACCGAAAGTTCGCAATGCCCGTGATTTAAAGGAACTGATTCACATGTACAAAAGGTTTGCTGGGGCAGCTCCATTGAAACTGTGGTCTTTGTGATCACTTCTTGTGTCTTCAGTAAGCTATCCTGTCCCATTTGGTGCTCAGAGCTGTGAACAGACTTCTTAACACTGAAGTCCATACTTCTATTTACTTTCTCTGATACTAGACTTAAATCAGCATCTCTGTAATGTCAAACCAGGTTTTAGATTTTGCTTGGTCTCCAGTGCATGGACTCAACAGCTTGCCCCTCTTCTTAGTGATACTCTTTTTAATATACTCACTGCTTCCCTCTGCCTAGGCTTAACATATCTAATTTATTTTTCCCTACCCTTTTATGATTTGACTTCTAGACCCTTTATCTCAGTAACTCTCCAGCTTGTCAAAGTCCTTGAACTTAGTGCTCCAAAGTGAATAAAGTATTCTGTGTGTGGTCTTACCAGTGCTGAGTCGCATGGCAACGTTAGTTTTGAGTCTTAGCCATAGCGCTTGCATTGAGGGAACTTATTTATCTGTTACATTTTGCATTCCATCTTTCTCCAATGAGATCACAATGACAGGTGTTTTCTTACCACCACATTTGTATGAGATAGGTTAGGCCATGGGTAGGCAAACTAAGGCCCGGGGGCCGGATGCGGCCCAATCGCCTTCTAAATCCGCCCCATGGACGGTCCAGGAATCAGCGTATTTTTACATGAGTAGAATGTGTCCTTTTATTTAAAATACATCTCTGGGTTATTTGTGGGGCATAGGAATTTGTTCCTTTTTTCCTCCCTTCAAAATATAGTCCGGCCCCCCACAAGGTCTTTTCAGCCCCCTGCTGAAAAAGTTTGCTGACCCCTGCCATATAGTATTATACCATCATAGTTTCTGTTCACACCTCCAAAATCAGCCCATAGAAGTGCAACAGGAGTAGAGAAATTTAGTGCAATGAGCTCACAGAAGGCATATTCTTTTTCCAGTTGTTATCAGAAATAAGTGATGGGGGTGGAGAGAGTGGTGTTGGTAGCAGCAGCATGTCTTGTTTGACAGCAAGAGGGATGCAGCATGTGCTTCAAAAAAAAACCACACACTTCATTTGGGTGTCTCAGTCCTCTAGACAGGCCTACAGCAATAATCTCCAGCCTTTTCAGACCTGGGACACACTGTTAACTCAAACATATATTTGGGAACCCATATCTTAATTTTTTTTAATCATATATGTAAAGCCTTTAGCAACTTGAGACCAGTTTACCTATGAAACCGCCTTACCCCATGTATGCCCGCTCAACCACTTTGATCTGAAGAACTGGCATTGCTACAGGTGCCACATCCTAGCCCTTCCACATTTGTAAGAAATTGATCTTTAATATGGCAGCACCTACATTTTACAACTCCCTGCCTGTTGACATAAGGCAGGCGGCTTCACCGTATTCTTTTTGGCGCCAGCCAGAAACGCTTTTTGTTTGCCTGCCCAGATGTGTAGAATGTCGGTGTGTATTTTAATCTGATTTTGCTTCATTGTGCATTTTAATTTATTTATTTTTTGTTAAATGTTTTAAACAGTTGCTTTTGACTCTTTTCGCTGGTGATGTTATTGTTTCATTTGCTTGGAGGCTTTTTGCAATCAAGCGGCGTACAAACTTTTATGAAATGAAATAAAGGTATTTGTATGGTTGGTAGTGCTACTGCTTCAACTCACCTTAGATCAGACCGATGAAGGCCAGTAGCCTAGACTCTCTGAATTGTGTCCACGGGTTAGTAAAATTAATTTGGAAAATTATTTTTTGTCCAGACGAACGTTTGGGAATTTATGGAAATCCGTTCCAGTTGTGGGTCAGAAAGGCACCCCCTTCCCAGTTGAACGTCTTGCACCAACTGAAGACTTTTTTATTTTAGCAAGGCATTTTCACTGAATTCTGATCCCATAGTTTTAACTTACTTTTATCTTGTTTTATTGAGTTATACACTGCTTAGAGACAGATGTAATTAAAAGGTGTATGAATTGTTGAAAGAAAGAAAGAAAGAAAGAAAGAAAGAAAGAAAGAAAGATGATAGATAGATAGATAGATAGATAGATAGATAGATAAATGGATAAATAGATAAATAGATAAGATTAGATTAGGCACCAGATTTAGCCAGTGCTTTTTTTCTGGGGGGACGCAGGGGTACACATACCCCTAAACATTTTGTGAATCTAAGTTTGACCTCATTGAGGGGCAGTATTTCAGTATGAGTAGGAAAATGAGAGTACCCCTAAACATTTTTTTAGAAAAAAAGCACTGGATTTAGCTGTGTGGAGTGAAAAGCCATTAGTCTGGACGATTACAAGCTTGCTCTAAATTAGTGAAAAATGCACCTTGCTTTCAGTATGTTCAAGGAATCACAGGACACACAAACACAAACAAAAAGGTAAAACCTGCATGTTTGTTTCTGTCCTACTTACACGTTTAAAACTCTTGCTTTATTGTAGCTCTAGTAGAAGAGATTCATTGTGCACAGCGAGAGCGCGATGAGGCTGCCATGGCTAGGCTGAAGCTTCCCAACGAAGAGAGAGAGGATGCATGTAAACGAATGAAACTCTTGGAACAATCTTTTGAAACGTACGTACGTAATTGGCTGCCATATGTAAAACTTACTGCTACTTGATCAAATGCCTTGGGCAAGAACTCTGCTGGACCTGACTCCTTTTTCCCACGTGACAAACATGCATGTCTGAATTCACTCTTTTTCACTCTCCCCACCCCCCATTTACTTCTTCAGCCTCTTATCCTTGGCCATCGCAGGTCTTGTCAGCCTTGGAGGCAAAGATTGTTGACTTAATACAGCTATAGTCTTATACCTTATTACTAGCCCACCAAGTCTTCATTAATGCTATATACCATACTTTTCCATGTATAAGACTAGGGTTTTTTTACTTTAAAATAAGGTTAAAAATCTGGGGGCGTCTTATACACAATAGTGCATATGCCCATTTTCTGAATTTGAGGTCCCCAAAAGTAGGGGGCATCTTATACATGGGGGCATCTTATACAAGGAAAAATACGGTATATCTCAGGCATAGGCAAACTCGGCCCTCCAGATGTTTTGGGACTTCAATTCCCATCATCCCTGACCACTGGTCCTGTTAGCTAGGAATGATGGGAGCTGTAGTCCCAAAACATCTGGAGGGCCGAGTTTGCCTATGCCTGGTATATCTGTTCCCTGATACAAACTAGGGAGAAATTCAGCATCACACTAAGGTAATAATTCAGTCAAGGCAAGCATTTTGGCTAACAAGACAGAACGACACACACACCTCCCTCATTCTGTACTGGGCAGTCTCCTGACCTCCCCCCCCCCCGCAATATCAGGACGGGGGGCGTAGGCCGCATTGCACAAGAGGAAACCTCTGAGGAGCTTGTTAGTTGCATCCCACCCTGAATCCTGTATCTGGGAGACAGGAGAAAGTACTTGCCGGTTTCTTGGCAACCATATGACAGGTTTCCTAGATTAGTGAGGTAGCAGCTCAGAGGCCCTCATGGGGGTTGGAGGAGGAGGAGTTTGTGAAGTGCCCCACCGGCTCTCTTAAACGTTGGGTGCTCCTGTTGTTAGCGCATCAATGAGAGTTTTATTTTTTGCTACACTGGGAGATAGTCTTGAACAGGCCATTGGCTTTATTTGTCGCAGTTTTAATTATTGATTTCAGGTCACAGTTTTGCTCCCGAGACAGAAAACAAGGTGAATCGCCATGGATATAGAGAGAAAAGTCCAGTATTGATTTTATTCAGCAATAAATCAAGGAAGTGTGACATTTCATGCAAGGGTCCAGTGCTTGGACTACAGGGCTGTCGGTCTGAAGTTTCCCTATATAGAAAATCAATCAAACCTTTAAGGCCAGTAGATGATTTTCATCAGAAAAAAGCAAAACCCACCTGCTTATTAAGGAGTAGTAATCAAAGCATGTATCCCTCTTCTCCCTGCACCTTCTGCATTGCAAAAGCATTTCTTATATTACTTTAAAATAGAATTATTTCTATGGACCATACCCAACTGGGTCATGCTTCGAAAATTCACTGCTACCGATGAACTTAAGGGCCTAACTTACGTCAATTTATTTCAGTGGGTTTACTCAGTGTATGACTTACCGTATTTTTCGCTCCATAAGACATTTTTCCCTCTTAAAAAGGAAGGGAAAATGTCTGTGCGTCCTATGGAACAAAGGTTCTGCCCCCCCCCCCCCCGCGCTCCGCCTCGGCGGCGCCTTGCAAAAGCAGAGAGAGCTGTCGGCAGTGGCTTGGGGGGGAGAAGAAAAGCCTGGGCTGCTCTTCCTCTCTCCCCCCCCTCGCTGCATCCCTCCACTGCTCCCCGCTTCTCGCTGAATGCGGCGGAGGCGGGGGGCGGTGGAGTGATGCTGCTGGTTGCTCCCCGCCAACCCTATTCGCCAAAGCAGGCTTGTTTTTGCGATCAGGGTTGGGCAGGGAAGAACCAGCAGCATAGCTCTGCCGCCGCTACCAGCCTTTTAGAGGAGGAAAACCAGAAGAAGAAGAAAAATTCTGGTTTTCCTCCTCTAAAAACGAGGTGCGCCCTATAGTCCAGTGCGCCCTATGGAGCAAAAAATACGGTAGTTGGATATGAGCTCTGTGCTTGTTTTGTTCTACTGCATAAACAAAATGCAAAAGATGGAGCTGTTGCAGGTGGTACATCAACCATCAGTATCGTTCCTGTTAGTGGTTATACAATCACAGCTTTGTATTGGCTCCTGCTGTAATTTCTGCTAAATGTGTTCCAGCTCCAAAGTCAATCAAAAATTGAATGGACAATATGAAAAGTTAGGAACTCAAATTCACCTTTTCCATCAGCCTTTGAAACCGTGTCCAGAAACATTATTGTCAAAGTTGCCCATGTATCTATACTTATTATTGTCCAAACAGCAATACAGCACCCAGTGAGCCAGCCTATCTTGATTACTCACCCCTCCCCTGCTAACAGGAGCCCATATACCAGCATTCAGAGATCCTCTTCAGAGGCAGATAAAGGGGCAAACTGCAAACTTTTTGTACATTGGCTTTTTTTCTATTCTTTTTTTAACTATCCTGGTAACACATGTAAATTGATTTTTAGAGGTTATTTATATTTATCCCTCTTTTTAAAAAAAAAAAAAAAAAGTGGGTTCATTACATTGTGTGAAACGCTGGTTCAATCAAATTAACAACGTGTAGAGAGCGATTCTTGTATAACCTGTTTAACTGTGTTATGACTTAATTCCAGCATTTGTCTTGTTAAAATGGGGTGGGATCCAGTTAGTGCAAACTCATTAGTTTTCTTTCTGCAGCTATGCAGAATGGTCTTGACAGAGCTGTAAATCTACTAACAACCATTTTTCGGTAAAAGTGGGGCTGTTCAAGAATGGATGGACGGAGACCTTTAATGGCTTAGCTTTGCACACACATTTCAGCTGGGCTGAAAGAGTTTTGAAAATAAAGTTCTTTCTCATTTTCTGACCCGCTGAGAAGCAGAAAACATAGTAAGGCAACCTCATCCTCCTTTCCATCGCTTTGGGCTGCAATCCTACACAAACCTACTTGGAAGTAAGTGCCATTAAAGGCAGTGAGACTTCCAAGTAAATATGTTTAGGATTGGAGTGCTGGTGTTTGCATTCTTTTATTTATTTATTTTTTTGGGGGTGCATTAAACAAAATTAAAATATATAAATTTCTGGTGAAAGTTGTGGGTCCAGAAATAAATAAATAAATAAATAAAATAAAATAAATAAATAAGAGCATCTGTGCTCCTGTCGCTGGGGAACTTTCTTCATCTAAGCACATATGAACAATTGATCCTTGTAGTCATATATAGCAGTAAACATTAATAACTTAACATTCTGAAGTCGGTACCTGAAGATATGGAGTATTATTGAAAGATGGAATCGAGCCGGTGGCACTTTAATATGTTCCGTGTCATGGTTGACTCTAAAGACTAGTAGAATGAAATTACTTGAGGTTCTAAAGATTTAAAAAGCGAACTCATTTTGCTGCACTAAGGAAATGCTACTGATCAGGCTTTCTGTGTCCCTTTTTCCTAGGCTAGAAAATATTAACCCTGAAGAAAATGACATGGTAAGCCATTCTCTGAGGAGATTTCTTGATGTCAGTCTTATATCTTAGAGGCTTAAGTTCAATTGAGTGGGTTTCAGGAACTAAGATGTGGGGGGGAAGAAGAATTGACACACTAATAATGTACATCTTTGCTGCAGTATGAAAATTCAATAACTTCACTCAGTCAATTTACAATTCACATGTGCCTATTAATTAAAACCCCATATTAAATAAAATATATTAAAACTTCATGTCTGACTAACATAAAATGCTGTTGGTAGACATTACAGGAATTACTGAACAGAATAAACAATGCAGACACCGGGATGGCGATATGGAGGAGTGGAGCTGAAATTGTCGATCGAATATACAGGACCCAGGAACGGAAAAAGAAAATAATAGCTGAAGAAATGAATGCAGTGATAGAAGAGCGAGATGCTGCATTGGCTCAAGTAAGTCCACATTATTTTATAAAAGGATTTGTCGGCAGATACCCACTCACCCCCTTCTCTTCACGGCCAGGAAAAATGGAATTGCTTTCCTGTTTTAAGGTTTTAACTTTTTAAGAGAAAAGTTCATTGTGCTGAAAACCACCCCAGGAAATTATTGTTGTCAGTGTAGTGAAATAAGAATAATATAAAAAGGAGATGTCCTATTCTTTTCTAAGCCACTGTTCAGAATAATAACGCATGAGATAATTAAAGTAAGGTGGTAAGAAAAAAATAGGGGAAACAGAAACCTTGATCACACAGGAAGCTAAGATTTAAATCCAAGATGGGAAGCTGAGGTGGGAAATTTTAAGGGATAAAATGACATTTAACACAGAAAAGTGTAAAGAAATACAGGCCGAGATGAAGGGGACTAAAAAACCACAACTGTATGTGTAAAAACGAATGTATAAATACATTACATGAGGAAGGAGCTTAGGTTCAAGTGCTGTTGGGAGAGACTTGGGTTTTAGAGGAGATCATGGTATAAATGTGAATCAGCAAGGCAAAGGCATTTGTCATTCTCTCCCCCACCCCCAATGTTGCTTTACTGAAGAATGGGGCCTATTTGCCTGTGATTCCCTCCATTCCAGTGTGAAATGGGATGGATAGGGCACTCATCATTGATGAATATTTCACATTAATTTTATGAGGCATAGAAGTGAATAGGTTTGTCACAAGATCCTATGGGGCAGTGGCGCCGGGATATAGGTAGACTTGGATTCAGAGCAACTATTCCACAATTTGAAAGGCTTCCATTTATGGAAGAATTGGTGGTGATTCATCAGAGGCTCACGGACGTGGGAGGGGAGACGGTTTTCATTGATTTCACCAACCACTTCCTATGCAACTTCCCATGCTGTTTAAGAGGGTTCTCCGACTTTCAAGGATCAGGTTTACAGGGCACATGGCGGTGCAGGAGAAGAGAGAATAGACAAACAATGCCTGCATTCTTTGAGTAGAACGCCACACACAGGATCTCTGGATCCAATCCTCTGTTTGCAGGATATTCTCAGTTTTGGGGGCTGGTGGGGCTGGGCTTGGCTATTCCAGAAATTGCTCACAGGGAAGAGGGACTATGGTGTGCAACAGCTGGCCGGCCAAGCCAAGCCCTCCTGAAGTACATGATCTTGCAATCTGATTGGAGGGAAATGATTTGATGGGACCACTGGGGCTTGCACTGGCAAATGGGTGCGGGAAGCAGGATGCACTGAGAAAGAAGGATTGGCAACACTGGAACAGGACAGGGGCATATGAGAATCACGGGATGACAGCTATGATTCGCAGAGCCCCGAGGAGAAGAATTGTGGACAGGAGAAAGGACTACACACAATTGCTGAGAAATCTCTTCTCTGAAATGAGGCATCTACTAAAGCCTAGTAGTGTGGTGCCTGTGGCATCTACAGAAGTTCTCAGTAAATATCTCATCAGAAATCTACCGGGCAAAGGCTCCCACTGAAGGAAGGGGGTGGAAGCAATTTTCTGCTTCTGCAACTCCCCCAACCTCCCAATGATCCGGATGGGGTCCCCCAACCCCCCATAGTAGGTTTTCGAGGGCCTGGAGTTACAGAGAAAGAATAGAACAAAATTATTCTCTCTGAGAACCTAAAGTCATCTGCTGTAAGTCATAGACTTACAAGTTCAAGGTAGAGAAAAATAAGTACTTCATAAAATGCTTAATTAACTTATAGGACTCATTACCGCAGGATGTGATGGGTATTAGTCTTTATCAGCTGTATTGGGGACTGTTTTTGATTGTTACATGATGGAATCATCATGTTCGGAGATAGTGACTGCATTTGGACATACACAAAGCTACGGTTTGATGAACAAGCCTGTCCTCCTCCTTGGCTTACCGGTATGTACTTCTAGCCAGGAAGAAGAGTTCTGAAACTTTTGCATCCACCTTTTCAGCTAACTTATTTGTCATGTCTTCCAACCCTAACAAATTGTGGATAACATTAACAATGGTTAGTTTCCAGCCAACCAGTTTAAAATCATGGGTTTTGGGAGTGTTTTTTAAGCTGGCTTATTTATGTTAAATGTAGTTAATGTTAACTAGAGTTCTGGGTCTAGATGAAATTCCAGGCTGTGATTAATTAAAAATGGAAGGGAAAGATTTTCAACTCCTCTTCCCAGTTATTCATGCCTTACTAAACCATAGTTTAACATGATTTCTGAACACAGCCAGTATAGTCTGATAGTTAGGTAGGGATAACCTTAGTCTTCATATCTTGCTTGTAAGCTTTCAGAGATATTTGGCTGGCCACTGAGTGGATAAAGAATGTTGACTTTGGTCTGATCCAGTATCTGGCTTGGAGCCAAAGAACCTACGATGCACTCTGTCAGTGGAAGATACTTCTGCTCATTGAGTAGATGGGGAGATGCTGTTGAACTTGGTTGTAGCCTCTGCAAGGAGCCCCTGATGAGGGTCAGGTATACCTTTGCAGGGACAGATATGTGGGAGAAAACCAGCAGTACCTCTCCATGTATCTTTGGATTCAAGACTACCTTCTTGTGTTGTTTTGAATTCTCTGAAGACTTACTGCTACTGTGATCCACATTTTCGCTTAATGACTGAAAATGAAATGCGTTAGTAGTTGCTTTCTGTTCCTCTAGTCTAGTTCACCCATCAGAATATACTTATAACTTAAATTGCAGAATGATTTGCCTCTGGGAAATGCAGTAGAATATTTTATTTTGAACTGCTTTTTACACGCTGTATTTTTTAATACAGACCACTAAAAGTAAGAGAGAAGATGACCACCCAAGAAGAGGGGATTGCTATATTTGGTTGGTAACAGCTTTGGTTTGTTCAGCCTTTCTGGTCACAATATGCTTTCCAACAAGATGTATCTGACTACTAGGTCTTAAGCAACTTGGACTCTCAACTGTGGGTGCGAATTGTGAATCTCTTTTGAGCTGAAAGACACAGTCCAAAATATTAAATACAGTCTTAATAGTAAAGGCCATTAATCCAGAGCGTTTTCTTGGCACTGTTCTCCTGGCACCTGATTTGTACATTTGTCAGTATAGCACACTGGAAGTTTCAAGGAGATAGTGCAGGCCATAAATGCCTTTTTTATCTTAAGTATACTGCACTCCAAATATTTGATTCCAAGCAGTACTGTTCTACCTGATACGCATTACACTTAAGCGCAATGCATTTTTATGGACTTCTCAGTGGTAGCAGTGGCTGCCAATGATAACTTTTATTGCATCAGACCTGTCAGAATTTCACTATTAGATTGTTTATCTGTATCTCTTCCCTGCACACACACCATTTATTCTCTGGTTGCTCTTTAGAGAGTGTGCTGTATAATAATTTTTAGCTACTTTGCTTTAATGCTGTCTCACAAGTGACCTGCAAAGTGAATAAAAAGAAGGATTCTCGTCTTGACGTAAGGAAAGGATTAAGCTGTCGCTGATCCTTCAATGTGCTGACATTGAGATGAATGGTTGTGAACTGGCTGAGTTATTGGTGGATCGTTACCCTTAACTGCGGAAAAATATTTCTGTTCTTGGTTTGGGTTTTCGTTTTGTTTTCATTTAGGAACTGAATTTACAAAATAATGCTTCTCCATTCACACTGCACAAGAAATAAGATTTTCACAAGAATTCATGAGACTGAACCAAAGTGGAATCCCATCTATACTGTTTGGTTGTTGTTGTTTTTAAAAAAAAGATAAATAGGCGACCATTGCCTGTGAAAGCATAAGCATTGTGGAGATTTAGAGAAGATTGGATTATGGAAGCTATGTGAAAGCCTCTTCTAGTTATAAGCATAAGTATCTGATTTAGGGTCAGATTGGATGGTGCCTTTTTCATATCCATCCCATATAGCTGGTGGCGTATGAGAGTCTGACAAGCCTGCCATCTCAGGATGCTTATCGCAGTTCATTCCTGGATTTTACTTGAAATATCGGCCATGCAGAATGAGACTCTCTGAGTTGGATTTTATGCACATAGGTCCTATTAACTCTTGAATAGTTTTGTCACTTGTGCATCTAATGACAGTGGAGGTGGGGCCAGTACACTAGGAAGGTTGGTAGGCAAGGTGTGCTCTTTCTTACTACCAGGCGTATGGGATAGATGCAGGCACAGGTCCGGCCTGTAATCTGGAGATAGGTAATGCACAAGCTGAAAACCTGCAATGACTTTCATGTGGGTCTCATGTTCCTACACAGTGCAGCATGTTTAAATAAAAGTGCATTTTACTGTATTATTCAATAGTTTCTTGACCCCTGGTAGCTCTTCATGGGTTATTCAGCTATAACCCCACCCTTCCCTTATTTGGAAACCAGTTGTACTTACTGTTTTCTTGCATGTACTGGATAAGTCCTATTGAGTGATTTACCCTGACCAGTAAATGGCTGTTGAGTCACTTAGTATAGGTTAAAGCTATTACAAGTTTGTACTAGAACCTGTAGCCAAGGTAGCCTACTGTGGATCAAAGGATATATAACATCCTTCTGCTCAGTTCTAGGCATCCTTCTGGCGCCTTCTGCTCAGTTCTAGGCCCCGTGTAACCTTGGAAGTAATGCAGCTTTAACATTAGTTTGGGTTCAGCAGGCAATGAAATTAATAGTTGCTGTATAGTAATACAACTTGTGTGTCTTCTGTGAGCAAACAGTTATACTTTACTGTCTGTATTTGAACTAGCCTCTCAGGTATAGTATGGCATCACATTGTTATATAATGCAGTTAAGTTTTTAATTAACCTATAATAAACATGTGGCTATGCATTTAAGGGTTTTTAATTAGATTTTCCTTCAAACTTCACTCTGCTTGTGTTTTCTTGATGGAATGGGTAGTGAAAATTCTGACAGTCCCAGATATATGTGAGCACATTTGTCTTAACAGAGCGATAGGCATTATCCCCACTGGGTTGAATGGTACATGTGTGTATAATCTGAGATCATTCACTAGATTGCTGAGCAAATATGCAAACTACTTTTTCTCTGTGCGAAAACAAATAAAATGGTATAAACTCAAATATTTGATACTACTTTTCGTATGTATTTTCAAGTGAATAAAAAACAAACAACTAAAGCATAACTAAACATTGACAGCAGTCTTTCTTCTAACTCTTGGCCCCTTCAGAGAGGAAAACCCAACAACCATTTACTCTCATTTTCCAAGATTATATTTGTTAGCCAAGAGATAGGGATTTTTCTTATTTTAAAAAAAATCTCTTCTCTTTGCAGAGAAAACAGTTTGTGCATGAATGGGGGACAGAGACTTCATTCAGACATCATACTAAACCATGGTTTATTATGCCAGGTTGTGTCTAGTCAAAATCACAGTTCAGCATTGCCTGAACCCTAAACTGCAGCTAATTTTAACCATGGTTTGTTTGAATCAAACCAGCTTTATAGCCCACACTTTAAAGTAGGCTTGATTCAAACAAATCAAACCATGGTTAAGATTAATCACAATTTGTTTGGTCTGGGTGATACAAGGAGCTATGATTTATCAAAAATGGAGGCAAAAGCTTTTGAACATTTGCAACCACACAGGGAGTGTCCAAACCTAGGGGAAGGCCAGGTTCCTTCCCATCATCATAAACTGTTATTGGACATGACATTTGAGCACGTATCCCTCCCAGATTTGTAATTAATATATGTTGTTGGTGGCTCTGTTCAGCAGGTTTGGGTGTGTAGGTGCATGAATGTGGAAGTCTTTGTATGGAAATGTCCTCAACTTGCCATTAACATATTTTCCTTCTGTTGAGCAGCGGAGTCTGAGCATTTCGGCTCTAATTAAATGTTAACGTTAACAGCTTGGGTTCTTAATAAAAGTATTGCCAGTAGTGGGCAGTATGATGAAATATCTCAGAGCTGCTGCTGGACCTTTGCCATTTACACCTTCTGGACAGGAATGTTTAGCATGAGAGAGGCTTGGCAGCCGAAACTAGGTAACTGAGGAAGGGACAGTGAGTTTTCTCTTATATGTTTGGGGGCAGGGAAGTAGCTATTTTTAAGTTGCAAGAGGGGCTTTGAACGCTGGGTGTGAGTTCTGTTCTCTCTGCCTTTTATAGCTGTAATTATGGGTACAGTCTCGCAAAAGGGCCAAGGATGTAGAATTCATTGCTGTTGAAGAGAGAGAGAGAAAGGAATCATTTTATGGCCAGTGTGGCACTGTCTGTTTAATACTCGGCACTGAAGCAATAACGTAATTGGCAAGCAAACCTGGTTTTCCGGCTCTGAATAGTTTGATCACATCCTGCTCTGCAGGAACATGCTTATGACTGTTCATGAACAGAATTGGCACGCGCCCAATTGCTCATCTGAAACGAGCCAAAGGCCGTTTCTTCTGTTCGTGGCACCACTTGGCACAGGGCTTGCTGCTGTTCAATAGCCGGGAGCACAGAGATTTAGAAGCAGCACACTTGACTGCCCATCTTTATTGATTCCAGCTAGTCGTTGATAAATCAGTAAGCATCAATAGGCCTCCCGAGTCTGCTTTAGAGCAGCCTTTTCTGCACTTCAGTTTACCAAATGGAAGCACTGAAATCACTCTCTCCTTTTTCCCCCCCTTTCCTTTTGCGATGCAGAAAGCATTCAAGCATTCTTGCCACAGGCAAGCAAACATTTCTCATGTAAGAACTACACCTGTGAGGTACAGCAAGGTGATTTTTTTTCCTTTTAATAAAGTTGTTAGATGCAAAAGGGTAAAAGAAAAAGAGTTTGCTTCATCTGGATTTAGGAATCTGTGTGCCCCAGAATGCTGCATTACTGTTCTCTGAAATGATTTATGATTTTTAAAAAATGAAACCTTGTGTTGTTAAAACTCAACATTTGAAAGGGTATTATTGGGAGCCAGCACATTGTGGTGGTCAGAGCAGGAATAGCCAACAAGGTGCCCTTCAGATGTTGCAGACTACAATTTCCATAATCCTGTGCCATAATGTCCGTGCCTCAGGTTGATTGTAGTTGAGGTCCGCAACATGCTGAGGGTATGATATTGGCTACCCCTGCATGATAGTTTCAGGCTACAGCTGTGGAGATCAGTCTTCAAATCCCCACTCAGCCATGAGGCCCTCTGGAGTACATAAGAAGAGCCTGCTAGATCAGGCCAATGGCCCTTCTAGTCCAGCATCCTGTTCTCACTGTGGCCAACCAGATGCCTATGGGAAACCATTGAGTAACCTTTGGACAGTCCCTGTCTTTCAAACTAACTTAGCTCACATAGTCAATGATGGATCCAATATAACCTAGAGAAGTTGGATTCTTGCCAATTCCTGTCTCCCATCCATGACCTAGACCAGGCACCCCCAAACTCGGCCCTCCGGATGTTTTGAGACTACAGTTCCCATCATCCCTGACCACTGGTCCTGTTAGCTAGGGATGATGGGAGTTGTAGTCCCAAAACATCTGGAGGGCCGAGTTTGGGGATGCCTGACCTAGACAAAATTGCAACATCAGTGTTTCTTGCAAGAAAATGTGCAGAATAATGTGCTGAGCAACATTATTGTTGTCGTTGTTGTTGATTTGTATACCGCCCTATACCCATAGATCTCAGGGCGGTTCACAACATAAAATTACAATATCAAAACCACAAAATACATAAATTGTATGCTATATGTATTATCTTATGAACCTATATCTAACTTACTTACAGCACTGCGATTAGGCCAATGAAATACAGTATTGATATGAATAGTACTGAAATAAAAATATTTATTAGAAGAAGTCAATATGGACACAAATAAAACAGGATGGACTAATCATGTGCAGAGTGTGACTTCTTGGCTCAAACAGAACTACCCCTGGTTTGGGTGGATGTGTGTGTTGTGTGTGTGTGTGTCTGTGTCTGTGTCTGTGTCTGTGAACGTTCTACCCTAGGATCTCAACTGAAGTAATTCAGATTATATTCTATAAAGTTATTCCATCATACTGTAGCCTTAAAATTTCCTTGGCAAACTATGTGCATCAAATGACCAGTCATACTTACTCTGAAGATGAAAGAATATTGGCAATGATGATCTAGAATCCCATAAGGTTTTCTCTTCCTTACACTGCTAGATTTTAAAGGTAAAAAGAAATATGTATCCATGAATAAGCAGTTGGCACATTTTAATGAATCTTCCATTTTGTGCCACATCTCTGCCCTGGAATGTCTATTATTTGTATTGTAAAATCACCTGTTGTGCTTGTTTAAACAATGGTGTTGTGTAGAATTTACAAAATCCATGTCTGCCTGGTAGCTGAGGGCACAATTAAACCTATCTTTAATTACAAAGATTAATTAATTTTTAACGTGGAAGATTCATCTTCTTTCTAATACTTAAGGGCCGCTCCCCTTTTGAACATGACTCTAGGTAATGTCCCTAAATTTGCATGAGAGCTTGTTAGATTAATTGCTGTTTGACTCTTCTATCATAGTGCTAAGCTCTAAGTTCATACAGATCAGATTCCCTAACCACTTTTTGGAATGAATTTAAATATTTAACATTAGCACCCCGAGAGGAAACATAAAATGGTTATGTATTACTGGTAGCTTGCTTCAGTAACATATATTGTTTTGAAAAAGCTCAATATGTTTAGCAATAATATACATGTAATGTTATAGCTCAAAGCATATGTGTTTTATTGTTGTTTCTAAAAAAGACAATGTGGTTGGTTTTTTTCTATTTCAGACTTCCCTAACCTGATGCCCACCATGTATTTTGGACTACAATTCCCATCATCCCTGACTTTAGGCAGTGCAGGCTTGGGCTGACTGGATTTGTAGTCCAACATACTGGGAGGACACCAGGTTAGGGAATGTTGTTGTTTTCTGATTCAGCTCCTTGTGCATGCAGGATTTCCAATGCCCATTCATAGTTCAACTCTGCAACTGATCTTCCCATTTGCTTAAGTGGAAGTACCTCTGCTCATACAGAACAACTTGCGATTTGAATCAATGACAAATACGTCAAGCAGTGAAGATTGCATAATAATGAATCGCCATTGAAATCTGTAAAAGTTTTGTATGCTTCCTCAATGCACACACAAACCACTGTATGTGAAAAGATTCAGTAAAGACTCCACTGGACTCTGCCAGTTGACTCACTGGTTAATTGAGGGGTGAAAAAAAACATTTTTGGAGAATCCCCCTTTTTTCTTTCCTCATTTAAAATAGGTGGAGAAAGCACACTCGCAAGCACAGTTCCCCATGAACATTTCCTCATTGTGCTTGTTCGTGGATCATGCAGCTGAATGACTCTTTGTTTTATATCTTCCAGTTTTGCTTTTTTTGTTGTTGCATTCTGTACAGAGTGACATCATAAGAGGAAATGTAGTGAAAGCCATTTAATAATGAGGAAGTGATACCTGGAGCTGAGGGGGCTTTTCCCTCTACATTTCTGATTTCCTCAAGTCCAAATAACTAAAATGATATTAATTTTTTATTATTATGTTCTTTATTACGTGTGTGTGTGTGTGTGTGTGTTTATGTGTGTTATGCAGTGCTTTTTTCCTTAAAAAATGTTTAGGGGTACTCTCATTTTGACTCAAGAAAATCACCATTTTATAGTTCAAATTGGGAAAAAATAAATACAGGAAATGGACAAACGTACAAAGATTCACAATATGTTTAGGGGTATGCGTACCCCTGCATACCCCCCAGGGGAAAAAAGCACTGGTGTTATGTATTACATACAAATTTATATGCAACCATATTGTCAACTCGTTTGAACATGAGATGAAAACTACCTATAATAGTTAATTGTATCCTCTTTTTCTTTTAGAATCCTCATCTGTGTATGTTTTTGGTTAAAAATAAATAAATTTACTGCCACTAAACTTGCAGGTGCAATTGAACAGGAGTAAAGCACTCAAGCTGAGGGATGCGGGTGGCGCTGTGGGTTAAACCACAGAGCGGATCGAATCCCCGCAACGGGGTGAGCTCCTGTTGCTTGGTCCCTGCTCCTGCCAACCTAGCAGTTCGAAAGCACGTCAAAGTGCAAGTAGATAAATAAGTACCACTGCAGCGGGAAGGTAAACGGCATTTCCGTGCGCTGCTCTGGTTTGCCAGAAGCGGCTTAGTCATGCTGGCCACATGACCTGGAAGCTGTACGCTGGCTCCCTTGGCCAATACTGTGAGATGAGCGCCACAACCCCAGAGTCGGTCACGACTGGACCTAATGGTCAGGGGTCCCTTTACCTTTACCTTTTAAAGCACTCAAGCTAGCATCCGAGCAGCTATGAGTGGATTATTTTTCCTTTTCCTTTGAACGGGAGCCCACCATCTCATGTCACACCCTACTTTAAAACTCTCCTTGCTTCCAGAATAGGTTTCCCGTGTGCCTTAGGAGTGCGGAAGCTGCTGTGTTGAGCAACGTAAGTGCAAAGCTCCCATGGGTGGGCAGAACCTTGTGGTCCTACGGTTATTTGGAGTCAGTCTTCATGCTGAGGCAGCCTAACAAATTAGACTGCACTCCCGTTCACATATACATGGGAGTAAACCTTGTTGAAATCATTGGGCTCTTGTGAAAGCACAAGGACTTTTGGTTGAGCTGGGATGTCTGCTAATTGTAGGAGATAAGCCAATTTTATTTGAATCCACACACACACCTCCAGTACCCCCTGAAATTCTGTTTTAAACGTTTCTCCAATCCTAGGCTCTAGTGACAGGCTGGTTATAGTGACTTCATGGATTAGCAGGAATCCCTTTGAAGACATTTCTTCTGGATTCTGCTCAGAGGACCTTGCCTCTTTCTCAGTAAACATGCTTAGCTCTGGATCTGCTAGACATTGGCAGTGATTGAGAAATATTTGTATCTCCCTGGTGTATAAAGACAGACCCTGGATTCAGGGTCTTAAAATAGGCCACTAGAAAGATTACACATTCCGAGCCTAACACCATTTTCTTGTAAATCATTTAATTTATATTATTTCTATTATTTCAGCTTTTCTGTTAAATTTTCTTAAATTTTCAGTTTCTTGCAGCCTATCTACCATAAAGGCCTTTGGTAAGAATTTAAAGAATATGCATTATACAACAAGGCCAGCAAGAAGAGATACTTAAACAGTTTACAACTCAACTGAGAGTTCAGTATGTAAAAAAAGCAAACAAATATGAAGTCACCTGCAAACTCCTGATCTGGAAAAGTAATAACTGAACGAAAAGATTAATAAATGATTTGGTAGTGACTATGGCACAGTGATCCACAATATTTGTTTCTTGAACTAATGTGTCGGTATTTTGCAAAGGACAAGAAACATTCCTGTCCTTTTGTGTTATAACTGCCAACTTAACATTTAGGCAATATTCTTGTTTGCATATGGATTTCAAGAAAATCCATTGAAGCTTATTTGAAAACCAGCTCATTAGAATGACAGTTTGTTTACAGAATTTTGTTTTCCTGTCTGTCAACTTAAATTGGTGGCATTCAACCAAGCAAGAGTTACAGTTATGCAAAAAGGCTGCCTCTGTTCACTGCTTCTTCTGCAATAATTGAAGTTTCTTTTATTTCACTGCTGAGGAATCATTGGACAAAAAAAATGTTTGCTCTAAATTGCAGAAAAGCAGTATACTTTTTCCATGCTCAGAACCAATTGAGCTATGTAACACGTGCCACTCTCTGCCCCCTTATCCTAGATCTTTGGGTTGGGACTTTAAAAAGGGTGTGTTACACGCGCTCTTATGACACTCTATTTATTGTTCATTGGACATTCCCAAAACTGAACGTTTACCCTGAAAATAGGCTCATATGAGTTGCCAATGGATATATTATCATATCAATAATATTTAGTGTTTATAAATAATGTGCAGACCCCCTTCCCATCCACACTAGAACTAATTTGGTTTCTACATTTGGCCAAAAAATAACCCTGGTCCCAGACTGGATCTGGTGTTGTTTGATTGCTGTGCTGGGAATTCCTCCTCTGCTGACTCCCGGTGCTTTTCGCACCTTCTTGGCTTGTTTTTCTTTACATATAGAACATGGATCCCACCCTGCTCCTAATTACCGTATTTTTCGCTCCATAAGACGCACTTTTTTCCTCCTAAACAGTAAGGGGAAACGTCTGTGCGTCTTATGGAGCGAATGTGTGGTCCCTGGAGCTGAACTGCCCAGGGGCAAAAGCAGATCATGCTTTTTTAAAAAAAAGAGAGAGAAGGGAGTGTTGAAAGGAAGCCCGCTGAGCAGCTGCTCAGCAAACGATTGGGGAGAGAGAGAAGGGAGAGATAGTCCAGCCCCGCCCCCTTGCAGAGGGAGCCTGTTTCCCCAGCAACATGTGACTGGCTGATTAGATTATCTGTCTGGAAACTGTAGAAATGGCTCCCTTTACTGAAGCTGCAGAACTGTGAGTTAAACCCCATAAAACAGGATTTTTTCCCTTTGCAAAGTAAGCTCAACAATTTTGAGCTGATCCCCCAAAAATGGGGCTTTTCTACTTTGCAAAAGAAGCTACAGGAATTTGAGCTGATCCACAAAAAGGGGGCTTTTCTCCTTTGCAAAAGAAGCTGCAGAAATTTGAGCTGATCCTCAAAAAATGGGGCTTTCCCCCTCTAAAAACTAGGTGCGTCTTATGGTCAGGTGCGCCTTATAGAGTGAAAAATACGGTATGTGGTTCTGAGGTAGTCAGGCTGGTGCCTCCCATTTGTTGGACTACAACTCCTAATCATCTCATACCATCTCATGCCCATGCTGCGTGAGGTTGGCAGGGATTGGGGAAGCTGGACAACCAACTGTAGTCCAGAAAAACCTGGAGGGCACCAGATTGGGTCACCCTGTCCTAAGTGTTCAACAGACACACACACACCCCACATTGCCTTCTCCTCACTTGCAGGTTCTGCTGGCTTCTGACTCAAGATCTGACCACATCATGCCCAGTTGGGGGCACTCACTTTTCCTAGCAATCTTTATTGTTTAGGGGTACGTTGAAATTGCGGTGAAGATCAAATATGAACAATGCAGCACCCTCAGAGGGAGGGTATTGAAGCTCGTGCTGCTGCGGTTGTTGTAAATAAATAAATAAAAGTAATTGCGTGTCGAGGTCCCCAAACCACCCCTCAAATAATTCACACATCAGACATAATTTTTGTTTTGGTTTTTGGCATGATTTTGGCCACAACTTTATTAAAATACAAATAACGTGATTGGTTGCTTAGGCATTGGTTAAGACTATCTGTCCCACATAGGACAGAACTGACGACCATCAGTAAGGGGAAAAAACTCTGGAGATATAAAGGGAGCTGGATGACATGACCCTCCTTGCACTCCACAGGCTCCCAGGTCTCTTTCACGGCCCTAGCCCCCGACCGGGGGTTTGGACAAAAGCATATAGAGCCCCTGGATTCCTTTAACGGAATTCCCCATACACCAGTATCCATAGGAGGGCCATACACACAGTCAACAATACCCCTCCTCCAACCAACATAATAACCTAACCTAACCGCCAACCTTACAAGTTGTGACTATTTGCTACACAGTAGGCAAAACCAGGTGGCACCAGCCAATCAGCCACGTAGAAAAATTCCTACCAGGCCCCTGCCCCAACAGCAGACGACCCCATGACAGGCATAACAAGGTCAACACAGAGGCCTAAAATATAGGGAGGGAGGCCGGGTGCTTCGAAGCACTCAGCCAAGAGGGAGATCACGTTGCATACCAACCATTTTATATACGCTGGGCTGTCCATCATCAATTTGCAACATACAGATCTCCCCAACACACTGGGTCCAATCACAGCAGTGGCCATCTAAACGTTTCCGCCCAGCACCAGAGGGGTGACTTGCTGGCCCCCACTGCAACACGTGCTCTCCATGAAGGAGAACACGCTTAATGATACTATTGGCATTTTTTATTTCCAAATGCCCAAGCCATACACAAAATAATTCGTTGATCAAATCCCACTATATCTACTGTCGTTAGAACCTTGGCCTTTGTCAAGCGAGACCCTTTACCAGCCGACGACTTGTACTCATCTAGTTGTTTGCGGGAAATGAGCGAGCCATCTTTGTGTGCTGCACTAATAGGAATTGTTGGGAACATTCACAGTTCTGGCATGTACAAATCAGCACTCTGAACCTTTTTAAGCCCATTGTACTGCAGTGGGTGCCTATTGTTTGAACAACTGGACAAAGGTGCATTATCTCAGGTTTGTAAAGTGTGCTTGAGCATACTAATCTACTACCTTGAGTACTATTTATCATCTTACATGCTTTGTTTATAAATAATTTATTGGAATAAGAGGCATGAAATTAGAAAATTGAATGAATAATCGAGCCTCGCCTCTGTGTAGAACAAGAAGCCTCTTATTTCTATATAAGGCACATTTAAAAATAAATAAATAAATCCTGCAGCACGAGTAAATTATTTTTTTAAGTCTAGTGTGGAATTGCACACAAATGTCTGATCCAGATTAAAAAGCAATTAGAATTTTGTTCTGCTGAAAGAAGTGTCCTAGAAATAGGAGAGAAGGCCAAGAAAAATCGAGGTTGGGGGGGGGGGGAGAAACAAGTTTTTTTATAAACAAAAAATTGAATAAATGAAAATATGCACAAATGTGTTATCTACTCCAACCAAGTAGTTTTCGCCACTCCAAAATTCCATGGTGGCAATTTATACTCTCGTGGTTTTCCAGAAATAGCACAGAATTATCTGTATTTTGAAAGTACCATAACTATTGATTCAGTGTAAGGAAGTGAAATATACTGACTTCAGTATATTTAGGTACTGTATGTAAGTGAACTTAGGTATGTACGCAGCAGGAAATCTGGTGCACAGGTACAAAACTGTGTCTGCTTTGTTCCTGCCCTGCTCCTGCTGCCACCACAAACCAGAAAGTTAGCCATGGTTTGGTTTAGTGTTATGTGTGAAATTGACCTTGTGGTTTGTCTCTCTCAAACAAACCAGGAGCACTACGTCAAAAACAAAACTTGAGTTATAGCTCATGGAGCAAGATAAATCATGAGCCCAGGTTTGATGGGAATTGTAGTCTCAAAACATCTGGAGGGCCGAGTTTGCCTATGCCAGTGCTAGGTGAGGATGAGATGGTTGAACAGTGTTCTCGAAGCTACTAACATGAGTTTGGCCAAACTGCGAGAGGCAGTGAAGGATAGGCGTGCCTGGCGTGCTCTGGTCCATGGGGTCACGAAGAGTCGGACACGACTGAACGACTGAACAACAACAACAACAAGTGCTAGGTGAAGCAACGGAGCTGATACAAAAAGTCTGCTGAATAGGAATGGCTTATTCTGTGAGCATGATCCTCATCTTCCTCAGACATTTGCCTGAGAGCCATTGATTGCTTATGAGGGACTGTTGTGTACATCCCTGCTCGAACCAGTCCACAGAACTTTGTAGGACAACTGGTACTAAATTAATCCAATAAATGACAAAAGCAGGATACCTATGTAAAACCTGAAATGGTGGTCCTTGTTTTTCTCCCATCAGAAATGACTCCCATGTATCTTAGATTGGACTAGTTACTTCTAAGGTCTCTGAATACTGGTGACATGTTTGAAGGCCCATCCCATTGCTTCATGCTGACTAGCTCCAGGAGTCTTTCCAGCCCTACCTGGGATTGAACCTTGAAATTGCACCATGCAAACCACATGCTCTGCCAACGCCCTTCCTCAACAGATCTGCCAACTGCCATCGCAAAATTACATTTCCAAAAAAACATTGGGCAAGTCAAAGGAGATATGATTGATAGTCATATGCTGTGAACCGCCTTGAGATCTATGGGTGAAGGGCAGTATACAAATTTCATAAATAATGGTAATAGCATGCATTGTTTGTTTCAGTTTGGTTCCTAATGTACTCATTGTTCCATGGTAACTTTATTTAGTAGTGCTTTGCCTAAAAGTGCCCTAATAAGATCATAAGCTCCAGTAACCTTCATGCAAATCAAATTAAATTGAGTGGGATTTGTGCTGCTCAAGAGTTGCATCTGAAATCACACACACACACACCCCGATGTGGTTTAACAAAATTTAGCATTCCACATTTCTTCTTCCTGTTACGCATAAACTGATATTTATTAGGAGCAAGACAAATATACAAAGTTATCTTTGAGTTCATGACAGCTTCAAGCTCAGACTGGATTACAGCAGTGAGACAAGTAGTGTTTAATCAAACCTTTTATGGCTTCTGATTGGCAAGATGTTAGAGCCGCATTGCATTTCCCCCCTAAGTTGAAATGTTAAATGTTTCTTTTCCTAATCAAATAATTTTCCCCCCTAAAAATGCAGATGTTCCTGGGGTCTGACCAAAGCTCTTTTTCTTTCTTTCTTTCTTTCTTTCTTTCTTTCTTTCTTTCTTTCTTTCTTTCTTTCTTTCTTTCACTCTTCTGAAATCCAGGAGGTTTAAAACGGCTGGGCATTGTAAAAATAATCAGTAAAACACTCTTGTTGACCGCTTGCCAGAAGTGTAGAGGAAAGACTTCACAGTTTTTTAAAAAGAAAAAAAATAATAATTCAGAATTATGGCATAATTAAATAAATCTATCTAGACCATCATTTAGTGGAAGAAGAAACTAATTCTTTTAAATGGAAAAGAAAAGGATAAAATCAATTTAGATAAATACAAGTGTTTCCAAACATCTGCTGCTCAAAGTACATAACTCACATTGACACCAAAGGTTGGTTTGTGTTTTGACTGGAAGAGTTTGATATTATTTTTGTCTGCAAAGGAAGGAGTTGTGTAGCATCCAAGTGGTGAGATATTTGCCTCTCAAGCAATCACGATGAATTTGGGACAAGGGGGAGACTGTGTGTTTTTTATTTTAAAAAAAAATCACAGTGAAAGCTGCTTGCTTTCCTTGAGGAATCTTTGGATCGGAAACTGTCCTCATGTGCAGATCTTTCAAAAGAAAATAAAGAGAAGAACAGAATAATAAAACAGTTTTGAAATCTGTTAAACCACCTTTGTCTGGAACATGGAGTTTTATTCCAACATGTCAACTGAGTTTCAGTTTTGATTTTTTTGATTTTTTTTTTTTTAAGTAGGACATAGGCCTACACTATTAAAATAAGTTTAAAAATAAGCTAGAAAGATCATAGATAAAAACAAGCTTTGGAATCAGCTGCTCAGTGCACTGGATAAATGCTTCCTGTTGAGTAATCCCACTATTAGTAAACATAATTTGTCTCCTTCACCTGTGGCCTCATCGTACACAGGTTTAGTCTTGAGTCCCACTGGATTTTTTTAGGGGGGAGTGGCGGCGATCACTTCATTTACTCCTGCAATCAACCACAGGAGCACCCCGGTGGTCTACCTGTCGATCGCAGTCACCCAGTTGAACATGTCTGGTCTACACTGACTGGCAGTGTGTCTCCAGGGTTTCAGCCTCAAGAAATTCCCAGACCTACCTGGAGATGACAGATTGAATTCGAGGCATTCTGCAACCAAATCAGATGCTCTGCCGCTTCTCTCCCCTGCCCAACCCCAGAATAGCCTACTCCCCAAGCAGAGAAAAAGGAAGGAAGGAAGAACTGAATTGGGCCTGACTGTACAGAGGACTGCAAACTAAATTTCTTAACTATTTTACAATTCTGAAATTCCTTTATACATGTACATTACTTTATGTAGCTTGCTCCCAACCTGAGTACAAAGACGAGGTTGTATTCTTTTAGATTTATTTATTTATTTATTTATTTATACATTGGTTTTAACAGGTGGCGCTGTGGGTTAAACCACAGAGCCTAGGGCTTGCTGATCAGAAGGTCGGCGGTTCAAATCCCTGCGACGGGGTGAGCTCCCGTTGCTTGGTCCCAGCTCCTCCCCACCTAGCAGTTCGAAAGCACGTCAAAGTGCAAGTAGATAAATAGGTACCGCTCCGGCGGGAAGGTAAACGGCGTTTCCATGCGCTGCTCTGGTTCGCCAGAAGCGGCTTTGTCATGCTGGCCACATGACCTGTACGCCGGCTCTCAGCCAATAAAGCGAAATGAGCGCCGCAACCCCAGAGTCAGACACGACTGGACCTAATGGTCAGGGGTCCCTTTACCTTTACCTTTAATGTTTTGTTATTGTTAGTGGGTGGGTTTTTTTGTTGTTGTTTTTTGAAATGGTTTTTATTTCATTTTACAAGTGTAGAGTTATAACAATACAAAATACATATCCATATTTAGAGATTTCTCCGAATCTCCAGACTTCCCACCTCCCCCTCCATGGGTCCTATTATGAACCTTTTCAACTGCATATTATTTCATCATCCAAATTTTATATCTCTCCATTTTATCCATAGTATTTTCTACATTACAAGTATTATTAGAATTTTGCTGATGTTTTAATCTGCTGAAAAGAGGTTGTATCCAACAGTGTTATCACGTTCATTCAAGGGTTTCTGCTTGTGCAGTGCACCTTCCTCACCCTCCCCTCTGCTTTCCCTGCATGTCCCCTACAACTCCATCCCCAAATCTGCTCCATTGAGGGAAACCCCATAACAATTGGGAGGGGAGAAGACAGAAAGTGAACCAGATGACTTAATTGGATACAACCCATTATTTTCTGCATCTATCAACTTTCTCTTTCAAATATTATGGCCTAGTGAAATCCTGGTGCTGAGATACATAAGCGTAGCTTATTTTCTCCAATGGTTAGTTGTTCTCTGGATTGTGTGAGGGAGAAAGTGAGATTCACCTGAGTTCCTTCCAAGTTCTACTTCAGGGATTAAGCTAGGTTTTATTATTTTTAATCTAAATAAATAAGCAGCACCAGAACTCCATCAGAACTCATGTTCTTCTGTCACAGTAAGAAAAGCTACTTGGCGATGTTGGTACCAGCTTCAAGCTAACATTAAAGGACTTTTGTTTTCTAATTATGCCTATCCTGTCAACCTGAATCTCCTAGATATTTGCATTGACAAGTTTTCTTACTGATCACTCTAGTTCAGGGGTAGGAAACCTAAGGCCCGTGGGCCAGATGCAGCCCAATTGCCTTCTCAATCCGGCCCGGGGACAGTCCGGGAATCAGCGTGTTTTTACATGAGTAGAATGTGTCCTTTTATTTAAAATGCATCTCTGGGTTATTTGTGGGGCATAGGAATTCATTCTCAACCCCCCCCCCAAAAATAGTCTGGCCCACCACATGGTCTGAGGGAAGGTGGACCGGCCCACGGCTGAAAAAGGTTGCTGACCCCTGCTGTAGTTGCATCAATCCAGTTAACATCTTGAGGAGCATTAAACAATATTAAATGAAAGCTATAATTGTTCCAGTTCAGTTCACTCTTAAGCATATTTAACTTTCATTGATTTTAGTAGGACCTAAGCATTTGCTACTGTAGATTGGACTCTAGCCAGTCTGCACATCTGGACGTTGCTTATGAGAATAAATAGTTCAATATGGAAAATGTCTTATTTTCCACTAAAATTTGTTCTTTTTTATTGGCATTCTGTACCTGTTCTCTTGAGGAATTGCTTATATTACATTTGTGCTTATTCAGAGATTAATATATGTATGTAAAATCTCTGTGCAATAACGTACCCCAAAGTTGGTATCCAATTGTAGTACTTTGTTTGTGCAAATGAGTCTTACCTTTCCTCTCTTCTGTTTACAGCACACACACACACACACACACGTGCCCCAGGAGGTTGTGAGGGCTATACAAAGAAAAGGAAGTTTTGTTATGTCCATTGGTACATTGGTACATGTATCTGATAGCAATATTGCACTCCAAAATGAATTCTCCAAAAGCTTTGGGCACATTTCAGGAAATGTACCTTTCAGTTGACAAGTTTCACACTGCTGAGTGTGCAAATGTCATTAGGACATACTTTTCTTAACATTTTCTGGTATACAGTTGACTTTAGAGTGTTTATGTTACAGATCTCCATGCTTTCAGAGGTTCCCTTTTATTTTTTGTGATTGTTCTCCAGCGTTCCTTATACACCTTATGGTTCTTTGGTCTTTAATTCTTTTGTCTTTATTGTGCCCTACAAACCGCCATTTTACCCTTAAGCCAGGATAACTAGGAATTGTACCTCGTGACCTTCTGGAAAGTTGGTTAGATGCTCATCCAACATCTTGGCCTATATCTTTGTTGTTTAATTCTATGAAGCATGCTTCCTGTCGCACAAATAATTAACAATTCTGCTGCTTAGTACTAAACTCTAATTATTAATGCAAACACATGATGTTTATAGCTGTATCTTTAACTGGCATGAGGTGGAGTATGCAGTGTATAATCTGTTTTGTTTCACATTGTTTTTAATAAGCAATGCATAACATTGTGGCTGTAACTTCCAATTCAACATTTTACATGGCAACTTTACTTTCCCGTATATAAAATCATCTAAGTCAGAATGTAGACAAATCTCTCTCTCTCTGTATGTATGTGTATGTGTATACCGTAACTATTTAATACTAAAATTGCTTCTCATTCTGACTTAGAATATTATTTTTCTCAATAATTTATATGCCATCTTTCAGATACGTTGTGTTAGTCATGGGAATTTGCATTTTTGTCTGTGAGTAATTATACTGTGAGAGAATGAATAAACCAAAATTGTGTTATCTCATATCCTAGATCACAACATGTTTAAATGTGAAGTTTAAATCAATGCTATAATAAATATAATAATATAATATAATATAATATAATATAATATAATATAATATAATATAATATAATATAATATAATATAATATAATATATTTTTTATTTGCATTAATTCATTTGGCTTGCTGGAGGAGAAAAGATCTGTCCCAGCTCCTTCACTTAATGGGATTCTTCCCTCGTTGCAGTGCAAACTGCTGGAGCAGGAGCTTCATCATATGAAAGAGCAGAACCAGACTTCTGCAAACAACACGAGACATCTGACTGCTGAAAACAATCAAGAACGTGCTCTGAAGGTAAATCTCCATTCCTTCTTGCAGGCAAATTAAGGTTGTAAGCCCTGGGTGCCAGCTTTCTGTGCTGCATATATCAGTTGTGTACATTTCGGCAGAAGTGAGCTTCGCTGTTTGCCAACAACCCCTTCTTTAAACACAGATACAGCACCCTTCTGTTATGGTATTATTTAGTGGTGTGTGTGTGTGCCTATGAGCACAACAAAATAAAAACAACATATTCTCCAAATTGACAGGCTGTGTTATGGTAACTAACATTCAATTCACACCGATTTGCTTCTGGCAGTATTCTAGTTTGATAGTGTTTGGGGGGAAATTGTCGCTGTTTGCCCAGCGGTAACTGTACAAAATGAATATTTCTAAAGAATGTCTGTTTGATATGCTTCAGGTAGTGTGTGCTGTATTAATAAGATTGTTGACCTATCCTAGTAGTGACCACATAGTTGATACTGTTGTTTGCAAAAGGGTAGCTTATGAGTCCTCTTTCCAGTTTCGGCGGGGGAAGTCTTGTCAGAAAGGATAAAAGGGAGAAAGAGATAAAAAGGAGGAGGAGGAGGAAGAGACAAGGAAAGAAGAAAAAGATAAAAGGCAGCAAAGTGGGAATATTTGAGGGAAATGATACTTTAGCTTTAGAAACGGCATCTTATGTTCCCACTGCATTTCCTTGATAGACCCCCTTAGGAACCAAAAGGGGAAAACAGATTAAAATAATGTTTTTAAAAGATCCATGTTGTCCTTGCTCCAAGCCAATGCATGCAGACAGAGGCTCTTATGTCAGGCAAGTGATGGTAAAGGCTCACAGCAGGCAGGAGTCATGATTCAGGAGCAGGGCAAGAAGTTCAGAATTGGACAGAAGCATGGAAGATGTCCCAACGAGTTTTCCTGCCAAGACAAGGTGTGCTGAGCTCACATGCAACACTCTCTCACCTTGTAGGAATATCAGGGTTGCAAGCATACACTTGGTTGGAGTGGGAGGGTCTGCTCCCATCTGTGAAGGTGGTGCCTGGTTCTGAATAGCAAGGCTTCATGCTCCAATTCAAACTCCAGTTCAGTTGCTGCCACCTTCTGTTCAACCTCCTCCACCCCCATCAGAGCCTGTTCTCAAGCCTGATCCCAGCAGCACTGCGGGGCTCATGAGACATATATTTCTAGAATCACCCCAGCATGTATAATGAAAAGAAAAGAGAGATCTTTGTCTGGAGCCTACAGTTGTTTTATTACTTTAAACTTGTTTTCATTTTCCACCTTTCTTCTTGTTAAGTTGGCTTGAGGATCAACATTTCTGTTGTCTTTATTGATTAGTTCTGAAATGTGAAAACATTTGTCACTGAAACAAAATTAAAAAATGCACACGAAAGCTCATACCAAGAATAAACTTAGTTGGTCTCTAAGGTGTTACTGGAAGGAATTTTTTTTTATTTTGTTTCGACTACGGCAGACCAACACAACTACCTAACTGTAACTAGAACATTTGTCACTGTTGGGGATGGAGAAGAAAACTGAGCTCCATTCAATTTAAAAGCGAACCTGCCCAATTCACACTTTCCAAAGCAATATGATTGTAAACCGAAACGCAGCCACCCTCTGAAATTAGCACATCTCCAAATTTTCTGGTGCATTTCTCTAGCCAAACAGTGTGTACAGATATGCACATACTTGGGTAACGTGTGCATTAAATGCATATATTAGCAAAAATAATGCACACCAAAACACACATGCAAAAATGTGCTATAGTAGATTATTTGCAAAATTGTGTATATGAGCCAAAATTGTATACAATGTATATATTAGGAGGAATTCACAATAAAATGTTGGTAGATTTTCAATAAAATGTTGGTAGATAGTACAACATAGACTGATTAGGATGACATCTTAATTCTTAATGTGATTGATATTATTTGTGGCATAGAAGAAGAAGAAGAAGAAGAGTTTGGATTTGATATCCTGCTTTATCACTACCCGAAGGAGTCTCAAAACGGCTAACATTCTCCTTTCCCTTCCTCCCCCACAACAAACACTCTGTGAGGTGAGTGGGGCTGAGAGACTTCAAAGAAGTGTGACAAGCCCAAGGTCACCCAGCAGCTGCATGTGGAGGAGCGGAGACACGAACCCGGTTTCCCAGATTACGAGTCTACCGCTCTTAACCACTACACCACACTGGCTCTCAATCCAGAAATCCAGAAGTTTCAGCAACATCAATTGTTGCAATCTCTGAATCTGACAAATGTACCTTGCAGATCACGGAAAATCAGAAATCTCACTTCGCACAAATATAATGACTATAGAGGTGAGTTCCCAAGGTGTCTGAAAATGGCCACATGCATCATGTGACCCAACTTCCAGGGATTCTATACTGCCTGAAAGCCAACAGTAGAAGAATTAGACAGGGCTAATTAGACAAGGCTAATCTTTCATAGGGCTAACTAGCCAAGTGGAATTGCCTATTGGCTATTTCCCCACTTCCAAATAAGAAAAACTCACACACTTTTTAGAAGTAGCGTGCCACTTTGTGCGGTGAGATTTTGATTCAGATGATATTTACATATGTGGCTCTCTTTACACAAATAGTACTATTGACTCATTTGTATGAGTAATTTTAATTGTGTGCCTAAGTGTCCTTTTCACTGGAGATGAAAGCACATATTAGCAAGAGTATTCTTTCGCTTGTTACCAAAGACAAAAGGATTGAGAGCACAGCAGCCTTTTTCTTTGTGGTTAAAAGAAGGAGACATTTGGTCAAGGAAAAAATATTTCCAGAAGCAAAATAGATTACATTTAAGTGGTGAGTTAATCCCAGTGTACATTGAGGCCTGAAGGGAGGGGGTATAATATAAACGTTTAATAATACGTAGCTTGTTTAGTTCATATGTGCACAATAATACTCTTGTCCGCGAAAACATTTCAAATGAATAGGAGCAACACGTTTTCTTTCTTTTTTTTCTAGTCCTGCCCCAGGTTTGTTTGTTTTTGAAACACGAATCAAACATTTTAAATGCCTGGGATTCTCCAACACTATACAGAATGTTCAGATTTTAAAAATAAAAAATAAAGGTGGGGTAGGGACAAGAAGATCGTTCCACGCTCTTTAACTTTGCTTTTGCTACTGCATCTCTGTAAGTAACCGATTTTGTAGTCAAAAGAGAGATGTCACACTATCAGAAATGTAAGTTGGTGTCAAGCAATATGATTAATCTTATGGGGGGGAATCATATGAAAAGGCTTTTCCTTTGGGGGACATGATGTTAATCAAAACCTGGGTTGTACGTCAAATACATATATAAATTCACACGAGTGAAGTGTTAAATATCCTCTTTCCTTTAAAGTGGGATTGTTTTATAGAATCACAACAGACCCTCTAGTGACTCTCAAGACAGATCTGTGTTTCAGCACAATCATGTGTCTACCCAGAAGCATGTCCCGTTGAGTTTAAAGCAGCTTCCGCCTACCTAGTTAAGCATGTAACGATTGCAGTATTTGAAAGATTACAGCCTTAATAGTGTGTGGTTTTTAGCTGCAGTATAACTGGGACTTTAAGGGGGAGGCGCTTTAAAAAGGTATCAATAGTGAACTGTACTTCTTAGGGCAAGTGTCAAAATAACCCTCCAATAGATTTTCCCATTCACCGTAAGAGCATAACGATACATTGTTGTTTGTGCTCTAGTGAAATCTTAAAAACGCTGGTTACATAAACCCTCCACTCCAAAAGCAAGCCTTAGGAAGCACTAAATAGCAAAGGTCTTTCTCTGACCCACGCATGACCTCCTTATCTAAAAATGCCGTTCCGAGTTAACAGAATCCACCTTCGGTCTGTAATAGACACTGAGGAGACATAGGTGGGGCAAAGCACATATAAATATTTCTAAGCCTCGTCTGCTTTCTAAAAAATAGTACCTGGGCCCCTTTACCTGATATAGCCTCTTTCTTTTGTGTGGCTTGAAATTTGTAGATGTCATGAGCAAGTGCCCTACAAGAGGTGAGACAAAGGCGGGGGAGGCCTTAATGCACTCTCAAGGCTGCCAACTAGCCTTGGCTCAGAAGATAATACATGTTTGCACTTTTCAACTTTTCTTTCATTCTTAATCTGAAGGATCTTCTTGACTGCAGTCCTGTGACCAATGAGGACATCAGAACGGATAGTTTCTCAAATCATGTATCTGTATAAGTAGTTTTGCAAACTATTTTACCAAACTCCCTACCATAATAGTATCCAAGCCAGGAATTCTAAAACAGGAATAACACCTGCAAATGCAGTGGAGATCCATAAATGTCCTTTAATTTTAATTTTTGTAACTTTTTTATAGTTTTAAGTGTTGGTTCAGAATTTAGGCTTTCCCCCGCTCCTGCTGGAAAAGGGAAACCATAAGGACATTGATAAGTGTATGGTGGTGGGGTTAAGCATGTGAGCCAGAAGTGAGAGCAATACTAAATGAAGAAATCTACTGCTTTTATAATCCACACTAGATAAATTATTGGCAGGGCTCTGGTTTTCTAGCTGTACCAATAGGTGGAAATTCAGCAAGAATAACTTCTGTGTCATGAAAGCCCACCAGTGCCGCAAGAAGTAGGATGTTGCTGTTGCGTATTCGGGGGTACTTGGTTAGACCTATTGGTCAGTTTGTCCCATCTAATACTTGGAAGTTTCATCCATGAGATTGGTCATTGGTCTACCTCTGATTCAGACATAATGGCAAACTTTGACATTACATCTGAACCAACTCCAGGTATCTGTGACAAAACATACCCGCCAGTAGCAGTGTAGATCAGTCTTCATTTCCAGTGGCTTTGAACTGTGTTGGAACAGTTGGAAATAAACACTTCTCCACACACTGTTGCCGGCAGCTGCTTTTTGTAAGAACTTTATTGCTATGTTGTCCTGCTGAGTGCTGGCAGCCAGCTAAGAATCTATCCTGAAAGTATTTGCTTTACAGGTTCTAGGAAGCCATTCCCAGACCAGAACACATAATACTACATGGCATGGGAGCAGCTTCCATGTGGCTCCATCCATGCTTTCCCATTACATGCATCGTTTTATTTGTATGCTGCCTTTCCATAGCTAAAACCATTCTCAAGGCAGCTTACAGCATGGGGGAAAATAGATAATTACATATACAACAAAAGTAGCCGAAACAATAAATAAAACACATCAAAAAGTGCACAGCCAATTTGAACAATTCCACGTTAAATAAGATCTGAAAATAAAGATACCAAAAAATGATATCAATAAGAGAAACAAGTCTCCCCAAACAATACTTCGAGCCAAGAGTCTGACTGTGTCAGTCAGTGTCCTGCCCCCACCAGGCCAGGTGGGAATAGGCCTACAAGGCAGGGAGCAGTTCTTTCTTGACTCACAGCCAAGATGGTCTCCAGAACACTGTAGAGGAGGAGAGTTACATGTGAGTGTTTTTTCTGTGTGATCATCCGCTTTTCTGGGAGCCAGGCATCATTTGCATGGGAAAAAACTACGCCATGATTCACGCCATCCATGTGCTTCTATCATATTGTCATTACTGGTGTTACGTAGGAAGAAACTGTGAGGAAGTGGCTCCAGTGCTGCGCCGGGAATTTTTAAACCAGGATCTACTGTGATCATGAGATGAGCAGATCACACAGCTAAACTCTGGTTCAGATGGTTTACTAAGCCAGCGAGAGTCATAATTGTGCCGGAAGGGCAATGTTCATGTCCCCTCTCTTCCACCACCTAGATACTATCGTGCCTGTTACTGGATTTTAATCTGGTATCCATGATTCATTTTCACAAAGAGCTGTGGGTTTATCATTGGACATAAAAATTGACACTGGCCTAATCTGAAGTCTTCTGTCACCCGCCAGCAGATTCTGCTATGCCCAATACTTGGTTGTCCCTTACTGCTCTGATATCCATGATAAAGGTGTAATAGAATGTAAATGTCACTCTAGTTGTCTCAGTGTACAAGACAAGCAATTGTAACACACGCATAGAATGGATCCTCATGTGTACATACAGTGGTACCTCGGGTTACAAACATTTCAGGTTACAGACTCTGCTAACCCGAAAGTAGTACCTCGGGTTAAGAACTTTACCTCAGGATGAGAACAGAAATCGTGCGCTAGTGGCGCGGCGGCAGCGGGAGGCCCCATTAGCTAAAGTGGTACCTCAGGTTAAGAACGGCTTCAGGTTAAGAACGGACCTCCGGAACGAATTAAGTTTGTAATCAGAGGTACCACTGTAATAGGCTTAACTATGAATCAACTATGCAGATCCCACATTCCATCTGTGATTTGGAAAGCCAATAAGCTGTGTAGTGTGCTGCGATAGAATTCCTTCCTTGTTGCATGTTGTTCCTTCATTAGGGCTAGGCACAAATACTGAACATGACTACTCACAAGTAAGTCAAGCTGAATGCAGTCCCACTGTGGGGAAGATATTAAAGCAGCCCAAATACTTGGAGATTTCAGCCGAGACTATATTAGGATGTGTCATCCTTGCAGAACCTGATTGCTCAGTCCTGGCATGTACTTTGATTTGAGTATTTCATTATACTTATACAGATATGAATTATTCAGTAGGAAGCAATAAGCTCAGAGAAGTTCTTCTCCTCTCTTATAGCGATAAATACAATGCCCTGGCATTCCCCGTTAAGAGTTCAATCTCCACTGATTTAAATATTCACTTAGGAGTGTTGTGATTTCAAAATCTTACCTTCCATTAAGGAGAAAAATGTAAATGTAGCTAATAGAAAAGGCATGAAGAATGTTAACATTACAGATAAACTAAATATAGTTCAGTTTGAAAGCAGAATTAACTGAACACCACTTGCCTATAAAATCTGCCAGTAATAACTTCTTGGGATGAACCTAGTCAGTTCACACTGTAGAACCAAACTTACAATTAAGATGAGCTCAGTTCACAAATCAGTAACCTGATGTATTTGGATTCTAAATACCCAAAGGCATCCATATGAAGAAAATGTGTTAAATTCAAAGACCTCAGTCTAATATAAATGTGGATTAGGCTGTAAATTTATGAAGTCCAAAATGATATATAGACAGATATGTGAATAGACCTGTGTATAGTCAGGTCCAGTTCACACAGTCAAAGAATGCAGTTATTTAAAAATATATAGATATGAATATTTTTGCTCAAATAGCAGCATGCAAGTTCTGGCTAAAATGTTGTTATTGCACATCCTTCACCCCCCTTGCTTTTGTAGGTATGTGTGCTACAGGTTTTTTTGGAGGGGTACTCTTACAACACGTTTTATCTTATTATAGATAGGTAACATAGATGAGTGGCAGATTGAATTCCTAAGTATCTCCAGTCAAAAGGATCAAGTGTCTGGTAATGCAAAAGACAGCTGCTGCCTATCAAAGGAGACAACCTTGGACTTTGTGGGCAAATAGTCTGACTATACAAGGCAACTACATACTGTGGGTGGTAGTTTGGAAGCGAGATTACCAATAGTATCCCACAGCATTCAAAATATTACCTGTACAGTTAGGAAAGGGGAATCTGCCCCTCCAGGTCATAGAATCATAGAGTTGGAAGGGTCACCTAATTTAACCTCCTGCAATGCCGGAATCTCCATGAAAGCATCCATGACAGATGACCATCTGACTTCTGCTTAAAAACCTCCAAGGAAGGAGAGTCCACAGCCTCCCAAGGGAGATAGTTCCACTGTTGAACAGGTCTTCCTGTTAGAAAGTTCTTCCTGATGTTTAGTCGGAATCTCCTTTCTTGTCATTCAAAGCCATTGGTTCGAGACCTACCCCTTGCTCCATCTTCTGTGTGACAGCCCTTGAGATATTTGAAGATGTTGTTTAACTCCCATTAGCCCCACCCAACATGGCCAATGGCTAGAGATAATAATAATAATAATAATAATAATAATAATAATAATAATAATAATAATAATTTATTATTTATACCCCGCCCATCTGGCTAGTTTTCTCCAGCCACTCTGGGCGGCTTTCAACAGAACATTAAACTACAATAATCTATTAAACATTAAAAGCCTCCCTAAACAGGGCTGCCTTCAGATGTCTTCTAAAGGTCTGGTAGTTGTTGTTCTCTTTGACATCTGAAGGGAGGGCGTTCCACAGGGCGGGCGCCACTACCAAGAAGGCCCTCTGCCTGGTTCCCTGTAACTTGGCTTCTCGTAGTGAGGGAACCGCCAGAAGGCCCTCGGCACTGGACCTCAGTGTCTGGGCTGAACGATGGGGGTGGAGACGCTGCTTCAGGTATACAGCTGTAAGCTGTAGAGATCATGGGAGTTGTAGTCCAATGGCATCTGAAAGGCCGTGGTTCCTCAGCCCTTGAACAACACTATAAAGGAACTTTCAGGAAATTGTAACAGGTGGGGTTTTGGGGTTTTTTTTACATCCTTTGCGTCATTGTTAGACTACAGAAAACACAGAAAGTCTCTTGCAAAACAGAGTAGTGGGGGGGGGAGTATCGGAACTGCCAGGTATGTGCAGAGGAGCGGCATGCCACTTCCAGGTGTACAATGCTCCCAACCTAAGAGGTCTGAGGGAGAAGAAACGTTGGTGGATGCTGCTTTCCTCACACCTTCATGGCAAATGGCACCTGCTGAAATTCCTCTTTCTAAAGAACCTTGAAAGCCCTGTTCTCCTTTGCATAATCTGATCACCATGTCAAAGACTAAGGATCTGGAGGTGTCCTGAATGTGCATAGGATAACAGCCTTAGCTGTAAGCTGAATAGACATTCAGTCGCAAAAAAACATGTGTCCATAAGCATCAAGTATCTGATTATTCCTAAAGAAAGTATTGGTGCGAATTTACACCAAATACTGAAGTGATGGTGTTTTGTGTATCGCCTGGTTTTCATTCTTTTGTTAGAGTATTAAACAGATATTAAATTTTATCATTAATTCAGTGCATGGTCTCTCTTGAAATCCCCTTAATTACAGATTGACTCCAAGGATTAGGCAGCATGGATTTTAATTTTAACTGAAACAAAAAAAGAAAAAGAAAAAAAGCTCCTTAAAAACTATTCTTGCAGATCAATTGTCAGACCACAAAATGATGCAAACATCTTTTGACACGTGAGCCCGTCAGATTCAAAACATTAAAACAAAGTTAAGTGAACCTTTAAACCTAAATTGTGTCATGTCGTCTTCCAAATGTTTTATTAGCTATGACCTTGGAGAGGAATGTCTACATCTCTCAAAAGTTTTGTTTTTTCAGTTTTTCTTCAGAAAAATAGATTCACGCTCTTGCTGGGTTTTGTTTATGTTCAAAGGAAAATGACATCAGCTTTCATGTTTCCTCTCTTTCGGTACTTAAAAAACTTGCCTGGCAAAGTTGACATTGCAGTAGAGGCAGAAGCAACTTAGGTCACAGCATTGTAGCTTCCTACCTACACAACTTTTAAAACTTTGCAACCCAGACTTCAATCTTGTCTGCAGCTTAGCAGATGTGAGTCCAGAAAAAACATTTTTCACAAACTGGAATTTCAACTTGGAATTACTTCTGTAAAAAGCACAAGCAGGGTTTTTGTTGTTTTTAAAATATAGGACTTCTAAGAAAGACATGCAAACCTTTATTTTTAATTTTTTAAAATACATTTTATTTCAAGTGTAGACAAAATCACATTGGATGATATCCAACTTTAGTCATTGAGTAGACCTATTGTCTTTTTGTGTCTTGTGAGTATAGCTTACTTTGCTATCTCCCTTATATGCAGCATTAAACTACAGATTTATTAGTTACATAAATTTAATATGCTCCGTGTAATTAATAAATAAGCAAACTTGATGAGATTTATTTATTAGAAATAAAATTAGTTTGACTTTTTAACTTATAAATTTATTTTTTACAACAACCTGCTGCTACTACTAGTAATCATAGTACTATTGTGGTCTGGTTTCATTTAGCTTGATGACATATAATGCTAAACTGACATTCAGAAAACACATTCACAAGTTTACCAGATACTCGTTACATAATCTGTGTTTGAATTTAAAATAAATAAATAGATGCTTTAGGAGTTGGAAGGATGGTGGGAAGGAAATGGAGAAAGAATATTCCATTGTTCAAGGGCAGTTATGTGATGCTAAAAGCCACAGGTTTAGAAATCACTTATTCCAGAACAAACATATTAAAAGCAATTAGGTTACTAAAGAACAAGCAGTTTCAAGATTGCATCAAGTGATTTGGATTAATGGTTTCTGGCTGCAAGGCAGGGTTAATCCATTTGCACAGATCCAGAGTTGGAATCCGGACTTAGCCAGGGTAGAGCTCTGTGCAATTCATAGATTTGAGCCTATTCTGCCCATATCACAAGAAGGCATGTATGAAGCATTATTTATTTTCATCTAATGTAGATGAAGGTCAGTCAGGGTCAATATTGCATACCCTCCAACATTTCTGAAGTCTGTCAGCCCCACTCACCTCACAGAGTGTTTGTTGTGGGGGAAGAAAGGAAAGGAGAAACAGCCGCTTTGAGACTCCTTCAGGTAGTGATAAAGCGGGATATCAAATCCAAACTCTTCTTTTTTTTCTTCTTCTTCTCGGATGAAAATGTCCTATTCTTTAATGATAATTTTACTATTTATACCCCACACATCTTACTGGGTTGCCCCAGCCACTCTGGGCAGCTTCCAACATATATAAAAACATAATAAAACATTAAACATTTTTTTAAAAAAACTTCCCTATACAGGATTGCCTTCAGACGGCTCGGGGGTCAGATAATTTTATACCCTCCCAACATTTATCCAATGAAAATAGGGACATCCAAAGGAAAAGTGGGACATTCCAGGATCAAATCAGAAACTGGGACAGCTTCTATAAATCAGGGATGCCTGAAAATTGGACACTTGGAGGGTCTGATTTTGTGAGGCATCTGTAGCCCATGAAAGGCATACAGGCTAAGATGAACCAACCTGGAGACTGGAATTGCCATGTCAGGCTGTGGAGACCAAAGCAGAAAGGGCCAAACTAAACATGAATTGAACGTGTTGCATTTTTGCATGTAATGCACAGTTTTTGAAATTCAAATAACGGCTGTGGGGGTTGGGCAACAGTCTTGGAGCTGACTAGCAGTAGTAGTTTAATCCTTTCCTGCCCCTGCAATCCTGAAAAAAATACTGCCTCCCATAAGCTGCTACTTGCATTGATAGGGTTACTGCTGTAAGTCGAGGGACCACTGTACATGGGATATTGTAGGTTGCTTTAAAAAAAATGGGGGGGCAGAGAAAAGGCTGCACGAACATTACTGAATGATTTATGAAAGCTGCTTGCCTCATGAAACATCAGTAAAAAAGAAAAGGTTAGTACCTGAAAGGTGGGGTGGGGTGGAGAGGACAGCTAATTTCTCATGGAGGCAACCAAAAATGTACTTGGGGGGCAATCCAACTCCCCTGGCTGGCAGCACCAGGGTTAATGAAACAGCATGCATCCACAACCCTACCATTGGGACTGGAAAGCACCAAAGGAGGTGGTGGTGGTGGCGGCAAATGGCTCTTGCCCAGGCATAGGCAAACTCAGCCCTCCAGACATTTTTTGGGACTACAACGCCCATCATCCCTAGCTAACAGGACCAGTGATCAGGGATTATGGGAATTGTAGTCTCAATACATCTGGAGGGCCGAGTTTGCCTATGCCTGCTCTTGCCTGTGCCAGCTCTCAGGTTTTACTCACTAATACACTAGTTGGGATGTTTTCTTAACAATAAATCTTTCAAGTACACTGGTGCCCATACTATAGATGTCATATTCCAGTGCAGGATCTCTACTTTCCCTTTAAGTTGTTGCCCAGCCAGGTCTATGAGTGTGCCACCTGCTTCCCAACTCTCCGGGTAAATCAAGCAGCTTTAAGTCACTCGTGTCTAAATAATACAGATTCCATAGCTTGCTTTACCCATTGTGTCTTTTTGAGCCCATAGCACAGTATGGGAGATGGTTTTTGCCATTTCAAAGCAAAACATCTCGCATAGCAGTCATTAAGCAGATTGTGGCTGTGTATGCCCAAACTGAGCTGCTGTTTTTGGAGAGCAGCTTTTCAGGCGGTTGTCCTGTTCCAAGCAGAGGCTGCATGGAGAACCACTTGGAAGTTTCCAAGCTGTCTTCAAAGGCAGCTCCAAACAGAGCTTGCGTAAAGGAGTGACTTAAGGGTATGAATGACCATGGTGGCTGCTGTTTATAAAAACAAGTCACTGAGTAGTTTCGCTGGATCCAGTAAATTAGCCGGCTGATTCTCTGGATCATGGTCTTTGTGCATCGTAACTATAGCGCTTTCCAAGAAACCAAGAAACTTATCTTCCAAATAAAGTAATTGGTATAAAAAAAAATCAAAAAATACATGACTAATTCTAAGTTGGCTACATTTGAAAAGAAAATTAGAAAAAGAACTATTTGCTTGAGATTTCCTGGACAATACCTTAAGCTCTGAGTTATTTTGAGGTGTTGAAAGGTGAAACATTTGACATTTTCTTGTTAAGCTCTCCTTTTAAAAAGAGAGGGCGGGAAAGAGGCATAGCCACAGTCGAGTTAAGGCTGTTTGTGGTTGTCCATGACAGCAGCTCCAGTTTTAAAACACCTGTGTTTACTCTCCAGCTTTTCTCAATTTGCTGGAAGTGGCCAAAGAATGAGGGGAGATAGACCTGCCTGATGGCTGAGTTGCCTCTGTAATCCAAAAGAGAGAGACAGAAATCAGTCCATTAACACAGCTAATCATTAACCGTACTTTTGACCCTTGTTTCAAAATATTTTGATCTTACTTTTGCTAAATGTTTTTTATTCCTTCCTGCAAATAGTTGAAATGTGAGCAACATATGCTTTTAAAAACATCTTATTTACAGTCTGGGCATTTATGGCATTTTAGCTGGTCCTAATGAAGGTGTTATCCTAATGTTACTGTTGTTTCAGAAAAGAAAGAACTTTTATGTACAGCTGGTAATTTGAAAGTTGGGCTGGGGAGAGGGCTAGTCCCTGGAAAAGCCATTATGAGCCAGGCTCAAACTTCAGGGACAGTTTGCACTCAGTTTCTAATTGCTTTATGTTTTCTGAACTGGGGCAATCATTTCCCAACCCAATTTCCAAATTTTGGCACTGTCGCTAAAAGTGAAGATGGAGTTGATACGTACCTGCCCCCAACCTGGGGTCATTCAGATGTTTTATACTGCAATTTCCATCATCCCCAACCATTGGCTGGACTGATGCAAGTTGTAGTCCATAATATCCAAAGGGGAAATTGTTGGGGGAAATTGTCTTATGTGGACCAGCTCCTCCTGATAAGCTTTCTGGCACATGCCCAAATATTTCCTCATTAATTCTCGGTGTATTTTAAGCATGTACCCATGATAATTTTTGAAATAATTTATATAAAGTAAGAGTATCAACCTGTATCATCTCATTATATTATCAGTATACATTTGCTTGTAACAAGTGGCTCTCCCCAGTATGGGGGGCCAATGTAGCCCCCCCCCCCAGGAATTCTGTCCCCTGCCTAAGATCCCATTGATTTTTGTAACTGTAGCATAAAAGAGAAATGTAAAGTACTGTATAATTAGTGCTGGGGCTGACAGAGCCGAGTGCCCTGATGGGGATCCACATTGCTCTCTCCCTGGTCATCAGATTGATCACTGGGTAGGTGGAGAGGGGGTCAGTTGGTCTGCATGGATCAGCTGAAGGGGTGTGCTGCCTATATATACCCTTTGTGTTCCATGCATAGAAAAGTGTGTGTGTGTGTGTGTGTGAGAGAGAGAGAGAGAGAGAGAGAGAGAGAGAGAGAGAGAGAGAGAGAGAGAGGAGGTGGCACACCCTCTTTTGGCCAATCCCACCACTGGCATGTGGACCCCAGATGAATGCCAAGGATGAATGTGGCCCTCAGATAAAAAATGGTAAGCCACCATGGCTTGGTTTCCAGGCCCTTTATCATCTTGGCCACCCTCCTCTGCACATATTCCAGCTTGTCCATACCCTTCTTAAATTGTGGCGCCCAGAACTGAGCACAGTACAGTGGTACCTCGGGTTACAAACGCTTTGGTTTACAAACACTTCAGGTTACATACTCCGCTAACCTGGAAGTAGTACCTCAGGTTAAGAACTTTACTTCAGGATGAGAACAGAAATCACGCGCCTGCAGCACGGTGGCAGCAGGAGGCCCCATTAGCTAAAGTGGTACCTCAGGTTAAGAACAGTTTCAGGTTAAGAATGGACCTCCAGAACGAATTAAGTTCTTAACCAGAGGTACCACTGTACTCCAGATGCAGTCTGAGCAAGACAGAATAAAGGGGTCCTATTACTTCCTTTGATCTGGACACTAGACTTCTGTTGATGCAGCCTGGAATGGCATTTGTTCTCTCCCCCCCCCTTTTTTTTTGATGCTGCTGCTGCATCACACAGTTGATTCATGTTAAGTTTGTGGTCTGCTAAGACCCTTAGATCATTTTCATGTGTGCTAATATCAAGCTAGGTGTCTCCATCCTATATTTTTGCATTTTTTTATTCCTTTCTAAGTGTAGTTCATATCTCTTGTGCTTCTCATTCAAGAATAAGTGTAGCTAACCTTTGACCCCTCCACAGATGTTGCTGTACCACAACTGCCACCATGGCTAATGGCCAGGGATTAATAGAATTGTAGCCAATCAACATCTGGAGAATCACAGCTTAGTTAGATCAGAACCTGAATGTATTTTCTCAGTTACTGGTTTTCATCAAGTGAATACTGTATAGTTGATAGTTTAACAATTGCCAACTTACCAGGTAATATGAGTAAACATCTTGCCAAGCAGTGAAGAGTGTCTTAGTGCACATTCTCTCACCTGCTCAGAAAAGTGGAGAAGCATAGAAATGGTACAGTTCTCCTCAACATTTACAATTGACCAGCTTGCCAAGTGGTTACACTACATGCAGCCCTGGTTAAATTTTTATTTGGTTAATGTTTTTGCCTTTCTGCTGTATGTTTCTATTCAAGTCATGGGAAATAACTCCAATTTCCTGCATGTCTCGAATTAAACGCAGCCTTCTTTTTAATCTGTTTCCTTACCGTCTGGCAGGAACCACTTCTGCTCTAATAATGCGATATGGTTATCACTCTGATGAGGAGATTAAATGAATTGTTAAAGAATAGTTGCTCACTTGAATGAACGGAAGAGTTTGAGATAGGGCAATATATGATTGGTCATATCTCATGACTGTTGATCATTAAGCAGTCAAAGGACTGATATTATGCCTCATAACTCACATGGAAACAAATACAGGGAAATATGGTAAACAGGTATTTATATCTTAACCATAAAACCTTAATCAGTAGGGAAAGATATCCTGTACTGTAGAGCACCTACTTCATGAATTAACCTTTAACAGTTTATTTTTTTAGATGATATGAGAGAGATTAGAAGACTATATATTTTCTGTTAAAAAAAAAAGCTTCAAATAGAAGGTGTCCTGAAATATTTTGTTGTTTTCAAAAATGTTTTTAATCAGTCACATTTGTCCTAAAATCATAGTCATTGTCATTTTATTTGCATGTCGCTTTTCCATCGTTAAAATCATGCTGAATGTGCAACATTACAAATAACGAAAGTAAAGGTAAAGGGACCCCTGACCATTAGGTCCAGTCGTGTCCGACTCTGAGGTTGCGGCGCTCATCTCGCTTTATTGGCCGAGAGCCAGCGTACAGCTTCTAGGTCATGTGGCCAGCATGACAAAGCCGCTTCTGGCGAACCAGAGCAGCGCACGGAAATGTCGTTTACCTTCCCGCCAGAGCGGTTCCTATTTATCTACTTGCACTTTGACGTGCTTTCGAACTGCTAGGTGGGCAGGAGCAGGGACCAAGCAACAGGAGCTTCACCCCGTCGCAGGGATTCGAACCGCCGACCTTCTGATCAGCAAGCCCTAGGCTCTGTGGTTTAACCCACAGCGCCACCTGGGTCCCATAGTAGTCATAAACAATAAATAAAACACATCAAAAAGTACTCAACAAAGTTGAAATATTTCCACATAAATCATAATCTCTAAAAGGACAGATGTACCAATATAAAAAACGACAAAAGTCCGCAGCAACCCCCCCCCAAACAATACCGCAGCCCATGTGTCTGCTCAGCAGCCTCAGCTTCTGCAAGTGGAGTCAGGCAGGGACCCAACCTCCCAGGCCAGGTGGGGGGGAAAGGCCAGCAATGCAGGAAGTAGGTCTTCCAGAACGCACAGCCAAGATGGTTTCTGCAGCCTCAGCTTTTGAGGTCATAGAATTGGAAGGTACCCCCAAGGGTCACTCAATCCAACCCACCGCAATGCAGAAATCACAGCCCAATAATCCCCAACAATCAGTCAGCCAACCTCTCAAGAAATCTCCACTGAAGCAGAATCCACCACCTTTCATAAGCTGGGCTTGCAAAAAGAAGAACTTTTGGGATTTGGGAAGCTTCTAAAGAATAATTTTTTTTAAAAAAATACTCTGGAAATTAACTTCCAGGATCCCTCCGTGGCCCTTCCAAGCACCCCACCCTACAGACAGACAAACCTCCCTTCTCCTGTCTCCTCACATCTGGCTGTTGCTCCTGCTCCTGCACAGGAAAGGAAAATAGTTAAAATAAGGTTGGTTATTTTGTTGCCTGCAACCTTATGCTTTAGGTGAAGGATGGGGAATGCTGTAATTCTCCAGATGTTGTTCACCTTCCATCACCCCGATCACTAGCCATGGTGGCTGAGGCTGATGGGAGTTGGAGCCTGAGAACATCTGGAAGGCTGCAGGTCCTTCATCTCTGCTTTCGAAGAGTGTTCGCGCTGGAAAGCTTGGCCAAGAAACCTTGTGCATAAGAGCCTACAGGAAAAACCTCAGCAGGCTTTAATTAAATTTAATTAATTAAGGAACAAACCTGACAAAAAACTTGTTAAAATCCTGTTGATTTTGACGAGGGTGTGTGGCAATTGAAATCAATGGAACATATATTTATCACCATTTATGTGCTTGCATTTAGCTGTGTCACATACTCTCGACTCCCACCCACAACATCATTAATGTGGCTTTCTGTTCCCTCTGGGTAATGGTTTCAGTCTTTTTGCAGCAGCAAGTTTCAAAACCTAAGTATACCATTCTAGAACTGCAATCCAAAACACAAATACTAACCCCCAATGAAGACAGTGGGACTTACTTCAGAGCAAACGTGCTTAAGATCACATTGAAGAGCTAAATTAGATCCTCAGTGCAGTTACTTTGAAGTACATTTGATTAGAATCAATAAATACGTGTAGGTTTGAGGTTCCGTATATTAATTGTTATTAGCAGGTATATTAATGCCAGATTAATGATAGTGACAGGTTCCCTCCACACAATAAAAAAAAAAATCAAAATTCTATACAATGCTTAAACATTGGAATTATACTAGATATGTGGCCTATAATGTTAATTATAATGATTATTTGTACACTGTTAACAACGGCTAGGCACTGTATAGTAAATATATTAAAAGGAAAATGCTTTATAATCTAAAGGATGCTGAAAGTTCCTTACTTGGTTCGGAATGGGCTTTTATAATTATTCTGTAGAAATATCACTGTCTTTTTTGAAGATTAGACTTACAACTTGAGGTGTCACCAATTCTACAGAGTGGGCAATGGCTTAACTGCTTTTGCCGGAGAGTTCCACTGATAGGATGCTATTATTTAAAGTGAGGATTTGTTCTCTTGTGTTCTTGGTTGTGAAAGAGACATGGAAATAATCACTTCAAAATTAAATTTTGAAATCTGCCGGTAGATTTGGGGAAAGCTTGTATAAGAAAATAAATTTGAGCATACTGCTTTCCTGAATTGATAAATAGTTCACATTAAATGACTTCTCTGTTTAGTAGCACATTTCTCTGTGAATGATAAAAATAGTACTGTGAAATTGCTGTGATCAAAGTGATAATGTTGCCCGTCTTTCAGCCTGAAATACCAGTAAAGCCCAACAGAAACCTGACACTCATGTTGAACAGGATTCTTACTTTTTACTAATAATAGGAAAAAAATAGTTGCGAATGGATTCATCCATTCTACCTGCACGTAAAGCTATCAGGAAAATAGTGATTGGAAGCAAAGCAAAAACTAGCAGGTGCCTGCAAGAAACAGGAAATGAGCTTGGTTTATACTATTTAATATGTTCAGCTTAAATTTAAAACCCAATGAGTTATTAATCTCCTTTCGTAAGATTTACCTTTTTAATAGTCGGCCAACCTCTTCATTGCCTGTTAGGGTTTGTTTTTGAAAAATCAAAGAACAGATCTTATCAGGTGGGGAGAACAGAGACTGAAAAGTGCTTCAATTAGCAGTTTTTCATGCAGAATCAAAGAATCCAGTTCCATGGAGCATTCTATATAAATAATCTTGACATAATTTAAATCGATACGCTGGGTGGGGGGTTAGCTGTAAGAGGAGTGCTGTAACCAATGTGCTCTGTATTAGGGGGCTGAATCGTCAAGCCCAGGATCTTACAAATAATAGCATAGAGCCCTCGAATCCATTTAATCTCATTTTAATATTCTCATTTATATATTCTCATGTTCTGATTTTTCCAGGGGAAAGTGTGCAGCTACCTTTGACGCGATGCGCTTACTCACGCTTTTGCAATTATTTAACAAAGCAGGGGCGAGTAATGTAATTGGAACCCTGGGAACTAATATTTTTGTGTGTATTTATGTACCAGACGAACAAAGAATCGCTACCACCAGCATCCCACACCTGGTGTGATTCCTCTTTTGCTCAGTCTTGGCTTTGTTAAGTTTTACTTCTTAAGAATCCTGGGCTGTAATGCCACCAGCAATAGTCGTCATGGATGTTAACTCAACAGCAAAATTCGCCCAAGGTTGTTGATAAGTCATGCAAATCGCATTAATCTAAACAGTGTCACTAGGATATTTCACCTTTCCCAGAAAGGAGTGACTTTTGATAGATTGATTGAAACCCAGGAACCCACTGCTTATTCCTGCTTTCACCTTTAAACTCTGACTCAACCACTTTTTTTTTCATTTCCTTAGAAACACTAAACAGTTGGTGCTACTGTTTTGGCACTACCTTGAGTTTTCTTGATCACAGCAGTTGAGGAAATAAAGAAATTAGTGGGGGTTCCCTTCTGACATTCTTCATTTCATGTTCCAATGAAATGCACCATTTTGAGTGCCGCTACCTTCTTTGAACCATGATAAAAAGGCAGTTAAGAATAAAATATTGAAATTTGCTTACATTTTAGCATGCTACTTAACCAAACCCCCTTTCAACCTCCATTTGATTGATTACTTGCTGGGATAAGTTTATACTGAAATCTTTCCTTTGTCCTCTTTATCCCTTGCTCACCGTTTCATTCTTTGCATGTCAATTATTAACGCCATGACGTTTCTTGTTGCTGCAGTAACTTTGTTTCAATGCAACTGTTGCCAGGTGAATTTTGTTGGGTAGCTCGATTGGAACATTTGCCAGTATTTTATGAGATATATCAGGAAGGAACTGTGATAGACAGCTTGTGGCGGTTTAGAATTTTATTAGAATTCTGTTCCTATTCTGCCTTTGTGTATTACAAAAACCACCTGCGCCCTCGTACTCTGACCATGACATGACACAAGTTAAAATTGCACATTAGCACGTAATATACAATATACTTGACAGACTAAATGTGTGTGGTTTGTATGTGGCATAAATATGGGGAACATTACGAATGCATCACCGTTGAAATCTATTTCATTTCCCCATTAACTTCTGTGTTGTAGGTGTGGATCATACCATGTCAGCATTTACAAACAATGCAGAAATATAATAAAACTAGGTCTCCGTTCCTCCCACCTAAGTCTAGTAAATATTACTTATCTGAAATGGTTGGAGAAGTAAAAAAAATATATCATGTTCTCGTTGTCTGAATGCTGAAGAATTTTTGTTTGCATTGCAGTCTGACAAGCCAGAAGTCATTGAGGACACATAAAAACAGAATATGGAATATCTTCTTGCTATGTGTGAATTTTAAATGTGTAAATGGGTTTCCCACTTTCGGCTGAGGCAAATTTCAAGTAACTATATAGCTAAGATCATTTGCTTTAAATCAGTGGCCAAAATCAAGCTATAGGTTACTCAAGATATGGCTGCACATCTAGATATTTTTGCTGGACTTTCAAAATGTCCAAATTCTGCATGTAGGCATAGTCTGTGTTGCTTTCCTTGCATGAAGCTGAGTATGACAGCAATCTCCATAAATAAGTTTTGGACTAAAGGAATCAATCTGTGTGTTTTTCCCCAGATTGCTCACTACCATCCCCTGGTTTTGCATATATGTTTTCCAGTATGGATCAGCATCGCAACAATAAAAAATACTAAAAGTCAGAAGAATCAGGGAAGGGTGAGATCACCCTTCGCCAACCTAGATTGCACGTTCAAAAGGATTGTCAGATGTATTACAGATTACTTAATCCAATTATGTGAAGTAGATAAAATAGGTTTCTCCCTACTATTTTTTCCTTAGCTGTCTTCTTCCCGATATGGGGCATGGAAGACTTGCTCAGAAGTGTCAAACATAGTTTAGTGAAAGTTTCTGTTTTGTGTTCAGCTACAAATATAGCAGACAAACCTATCTATAGATTATATCTATTATTTTGGTACAGTTTGTCATTGATAGCAAATTCTGGTGAGACCTTCTTTACATTATGCACGCCCTTACTGTTGTCTTCTTGCCATATTCACATAAAGTAGCACCAAATAACTAAAGATAGCACCAATTTCTAAAGATGATGCTGGGCGGGGGGGAGTAGCTTTGTGGGGAAAGGCATTATCTCTAAAACTGAAACTTGTTACAAATTTTGGGTTTCTGTTGCTCCAAGTTGTCTTAAAAATGAAATGGTGCATAGACAACCCAATATCTCAAGTTATGATTCCTTAAGAAGCATTATTTATTGTTTACCTTTATTGGAATTCTAGTCACTAAGATAATTCATTTCATTTCTGTTTGCAGGTTGAGAATGGGTATGTGTTTCACTCAGGGCTTTGAGATACAAAATAATGAACTTTGCTTTAAATTTTATGTATAAAATTTTAAACACACCAGTGTTTGAAATCCACTTTCATGGGCATTGTGTGGGCTGTTCGGGCTGGTTTTTTTATTTGTTTGCTTGCCCTGTAATGTCTCTTAATTGATATTGTCCCTCTTAATGAACAGAGACTTGATTATTGTCAAGCTTCTCTACTTAAAAGCTGGCTGAACAGGCTTTTTATGGTGATTCTACCCAAGACATAAGGAAGGAAGGACATGAAAGGGTGAATATTCAGCCTGCCTTAATCCTTGTTTTCAGTAAGATGGTGTCTTTAATGTGAACTAATTAGTGGATAGACTTAAATTCCTGTAGACTTGTCCTTTGTTGGGTTGTGATGCACAGCTTTGCTTACATAAGAGAATCAAAATTTCTATTTTACATTGCTTTCTTTTTTCAAACGCATCTTAATGAGCTTTAATAACAAGATATAGGGAATAACGTCAAGAATCAATATATAAACAACCACATGATCATCTACGTTAATATTATTTCAGATATTCTGACTTATTTCCAAGCATATTGTTATCCCACACATAAGGAAATCTGAATGATACAGTGAACACCCAGAATGCCATGAATAAAAGACATTTCAAGTGGAAGTCAGTAACGGACAAATAATAAAATTTTAGGCAGTAGAAAAAATACATATTTCCATCATTTGCTTATTCTGAAAATTGTATCCTGTGTTGTAACATTTATCAACTTGTCAGAAATTTCAGATTATTTCCACTTTTGGCATATGTCAAAAAAATATGTCTTAAAATAAGTAAGTTAAATAAGCAGTCAGTTGTTTATGGGGCTGAACCAAATGCGCTGAGACCTATTTGCTAATTTCCCTAGAATATATTGCTTTTATTTCATATTGTATAATGAAGTTTCCCACTTGTGTGACTTGTGAATTCTCACACGCATACAACTTAAGGCTATTCCAAATCATGGTAAAATATAATAAAGAGAAATATGACCTGGCAAGCCCATTATAGGCATTTGAAGAATATATATTTACCACAGAAAGGAAGGGGATGTAACGTGGTATGTTTTACTGGGGTGTTACTGCTCTACAAGAGTAGGCAAGCATTTTAGACACTCAGGAGACTTCATCAGAGTTTTGTTAAACTCAAACTGAATCTTGTTGCACAAGCATAATAAAATTCAGTATCAGAGGTAATATTTCTTACTTTGGGTCTCACTTTTTCTGGATCAACACAGAAACAGCTAGAACAAACCATCCGTGTAAGTTTGTAGTTGGTGCACACATGCCACGTTGAGCGAATCTTGAGGCCTGCTGGAGCAGCAAATACATGTTTAGGTAGGATGCAGTATGCTAACTGCTGCACCAGTGTAACGTTATAAACCTTCCAAGAAGGTATGCCAGCACAAATATTTAGGATGTGGGAATCTGAAACTTAAATTGAACATATATGTAGTAACTGTGCTTTTGTTATTGAAACTCCCCAACGAAGCTTTACTGCATTTATCACCTGTATTATTTATAGGAGATAATTACTGCAAAACAGCTGGCTGTTGGTTTTAGTGCGCATCAGTTGTTCTCCTGTCCCAGCTGTGAGCTAATAAGGACAGTCAACACATCTGTTTCAACAGCTGGTAATTAACAAAAGCCTAATTGCTGCAACTCTTTTAACATCCAGTCTGTGAAAAGAGGAAAGATGTGGAAGAATATTATTGACTTTGTGTCCTGCACTTTCTGTGACCAGTTTCTTTCTTACTTACTTTTCTCTTCCCCCTTCCTTTCTCCCTTCCTTTTACTTTGAACACCAAGGCCTTTGTCTGATGCATTGAATGGCAGGAGAACACAATATGGTAATCCAGAGCTTAAGATTTTCGGATCTTTGTTGGTGTTTCTTATTGCAACATTTCTTTGCTACGTTGCAAGATAAAATGGATCAAAAGCATTTGCGGAGTTCCGCGTAACAGCCAAAATCCGTAGCAATCTAACCCTAAGCGATACGAGTCACAGAAGTTGCAGCCTCCGAAAGAAGTCGCTGTGTGCCCACCTCTTGATGCAACTTGTGTACATTTGAACCTCGTCATTAGCAGGATTTGGTGACCGGGTGAATAATTTTTCTTACTAAGCTAAGCACATCAGGCAACATCATATATAAAAACAAAATAAATAAAAATAAAAAAATAAAATCACTGCTGCTTTATAGGCAATTGGCAGGGCCTGTTTTGCGGCTGACAACTGGCAGATCTAATTGCATCCTGGCATTTCACAGAGGAGCTGTGTGCTCAAGGGCTAGTCAACTGAGTCCTAAAGGGGATATGAAAACCTCAAGAGATTTTGGGTGTAAATGCATGAGGGAAGCATTTTTTCACTCCCATTTATAATAATAATAATAATTTATTATTTGTACCCCGCCCATCTGGCCGGGTCTCCCCAGCCACTCTGGGCGGCTTCCAACAAATATCAAAATACATTAAAATATCACAGATTAAAAACTTCCCTAAACAGGGCTGCCTTCAGGTATTTTCTAAATGTCAGGTAGTTGTTTATCGCTTTGACCTCTGATGGGAGGGCGTTCCACAGGGCAGGCACCACTACCGAGAAGGCCCTCTGCCTGGTTCCCTGTAGCTTTGCTTTTTGCAGTGAGGGAACCGCTAGAAGGCCCTCGGCGCTGGACCTCAGTGTCCGGGCTGAACGGTGGGGGTGGAGACGCGCCTTCAGGTATACAGGACCGAGGCTGTTTAGGGCTTTAAAGGTCATCACCAACGCTTTGAATTGTGCTCGGAAATGTACTGGGAGCCAATGTAGATCTCTCAGGACCGGTGTTATGTGGTCCCGGCAGCCACTCCCAGTCACCAGTCTAGCTGCCGCATTCTGGATTAATTGCAGTTTCCGGTTCACCTTCAAAGGTAGCCCCACGTAGAGCGCATTGCAGTAGTCCAAGCGGGAGATAACTAGAGCATGCACCACTCTGGCGAGACAGTCCGCGGGCAGGTAGGGTCTCAGCCTGCGTACCAGATGGGGCTGGTAGACAGCCACCCTGGACACGGAATTAACCTGTGCCTCCATGAACAGCTGTGAGTCCAAAATGACTCCCAGGCTACGCACCTGGTCCTTCAGGGGACGCACCTGGTCCTTCAGGGGAATTTCCTTTCTTTTTAGCTATTTTTCACCACTGGACATTACATCCCAGTAGTTCACCTATCCTTGGGGGTGGTGTTATATGTGTTTTCCACTTTAAAGATCAGGTTTGCAGCACTGGAGTGCTTTTGAATCCAATTCTGTCATAGTGTGTTCAAATGGCATTTGTGGTATGAAGTACCTTCATTTGTGGTATGAAGTACCTTCTACCACAATAAAAAAGAAACCCACCCCCAAAACAGTGAAAGGAAGTCTTCAGTAAGTGCTGGAAGTTCAACAGGAAGGGGCCCCTCTCCTGGATAGAGAAGCTCAGCTACTGTGGTCCACATCCTGATAACATACCTGTTTCAGACTTCTGTTTCAGTGTATCTGTTTCAGTGTATCTGAAGAAGTGTGCATGCACACGAAAGCTCATACCAAGAACAAACTTAGTTGGTCTCTAAGGTGCTACTGGAAGGAATTTTTTTATTTTATTTTGTTTTCACTATGACAGACCAACACGGCTATCTACCTTTAACTGATAACATACCAGTTAGACTGCTATGCTTTAATGTGTTATATATGGGACTGTCTTTGAAGACTTCCATTTGGCCATTGTTGACCAGGGGCCATTCAGAGCACAGAGTAATATCCAGCTATGTTATACTCAAAGTAAGCCCATTGGATGGAGCTAAGCAATGGGACCCAAGCCAGTCATTACTATGCTAAGTACAGTACCCATTGATCTAGTATTTCATTGGGTACGGTTATTGAAATTGCGCAAGCCATCAGTAATGTCCCACACTGAAGGTACAAAGAAAGTAAAGACTATATTATAGGTTATTTATTCTTCCATTTCATTAACTGGGCAGAATTATGAAATAATTTTCATGGACTCGCAATATTGCAATTCAATCTGGTAAATTGTTTAATACTTTCATTTTGTTTTTGCCAGAAATACGCTCATTCTTTGCTATTCAAAATGACTTGATTAAACTTGCTGGAATAACATTTCAGTTGGCAAATATCTCTGTACAGTCAGTTATCCAATTGTCTTTTGGTTATGTTGAAAGGTGGAGAGGAAACAGGACCCAAGTGCTTGCCATTGACTGAATGGAGATTGCCTAACCTTCAAAACATTTCTGGCGTGACAGGTTCACTTCAGCAGGTGTTCAGGAGCTGAACTGTAAGGTAGTCACAGTGACAGCAGATGAGATCCTTTGAACAAACAAAAACAAAAGTATTGGCAAAGATTCCAAATGCAGAAGGCCATTGGCATGTAGGGGAAAGTTTACAGTTCGATTTTAACAGACTGCGGGTTTGCACACGGTAGTTTGGTTTGCAGCGGCTGATATTTGCTCTCATTGGCATCTTTCGAGATCATTGCAAAAAAGTGGTTAAAGGCAGGGGTAAATTTGGCAGAATCACTGCTAAGGGATCGTAAGGATTTTTGCTCTAACAGGGAGCCGTCATATGTGTGCTCAAGACAAGAACAAAACATCCATTTATTTTAACAGAGCAAGATTTTACAACCTTAGATGTTGCATTGCTATGAATTCACAATTCTGCTTTTTCTTCCCGTTTGTTTATTTGTTTGCGTGCTTGACACACCACCTTTCCATTAGCATGCTCAAAGCAGCCAACAGAATCAACGCTGTGCAAAACAGTTGCCGCAAGTCATTTCAGAATGACTGGGAACAGAGTTAGGCATCTTTTTGTGATGTGTTATAATAATCTGATAACGTGAGAGCTGCCTCCTGCTGGCAAATGATTGTGCTGGGTGGCCAAAGCAAGAGCGGCAAATGGAGGACTAGCAATAATGGCAGGGATGTTGTTCATCTGGTTGGCTCTTGGTCTGATCTAAAAGAGCTCTTGTTTCCGTTGGTAAATTGGAGGCTAGTATGTTCAATAGCTAATATCTTAAGATGTCCCTAACATAATTAAATTGCTGGCTGCCAAAAATAATGGGGAGTGGAGGGTTTTCCCAGTGCTCTCCATGCTCCTGTCGTTGCTGCAAGCTTTGGAAGTCACTTTTGTAAGAAGTTGGGTGCTAAGTCATGAGCCATTTGCATGACTTGATTATGTATCATGTATCATTCAAAGGAAACAGATGCATACAATTGACTTCTATCCGAATATAAATGGTTCCCACTTGAGCAACAACATTTGTGGCAAGGAAAACATATTGATTGCTTAAGGCTGCTCTTCTAACCCCACTTACCTGAGAGTAAGTGGACTTGAATTCAATAGGACTTACTTCTGCGGAGACATGGATAGGAGTGCACTGAATATTATAGGGGAGTCCTCTCCTTTTGAGCCACAGGTCTGGCCTTCCTTTATGGCTGACACAGAAACCAAGTTTGCTGGCAGAGAAGCAAGCTAGTGATCCATCCCTCTTCTGCCAGTCTGGTCACTTGGCTGCATGGAATTCCTTGTTGCTTATGGCAACCAGGTGAGTTGTTAAATACAAAGCTGTGCAGTATCAGAAGACACCCCCCCACCTCCAATATGAAAACTCTGAATCATGAGAATCCAATGGTTCATTCCTGAACCAGACATTGCAATTTGGAGAGGATGGGTGTGTGGGGGGGTGGGGGGTGGGGGTGTGTGTGCCCAAGTATGCCTAAGCAAATCCTGTGAATAAAAATCATAATGTTGAAAGGAGAAAGTGTTTTCCTTTGACGTTAAAGCACATTTCTTTTCATCTTCAAGCCAGCATAATCTACTTAGTTAAGTTTACCCTGGGATGTTCCATTTTCTGCATTTGACCAAAGCCTCTCTCTGTGTCCTAGGAGATGCCACTATCTCTCAGACACCTATTCAGTGTGCATTCCTTGATTGCCCATCATCACCAGTGCTTTTAATTCAGAAAGAATAAAGAAGAAGCCAAGGGGGAAAGTGGTGCCAAGGAAACGCTGCCACTAAACAGGACCAAAAAGAAAAAGAAATAGGATTTAAAAAGAAAAAAAGAAAATTGCATTGTATGCAACAGTTTCTGCCTTCCCTTCTCAGGTGGGCAGGGTTTGCGGCACCGAGCGGGGGTCCCCTGGCCGGGAGCTGCCCACCTGCATAGGCTGCCCCCCTTTGACCCGCCCTCGGCCAGGTGGACAATGGACAGTCGGCCGGGGCGGGGTCAAGGGGCTTGTAAAAGGGGCTGAGGCCTTCAGCCAGCCCTCTTTGGTTCTTTTCCTTCTAGGTTCACCCTCCCTCCCTCCCTCAAATTAATAATAATTCTTCTCTCCATACAGTTTCGTCTGACGGCAGTGGTCATCAAGCTAACAATGCTTTCCTTACAGCCTAACACTTTGCGTTACAGGTCAGCGGGCGCTGCTGTGGTCTTATGATGGTTGCCGTATTCGGAACCGGGAAGGAATTTCCCTGCATTGGCAGGTTTCGCCTTCCCCGCAGCATTTCGTCACAACTTTGGCGGTTTTAGGCCTTGGCAAGGTAGTCTTTAGTCTATCATCAGGTTGGGCGGGAAGCTGGCATGCTCCCAGCCCATGCAGCGGCGCTTGCAGGGCCCGTTAAAGGGTAAACCGGGAGTTTCTGGCTAGAGCAGCGGCATGTAGGTCGAACTCCTGGACCGAGGTCAGTGTGAGGGCATGCTGTGTAAGTGTGTGCTTTGCAGTCCCCTCCCACTGCACCTCTTCATCCTGCATATCCTCAGCCACAGGGGCTGAGAGGGTTGCCTGCCAAGGCCTAGGCATATTCAATGTGGGCTAAGGCTACATTCATATCATAGAGCTGTAATTTGTTAAGAGTGCTGAGAGCTCTTGGAAAGAAGAAAGTGTCCCAGCTAAAGAAGATTGGCAAGTTAAATTAATGGAATTTGCTGAAATGGCAAAACTGACAATGAAATTAAGAGGAAGAGATGACAACGAATTTAAGGAAGCATGGAAGGACTTTATTGCATACGGTATATACAGAAGCAATGTACACAGGTTAATACATTGGCAGGGTTTTGAGTATACTTGTAATTTTATCATGAATGGACAATAAGTAATTCAAATGGTTAGAACTTTATAAAGGACATGTAGTACATTGATATACAATGGAACCAAGGAAGGGAATGGGGGAAGTCAATCTGTTTTGGTTTTGGTTTTATTGTTGTTTGCTTTGTTTTTGTTATTGTGGAAAATTAATAAAATGTTATTGGGGGGGGAGAGTGCTAAGAGCTCTTAAGAGATCCCTATTCCGCTCCCAGAGGTATAATTCCCAGGATCAACAATCAATCCCTCTCCACAGGGAACTCTGGGAATTGTAATTCTGGAAGGGGAAGCACCCTTTACATCTGCAGGTGTGGCAGTGGACTGTTGTTTTGCCTTGGTAATGGCCTGGATGAGAGCCAATAAACTGAAGCTCAACCCAGATAAGACAGAGGCACTGTTAGTGGGTGGTTCCCTAGACCTTACGGATGGGAGGTTGCCTGTACTTGGTGGAGCTATACTCCCTCTGACAGAGCAGGTACATACCTTGGGGGTAGTTCTGGATCCATTGTTGTTGCTTGGGGCTCAGGTAGCCTCTATCCCTCTAAAACTGAAAAAAAAAATCAGCTCAAAGATCAAAACTGCAGAATATCTGGTGCATTCCTAATACTGGATCTAGGGAAGAGATTATAGGGACAAAGTAGTTTTCAAACATTTGCCATAAGCAAATTAGAAAGCAGTTCGGGTGGTTGTTGTTGTTGTTGTTGTTGTTGTTTTGCCAATAAGAGGCAGCAAAGTTACAAGAATGACAGTAGTCAAAACAAAATAAAAAAATTCCTTCCAGTAGCACCTTAGAGACCAACTAAGTTTGTTCTTGGTATGAGCTTTCGTGTGCATGCACACTTCTTCAGATACCAGACAGTAGATTGAATAACAGTAGATTAGATTAAATGTTGAACAAAGGTTCCTAACTGAAAGATTTAAGTCATAGAAACTTGTCAACGAACTTCTTAAAGAAGGCCTTAGATAAACAATTGTCAGAGCTTCTTAAGGTATAATGATTCCTGTCTTAGTGTGGTAGGGGTTGAACTGGATAATCCTTGAGATTCTTTCCAGCAATGCAATTCTAGCCAAACAACATTGTTCTTTAGCTTTCCTAAAATACCATATCTATTAAAATATTTCTTAGTAGACTACTCCATATTGCTGCCACATTTCAAAGTTCCAAATGACACTCAAAGTAAACCCACTGAAATCAATGGACATGACTCGATTAAGTTGATTAATTTCTATGGGCGTCCTCTGAGCATGACATCACCAAAAAGATCTTGGTTGATGTAGAATTTGGCTCATATGCCTGTTGCCCTGGAATTACAGAAGCACAGGGGGAAAGCACCTTGGCCCATGCCATTGGCCAAAAGAATTATCAACTGCTATTCAAGCAAGAACACCAGTAAGGAAAGATCAACCTGGCTCAAACTGGGTATAAATTATTATACATCATTACTTTGTTTTGGCCTTGATAAACTGATCTCTCACTTCTGCCTTTTTCTCTTACTCTCCATTTCTTGTGTGTCTTGTCTTTTTTAGTTTTGTAAGTCTAATGGCAGGGTCTCTCTTTCTCTTTATTGGTGAGAGACAAAAGGGGAGGTTAAAAATCTGGCATATAAACACATGGCAAATGAGAGAATGGTATTTGCTAGCCAGCTGTTTTATTTCAGTGCAAATTTCCCGGATAAGATTTAAGAACATAACAGCCTGCTAGATCAGGTCAACGGCCCATACATTGGTACCTCGGGTTAAGGACTTAATTCGTTCCGGAGGTCCGTTCTTAACCTGAAGCGTACTTAACCTGAAGCACCACTTTAGCTAATGGGACCTCCTGCTGCTGCTGCACCGCCAGAGCACGATTTATGTTCTTAGCGGAGTTCTTAACCTGAAGCGTACTTAACCAGAGGTACCACTGTATAGTGCAGTATCCTGTTCTCTCTGTGGCCAACCAGATGCCTGTGATAAACCAGGAAGCAGGACATGAGCACAAGAACACACTCCCCTCCTGTGGTTTCCAGCACCTGGTGTTTGGAAGGATTGCTGTCTCCACCTATGGAGGTAGACCATAGCCACCATGGCTAGTAGCCATTGATAGCCTTCTCCTCCAATAAGCCTAGCTCATTTAAATGCTAAACTTTCAGACTACAGGTAGTGGGCTCCATATTATAATTATAATAAATATCCAGCCCTAGATATCAGGAATAAGCCGGCTTCATAACATTTTCTGTATGCATGGATTTTTATGATGCTGGTTTATTTGTATTTGTATGTGTCCCCCTCTCCATCTGAGATGGTACAACCAAGACACAGGTTCACCACCTTAGTGGGGATTGGGCTTCTAGCACAGGTAAAGGTAAAGGGACCCCTGACCGTTAGGTCCAGTCGCGAACGACTCTGGGGTTGCGGCACTCATCTCGCTTTACTGGCCGAGGGAACCAGCATACAGCTTCCGGGTCATTTGGCCAGCATGACTAAGCCGTTTCTGGTGAACCAGAGTGGCACACGGAAATGCCGTTTACCTGCCCGCCAGAGCGGTACCTATTTATCTGCTTGCACTTTGATGCGCTTTCGAACTGCTAGGTTGGCAGGAGCAGGCACAAAGCAACGGGAGCTCACCCCGTCGCGAGGATTCGAACCGCCGACTTTCTGATCAGCAAGCCCTAGGTTCTGTGGTTTAGACCACAGCGCCACCTGCGTCCCTTCTATCACAGGTAGCAAGCACCTAAATCCCAGATTGGAATGTTTGCCATTGTCTCTGCCTTACCAGAGTTCGGCTCCCATCCTACACATTATATTCTGGAGATTAACTGCAAGCCTAGTATTATTATTTTTTCCTCTTTCTCAGGGGGCTGATTGCCTTGAATCCATTTACGTCAATTCTCCCTTCTCTTATGTTGCAATAAACTAGACGCTAATCTTGTGAAGTAGTACCAGACCAGTATGGGTTTAAGTGAAAGGAGAATCCAGACCTACATCTCCTGACCTTTATCCTAAAAGGATATCAGGTGTGATACCTCTCTAAAAAATCGAACTGGTAATCTCTTGGTGAGTGGGTGTGTCTGCTACAAACATTTCCTTCCAGTCTACGTTTCAATTGCAGTTCACAGTACACTGAAAATTGTCAAGGATGTTAATTATTGGCCTCTTGGAACAACCCACCTACTTTGATTCAGGCATGTTTCCCCCAATATTTAAGAAGATTGGTTCACAAACGGTACAGTATAATTATAAAAAATAGCTTGGTTTGGCTAACATTCTTTTGTGGTTTTATATCTGTGAGCCTAAAAGGCTCAACACATAAATGGCTCAACCTGCAAATGGAATTTTAACTGCTTAATTCCAGGAATCAACTGTTTGCCTGTTCATGGAAGCAGAGTAAATGCCATTGTGCACCTTTAACAGAGGAATCAAGCACCTTGAGTTTTAGAGTGAATTCCTTGGCCAGGCGTGCATTGTTACCTCATCCTCTGCTTAGTATGGTGCTGTTCCATAGCTGCAAGGCTGGCTCAATACATTTTGCTGGCTGGGGGCGAAGGATAAGATGGTGTCCTGTAGAAAAGCTGACTAGACTGGTAGCTGAATCATACTTCAACAGAGGAGAGGAGGTAGAGGCCCGCCATATCTGAGGCACCAGGAGACAGGCTGCATGGCACATAGCTCTGTCCTCGCCTGCTGCCCATAGCAACTGCTCACTCTACGGTACCTAACAGTAGGGCTATCCTAGCAAAGTTATTGTGAGATATTGTATCTGGTCACCTTTTCCTTGCAGTACTCTTCTATCAGAAATACATTCTGTGGGATTGGATAAGGCAAATGTCTGAAAGAGTGCTGTGCTAAAAGGAACCCACAGATACAATGATTTAGCCATGGTATTTTTTGCATACTTCACAGCCAGACAGGACACAAGAATGCTCTAGGCGAGACTGCCTTTGAAAAATGTTTGGACACTCCGGTTGTTATAGAATGAGGCTTCCAGGTTGTTGAGTGGAATAAGCTCGGAGCTTATTGTATTAAATTTACAGCAGCTACATTGGTTCTGTTTGGCTTTGGGCCCCAATTCATGGAATGGTAACCTGGAGACTGGATTACTGCAACATGGTCCGTGTGGGGCTGCCCTTGGGCCTCGTTCAAAAACTCCCATCTGATGCAGAACTCCGTAAGCTAGACTGCTAATAGCCTACAGCAGGCATGGCCAAACTTGGCCCTCCAGCTGTTTTGGGACTACAGTTCCATCATCCCTGACCACTGGTCCTGTTAGCTAGGGATGATGGGAGTTGTAGTCCCAAAACAGCTGGAGGGCCAAGTTTGGCCATGCCTGGCCTACAGCTTCTGACTGCCCAGCTTTTCTTGAAATCTCTTTGCTAGATTATATTTAAAAAAGAATAGTTAGAATGAATTATTGAGGACAACAGCTCAATTAACAACCATTTATTGGTTGCATTTATATTCCTCATTCCTGCTAATGCATCCAAGGTGGTCTACTAGTCATCATGCTTATATGCCACCTCTGCAGTATGCCTCTGTATATCCATTGCTGGGAGAACCAGCAGGAAACTGCCATTGCAATCATGTCCTGTTTGTGAGCTTCTCGGGTGCATTTGGTTGGCCACTGTTGGAAACAGTAAGCTAGACTAGATAGGCCTTTAGTGTGATCCAGCAGGCCTCTAGATTGAATCCTGCAGGCACTTACCTGAATAAGCCCCAGTGGACTTACATACAAGTAAGCATGCATAGGGTTGCTCTTCAGGGCATTTGCATGGAACACAATGCCAACTTTTGTGTATAAAGTACCTGTAATATATTTTTGTTATTTTGTGGAAAAACAAGGAAGGGGGGACATTAAACTGGCTTTCTCTTTGTAGGAAAAATTGATGGCTATGCAACAAGAAAGAGAGGCAGCTGTTCAACAATATAAAGAACTAGAAGAAGAGCTCCAGACCCTTCGCATTTATTACAGGTAATGTAATTTATATTGCTGAAAAAGCAATGTCCAATGAATTGTGTGTTTTTTGTATTGTGTTATTATTCCTAAGAGTACAAAAAGCAAGAAAAGGGTTAGGGTAATACTATCCATGAATTCAGTTTATCAGATGCATATTTTAGGGAGAAACTATATAGGACAAGGAAAAAAATGTATCAAAGTTACAAGCCAGGCAGCTCTAAGGTGCTGGTCAGGGCATCTGATGTCACTGGCGCAGGCCTCTCCCCCTACAAACCCAACTGGCCCTTCCCCAGTATCCATGTCAGTGCCTCCCCAATTCTGCCCTCTTGTCCTTTTCTTGCTTCCCCTCTGACCAGCCCTGCCAAGATGTCTCCATTGGGCTCATGACGCCCACTGATGTGGAAGGAGGCTGACCTCCACTGGAGGAGACCCAGTAGAGGAACCTGAGGGTGTTCACAGCTGTTGTGGCATGGAAGTTCAAAGCCATTTCAATGAGGAAAGATTTCTTACAATCACGCAATGGTTCCTTGAGCATGTTTTTTATCCAGAGACGGCTGTGTTTCTATTTGATTCTAATTCTTTTTTTAAAAAAACAACACCATGGGGTCCCGTCCCCCCAAAAATAATAAAAACCTATTTAATCTAAAGAAGGAAAAAGTGGGGGTGGAGAAAAACAGAAAGGAATCTACCTCAGGCTCATGAGCCAAGAAAAAGTTGGCTGGGAATGAAGACAGGCAAGTTCTTTCTTTGTGTTGTGACTCAGGACAAGGTGCCATTCAGCCTGATTCAATACCTGAAAATCATTCCTGAAACAAAACTTTGCATGACAGTTAGAAGTTACAATGTTGCCAGTTAAACTGTTCTAATTTTCTAACCACTGTATTCCTGAGGTGGTGATTAATGCAAATCATAAAAACCCTGATTATTGTGCAAAGGCTGGGTTGGTACTGGGAAAAAATTCATTCTATGTAATAAAAACAAACAAACCGTTTACCGAAGTGAAGTACAGTCGTGCCTTGGAAGTCGAACGGAATCCGTTCCAGAAGTCCATTTGACTTCCAAAACGTTCAGAAACCAAAGCGCGGCTTCCGATTGGCTGCAGGAAGGTCCTGCAGCCAATCGGAAGCCGCGGACGTCCTGTCCGACGTTCGGCTTCCAAAAATAGTTCGCAAACCGGAACTGTCACTTCAGGGTATGCGCAGTTCGGGAGCCAAAACGTTTGAGAACTAAGCTGTTCAAAAACCAAGGTATACAAAAGTAAGAGTCTTCTTAAAATAAAGGTATGCCAGCATATTATAGCTTTATTTTATTTTTTAAGAAAGCTTAAATGTGGATAAAGAAAAAAATTCATCCTTGGTCATGTTTCTGTGCTTCATGACTGTATGTTTTAAGTTGTTTAAGAGACTTGGGAGGGCCTGTTATTCATATACATTGTGTTGGTTCCAGAGGGCCATCACACAAGTGGAGGGGGTTGGACTAGATGACTCTCATGGTCCCCTTCAACTGTACAATGTTATTATTCTATAAGTGGAAGGCACTTCCCCTTGCTCAAGGGGCTTCATGACTGCTGCCAACTCCCCGCCCCCATCTGCAGACGCTTGCACCATGTGCCACACCTTTCCCAAGGGTCCCGAGGGGGGGGGTGCAAGGGGCTGCAACAGGCTTTGGAAGTGGAGCTCTGTTGGTGGTTTGTGGGTCCAAACCATCATATCTATTTCTTTTCTTCTTGGGGCAATCAATGCCACAGGTATGTTTAAAATTAGTGCATTTTAAAGTTCTAACTTTATTTCCATTTCCTATAGCAAGAAAAGTATCACCCACACACACACACACACACACACAGAGAGAGAGAGAGAGAGAGAGAGAGAATGCATGGACAGAGGACTGTTAAAATTTTATCAATCCCTGCAGGTTGCAAAGCTTCACTGTATCCTTTGTTATCTAGTGGCTCCATTACCTGAGATCATGGGATCTCCCTTATGCCCAAATCTGTAAAGAAACACTCACATTCCAACTGCATATATTCTAGAACTGTGGGGAACACTCAGGGTGGAGGCTCTTAAATATTATATTTTTAAAAAAGAAAAAAAAACAGCCTGTAAGTGGCCTCATTATTCAAGACCTTTGACCAGATCTATGCCCTTAAAAAGAGGCTTGATAAACAGGTTAGTTTATCTGATTGATAATTGTCCAGGCAGGAGCCTTCCCAGACCAGTAGATGCCAAGAGTAAAAAAAAAACCTAACAACCGAAAACCAAATATATCCTGCTTCCTCCTTTCACCTTTCGGTCTCTTTCAGCACCTCCTGTATTCACTTACCGGTACTTAAAATTTGCCAAGTCACTTCCTCTTCCTGCTGCACTATGGGACATAAATTCTAACTCCTTCCCATATCCAGTCCTTTCATTCAGCCCACTTCCTCTTCTCTATTTTCTACTATTAAACATCCAGTGAATCCCAAGTTCTTTAAGTCCCTGTTTCCCCGGGGTCTCCAGTCCCAAGCGGCTTGAGCTTGTACACACCTGTCAGCTTTGCTGAATCATCATTGCCTCTCTAATGGCCAATCTACACATGATTGCATTCATTATTCTTCTTTAAAAGTGTGCTTAATGCTGGCTGGCCCCCTCCCATTTTATTAAGGAAAATGAGCTTTGCCATGACACTTTGGCACTGCTTTCCCAATCCAGACTGGTACTTTGCACTGGCCCCCTGCCAAACTCCCCCCTCCCCACCCCATTTTCTTTTGCCCCTGGAAGATGCTGCTTTCTGTGCTTCTAATGCTGCTCTAATAACATTTGCCCCTAATATTCAAGTTGGGAAAGGAAAACATATAAACATCACAGAATTTCCTTTCTCGGAATGTGGTCTCTTTGCTTTCTCTCCCAGAACTCAAGGGCCACCACTGAAAACAGAACCAGACTTGCGGATGTGAGGGTAGCTGGTAACTGGCTTTCCAAAATCTGGTGCAGAGGGGAGTGTTCTCTTGAAGAAGAAAGGACACACTTCATCATAGGGTCTTGGGTTTTTTAAAAATGGTGTAAATAGCAAAGGTCTAGAACAGTGATGGCTAACCTTGACACTCCAGATGTTTTGGAACTACAACTCCCATCATCCCTAGCTAACAGGACCAGTGGTCAGGGATGATGGGAGTTGTAGTCCCAAAACATCTGGAGTGTCAAGGTTAGCCATCACTGGTCTAGAAGGACCTCCAAGTCATATGTTAAGATTTATCCAATCACATTTTTCAGAAGATTAAGTGCCCTTCTGACATAAAAAGCCTGGGCATCTGAAATTTCCATCATGTTGCCTTTCACAGGTAACATTTTCACTGTGTGCAAAAAGTACCCATTAGCAAGGGGAGAGATATCCAGGGACGTCATCATTTATTATTTGTGAAGTGCTTAGTGTGTACTTATTATAAATAAAAATGCACATAAATCCCTAACTGCAGGCCCTCCAGTCTAATAAGAGGGATATAAGAGAAGGAGGGAGTAGAACTATAAATTACTTGCGATGACAGGAACCAATAATGGCAGTAACCATTTCCTGGTATTTCTTAATTTGTTAAACAGATAGGGTGGTATCCAATTGTGCCCTTCTGCTGACAGAAGGCAGCTTGGTCCAATGGAGGCCTCTGTTGGTGGGAAGGGAAGGGAGTTTGTTTTTCCTTATTTTTCCCTTCCTTCTGCGGTCCCCCTGTGCCTCCCGTTAACTTTCTTCAAGTGGGTTGGAGAGCCCTTTGAGAAAACATGATGGATGATGCAGAAAACTGAGGGAGAAAGGGTGAATCTGAGAAAATCACCTTCCCCTCCCCTTTTGGTTCTACTGGATCAAAGAGCCTTCCGTTGGTGGTGGGACACAAATCAATACAACTCACGGACTTTGTATTGTTTTGTGTTTTTTTGAATTGATAGAAATGTGTTTCTTTAGAAACATTTTTATCCTGCCTTTCAGCCTTAAGATTTCTAAGGCAGCTTGCAAAATAGAACATGGAAAACAATAGTAATAAAATGTGTCAAATCATCCCCAGTTAAATACTATGATTGCAGATGAGTCAGTATCAATATAGAAAAGTTGATAATACCACTAGAGGAGGTCAAGTTTTAATATGGTGCCTAAACACAAATGGTTTTGGTATGGTGAAGAAACCCAAGTAAAGTGTTGTGTGCTAAAGTCCTAATGACCCAGTGTGGTGTAGTAGTTAAGAGCGGTAGACTTGTAATCTGGTGAACCGGGTTTGCGTCTCCACTCCACCACATGCAGCTGCTGGGTGACCTTGGGCTAGTCACACTTCTTTGACGTCTCTCAGCCTCACTCACCTCACAGAGTGTTTGTTGTGGGGGAGGAAGGGAAAGGAGGTTGTTAGCCGCTTTGAGACTCCTTCAGGTAGTGATAAAGCGGGATATCAAATCCAAACTCCTCTTCTTCTTCTGAATTGGCTTTCATTACCTGTTGTACTATGAGTTGTAGCCAGTCTTAGGGTACACTCTAAAATCCCACCCACTGCTGGCATCCCAGACCCTCATGGCAGCCCCAGCAGAAGGTGGAGGGCAGGGTCCGGATCCACCCTGATTCTACCACGCAATAGCAGTGTGACTGGCTCGGCATTCAGCAGATCCTGGGCTACCTCAGTCCTGATCCCAATGCCCCCTTTTGAGGATTTCCACTGTCTGGTGGTGGTGTAAAGCCCACCAAGGTGCCTCCCAGTCACATGTTCAGGAGTTGGCAGGAGGCCAGCTGAGCGGAGAGGTGCCTCTGCTCAATCCAGCTCTGTTGGGGGGGTTGGATTATTCTGTTAGTCGTATTACAGTAGACCCATTTGAAATTAATGGGTCTGCTCTTAAGTATGGCCAAGTCTGGATGAAACTCTGTGATCGCCCCGCCCCCCAGTTATTACCAGCAAGAAAAAAATTATACCTTATTGTTGTCTCTTATGTAATTTTTTTGCTTTCACATGCAGATTTGACATTTCCATGTGCCAAGCAAGACCTGCTTTAAATAAAGTATTTTAAGTAGAATGGTGTTTTTTATATCCCTCCCTTGCTCATCTGCAGACTTCTGTTCACACATAGAAACTAAGAAAGGTTTCACTCCTGCCCATGTAACTATTCAGATTTCATTTAATATTAAGTTCCTTGTTTAATATTCTATTTTATTTTCTTCATACCAGTTTAGGGATGAATATGAAATATACAAATGAAAATCACCTGATGCAATAATCACACACACAGAGAGACACACACACAGCAGCAGCAGCAAGCAATTCTCATTTTTACTAGCAGTGTGTGTGACATAGATTTTTCCATCATTCAGAATGGAAAGGGTATCTGGGCTTGACAGTCTCATTTTTATGCTTCAGATTGCCTGCTCCACAAAAGACCCATCAGATGTGTACAGGGTGGGAGGCTAAAGGCGGGGAACGAATTATCTTTTTCTGCTTTGCCATAAAGAAGAGGTCTTTGTTTACCTTCTCTGCGCCGTGGGACACAATGTGATATGTCTCGATTTATTCACTTCATATGAAAGAACCTAACCCAGTGCAACTTGATATCACACAATTTAAATGAGATAAAGAAAAAGTAAGGAATTGCCAAGCGTGTTGTTTAGGGTTTGGGTGGTTTTTTTAAAAGTCAATATCCACTTATGATGCCCTTTTGTGCATTTTAGTTTTGAGTGGTGTTCTGGCTATACAAAAAAAAAAAGGTTAAGTCTTGGTCCTTCCCATCCTATGTTCTGTTCTTTTATCAGTGTTCTTGTACTAAATCCCTAATTTAGTACATATTTCAGCACAAAATACACATTTAGATGTTCTGTGACTGGCGGGGGGAAGGGGCGGGGAGTAACAGTGAAGGGAAGAAGACTTTTAGTCCTCTTCTGAGCAATGCAGACTGGAAGGTGTTTTTATTCCTGTAGGGTTTTGAATGCTTGTTTTTCTGTTAGTGAGATTGGTTAGGATAGAACTAGAAATTCTAAGAGGAATTTCGTGGGGTTCCAAACCCTGTGCTTCTTTTGTAATGCTAATGGAGGGACTGGAGGTCACACTCACAAGAGCGAATCGGCAGGAGGGGTTGGAACCCTTCCTCTACCCACTGATTCTCTCTTATGTATGCCTGTCCTCCACCCTGCACTAGGATCCAAAAATAAAATTTTCCATGCCTGGGTTGAGCACCGCTTTGAAATAAACAGAAATCTGCTCTTATTCCCTTATGGGGTACACAAGAGCCTTTTCAGGTTCTCCATCGGTAGGAGTAAATTACAGAGGACAACCAGAGAAAAATTGAGAAGCAAAATCTTTATTATATCTGTTGCAAACAGAGCCCTCACTCCCAAAATGGAGGAAGGCGGAGGAACCCCCAACAATGGTGTGCAAGCTCCTATATAGACTTTTGAAATTCCCCCCTCCCGCTCAAGACCACCCCCCTATACATCATACATACATCACAAAAAGGGTGTAACCCAGGACCACCTCACAGATACATCATGAAAGGGGAGGTCTAGTAGCAGTAATCTGAGCATCCTTGACCCTCCCCATGCCTCCTCTTGCCCTCCACCAAAAACCCATCAAGTAAAATAAAAGAGATATTTACATTTCCCTGTTTCCCAGCCAAGTTAATCACACCCTTTTGTCTGGCACTCAGGTATCAGGAAGCCAGTAATTATCACTGAGACAATCATCCCCTCCTTCCTTGCAGAGAAATACTGGTCAGCTGGGAGTCAAAATGAAGACAGGCCTGTGGCCTTGTTTGCTTGGAACACTTATGAATGTTCATAAGTGTTCCAAGCAAACAATATATATAAGACCTTAAAATTCTTACAACAGCTTCCTCTCGTGAATCCTTCCCTAAAACTGCCAAAATCCTGGCAAGACTGTAAATTGCTAAGACTCAGTTTGGTGAGTCTTAGGCTGCAGTCCTGTATTCTGTACTTACCTGAGAGTAAGTTTCATTGAAATTGGTGGGACCTATAGACATGAATCGGACTGCACTGTAAGGCACTTGAGTGGATTTAGGGCTGGGTGAGAATATGAAAGGTTCTTCCTTCTTCACAACTAGGGGTTGATTGAGTTTAACTGGCTTTTGAGGCCCTTCCCATTTCATATGCCAGGATGGGGAGCCTGTGGCCCTCCAGGTATTGTTGGACTGCATATGGCATAATCTCTGAGCTGGTGGAAATTGGAGTCCAATGACAACTAGAAGGCTACAGGTTTCCTACCCCTCAGTGCCAAGCTTTATTCCAAAAGATAGGGAAGGGTCTGGTGCACTTTTGAGCTTTCCTTAGAGAGAAAATCTTACCACCTCATCTGCAAGACATTAAAATGTTTCAACAGATATACCAATAGTTGGTATTATCACATTCAATTAATAATTATAAAGAAGTTATTATATTTGGCTCCTGTAAATGGGTATTAAAGAATAATCTTGTGCTATGGGAACTCACCACATGGCACACCAAGAGGTCACAAGGTCTGCATTTTCCTGCCATTTGAACTAGGAAAACGTTTATATATTTATTAATTAACACTGACAATTAAGTAGCAATCAGTGTACTTTGAAGTGTTTAGCAGATTTGAAATTTGTTAGTGTACTTCATAAATGATTTGTGCTACATTAAGTTGTGTAATCAATTAATGCGTTTTGCTGCATCATTATTTTACTGCTAGTATTAATTATTTTACCATTGCAGGAATGGTGTATCATGCGCAACACTGATTTCTGAATGTATACAAATTTAGCTGCATTTAACTTTCAATGTAATTGTCATCGTCTCTACATTTCCTTCTCCCCTTGCCCCAATCATATATATCTGACAACTTACATTTCATGCATTTGATGGAGTGAACTCTAATTCACAAAAGCTTAAACCATGATAAATTTGTTAGTCTTTAAGTCTCATTGCTTATGTATATATGGTAGATGGTTGTTTTTTCCTGTTTGCCCAGTTGGGGAATTTGTTTTCAACTTCATGTTGTGGGGTAGGAACCTCAGATTTGTTCATATTGGTTTTTATGTGGTATTTCATTTACTTGCACCAGAAAAACCTTCTTTAAGTTCTTTTTAGCCTGTTCTTTGAGAGGATAATGGTAAGAAAGAGGAGCAGTGTTCTCAAAGCAGACCAGTGTGAAGTCACAATAGGTTGCCCACTGTTACAAGATAGAATATAACAATAGTATCTCAAAAGCTTATCTATGTTTAACCACTAGTCGTATTAAAGCTAATGATGTTGTAGATAATACAAGTAATCTTATCAGATCTTTAGGTTTCCAGGGCGGAGCTCAGTGACCCCGGGCTTTTACTGAATGGCCTCTCTAAGATGTTATGTTTCACAGGATTTTAGTGACCGTAGCCAGATTTACAAAATTATAAAGAAGAAAGCACTTGCTCTACATACAACTTCTTGCAGATGGTACACAGAAACAGGGGTGATGGGGAGAGTGCAGGATTAGCATAGCATCATATCTGACAACATCGGATGCTATTTTTCCACTTGTATGTCTGTTTTGTGTTGCAGGCTGGGAAGCTATAATCAGTTGTGGCTTCTTATTACCTAAGTTTGTAGCAGTTTGGTAGGCCTATATAAGATCACGAGACAGGACAATCAGTGAGAGATTTCACTTTCTTGGGTTCCATGATCACTGCAGATGGTGACAGCAGTCACGAAATTAAAAGACGCCTGCTTCTTGGGAGAAAAGCAATGACAAACCTAGACAGCATCTTAAAAAGCAAAGACATCACCTTGCCGACAAAGGTCCGTATAGTTAAAGCTATGGTTTTCCCAGCAGTAATGTACGGAAGTGAGAGCTGGACCATAAAGAAGGCTGATCGCCGAAGAATTGATGCTTCTGAATTATGGTGCTGGAGGAGACTCTTGAGAGTCCCATGGACTGCAAGAAGATCAAACCTATCCATTCTTAAAGAAATCAGCCCTGCGTGCTCACTAGAAGGACAGATCCTGAAGCTGAGGCTCCAGTACTTTGGCCAGCTCATGAGAAGAGAAGACTCCCTAGAAAAGACCCTGATGTTGGGAAAGGTTGAGGGCACAAGGAGAAGGGGACGGCAGAGGATGAGATGGTTGGACAGTGTACTCGAAGCTACTAACATGAGTTTGGCCAAACTGCGGGAGGCAGTGAAGGATAGGCGTGCCTGGCGTGCTTTGGTCCATGGGGTCACGAAGAGTCGGACACGACTGAACGACTGAACAACATTATCTAAGTTTGTAACAGTTTGGTAGGCCTATATAAGATCACGAGACAGGACAATTTACCTGCTGATTTCATGCCAACCCCCCTACAGAGAAATGTCCTGGGTGTAAGAATTTTTGTAATGAGTGACTGAATAGCTTGCGAACCAGCTTCAAAATATGGTGGCCAGACTGCGGAATCATCAGAAACAGGAAGTGATGATAGGGGCATGTTGAGTATGGTGAGAATCCAGAATCTGTGCCATATCTGCTTAGACTGTACATCCTGTATTATGGCAGTTAGGCCTATTGAACTCAGTGGGATTTACTTCTGAGGAGATACCCGTACGTGTGTGCTGTTCAGAGCTAGAAAAGTTTTTGAGTGATTGGTTGTTTTAAAAAGTTCATTAAATGAATGCCAGGAATTCTGGTGTCGGAAGATTCTGTTATTTACATAAATAAGAAACAGGGAAACTTGCCACAGTTGTGCAAAATCCTAGTTGTATTATGCAACCATTTTCTTAATTGAATTGTGGTTCATGACTTTTATAATCCTAAGAAGCACCACGGTACAGGAAGTGGGCAGGAACGGAGAGGCGCCGAGTTCCAGAAACACTTTCCCCCCCACTCGCACTCATCACTGAGCTTAAAAATACCAGCAAAGCATGATGGGAGTACCGGAAAAACACTACTCTCTGCCTGCATGCTAAGGCTGCTGCCACCCTAAACGTGCTTTAGGAGCAAGTTGACTCCATTGTACTTGGTGGGCTTTGCAACCTGCTTTGCTTGCATACCTAAGGTCAGGCTTCGTGTCAGCCTGCTAAAGTTTTTTTTTTTTAAAAAAAGGTTTTTTCAGCAGCAGGTTTGCTCACTTTACAAGCAGTCCAAACCCTCAAACTAGGTTTTTTGTTGTTGTTTTTCAGACTGCGGGGAGTTTAAGCCTAGGGTTTTAGTGGAGAACTAGTGAAAGGGGGCCTGGCTCCTGTGTGCATGCATCTGCTTCACCCCACCCACCCCCCAACCTCTTTTTCTCTTTTCAGAGAGTTTGCTTTTTGTCCTACAACTTTTAAAGTATGTGGATGTGTTTTAACTGCCTCGAAATTCTCCAAACCTGTCATGGCCGACTGCTAGTGAATATACAAATAAAAGAAACTACCTTAAAATAACACTAGCATTTTGACATATGCCCACAGAAGCCAAGCAAGTCAGAGTGATCCCATTAGCTCAATGTGATCCCATTAGTTGAATTGTTCCCTCTGCCTCCTTTCATCTAAGGAGCAGTTCTCACATTCCATTTGTCAGTACTTGATGAGGCAAGCTGCTGACATTCTTCTCCTCCATAGTATAGTCTCTTGTTCTAATATCCTAGCTTTTTTCTCCCACATCCCAGATCTCGCTATTAAGGTCATCTTGTGTGCCCTACATCTAAGTTTGATAAACCGATGTTAATAGTTTGCCATTTTAGCACATGATGCTGATTCCATGTCTGTCCCAGAACTTTTAACAATCTCAGAAACTGTGTGGCTTTGACAGAGCCCAAAAACAAAACTTGAGTTGACAAGGGTTACTTCCTTTACCCCTTTACATGTTTTCCTCTTTCAAAAAGCCATGCCTGTACTAAAGATTCACCTTCCCAGGAGTAAACAGAGAGTGTCAGAAGCTTTTTGGGTATTGCTGGATGCTTTAAAGACTCAGGACACAGGTCCATGGCATACATCTGCATAAAATTTGCTTATGCTGATTTATATGCATAGATGCAAACTTGTGGCAGATCTTCAGAGGTAAAGCCACCCTGTAAGCAAGCTTTTAATTTTTTTTTAAAGTGGGGGTGATGGGCAGGAAATCTAGGGCCCCATGCAAATGAGCAGGGGGGTTCTGTCCCTCTGGGCCACCCCTTAACAATGCCCCAGAGGCCAAGCAGCTTACGAAAAGGTCATGACCCAGAAAGTTCTTCCTGAATAGTGGATCCTAACATCCTCCCCTTCAATTCCATACCAAAGCATTAGTTTACCTTCAGCACACAAGCAACTATGCTGCATTCAGCAGAAGTGTTTACATTGGGAACCATGGAGTGATAGCATTCAGAGTAAATAAACTGATATTGTGACCAATGAAATAATGTTAAAACTGAACTGGCAGGAAGCAAATAGCACCCCAAAACAAAAATTTTAATATGTATTTTTAGGCTTGATAGCTAATAAGTGATGGTCCCCTTAGTGATGGTCATTAATATTTCACCCAACAATGGCAAAACAATAGGGTGTTTTAATTCAGGTAACCCAGAATTCTTTTCTTTTTCTTTGAGAATGTATTTATCTGGTCCACTAAGATTAAATGGATATTATTATTATTTTTTGTAAACTGTATTTTACCTTTTTTGCAGGCAGTTACTTGATTCCAATAGGTGTCATATAGGGAATACTGTTAAGACTTAGTAATTATTGAGCGTTTTAATTCGAAGACATGTTGTTAGCTTTAAAATATATCACTGTGAAGTCTTAGCGTAATGTAGTATTTACCCAAGTGGCAAATAAACAGGTTTTCCAGTTAGAGAACAATTTATACACAACACAGGAATGTTAAGATATATATTCTGGACTTGTGGTGTTGTGCATGTTGCTTTATGGAAGCGAGGAACTTACACCTGCCAGGAGAAATACTTCGATGCCTTTCATATGTGCTGTGAACATCACATGGCAGGACAGAGTCTCAAACAAAAATGTGTTCTCCCAAGCCCACATTCCCAGCTTTTTTGCACTTCAGTCCCAGCGACGTCTACACTGGCATGGTCATGTATACAGAATACAGAGGCAGGATCCTCAAGGATGTGCTGTACAGAGAACTGGCTTCAAGTACTAGGACTGTTGACAGACCAACTCTGCATTACAAAGATGCCTGCAAACATGGCATGAAGACTGGCAACATTAACCCTGCTGTGTGGGAATCCCTTGCAGACAATTGCAGTGCCTGGAGACAGATAGTCAGGTCATGTATCCACAGCAATGACAGAAGAAGAAGAAGAAGAAGAAGAAGAAGAAGAAGAAGAAGAAGAAGAAGAAGAAGAAGAAGAAGAAGAGTTTGGATTTGATATCCCGCTTTATCACTACCCGAAGGAGTCTCAAAGCGGCTAACATTCTCCTTTCCCTTCCTCCACCACAACAAACACTCTGTGAGGTGAGTGGGGCTGAGAGACTTCAAAGAAGTGTGACTAGCCCAAGGTCACCCAGCAGCGGTGGAGGAGCGGAGACGCGGAGACGTGAACCCGGTTCACCAGATTATGAGACTACCGCTCTTAACCACTACACCACAGAAGAATGACCACTGGGAGGAGCGCAGAGAGAAGAAACGCCATGGTGCACCTGTAGCAGCAAAACCGACACCTTCATCTGCCTCAACTGCAACAAAACATGTCTCTCTTGTATCCTTCTCTACAGCCACAGCTGACGCTGTAACTCTCCGATGGTTTGAATTTACCTCCGAAAGCACACTCTTCCATTTTCTCCTGACAGTGTCTCAACTGAGCATCCTCCCCATCACATGTATAACCTTTTACTGTGGATCCTACATCCATATGAGAAGACCCTCCTCACTCGCTTTTGTATTGTCTGTTTGTAGCAATGAGTCTAAAAGAAACCCAGCCAGGGAATGGGACTGTGATCATATACATATCTACTCAGAAGTCACATTCAGTCAGACTTAATTGCCAGATAAGCACATATGAGATTGCAGCCTGAGAAGGTTGTCTTTACCTGGTCCACTGTCTTTACCTGGTCCAGCACAAGACATTCTGCTCTCTGAGGTGAAAGGTACATTCCAAGTACAGACTGTAACCTGACTGCCAGCTGAATCTTACTTCAGCACTGGTGGCATGAACAGTGCCTCCACTGCACCAGAGGACAGTAGGCTACCTTAAGGGGTGCAGACAGACCACATGACACTCACAGCTCTATCCTCAACATCGTACCACAACTCCCTGCCTGCCTCACAGTTACCAGACCTGCTCTCCAGGCTCCAGATTGAGCCATCTCTTGACTGGGGCAAACTTTCAATATATGATCTCCTTTTTCTAAGTCTCCTCCATGACATACAGCCAGCCCCTGTGTTTTATTGGTTGTTTTAGCCCCATGGTCTCAGCCCTGAACATGGGGAAAACACCGTCCTCTTGACACGATGGTCCAGGGTGGCTGAGGTTCAGAGACATCCCTGGTCTTTGATGTCTTCCAAGATTCATTTTAAGTAGCCTATGATGTAAAGTGTAGGTGCTGCTTGGTCAGCTGTTTTCATAAATGGACCAAGCCCACGGAAGCTAGAGTCAAAACCTGGACACTGATGATTGCTTTATATCCGTGTGTGTGTGTGTGTGTGTGTGTGTGTGTGTGTGTGTGTTTGTTTGTACATAGTTGCGTTCTTTTGAGCCAAGAACTGTGTAGCAACATTTGGAGAAGTGTGAAGTCCAAAAATGATGACATTCTGAACTATGTATTGTTCTGGAAGGTGTGGATTAGATCAGTTCACTTAAGAATGCAGACCAAATGACATTTTCTTCTATCCCTTGGAAGTTTATAATAATAATAAATTAAAAGGTCATTGCAGCTGTAGAGGGAAAGACTCACCTGACCAGTGAGAGGAGATTATATAAGATGCAGCATTCCAAGCCTAAACTGCTCGTACTCCTTTTCTCACATTTCTGCCTCCAGTAAAAAAAGGGGGAGCTCTCAGGGAACCCTGAAATATAAACGGGGTTAAGTCCTTGGCTTAGCTGGTGAGCACATTTCAACAGAAGTACGAAGAAGAACTTTCAGAGTTGTCATGTCGTAAAAAGGCACGAAGAGAATCCTGCTGCATCAAGCCAAAATGTATCTAGTCCAGAATTCTGTTTTTAACTGTGGCCAATGAGTTGTCATCCTTGGAATAGTCCTCCCCTGTTTTTTGTCCTATCAGGTTTTCAAGTGCACTGGCCCTAAACTTGGAGATTGCTGTTAATCACCATGACTGAAAATGCAGTCTTACACATGTTTATTCCTAAGTTATTTCTATTAGGAGAAATACGCCACACTGTTTTGATCCATTAGTAGCAAGCATTTCTGCTTGCCAGATGGAACAATCCCCCTCTCAGCTCCCCATGTGCTGTTTTGGGGATTCTCCCAAACCACTAGAGTAGATTTCGGGGGGGGGGAGCCCCATTATGTTAGTGGGAGCCATACACTAGCTTCCGCTAATGTGCCAGGTTCCTTCAATCTAGCCCATTGTATCCGGTTGGGTTTACTCCCTAGTAAGCATGTCTAAGATTGAAGCATTATAGCTTCCAGATGTGTAGTCATGTTAGTATGTAAAAACAACTTGGAGCATCATGGTGACCTGAAGACTAATGAATTGATTATGGACCAGGAATGGAGAACCTGTGACCCTCTAGAAGTTGCCAGGTCATAGCTCCCATCATCCATGCTTTTTGACCATTGTGGCTGGAATGCTGGAGTCTAGTAACATCTGGAGGGCTGCAGGTTCTCAACCCCAGGCATAGGCCTGTATGACTAGAGTCCATCCAATGAAACAAACTCTAGCCCACCACAATTTATCATACCATGGTGAATTTGACAGTCTTTAGTTACTACACGACATTATGCTGTTTTCAGCCGATTACCTGCCTTCCATTAATTTTCCCTGTCCCTTTTCATATCATTTTTGAGTGCTTTGGCAGAAAATCTGTATATAAATGTGGCACATGATGTTGCAGCTATACCCTTATTGAGGGAAGGAATCCTACGTGTCTAGAAGTGGGCAGTGCCAAATCTACCAACATTAATGAAGATCTAAGTCGAAGTCCAGCCATGTGTAAACCAGAGCAGAGGCCTTCAAGTGGGACATGCAACAAAATGTTGTAGCATGGAGTACTGCACTCCTGTTCAGTGCTTCAGTCTGTCTGGATTCATTCCCCTTGCCACCCAGTTTTCTGCCCTCCCCCTAATTCATTGGCTATTGAGCATACAGCAGGGCTCTTTCCCCCCTTAAGGTTTGTTTCTTCCCTCCCTTTTTTCTATTTTAAATATTCGGCTTTCTCCAACCTTGCTGATATCTTCCTCTTGTTCATGGGTGTTGCTGTTTTGGTTCTGTAAGCACTGGTATATACCTCAGAATACTGAAAACAGAAAGGTAAAGGTAAAGGGACCCCTGACCATTAGGTCCAGTCGTGTCCAACTCTGGGGTTGCGGCGCTCATCTCGCATTATTGGCCGAGGGAGCCGGCATACAGCTTCCTGGTCATGTGGCCAGCATGACAAAGCCGCTTCTGGCGAACCAGAGCAGCGCATGGAAACGTCGTTTACCTTCCCGCTGCAGCGGTACCTATTTATCTACTTGCACTTTGACGTGCTTTCGAACTGCTAGGTTGGCAGGAGCAGGGACCAAGCAACGGGAGCTCACCCCATCGCGGGGATTTGAACCGCCGACCTTCTGATCGGCAAGCCCTAGGCTGAAAACCATCCTTTAGTTTAAGTCATTTTAAAATTCTTACTTTAAAAAAAAATCTCAGAACACTCTTTCATGGTAGTATTATTTGATTTGGGTGTGTGTGGAAAGAGCCCTTGTTATAAAACTGCCCTTTTTACTCAAGGAATGCTGGGGTAGGGGAATGTCTCTTCATTGTGTTACTCTTGATACCATCTGCTGTTTTAATGAAAGCAATTTAAACAATAGACAGTATCAAGGACTAATGAAACCAAACATAATTAGCACGAAGTAACTTATAGCACAGCTCAGATTAGTTTAGCTATTTATTCGATATGAAAGTAAACTTGATAAAAGGTGACTTTTTCCCTGCGTTTCTCCTCTAGGGGCATCGCACGCATTTCTGAATCCTGCTTTTGTCTTCCTGGCAGCCTGAGCTTTATAGCCAGCTTTTAGTGCAAGTTATTACAATTCTTTTTTGCATAAAGCGGGTCATTCAAAGTTCATCTGTAGGTGGGGCAGGCAAGGTGGATTGGGGGACAGTTCTAATAGATCCATTTCAATAATTAAGTCATGCATTTCTTTTTTTCCTCAACGAAACCTGTATGTCGGGTTTGGCCAGGTGGGAACTGTTTTCATGGCTGTTATCTTTGTCAAAAGGAATATTATGAAAATAAGGAATTACTGCGCATATTTTAACTCTTGATTAAACGGAGGAATCACAGTTCTCTCCATGAAATGATTATTTAGGGAAGAAAGAAAGAAAGAAAATCTAATAGAATGTCTGATTATTACCCCTCCATTATCCCTGTAGAATACATTTTTAGAAAACACATCTTAGGAGTGATTTAACAAAGGGAGCGAATGGAGCTAGTGTCAAAAACCGTACAATAGTATCAGCAGCATAGCCTTGCATCCATTATGGTGCACAGTTGTATTCCCCATTCCTTTTTTAGACTTGGTGGTGGAGCACCTGACCTCTCCCAACCTCAAGGGTTCTGCCAAGAACCTTTTCAATCCAGGGGTCATAGCTAGACATGGAACCAGGGCTTGTTGGGGGATAGAGGAGCTACATCTACTTAGAAAAATAACTGCATTGTTATTCTCTGGAAATATTTATTTAATTCTAGGACACTAAATATGATTGAAGCAAGCAGCCGAGACCAAGAAGCTACAATAGTCAATAGGAGCTTCGTAAAAGGATCCTTTTAGTTTGCCAAGACAACTCTCTGTTTGCAGCGGGTGGGCCAAACTCTGCCCACTCTTTCTCCATTTCCCTTCCGTAGGCCCATAAGGGTTGCACTTTTGCTAGTGTAACTTTAGATGTACTTTGCCTCAGAAGCATTCAGAAATGTATTGAGTTACGCAGATTTCTCTGATAAAGTTGCAGAAAGGGCAATTAAAATGGTAAGAGGATCGTCTTTAGGAAACAGATTTGAACAGATAGGGTGTTTTAGGCTAAACAGAGATGATTCCAAGAAGGCATGATGGAGCTGTATAGGAACCATGAATGGTGTGGATTAGATTCTAAATAGAGAGATGCTGTCCAAAAACTCAAGGCTACACCCTAAATGGAAAGAGGAAAAGCCAGTACTCCTTCACCTACCACATAACTGACCTACAGATATTGGTTGACATTGAGCTAATGAACACCTTCAACAGAAGCCCTGCAGGAGGAATCTCCCACCCCCCAGGAGTTGGCTCCTGTGCTGGGGGGGATTCTAAACTTGGACCAACTTTTTGTTTTGTTTTTTAATCCCGTTGTAATAGTTTGATGTTGGCTTCTTCCATTTCCCTTGTAATGTTATCTCAAGAATACTTCCAACCACAAAACCCGTGGTGTGGTTTTTGCTGAAGACTCCAAAATGGCATTTGAATATATATATGTGTGGATGCAGAATATGTATTGCTAGAGAACAGCGTTGCAGGCAGCAGGCAGTTTGCAACACCTCTGTCCCCATTAAGCTGCTCCTATTGTGAGCGAATAAAAGAGTAAGCAAATCCTGGCATGAGCACATGGACATTTTTTAAAAAAGTTGCTTCTGATCCTTCCCCAACGTTTTTGAGATATTTGCCAGGAACATACAGGAAGCGGTTGATAGACAGTTAAACAGCTAATATACCTGACTGCATAATTAGCAAACAGTTTGCATCATATGCAAAGTAGGCATGGAATTGGGAAACTGGAATACAGCCTTTCCTTGTCACAAAGGGGCACAAGAGGAACTCCAGTTCCCATCAGTCTCAGCCAACATGGTCAATGGTCAGGAATAATGGCAGTTGTAGTCCAGCAACATTTGAAAGGCACTAGGTTCCCTTCCCCTGCCTTTATATAGTGTTTTACCAAGGAAATGCAGGCCTTTAAAAGAAATCTCTTGATTTTTTTTTATAACAAAACTATTTTCTTACACACCAGAGGTGAATATCCACCATTCAAAAGATGCATTGAAATGCACTTTGCATCAGGGCTTATAGAATTACTGAACAAATTCTGCAGAGAGGGGGAAGATAAAGTTTCTTTTAAGAGTTCTTTAACATAATCAGTTTGATAGCAACCCAAAACACCTTTACTACCATTAAATATTTACCAAGACTTGGCTTTTGGGAGAAGGGCAGTTCAGAGCAGCGTGCTTGGCTCCATGCAATGGTATTGATTAGCTATCAGAAGGACATAGTTAATGAATAACTTTAGGCATTACTGAGCACTCCACATTCCTGTCAAGTTTTTTTTTTACCTGAAGATGACCTAAACTAAAGTCAGTTGGAACTGACACTAACCCTGCCGCAGATTGCTCAAGAATACGTATGATATGAACAAAAGGTTCAGACAAATCGGTTGATCAATGCTTAAGCAATCCATTCTAATGGCTGTTGTCATCACTGCTGGACTTTAGAACCAAGCGTGTTTACATTTAATTAGAAAGAACACACAGTTTACATCGCCCGGTAGCTATCAATATCGAATTGGAATTGATTTCCGCTCTGTCTCCTGAATCACTATTTCCTTCAAGCTAATTTTTAGAAAGCAGCTTGCAAGATGAGCCGTATAAATTTTAAAGCAGGGGAAACCTATTTCCTGGCGATGATAATAAAAGTAAATGGCATATAGCGCAGCCATTAAGTTGGACTTGCTTTTGAGGTGATTCCAGTGCCCGAGTTGTGTTCCAGCAGTGAGAGATTTGCTGTTATCAGAAAAGTGTCACTTTTAAATGAATGACCACTTCGCATAATTCTTCACTTCGCTGAAAATGTGGAGTTACTCCTTCAAGTGTCTTTAAAAAAACCACAGAAGGTGACATCATGCTGTCAGAATGTTTTTGAAGCAGATTGCTCTTTTGCTCGGGGTTTTGGCATTCTGCATGAAATTAGGATCGTTACTCTGTCTTCAATTCTACCTCGTGTACCCACTCTTCATGGCAAATTGGCCTCTTGAATTTGTCATGCGGCACAATTTTTTGCATGTTTACTTATATTTATGTCTGATTGTGTTCAGAGGGATTTATTCACCATGAAGAATGGCTATAGTTCAGTAGTAGAGCGCATTTAGGAGGACGCGGGTGGCGCTGTGGTCTAAACCACAGAGCCTAGGGCTTGCCAATCGGAAGGTTGGCGGTTTGAATCCCCACGACGGGATGAGCTCCCATTGCTCGGTCCCAGCTCCTGCCAACCTAGCAGTTCGAAAGCACGCCAGTGCAAGTAGATAAATAGGTACCTCTGCAGCAGGATGGTAAACAGCGTTTCCGTGCGCTCTGGTTTCCGTCACGGTGTCCTGTTGCACCAGAAGCGGTTTAGTCTTGCTGGCCACATGACCCGGAAAGCTGTCTGTGGACAAACGCTGGCTCCATTGGCCTGAAAGCAAGATGAGTACCGTAACCCCATAGTCACCTTTGACTGGACTTAACCATCCAGGGGTCCTTTACCTTTACCTAGAGCACACGCTTTGCCCTTGGATTATCCCAAGATCATTCTCTGGCATCTCTAGGTAGTACTAGGAAAGCCTTTTATGTCTGTCGCAAGTCAGGGTAGATAGAGGTGAGCAGCTTGTAGCCTGGGTGGTGCATGTGGCCGCTGACTTTATTTGATGCGGCCCTCCCTTGCCTCCTGAAGCTTCTTCATCCTTCCAACCCCTAAGAATTCTCCCCTTCCTCTTCTTAATTTCCTTTTTATCTGGATTTTGTTGTATCTCACTAAGTCATATTTAAAGTAGATCCACTGAAATCAAGGAACATTATTTTGTTTGTTTATTACGTTTATAGCCCACCTTTTTCTCCAAGGAGCGCAAGGTGGTGAACATGCTTCTTCCCCTTATTTAATCCCCAACAACAACCCTGTGAGGTAGGTTCAACTGAGAGGCAGTGGTTGACCCAGGAACACCCAGTGAGCTTTTTGGCCGACTGAGGATTTCAACCCTGTTCCTCCTGGTCCAACACTCTAACCACTGTACCGCACTGACTCTTGTTTTGTTTGGGCTTTTTGTGACTAACTGAAGTCAATTGATTTGAATGGGTGCAGAAGAGGCCAACTCAAACATGATCTTTTCATGTTTCTTCATGTACAGTAAACATAAGCCAGAGGCCTTCGAGCTCTCTGGTGTTCTGCAAGCGTCATCTCTTCCAACCTCCTGCAAAGCAGGAATCACAGCTAAAGCATCCATGACAGCAGGCCATCCAAAATCTGCTTCAAATCCTCCAAGGAAGGAGAGCCCTTCACCTCCCAAGGGAGTCCATTCCACTGTCAAACAGCTCTTGTTGTCAGAAAGTTCTTCCTGGTGTTAAGTCAGAATCTCCTTTCTTGTAACTTGAATCCTTTGGTTCGGTCCAATCCTATGCATCTTCATTTGGACGTAAATTAATGCACATGTTTTAACTATTTTTAATTTTAAATTATTGTAACCCGCCATGGGACCTGCAGGTGAAGAAAATAAATTGAAGAAGAAGAACTGAATTCTAGGCTTCTCTTTATGAAACTCTTTAAGTGCCTTAAAAGGAAGGCAGTGATGTCTTAAGCTTACAGCTTTACATTTTCCTTTGAAATGATTGAGTATTTAATTTTTTTCCCCCGTCTCTGGTTTTTTGTGGGGGGGTTTTTTGTGTGAAATGTGAGTCAATATATTTTATCTGCTACTCTTCCAGTGGTTTTTATTTATTTATTTTAGACTCTCTGCTCTGTGGATTTTTCGTATTTCTTTATACATTATTTATAGTTTCAGAATGTCCTTATTTAATTGAATAGGTACCTCGCACCATTTTCAAACAACCTCAGGTGGTAGGTGTAATGACATACCGATACTCTGACCTTTAACTTTTAGATTCCTATTAAATCAGCCATATTTTACTTATGCATGCGCAGAGGGTTTTAATTTCTATATGATATGGCAATGCGGTCGTGTTTTCTGCAGAAAGGAAAGGGGAGTGCCAACACTCTTGACACAGAGTTCTGTTTGTTATTCAGTGCTTACTTTTCAAATCTCAAAATAGGAAAACACAATTTATGCCTCATTTCTTATTTCCATGATGGTTCAAATGTGTGACATCCAATCTATCCATCCCAATGTTTGCAAGAAAACAAATATGCGCACGGTGGGGAGAATGGTTCCCTGCAAAAGCAATATAGGGCAAAGAATTTAAAAAGCAGCTCAGATTATATATTTATTTTAAACAAAAATAATTAATGAAAGATATCCACTCATTCGTTGATATCAGTGGTAACCTTGAAGTCACTGTTTCTCAGCCTAGTCTACCTCACTGGGTTGCTATGTGGAAAAACATAGGTTAACTGCATAAATGCCACATTGTGGAATTGGCGGTAGTAATAATGGGGTAAAATCGTGATAAATAGTGCATAGCAAGCATGTTTCATCACTTTCCAACAGTGTGCTCCTATGCTTGTTTACTGAGAAGCGAGTTCAATATAGAGATTGGGACTTACTCTCACATAAGTGTGCATAAAATTGCAGCCTTGGTAGCACATTTTAATTGCTCTTAACAGCCACTAACTGCCACCCATGGGGGTCTTCAAAGGCACTAACCAATCAGATGATCTGATTCTAAAAGACCAGTGAATGTGCACCTTTGATTTTGCTCCACCCAAAGCCAGCCTTAGATGTGGGCAAGCAGAGTGCTCACCCTGGGCACCAAGCTGAAAGCTGTGCCAAGCTGAGCTTGGCAGCTCAGTGTTGATAAGTGCACTGATTGCAGTGAGCTCAGTATCTTTAACCTTCTTCCCCCACCCGCCCACCAAGTTCTGCAGCACAGGTGGGGAACCTATGATGCTCCAGAAGTTGTTGCACTCATTAAGTCTCAAGTCCTGGCTGGCTTTGGATGATCCTTAGCAGTGGCAACAGAGGAGGTGTGAGCCATACTGGGGCTTCTCAGACACTTCTGCAGAAATAAAGATATATAGGGGTGTGTCCAACGGAGTTGTAAAGTTAGCCTAAGGGCTTCCACTTCTGTAGTGGAACTTCCCAGCATGGTGTAGTGGTTAAGAGCGGTAGATTCGTAATCTGGGGAACCGGGTTCGCATCTCCGCTCCTCCACATGCAGCTGCTGGGTGACCTTGGGCTAGTCACACTTCTCTGAAGTCTCTCAGCCTCACTCACCTCACAGAGTGTTTGTTGTGGGGGAGGAAGGGAAAGGAGAATGTTAGCCGCTTTGAGACTCCTTCGGGTAGTGATAAAGCGGGATATCAAATGCAAAATCTTCTTCTTCTTCTTCTTCTTCCCCTCTCTCTCCTCCCCCTCACATACAGTATCCCCAAATTGGAGGGTCATGTGGAGAGAGGAGCAGGGTAGTTTCCATTGCACAAGCGGAAGTCTTTGTGCTAATGGGATGGTCTCGATGGATCCGTTCCCCAAGCTGTTAATGTATCTTGACATGGGAGATATGCAAGATCCCAAAAACGAAAAGGAAAGGAAAGTGCAAATTATTCACACTTCCTCTGTTTCAGCTTCTGAGTAATGCCTTTGGCTGTAACAAAATGTTATGCTGTTGGTCAATAGTGCGTTAGTATATTTGTGTAATTAATCCTGGGTTTTTTATTTGTTTCATGAGAATAAGCCATAGCACTTCCCTCTAGTTCATAGTACTGCCGAGAGGCAAGTGGTCTGTATAGTACTATATGCGTGCATCATTATGAAAACATTGATTTAGTTTTGTGTTTATTTTTAATGTACTGTGGAACCATTAGCACGAGTGCTTCAGATATTCTTGGCTTGCTATTTGAATTTTACATTGAAATATTTTGGCCATGGCATATTTGTACCACCTTTTAAAAGTCCTCTTTTCACATGCCAAACCTGCGCTGACGATCCTGAAAAGACCTACCTTTTTGTTTTTGCAGTTTACACCAGTCTTTGTCTCAAGAAGTGAACCTTAAGGATCAGTTCAACGCCACTCTCATAACTTATGAAAAAGCTCTGAAAAACAGAGAGGATGTTGTGTCGATGCTGCTGCTTCAAAATGAGGAGCTGACGACCCATCTTCAACAAGCGGCAGAAGAGAGAGCAAATGCGGAATTGAAGTTTCAGCAAGCTTTAGAGGCTTCACAGGAGGCCAGTGAGAAACTTCAAAAGTAAGTACATTGTCTTTCTTTTTGGAAAATGGCGTTTGTCAACTAAATGGGCCCCTCTTCCTGTGACACAAAGAGATTCAAGTTAGAAGACAGAAATCTCTATTAAAGTTAGTGGTCCAATTCTTATCTGAATATTTATTCAGACTTAATAGCGGAGCTATTTATTGTTATCTCCAGCAACAAAACCGTTGGGTTTTTATTTGTCAGCTTAACACTTCATAGTTGTAACATCTGCAGAAGAGATAGGATTCTTGTGTATTTATTTATCTATATATATATATAAAATCGTTCAAGTTGGATGTTTGTTAAAGATCGCCTTTCTCCGTAACCCCTTGATCGATTCCGTTCAAATTTGGACACAACGTTCCATGGCCATATGGGAGTGATCATATGTACTTACATTGCACAAATACCACACCTTTCCCAGGTAAAAATGTTATTTTGTGCAAAAAATATAGCGCCCTCCAGTGGACGTTAAACAGCACAGCACAACACACGCATTTCCGACCCCTCCTCCTCCTTTCCCAACATCACTACCACCATCCAATCGACAGACAGACCGCCCACAAACACTACTGCTGGCTCCGCCGGCGGGTATAGAGCCACACCGGATGGAATCGCCATTTTCCCGGTTTAGCCAAAAGCGGGAGGGGCAACTGTTGCCTCCGCCGGCAGGTATGCAGCCACGCTGGGCGGAATTGGCATTTTCGTGGTTTAGACAAAAACGGGAGGGGCAAACGGAGAACACGTAGACTGAACTTCAGCAAGATAACCTGTAAGTAAGGATACGCTTTCTCTTTCATACTGTATCTTACTTTTCCATTTCACCAAATCAGCCACAGCAAGGTGTGGCTGGATCAACTAGTCTTCTATAGCAGAGGTGGAGAACTTGTGACTATCCAGATGTTGTTGGACTCCAGTTCCCATCAGCCCCAGTCAATATGGCCAGTGATCAGGGGTGATGGAAATTGTAGTCCAACAGCAACTAGAGGGCCACAGATTCATGCTTGTGTCACATGTTACAGACTCATGTCTATATGCACATGTCAGTTGGATCCAGACTGGATCCTTCCATTTGCAGACATCTTTTTCTTCACAAAAGGCACCCTACCAGTAGGGAAGGAGAGGTGACTTTTACCAGTTCCTCCCAACCCATGCAGCAATCAGCACCATTTCCCAGAGTGTTGTAGGATTGCCCAACCCTTCAGACCAGTGTCAGAGGTAGTGCCAGGGGTTGCATGGGGAGTCAGAATCTGCCCCCTCCCCCCAAAAAATACCACACACAAACACACAGGGAACATCCCATGAGCAGAACTGCATTCAAGGGATGTTCCTGCTTAGAGGAGCAAAGTCTGGATCCAGCCCTGTAACATTTGAAGCAACTTTGTGTATGCTGCTGAAATAGAATAGAATAGAATATATTTTTATTGTCATTGTCCCCTTCGGGGACAACGAAATTACTTGGCTGCTCCATCCACCCAGATAGGGCACTCTACGCAAAAACAAAACAAATACAAAAACACTGATTAAAACATACAGTATGATACAGTATAACAGGTAAGATTAGATGACTTCAAAGATTAGATGGCTTCCCATTCAAGGCCGAGATCGCTCTGGAGAAGAAGCTGTTCCTAACACGGCTTGTTCTTGTCCTCATCGTCCTGTATCTCCGTCCCAATGGCAAGAGCTCGAAGAGACGGTGACCAGGATGCGATGGATCTTTTACTATGTCCAGTCCCTTTCTGTGGCACCTCATGGCATAAATCTGCTCTAAGGTGGAGAGCAAGCAGCCAACAATGCTCTCTGCTGCCTTAACAACTCTGCACAACCCCATCCTGTCCTTGGTAGTACCTGGTAATGCCTGGAACATTTCAGTTTCCCATTTAGGTAGTTCATATATTTGACTGTAATATGCTAGCCCTATTCAGTTGTTATTCTCTTCATACAATGAGAGGGGAAATGGGAATGCACATTGCTTGTTTGCCATGTCCCCATTGCTTGGCTCCGCCACCCTCCACGCATTAATAATAATACCTCTTTGCATTGCTTTTTCTGTTGGTCGCACAGTGTTCCCTTCTCAATCTTACACAGTACCAGTTTAGAGAGAATGGCATATTTCTCATGTCCTGCACACGTCTAGAGGCAGGTCAGGTGAAGCATGATGATTAATGGTGGAAAAGGCTCATGCTTTCCAGCAGTTTCTAGGCACAGCATATCTCATGTTGTTCTGCCATGTAGTTGCCAGCCTTCCATGGGCCCAGATGAAATGAAAATCAGTGAATGCACCTTTTTTTTCTCTTCATGGAAGGCTAAAGCTGAGTAGATCTGGCTGTTTGTTAATACTTCTTTAAGTTCAGGTGTGTGCTTTCCCACTGAAAAAAGTTCATGCCCAAATCAGTTTACCGGAATATCCAAAATTAAAAAGGCCTGGTTTTTCTTGGCTACTTTGCAGTACAGATCAAATCAATCACAGTCCTTGAGCACATGTTCAGCATATTTCTTTTCTGTTCAGTATCATGGGGAAAGTTTGCAAAAGAAAGGGAAAAGGACATCAGTGTTTTCAATTTTGCTAGGGCTGCCATATTTCAAAAAGTAAAAACCAGGACACCCCAAAAGTTATTGAGCTTTCCCCCAAAAAAAATGCAAAAAAACCAACAACCCATAAATATTTGATTGACTTGACTAAGATCCAGGACAAACCGCCGCCTGCCGAAAATCCCCCCTGGACGTCATTTCCACCTTTGAAATCCCGAGAAAATTTGTACGTATGGCAGCCCTGATTTTGAGCTGTCTGACAAATGCCTGACATTGTGCAAAACTCAATAGTTGGCAGTAGTTTTCTTGCCAAAGATTTAGGCATAATACACCAGTTTAAAAGGAGCTCTACTACCTATGGGTTTTCAGGCCCAATTTAAAGTGCTGGTACAAACCTTTAGAGCCCTAAATGACTTGGAACCCAGATAACTGAAGAACTACATCTTCCCTTATCAACCTGCTTGTGCATTAACCTGCTGTGACCCTTTTTCAGGTGCCATTTGTCAGGTGCCATGGCAAGGGGCTTTCTCTGCAATGCCCACCCCCACCCCCTGCCGACTCTGGGATGACCCTCCCTACAAAGACTCACCTGGCAGTCGCATTATGATCCTTTTGTTGCCAAGCTAAAATAGTTTTATCCACCCAGTCATTTTTAATTTGTGCCTGTTTTCATTTACTGTAGCTCTGTGGTAGAGCATCTGTTTGGCATGCAAAAGGGTCCCAGGTTCAATCCTTGGCATCTCCAGGTAGGGCTGGGAGAGTCTTGGTCCTGAAATCCTGGGCAGCCACTGACAATCAGTGTAAACAAAACTGATCCGAGTCTGTATAAAGCAGCTTCTTATGCTGCTGTGTAATTATTATGTGTTCTGTCTGTTTTACTGCATTTAAGTTGTGATAAATGGTTGTGTTTCTAAACAGAATAAAGGGTGGCATAAATGTGGGTTAAACCACAGAGCCTAGGGCTTGCCGATCAGAAGGTCGGCAGTTCGAATCCCTGTGATGGGGTGAGCTCCAGTTGCTCGATCCCTGCTCCTGCCAACCTAGCAGTTTGAAAGCATGTCAAAGTGCAAGTAGATGAATAGGTATCGCTCCGGCGGGAAGGTAAACGGCGTTTCCGTGCGCTGCTATGGTTCGCCAGAAGTGGCTTTGTCATGCTGGCCACATGACCTGGAAGCTGTACGCCGGCTCCCTCGGCCAGTAACGTGAGATGAGCGCCGCAACCCCAGAGTTAGTCATGACTGGACCTAATGGTCAGGGGTCCCTTTACCTTTAAATGTTTTAAAAGATAACCAGTGAACCCTGCCCTTGCCTCCCAATTTTCTACTGAGCATATCTGTTGAGTGCCCTGGGTATGCTATTGACAGTCTTCCCCAGCGAAAGGAGCTCTCCTTAAGTATATGCATTGCTGTGCTGTGGTCCTCATTGTGTAGCCACCAAGAATTCCTGCTTCCCCCCCCCCCAAGGAATCCTGGCAACCGGCAAGGCCCCTGCAGTCATTTTTTGTGAGAGTCACTGTACCAGGAAACCATTCTGCTCCTAAGGTCTAGAACTCCTCTTGGAAACCCATTGTTTGATTCCCTGCCAATGAAAGAGCAACATCTACTCCCCAGATCTTTGTTTCAAACAGCAGCTTGTTAGGAAGGAAATACATAATTAACTGAAAAGTTACACAATAATTCTGTATAAGAACTGGACTGTTTCACACATTGTATGTTTTGACACATATCCTGGAGCAGCTAAGTTGAACTCCAGAGCAGCATCTCATGTTCCTGTTACACCAAAGAGAAGCTGCAATTATTACCAGCAAATTCTTGCTTGCCACTTGCCCCACCTTAGAGACAGACTGTCAGCTGCCAAACCTGTAAAGGCAGCAATTTTCTTCTTAGTATACCAACCAAGGGGTCAAACACCATATATCTCTCCTGTTGCACAGACTAAGCTGACAAAAATGCTATTATATAATGATACAATTGTGCCATGACAGTCATTTAGATATCGGTTAATTCCCAGTGATAGTCAGCTGAATATTGGCTCATTTTGGAACAGCGAAAACAAAGACCTTTTTTTGTGAATTCATGTTGCATTGTGATATTATTTATTTTTTCAATTATTTTAGGCAGCTGTTGTGAAACAGTTTCCTCTGTTCACTTAAACTGCTGTGTTTCATGCAGTGCAATCCTGTGCACGTTTTCATAGATGAGAGGCCCTCTCCTTTCTTCCTAGCAAGTGCGCCTTGGTTTGGAATGTTCTTTCTGTGCACTTTTAAATACGGCTGCAAGAATATTAACCCGGACTGCACTTTTCCATCCAATTGTTACCAGCTTCATTTTTGGCCCTATCTTAAAGCACTGGTGTGGTGCTCATCCCCATACATGCCAGCTCCCCTTCAGACTTTCCCATACTGAGAGGGAATATATTCCAAGTGCATGCTCTAGTTATCTCTCGCTTGGATTACTGCAATGTGCTCTATGTGGGGCTACCTTTGAAGGTGACTCGGAAACTGCAATTAATCCAGAATGTGGCAGCTAGACTGGTGACTGGGAGCGGCCGCCGAGAGCACATAACACCGGTCCTGAAAGATCTTCATTGGCTCTCAGTACGTTTCTGAGCACAATTCAAAGTGTTGGTGCTGACCTTTAAAGTCCTGTATACCTGAAGGAGCATCTCCACCCCCATCATCCAGCCCGGACACTGAGGTCCAGCACCGAGGACCTTCTGGCAGTTCCCTCACTGCAAGAAGTGAGGTTACAGGGAACCAGGCAGAGGGCCTTCTTGGTAGTGGCGCCTGCCCTGTGGAACGCCCTCCCAGCAGATGTCAAGGCAATAAGCAACTATTTACTTTTAAAAGACAACTGAAGGCGGCCCTGTTTAGGGAAGTTTTTAAGGTTTGATGCTGTATTGTTTTTAATATTCGATTGAAAGCCGCCCAGAATGGCTTGGGAAACCCAGTCAGATGGGTGGGTTATAAATAATAAATTATTATTATTATTATTATTATTATTATTATTATTTATCTGGATCTGCATAGAATCTTCCCTGTGATCCTGATAAGGAGGAGAATTCTAAGCAAGTTCCATTTTCCTTCTCAAAGTTTATCAGTCAAAACTCTGAAGTGAAGCCAATGGACACCATGCTCAGGGACATCAGAGGCAGAGCTTCCATGCACCTTCCTTCCTTCCTCCCTCCCTTTTAGAATAACACAAGTTCACCCCCAAACACCTGAAAAGGACTTCAGTCTCTCCATAGACTAGACCAGGTTGGCTGCCATAAAGGATAGCTAGACCTCATACATTTCTCTTTGTGCCAGAGTAATTTAGTTAAAGCCATGATTTGCCTGTCTTAGATTTTCACTTAATTTGGGAATCATTTTCTGGAAAGCAAAGTAGAGAAATTGCTGCATGTAAGAGGGCAAAATATTTTGAAAAGTTCCATCCAGTTAGCTGTGAATCTGGGCAGATAACTTGAGCAACTAGCTTATATAAGTATCCCATTTCTGTTCTTTAGAGTTTGTGTTAAAATAATTTGCTGTTACAATAGAGTATAGGCCAGGATTATCTCAGAGAAAATTTTCTAGCTTTGCTCTAATCCTCCCCAAACCAGGAGTGCTGTAATGGACCTGCAGATATAACCTGAACCATGCTAACTCTAACGTGAGCTTTTATTAAAAGAATTAATTCAATTTGACATGCTTAACTACTCAGGGAAAAACTGTCTGCCAGGTTAGTTAATGCTAAAATCAGCCTTCTGAGCCTGTAGCAAAATTAAACAGCTGGGCAAAGTCTTTTGACAACAACAGCATGCCCTTTTTATCGAGAAACTGTGGAAATGCTTACTGCATCTTCCCAGCACCCCCAGTCATCCACCCCATCTTATAATTCAACCTGCAAACAGATTAAGCAGCTGAGTTTGTGGAAAGTGTGTTTACTTTGAGCTAAGAACCCTTGTGTGGCACTATAGAGATTCCACTGACACCTCTGGGAGAGCCACACAGACGGTTATTACTCATCAGCAGGAAAACCAGGCTAAGAATTTGCAGTTTCTTTGTAACCTCAATGGCTTCATACAAATGAGTATTTTGCAATTAGGCCAGAACTACTTTTCTTAGCCTTTATTAATGAGAGAGAGAGAGAGAAAGATATAAAATATTCTGCATTTTTAAAAGGAACTGACTGATCCCTGAACTGAAAGACTTCCTACCACGCTAATTTTGTCCTACTCCATCCCCATTTCCCAAGGAGATAGTAGTTATCATTTGTAATGGGAAACCAGGTATTCCTACTCAATTTTTTAAAAAAAATGCAAACTGTATGCTTTGCATAAGAAATAATGAAAATCAATGCAACCCAACTGATTTCTAATATCCTTAATTTTCCATCACATCTGTCTATTAATAATTATGGCTTGAGGTCTTCTTAAGAATAAAACATGCATGTGGGATGAAGTCCTTTTTATTATGTGCCAACCCTGTGATAGTGCCTTGATAATCTTTGGAAGAAATAGTGAAATTATTATTTATATATTGGAATGTTTCGTAATATACTGTGATAGCAGGAGGTTAGCAAATATTGCTATGGATCTTTCTAAAATATTTATGCCCTATCTTTCCTCTTCAATCCAAAGGCAGCTAACATCATAAATGAACTTAATCATTTTTCAGAACCCCAAGGGATGTCAGGGCTGAGTCACACAGCATCTGGGCTTCTCCTAGCTGCTACTCTTGTCATGGCTGCTCTCCATGTTAATGGAAAGAAAACCATGTGATCTCAACATTTGCAAGTATTTTCAACACCCAACACAAAAGAGAGATGGCTTGCAGCAGCATGCAGAGCTGCAGATAATGCTCATGTTACAAACATTCTCATCTCAATCCACCAAGGGCTGAAGGAGAAAGCAGCCAACATGAGTGATAATGTGATTCAGTCCTCATTATATTTAGTCATTTTATAGTTTGAATACCTGTTAAGTTGCTCACCTCTCTGTTAGAGAAAATACATAGTCAACCTGGATTTATTTATCCATCAGGTTTTTCTACCACCCTTCAGTAGACAATTATTGAAGTGGTTCATACAATTTTTGTCCCTCAGTTATCAGACAAGCCTCTCTGAGGACTAAGGTACATGCTGTTGTTTAGTCGTTTAGTTGTGTCTGACTTCGTGACCCCATGGACCAGAGCACGCCAGGCACTCCTGTCTTCCGCTGCCTCCCGCAGTTTGGTCAGACTCATGTTGCTAGCTTTGAGAACACTGCCCAACCATCTCGTCCTCTGTCCTCCCCTTCTCCTTGTGCCCTCAATCTTTCCCAACATCAGGGTCTTTTCCAGGGCGTCTTCTCTTCTCATGAGGTGGCCAAAGTATTGGAGCCTCAGCTTCAGGATCTGTCCTTCCAGTGAGCACTCCGGGCTGATTTCCTTCAGAATGGAGAGGTTTGATCTTCTTGCAGTCCATGGGACTCTCAAGAGTCTCCTCCAGCACCATAATTCAAAAGCATCAATTCTTCGACAAGGTACATAGGTCAGTCAAATTACGTTGGCTCCAGAAGCACCCCTTCCTTTCCTGGCAGTGAAAATGTAACCATAACGAAGTAAATAAGTAACATTTTCCTGCCCTTTCATGACATCCAAAATCAGTTTCCTGAAGTAGACACCTAATCATAAGGCTGGTCGCCAGTGTAGCTCTTCAAGCACAGTAAGATAGGTTGCAACATCCAACCCCAGCTTATTATCCTAGCAACTGCATTCTGTAGCAACGTCAGTGATGAAGTATTACAGGAGTCCAACCTTGAGGTTGCTAGATCACCATGGCCAGGATGTGTGTGTAGCTGCGGCATCAGAAGCAGGTCTGTACCAACCAAAATAGGTAGACCACTTCAATGAGAACCCTGGGCTTCTCAATCTCATAGCTTTTGTGATGCTCCCAATTCACTATAGCACTGCTTATATATGGGGATCCAGCATATAAATGCATGGTACACCTGTGAACCAGAAGGAGCAGCAGTTGAATACTGGAATCTCCTCTCTGATGGTGATTGGGAGCTATTCTAATCCATTAATATGGATGGAGCTTTTGAATTCGTTTTAGTCAGTTAAAGTTTGCACCTGCTATAGATAATACTTTATAGATAAGAGAGGCTCTTATGGCACCTTTGGATTTTCCAGCACCGGGGGAAGTCCCTTCTGTTCTCCCATGTTTTTAATGCCACGTGTTTAATTCTTACAACTATTTTGTTTATTTATCCTTGTTGGTCTTGCTCCCATTGTATTGATTTTATGCTGCTGCATGGTTTCATGCTGGTTTTTGCTAGTTTTACGCGGCTCCTGCTTTTATAGTGTTTGTTTTCAAATTGCAGGTGCATTATACTAATTTTAATTTGTGAGGATATAGTAAATTGAGCGGGTGGCGCTGTGGGTTAAACCACAGAGCCTAGGGCTTGCTGATCAGAAGGTCGGCGGTTCGAATCCCCGCAACGAGGTGAGCTCCTGTTGCTTGGTCCCTGCTCCTGCCAACCTAGCAGTTCGAAAGCACGTCAAAGTGCAAGTAGATTAGTAGGTACCACTGCAGCGGGAAGGTAAACAGCATTTCCGTGTGCTGCTCTGGTTTGCCAGAAGAGGCTTTGTCATGCTGGCCACATGACCTGGAAGCTGTACACCGGCTCCCTCGGCCAATAATGCGAGATGAGCGCACAACCCCAGAGTTGGTCACAACTGGACCTAATGGTCAGGGGTCCCTTTACCTTTACCTTTCAGTAAATTGAGCAATAAATTGAAATTCCACAAGTTTTCAAGGCATGCTTTGGCCTGGAAGAGTGTGTTGATATGGGGTTGGAATCTTATGGAACACAAGTCTTTTGGATGCAGTTCCAACCATGGGGATGGGATTGGAAGCAGGAGTGCATCATTACCTCTGTTTCCAAAGCTGAAGCTTAGAATACTGTCGTGTGTATATAGAAAATAGTACTTCCCAGTGGAAGCATCCTCAGCATGGAAGGGGAACCTCTAGGCTTAGTTCTTATAACTTTTGCTGAACTACAAAAAGAAAACTTTAGAAAAGCCTAAGGTGGATATAACCCCCAAACTGTCCAGTGAGTGACCAAATATGCTACATTTTGGGGACAGGGAGAAGATAGCACCAAATGGCTGGACAGCATTTTGCTGCATTTTGTTGCGGATCCTACTTCTAGTTTAATTACAGTATTTTCCTGTGTATAAGACTACTTTTTAACCCAGGAAAATCTTCTCAAAAGTCGGGGGTCGTCTTATACGCTGGGTCGTATTTCTTATACGGCGAGTATATCCCAAACTCTATATTTTAAATGGGAAAGTTGGGGGTCGTCTTATACGCCCAGTCGTCTTATATGCCGGAAAATACGGTAAACCAATATAAGTTTGTAGTGCAGCTACTCCAGAAGCTAGACCAAAGATCAATCAAAGAATCCCACGGAGATTTTACTGAGTTGAGCTCAAATGCTGTACAACATTTCATTGATGAAAATAGGGGTGTGCTTGTCCTGGTGTAACTGTAAAGAATAGCACAGTATTCCCCCCTCTAACATTATTTTCTGGTTAACAAGACTTCAAATCCCGTTCACTTGCAAACAAGTTCCGTTGATCTTACAGCAGATTCTTTCCAAATAAATGTGCATTGCTTTGTGCCCTCAGAATGAATGTGTATAACTATGTAGATAATTTTTTAGCATAATCCTAGGCATGTTTCTCCAAAAGCCTCATAGTTGAATAGGACCTACTCCCAGGTAAAGGTGCATAAGTCCCATGCATATTTACCTGAGAGTAAACTCCTCTGAACACAGTGGCACATTTGGGAAAACATGCACAGTACTCCTTCCTTAGTGTTCCTGTGCACAGTCCATGTAGGAAAGATGGGATATATATTACAAAATCAATAAAATGGGTGCTTCATATGAAGAAAGAATAGGAAAACAATTAAGAGAAATTATAGACCATGCTTGCAATCATCATACATTTATTTAAACCATGCACTACCCTTTATCAAAACTGATTATATTTCAGTGTGATAAAAGTACATGGCAATGTTTTAGGACATGGTAATACTTTACTATTAATCATAATTTTTGTAAGATATAATATGCACATGTGTGCAGCACACATACAAGATTAGCATAATTTCATTTTATCATATAATTGCATACATACTTTTCCTGTAATATCTTGTGTGTTTTGCATAAAAAACAATTCAACTCTTGCAAGAGTCATGTGTCAGAATACGTTCTATTTCTTTCATTGCATTTTGCATAACAGGATCTGTTTTCTGTGTTGCACTGCCACTTCACACATGAAATGTGCATGGGGGGGGGGATCCCATTGGGGCAGCCTGTTCAATCGGTGTTAGCATCTTATTCCTCAGAAAGTAAATATTAATCTGCCTTCTCTGAGCACAGGAATTGTGTGCATTTCACACCAATGTCCAAGACATTCTCCAGCGCCCACTGGAGGGTATAATCTTTCCCAGAATGATCTGAGCAGCGCAGTTCAAGAACAAGAATGAATCTTTGAATAATCGCACTACAATGTGAGGTGACCCTCAGACAGGGGACTGACCAGTTACCCATATGGGTTTGTGGCAAGGCGCTCTGATGTCCTTTTTTAACACAGCTGTGAGAAGAATGTGGCTAAGATCCAGTAGCCTTTCTGGAGTATAGCTGGCAAAGGAAGCCATGAGGGGAAGAGAATTTAACACATGGGTGTAAGAGCTTCAGCTTCATTGATTCGATCTGAGGGGAATGCCTAATGACTGGAAGAATCAACCTTGGCAATGAAAACACAAAGCTCTTTTCATCAATTCAAACTCGGACTCTAAAGCTGCAGATGGTTACCTCCAGCATTGCCTATTCAGGGCGAGGTTTTATAAAATGGCACTTTGCTGAATACTAATAGATCAAAACAAAGATTTAATTACATAAAGATGGGTTGTTCATTTTTAAATGAGGATACAGGTCAGTGTCTCAGAAAAGGATAATATGACTATCTTTTATACGTAGGTCTAAAGTCTGAGGTTTTTAACTGCAAACATGATACCATTAAAGCACAGATTTAATTCTATAGAGTACAATGTCTATTAAATAGGAAGCAGACTCAAAGCTAGGCTTATGGACATCAGTGCTTTTCATTTTTTTTTCCTCTGTCTGATTCCGATTTATGAATGGCCTTTCTGCAAAACAGAATGACTTTTCTAGAGTTTCAGGAAACTTGTGGAAATCTGGTATTTGACTTTAATCTTTCCTCCAAAATCAGAAGGGGGTGGTTAATAAATGTATAGGTAGCAGTATTACACCAGTAAACTAACTTCATGAAAAATAAGCAATACTTGTTTTGATGGGGGGGGGGGGAATTGACTGAATTTCTGAGAACTTTTAAAAATCTGTTTGTTTTAATTGCAGAAATACATGATTGTGTTATGCATCTTTTAGTGAGTTTTGTTCATGTTTTGCTTATATACAATATTTTATTAAGTTCTGTTTATATTTGACAAATTTTTAAGTTTAAACTGGAAATTCCATTTTTAGAGCTAAGCAGTCCATTCTTCCTCATGAGAAGAGAAGACTCCCTAGAAAAGACCCTGATGTTGGGAAAGATTGAGGGCACAAGGAGAAGGGGACGACAGAGGATGAGATGGTTGGACAGTGTTCTCGAAGCTACTAACATGAGTTTGGCCAAACTGCAAGAGGCAGTGAAGGATAGGCGTGCCTGGCGTGCTCTGGTCCATGGGGTCACGAAGAGTCGGACACGACTGAACAACTGAACAACAACAAAGTCCATTGTTAGTTAAAAAGAACATTTCTTTTGCCTCAGTAAAGAGTTTGACTCTTCAGGCTGAAGGTCTCCCTAAAGTTTCCTTAAAAGCATTACGATGCTGTCTTAAACAGAAGACAGAGAAGTGAATTCAGTTTGAAGACAGGAAACATTGCGTGCAGTGCGTATTCATCTTGCTTTCAGCTCCGGCCAATAGGTTATATAAGTTTGGTGATGGGGCAGAAAATTGGCCCTAGTGATCGGACCCTGTGGGAAGCAATGTCTTTGTCCAACCGCTTAAACCACTATACTTCCATCCCAAACCTCAGGGGGGAAACCCAAAGAATTCTGAAACTAGCTCCACATTCTCGGGGGGGGGGGGCTTTGAGTTTCTCACGGCTCTGGTAAACTCACCACACAGCAAAGCAACAGAGAGCCCGGGGAGTCTCTTTCCTGGAGAAACACATCTAACTCAAAACCCATAGGTGCAAGAGTATCCAGTGTGATGCCCCCAAATGTTGTTGGACTACAACTTCCATCAGACCCAGCCAGCATTGGCAGTGATCAGGGATTATGTAGTCCAACAGCATATGGTGGGCACCATGTTGCCTATCCTTGCATTAATGGATGTCTGTTTCAGGTTTTATGCCCCAGTGTAAAAGTCTTACATTTATCGTTTAAGAACTTCTGTTGTTCATCTTATTGGGATAAATTCAGCATAGCGCTAAGGAGAGCACTCTGTCAATCATTCCTGCTTCCCTGATGGAACGATCTCCCTTCTCCCCCCTCCCCTTACAGTTCTGAGGGAGGAATCCTGTTGCACTAGAAGTCCTGACACAGGTTTCCACAAGTGTTGTGCCCTCAATCTTTTCCAACATCATGGTCTTTTCCAGGGAGCCTTTTTTTCTCATGAGGTGGCCAAAGTATTGGAGCCTCCAATACTCCCAAGAATTGGAATGTGGCTAGCCCTATCCAATTCCTATTGTAGCCAATTGTACCAAGGATAAGACGGGTGGATATTCAGGATTCTCTTCAGATCATATAAATCTTTCACCCAAAGGGTATGACAGACTAGCTTCAAATAGGGGTGTGTTGATAGCTTACACAAAGCTATTGAGGCCAGTCATTTAATTTGGCTGCTATAGAATGTTTATGCATAGCTGCTCCCTCCATTGAAATGAATGGCTAGCTTGCTCCTATGAGGAGAATTAAGTATGTGCACATACTGGATCAAGGCACTGAGGGTTCTCCCCTCCCCGTTTTAAGAATTTTTCTGACAATCTTAACACAAAAAAATTATCTTAAGAGATTTTGGGAGAATTGTGTATCTTTTGCAGAGGGCAGTTCTTGGTCTAGAAGAAACACTATGTTTTGTGATGTGGACATCAAGCAGGACAGAATTATGAATTTGTTGTCTGGGCAGGACCTCCATACACATGGCCCAGGCTGTACCTCAGGGAGGTCATTTCAGTGCTGCTAATGCAGTGGTTTGACTTCACCCCCAGAGGCTCACTCCATTGTCTCTCGAGACAGCCAGCCAACGAGAACTATTTATTTTTAAAACAAGTTCTCTGTATTCAGTGGGATTTGTTTGAGCTACCTTATTTGTTGGCTTTCACATTTTTCATATGACCTTCTTAGGCATGTGCCATTTTTACACAATGCAGGAAAGTAGTGGGAACGTTTTAAGGAATTACGGAGGATGCCACGCAACCGATGCAAGTTTCCCCAGAGCGGGGACAGAGGAAAGTCTGAAATAGAAGAAAGTAAGGTGAAGAGATTGTCTTTAATTGGCATATAAGCTATGGAATATGTGAATAAAGGGCACAGTAAAGTCACTGGATTTTGTGACGGTGGGTGTGCAAACTAAGTCTGCCTTAGGGATTAAGGTTTGTGTAGAATTAAGACTAATTGCAATGTATAAAGGAGGTTGTGTGTGATCCAACTGAGAACTTACAAAGTTTATTTAGGTATTTAAGACTGATTGCACACATCACAGTTGTTTTAAACCCTTCGGTAATCCCAGTTATTACTCCACTCAGGAAAATTCATTTGTACAGAAGGATTTTTTCCCCAGGAACTGACATGTACGGTATAGTTATAAGTTATAAAGAAAGTCAACTGTCTACTAGATGAGTTATCACTAGGGTATAGCTAAAGCATACAAACAAATTTTAATAGAACGTCCAGGAATTTTAAAGGCAAGACATATTCTTAAGAGTTGTTATATTCTGCTGTGTACCAGTATCCCAACAAAGCAAATTTCTATGAATAGTTATGGGAAATTTGTCATATTAAAGCAATAGAAAAGCTTTACAAAATTAGTTGACATACATTTTCCTTCCCCAATATTTTGACCCAAACTAGAATTGTAGAAGTTGAAGGGACACCGAAGGTAATCTAGTCCAACCTCTGCTTAAAAACCTCTAATGAAGAAGAGTCCACTACCTCCCGAGGGAGTCAGTTCCATGTCAAACAACACTTACCACCAGAAAGTTCTTCCTGATGTTTAGTCGGAACCTCCCTTCTTGTAACTTGAATCCTTCTTGTAACTTGAAGCTGGATTATACTGTCAAGATCATTGACCCATTTGGCCCAACAGTGTCTACTTGTGGAATGACTAACTTTTGGTCTTCCAGATGATGCTGAGCCACATCATCAGCCCTAGCCAGCAGGGCCAGTGAGGGAAGCTATGGTCCAACAAAACCTAGAAAGCCACAGGCTAGCCCCTTTGTCTTATTTGATTGGCAGGCATTTTTTTAAAAGTTCTCAAGAAGAGGTATTTCACAGAAATCCTCCCTGTCGGAGATGATAGGAATTGGACCTGAGATGTTATGCAAGGTGTGAGCTCTATCATTAAGCTACGGATCCTCACCTTTTAACATGTACTAATGTCATGTAGATGCATCTTGAAGGATCTGCTAATATATACCTCATAGGGCGGTGAAGAGCCTGTGGCCCTGCAGGTGTTCTTGGACTACAACAAACATCAGCACCAGGAGCCTGATTAGTGATCAAGGATGCTGGGAGTTGTAGTCCAGCAGCATCCTTTTTATTTATGTACTTATTACTTTAAAACCATATATCCCACCTTTCCAATGCATTTGCATCACCCAGGGCAGCTTCCAACAATTAAAAGCTAACAGATCCCACACACTGGCAGATTTAAAACTGTATAAAGCATTATAAAATAAAGATATATTTTTAGAATTGTTCACATGATGGCATGTGGGGATATGCATTTCTGAGGTCTGGGTTTCCACCCCAACACCCAAATAATGAAGGGAACAAACCCTTCATTATTAATATAGTTCCTGTACATCCCAGGGAGGTCACTTCATTACTGCTAATACAAGTGGTTTAACTTCACCTCCGGAGACACCACTGTCTCTCAAGACAGACAGATGCCAACAACATATTTATAAGCCTGGTTAGCTCTAGAAAGAAGCCACACGCACAAATGGATGGTCCCAATCAATTTTGCACATGTTCCTTCATAAATCCATTCCAGCCTATTACTACCTTAATCTGTCATTTTTTAAATAAAAATTTCCTTCGGAATTCATATTTTAAAGATTATTTTATCACAAAATATGTATTTCATTTTTATCTCAATATGTAAATTTCCAAGCATATTTTCTTTTATTATTGTTATTATTAATACTCCGCCCATCTGGCGGGGTTTCCACAGCCACTCTGGGCGGTTCCCAACAGAATATTAAAAGCACAATAAAACATCAAACATTAAAAACTTCCCTAAACAGGGCTGCCTTCAGATGTCTTCTAAAAGTCAGATAGTTGTTTGTTTCCTTGATATCTGATGGGAGGGTGTTCCACAGGGCAGGCACCACTACTGAGAAGGCCCTCCGCCTGGTTCTCTGTAATCTCACTTCTCACAGTGAGAAGGCCCTCTGTCTTTTTTTGAGCCATGAACCCCAAAAGATAATAAAGTGTTAGTCCGCAAGGTGCAAATCAGGTCAGTTCACCTCAGAAATCAGAGAGCAAAATCCTACAGCATCCATCCCTAGCTACAATGAGCTTGCAGGGTGACATAAACTGTAGCAAAATCATCCTGCACGTTCTAAAACCTTCCCACTTCTTTTCTTAAAAATGGAAGAAGTGGAGAAGAGAAGACAAATAACTTGTGGAAGCTGAGTCAATGTAGATTCAGAATAATGTTCTCGTGTAAGACTAAATATGAATCAATATTTGGATTTCATATCTCTATAAATTAATGTCTGGTTTCTGTGAAGGTAGTGATGGTTAACTCAGCCAGGTGGAAAGAGAGCAGGTGCCCATTTTCTTCAAAGGGTGACTGATTTGGCCACTGTAAGAAATATTGTAATTCATTCCTGGGCATCAGAACAGATTCTGGAAAAGAACAAATATTTAGCTGAAAGCCCCCACCAAACAAAACTAAGGTGTGAATAACTGAATATTTGAAGAAGAAGAAAATATTCTTCATGATTCTTCAGTTTTCCTTTTTTTAAAAAAACCACTGCTATCACACATCAATCTCATTATAATAATTTAAAACATTAGGAGAATCATGGACCATGGTCTCCGCTTTCTTGAGGAAGGACTTCTGGCAAGAGATGGCTTGCACCTCACAGCAGTTGGCAAGAATGTGTTTGCTGAGAATCTCACGCGCCTGATCAGGAGAGCTTTAAACTAAATCCAGGGGGCAGAGGGAGAGAGAATATTACAGATGACAGGGGAACACCTGGTACTGGGGGATAATAGCTTCATTGATGCTTGGGAAACCGAGGTGGTGCTCCAGAAACATGCTAAAATGCACAAAATTACAAGAAAAAAGCAGCTTAAGGGAATGGCTCATGACTTCAGTTGTCTCTATACTAATACACAGAGTATTGGAAACAAGCAAGCAGGATGCAAGCAAGTAGCATGCAGGGGGTTTTCTTAGGTGGTCTCCCATCCAGACAAACAATTGCTCCTAGCTTCAGCAAGGATGATGTGTCATGTGGTTTCACACCACACCTTGGGACGATAGCTTCCTACCCCATTTCCAACTCGCTCCCATTGCCAGTTCACTTCCAAATGTCTCTTGTACCTTTGTGTGAGAGCCTGTGGTCAGAAAATGCCATCATTTTGTTTTGACTGAGCCCAATTCTTTTTTTAGCGTTTAATAAGAATAAAAAATTTAAAAACCTGTCAGACACAGAACTCAGGCTCTCAGCTCAATTATTCTACATGTCAGTATGCAATTTAAACATAGTTCAAGATGGTGGTTACACAGTTCAGAGCTCTCAACATCTAACACACACATCCCCTTTGCTCTCCTTTTGAAGAGCAGGGCAGACATAGTCATTAGTGCAATTCTCATCCCAAGCAACAGGACTAGGCAAGCAAGTGGGCACTCCTGCAAGCGGGCGTGTCCAGGAAGTCAGGGGCAGACTGTGCTTTGCCGCTTCACTGTCTGTCTCAGGTTCACCTGCCAGGCAACCTCACTCTCAGGAGATGTGGTTTAGGGCAGGGGTAGGCAACCTAAGGCCCGTGGGCCGGATGTGGCCCAATCACCTTCTCAATCCGGCCCACAGACGGTCCGGGAATCAGCGTGTTTTTACATGAGTAGAATGTGTCCTTTTACTTAAAATGCATCTCTGGGTTATTTGCGGCGCATAGGAATTCGTTCATTTTTCTTCTTCAAAATATAGTCCGGTCCACCACATGGTCTGAGGGACGGTGGACCGGCCCACGGCTGAAAAAGGTTGCTGACCCCTGGTTTAGGGGCTGGCTCTGTCAGCTCTTCCTCTGGGGTGTCCAGCACCAACACAATGGAGGCACCACCTGATTTGGACCCTCCGTGTCCACAGTTTCAGCAGCCTCATCTCATTCCACTTCCCCCTCCAACCTGCCGAGAGGTCTCCACATGGCCCATGATGAATGCAATGATAAATCCATCTCCCTTCACGGAATGTGAAAGCACATATCAGGTTTCCAGACCATCAGGTCCCTAAGGGCTTCCACACACAACTCAGATTGTTGGTTTTGACCTGTAAAGCCTTTGCTGGAGGCATTAAAGTTCTGTTACTTCGGCGCAACCTGAGCATCAGGTAGAAGCAGTTCAACCCCTTCTTTGAGCTGGTCTGGTGCCAGTGGAACTGTTGAGATCCAGCATTTGTCATGTTTTATCTGCTTTGAGTTAGACATTTCGTGTCATTTCAATGCATTGTTATTTGTTCCAAACCTTTTGAGATGAGGCAATCTAGAAAAGCAAGGAAGGAAGCCAGTGGGCAACAATGCTTCCAGGTTCATACAGAGCCACCTACTGTGCGGCTAGTTCATGAACTCTGCCTGAGCAATGCAATCAAAATATTACTTTCTGAAAAAGTATACAGTATGGATTTTCCAGCTTATGTGAAAGTTGAAAAGACAAAGCAGGTATTCTCTCATTATTTCCTCAAACAGTTCTTTCAGCTGTTGTGCGTACCTGAAGAGGTCAAGAAAGAGTGATCCTTCCAGATGTAGTAATTAATCACATTACCGGCTGAAAATATCAAATCAGGGTCCTTGATTATGACGGATCATCACACTATATCCTGATGAAAATGCACAGATGGGAATGGAAGTGAGGATTAAATCAAGCTATTCTGGGCAACCTTCATAATGGCATATCCTAACTTCCTAAGCCCCAGTGCTGGTTATCTAAATATTATTCCAATGTGTTTTTGTAGCCATTATGTAAGTCACGCATCACAATAATGATTCTTTCTCCATTGTTAATTGAGGATGTTGCGGTGTGGCACAATGTGCTTAAAATCATTTTGATATCATGAAATCCATCAAAACAGAATAGATTGAATGGGAATTACACAATATCAGGTTCATACCTCTGGTCCTAATTAAACTAGTGAATAGAAATCGCTGGATTTTTATGATGTGCAATAGTCATAGCATTTACATAGTGTATTTCAAGTGTTCCAAACAGTTCATATAGTCTATACCAGCCTTCCCTAAGCTGGTGCCATCCATATGTTTTTGAAAAACAACTCCCAACATCCCTGGCCACTGACCATGCTGCCGGGGCTGATGGGAGCTGTAGTCCCAAACATCTGTAGGGCACCAGGTATGGGAAAGTCTGCTGTATTCTTTTTCACCCCTACAATTCATCTAGTGCCTCCTAATCTATTGAAATGAAATAAAATAAAGTCAAGGTATGAACTATGCTTGATTAAGTACTAATCAAGGCATTTTCTAAAAATCCCCTTGTATATGATATTCTATTTACTACTGAAAAAGATTTGTGGTATATATATAACATGCATTGGAAACACTAATTAAAACAAATAAAGAAAGAAATAGAATGTAAGAAATTACAGTGCTCTCTGGGTAAGAAAAGAAAAATCAGGAAGGCAGGATTAGTTCTCTCTTATGGTCACCACTACCCTAATAGAATATGAATGCACACAACGTAGAACAGCAACTAACAACTAGGAAAGACTTTATTTATAGATCCAACTGTGAAGTTACGAATTAAAAGAACCTTTGGCTCATCTAGGGCCTTTACTATGGTCATAGAGATGGTATCAGGCAAAGTGGATACTGTTCTGTACTCTTAAAACAGATAAAGATAATTTATTAATATAAAAGCAAATGTAACATATAGGACGTTCCATTACTGAGATGTTTAACAAAACTTCAAGCCGATGTGAGGCACACATCCTCTCTGGCCAGGCATGAGGAGGGAGGTCACTCTGGAAGTATTTGTTGACTCGTGTGACAACCACGAAGGTTGGTGCAGATACAAAACTCTACTGAGCCAGTGCTCTCTGTTTAATTAGGAAGGAGTGGATATCTGAACTCTTTCTTGAGAAGCCAGTTGTATTCAGTTGTATGCAGAAGCAAAACAACATAGCCCTTTTTCTAATGTAAATAGGTTTTTGTAAGGATGTTATGAGAACCTGGTGGACATGTTATGAGGGCCCAATTCTTTCTGGTTATGGAGAGCTTGGTACCAGAGCTACTCCTCACTGACTCCAGTTTCTGTTTCCATCTCTGAGAAAATGAAATATTGATGTCTGCTGAGAAAGACTTGAAAATGTGTGGACAGGTTGGATGGTGGGGATGAGGACAGTGGTGAAGTGATGGAGCTTAAGTAAGTTGTGCCTGCCTATTGATTAATAAAAGGATAATAACTTGTGGAAAATATAAACCTTTGACCGCATGTGCCCAATCTACATGTCATTTTGGAGTCATAGAACTGGCTTTTCTTAATATGGAATCACCAATGTAAGTAACAGATGAAAGTAGACTATTGTAATCTGAAGGCTCTATAGAGTCCTCTGCATGCATAACTTAATCACATGCAGGGATACCCAGTAATCCCACACTGTGCAAACTGTAGCTTCTCTTACAGTAGAGCATGGGTGTTCATAGAGCTGGGATCTTTAACTTACTTGTTTGTCACTTACGCACAGCTAACATCCCTTAGATAATCTTCACTACTGCATTTCATGAAAATGTAGGCATCACTGGAACATCTTCCCCCTGCCCAACAATAAACTGTATTCTATGAAAATCAAATGTTTTCCAAGTCAACATAATCACAACATCCAATTTTTGACCTGAGTGTTCATTTACAGTTTGCTTATAACAGCTTCAGAGAGATGGAAGTTTGTACATTGATTTATCAATGGCAAAATATACCAAGCATACTCAGTAAACTGGAAAGGCTAGGTTAAGGCTGCTGCTGTATAACATCAGCTTGTTGTGGAATATTTCAGAGCAAACCCAGATGTTGGCATAGTGAAGTTAAATAATGTAAGCCACCAGCCCAGCAGAAACTACCATTCAGCAAGACCCACGACACAAAACAAATTAGATCTCAGAGTTGTATGCTTTGTCCAAAACTAAGAAGGATGTTTACTTAGTGTTTTAAAATCCATAATAACTGCTCGATAACTGCAAACTATTAAATTACCTTTTTGAAAACAGTGTTTGCTAATTTGAATAACTGCTATAACTCACTTTTATATTATAAAAGAGGCAAGCATCCTGGTCAATTATTGTTTGCTAAAATTACTTCTTCCCAAATATAATAAATGGATAGTGTTTTGGTTTTTCAAAATGTTGTTTTCTTTCATATTGTAAAAATCATTATCAGACAGTGCTAAAACTTGGCTGAACAAATAAAGCATAACTGCTAAAAATGTTTGAAAAAAATATGCAAAGCCACCTTGAATAGATAACAAAAAAGATATATCAAGTCTTTAAAATGTATTTCTGTTAATTCTGGAGTTCTGCCAGATGCCATACCTGAGTCATCGAGCAGAAGCACCTCTGATGGTTTCAGATGAAATATGTCCACATAAAAATTTGCTGTTGTTTTTCACAATCTCACCAACCACTTAAATTCCTGCTGCATAAAATTGCTGAGCAGTCCTGTTTATATCCATTGATAAAGATGGTGCATATAACTTAAGCTTCAAATTGTATACAATTTGAAGCTTAAGTTATATGCACCATCTTTATCAATGGATATTGATAAAATCAATATATATATATATATATATATATATCAATATATCAATGTATATTGCTCTTTTTTTTTTACCAGATAACAGTTTTATCGGAGTTTTAAATCCTCCCAGTTTTGAAGGGTTCCGGTCTAATTTTAAGAAAATGCAGTATTCTTTAGGAGAAAACATAATAAAGTACTGGCCATCTTGCCAAAATTTTGAGCTGATTTTTCTATTTGTAAATTGTCTTCACCAACAGACAATGGCACCTACATGTGGCTTGAAGCAAAGGGCTCACTGAGGTTGTCCTTCAGCTTCTGATAAGTCTTATTTCCACCCACCCACATACACACACAAACATTGAAAAAGTAATAATGAGAATAATGCTTCTGGTGTCCATTACAGTCCTTTTGGGCACTTCCAGATGTCACTCTGATTAGTGGTGTGAGATTGTTCTGTTCTCTTGTAAGGCAATGTGATTGCTTGCAGGGGAGGGGGAAATAGTTTTCTGTCATAAGGATGATGAGAGAAAATAAAAATTAAAAGGACACAGTGCCAAAAGATTTGTTGCAAAGTTTGCCAAATATGCAATACAGAATGATGGAGAAGGAACAGTTTGTGTTGGTTATACTGTCCAGAGGATGCTTAATGGAGGACACTTGGTATTTTAAACCAGGACTATAAACAATCAGAGAGCACACACAAGGGAGCGGCAAGTGTTTAAGTCATCATGGAATGCTTGTTTAGAACACACAGAACTTGGAATATGATGCTCTGAAACTAACACCATTAATTTTAACAGGTCATGGGCTCAGCACCAGTGTTTCCGGAGACTCTCATCTTATTTAAACAGTGCTGCAAAGCATGCCTTCAACTGCATTTTTACATGATCGACCTGCAAGTCTACCAATAATTACAAAAACCCATAGGCAGCCAATCTGGGGCTCTCCAGATGTTGTTGGATGCCGGCTTTCAGTAGTCCTAGCCTGCATAGCCAAGGGACAGGGATGATGGGAGTTGTAGTCCAGCTCCCATGCTTGTTACCCCTGCTTATAACCACGCCTCACTGGATATTGATTGGTGGAAAAGACATTTATGAAAAAGGACAATGGGTGATCCAGCACTGGAGGGAGGGAGCACATTTTGTCCAATTCATTTTCTGCCCTTAAGGATATATTTAAACCAACTTTTCAAAATCTTGGGGCAGAAAGTTACTCTGAAAGATGAGGTCACTTGTTCACTTTTTAAGCCAGCTTTGAAACCTACTTTTCTCCCATAAAAAGCTGTAGTGAAATTGACAAGACTCATTCACAGTGCCAAGTAATATCAATACCGATAGTCCACAGTTCTGTCGCGTGGACTCAAACCGTCAACCTTCTGATCTTCTGTGAGGTTGCCACGGTGTGCATGGCCTCCAAACAGAAACAAGTGTAAAGCAAAAAATAAGAAAACTATCACAAAATACAGCTTCTGCTCATAATAAACAAGATGGATGATCTGTTACTCATAGGTAGGAACTGCTTTGGGCAAAGACAAACGACAATTATGAGAAAGACCACTATGTGACTAAGCCCACAGCTCTCCCCACAAAAAAACCCAATATCTGAAGAACACCTCATAGCTTCAGTTAATTTTAGAGATAGTGATAATTGCATGTTTTCATCACTCCTAGATATAATGTAGTGATGTTTTTATGATGCATACCATGGACAGGAAGAAACTAGAGGTCAAAAAACCCTTTCCACCGTATTTGCCGTTCAACAATGATGAACGCTGCTAACAATCATATTTTGCAAAATAAATGTACAACTCCCATTGGTAGTATTTCTGATATTACATGATCAGTGCATGAATGTGGCTGTGTAAAACCCCTCAAGAAGAATTACAGACCTAATGTAGTCCACTGGTGATGTAACTACAGTTCATATGAACCTAGGATCACATGCATTAGCAAACAGTTTGCCCATGAAGCTGAGCTAACTTTCCTACAGGCAGCATTTGTACTGAAGTATTTATTAGTTTGAAGGGAGGTGAAATCACTGCTTCCTGAAGAATACTGGCAGCGCCCTGTCTTGGTCCCTTCGAAAAGTCATGAACTTCAGCTAGATTCACACTCCCCTAACTGTTTGGCAATTTCCACTAAAGAGCAGTCATCCTAGAGAAGAAGAGCATTCAGTGTTATACTCATATATAGCATAGAGGTTAGGGCCAAAACCTCATGTTGTCAAATTGGTGTCTAGACAGCAGCTAGGATATAAGGTGCAGAAACCCAAATAGTAGTTCTTTTTGAACCTTTTGGGACCCGATTTCCAGAACAGTAGCTGTGTTAGGCAGCTGTACCAAAAACAACAAAGTCCGCATACACATTCCCTGTTTACTCTGCATCCTGTGCCCTCCCATCACTGGTGTGAGAAGCGATATACACACAAAATAAACCACAATCCTTTATTTATCCTGTTGCTTCCTAAGAAATACTATGTTTTGATGTGTTTTCCCCACAAACCAGCTTTGATCCAGCGAAAAAATAATGGCCTTGCTTCATTTTAAGCCAGTAGCATGTACACAACCAAAGCGTCTCATTAGGGTTGACATATTTCAAAAAGTGAAAATCCAGACACAAAAGTTGTTGAGTTTTTTTTTGGCAAAGTAGTTGAGCTTTTTAGTGCTTTTTTGTTTTCTTTTATTTATTTATTTTGCAAAATCTCAAAAATAATGAAGTTTTTGAGCTATTCAAAAAAATCTAGAATTCCAACATGGGTTGTCATACGTCCAGATTTTCAATGACATTTCAGTGATTTCCGCCTGGACACTGCTTCCGACTGCAGTATTCCGGCTATGTCTAGGAAATTCCAGACATATGGCAACCCATCTCATAGCACTGTAAATGACTAATAATGATGCCATATTAAATTTGCTCAGTTGTTTTTCATTTGTAGTACGCAGTCCTGATGTCTTCCTTTAAGGCTGCATATACATTGTGGTTCTACTGCATAGTCCCAGCAATCAAATTGGAAGGTTTTGTTATAGGCAAAGTCCTGTTTCCTGCTCCTATTCTGAATAGTACATTCAGGTATTCGGTTCATTTGTTGTTGATTTTATATCCCACCTTTCACACCCTAGTGAAACTCACAAAGGTAATGATGAAAATGTTTGTTTACTTTTGAAATTTATCTCTCTCCTTTGTCTTAAGACCTCAAGGTAGAATCCAATAATAACACATAAAGCCGCCAACAAATATCAAAAAAACAACACAGTTCTGCACATTTAGAAGCAATAATTTGTCACTGTTGCTGCACAGGCAAATTATTTGAGTTTTGAAAGCCTTGAAGAAAGAGGCAGGTGTCTAAAGGTCATCGCCACCACCATCTGTTTATTTGTATATCACTTTTCCACAAAATTGTGCCCATGGTGGGTCACAACATATCAAATGAACAACATATTGCAAAAATTCAGAAGTATGAGGTCATTAAGTAAATACAAAAGTACTGTAAATAAATCCATGCAACATTGTTTCAAGACAATACAAATAAGCTAACTTAATTTTAACAGCTTGAAACTAAACTGGAGAGAGAATAATGCCAAACACAGAGATAAAATGGAAGTTTAGAAAACTGAGGGTGGGGATGTCACCATCCCAAAAAGGCATTCCACAGAAGAGCCCCACAGTTAACTTCCCTGCTTTGTGGGGTAGTCGTCACACCTCTCCCTTGGGGCAGACCTCCTTCCCAACTCTTCCTCACCTCACACCTGCAGTGGGAATAAAGATTGCCACTCCTCCTTCAAGCCCCACATACGGTCATAGTTTTTTGTTTGTTTGTTTGTTTGTTTGTTTGTTTGTTTTATTAAAGATTTTCTTGATTTACAAAGGTATGTGCAATGTCTCTCTCGTATTTTTTCCATGTAACATTTTTGCAGATCAGTTTCGTTTGTTGAGACATTAGGAAGAAAAGGGGGAAGGAGATGGGTGGGGTGGGGTGACGATGTTTCTATTTTACTTGATATATGTAGGGTTTGGTGTCAGCGTTGTTTGTGTAGGTTCTGTGTTGTTCGCTTGTGCTCCTTTGGCGGTGAGAGAGGTTGGGGTTGGCGTAGGGTGTGATTGTTCCTTTGTGGTTGGCTGTTGTGATCTTTGGTTTCCTGTGTGAGTGGGGTGGGTGGGTGTTTTTGGTCAGGTATACGGTCATAGTTTTGATATTTTTTTCTCTAACCACCAAACATCTCTTCCAGCGCTGTCCTCAAGATGCTTAGAAACCTGGTCCAAGACATCAGGTTGACAGCATTGATGCCAGCCAGAATGGGGGCAGGGAGTGAGTTTCATAGCTGAGGAAAGTTTGAGGGGGTCCCTCCATTTGGCAAGTCAAACCACCAGAACAGGGCCTCCCCAGCAGACTTCAAGTCATGGGCATGGAGAGCCACAAGCCTTGGGGGGCTTTGTATTTCACAACCACAACCTTGAAGTGGGCTCCGTAACCAGTGAAGTATGAGGATGAGTGTAATATATCATAATAATGGCAGAATAACACAGACGAGTATCCACATACGCTTTGCATTTCTTTGTATTTTATTCTGCAGCTCCTGTCTCTATGATACATGTAAAAAAAAACCACTTCAGAACTGCGTATAATGTCCAGGAGTGATCAAATTTCCCCTGCATTTGGGCTGCAAGTTACAATTGTGATGGAAATGTATTTGGTTTATATTCAGGGGAACATCTCTGATTACGAATATCTTCCAAACAGAACTTGTTCATAAATCCTAGATATATGGAAGCCTAGAAAGTCTCCCGCGGTTGCTGCTCCATCTCTTTCTCTCTCCTGTCTTTTACATACATCTTCCCCAAACCTCCACTCTGTGATTGGCGTGTGTGCCAATTTCTGCAGCCTCCTTGATCAAAACGACTTCTTTCAGGCCCAGCACAACAAAGTGACTGGAAACCAGGCAGACCCAAGTCCTGCTCAGCGTTGTAGCTTTGGGCAAGTCACCTTTCTTAGTGCTAATTTACCTTAAAGGGTCGTTGTCAGGATCTAATGCACAACTTAGCTCCTTTAGAGCAAAGTTACGATGAAAGCATAATAAATGCCTAAACAAAGTTGTTCCAAGTAAACATATTTGGCATGATACTGCTTTATTGCACATTTTAACTATGGGTTTGTGTACTTTAGTGGGGTTGTTTTATTGTGTATTTTAATTGTGGGTGTTTATATTTTAATGGTTGTGTAAATTGGTGTTTATACTTTTATAAGCATTTTATGCTTAGAAGCCTATTTTGGAATTAAACGGTATGTAAATTAATAAACTATTAGAAATGAATAATGGTGATGCTTTTTATAACCTTTTATGAACACGGTCTTCTTTGGCAATCACTCATAACCAAGTAAGATTGTCTTCCATGAACATGGTCTTAACAGTGAGTCTGTAAGTGACTGTGGAGGCCAGTTTTGGATCCACACGTCCTTCCATAGTGGGGACATAGGTTTCCAGGTGGGAGTTGAACATGGTGAGGGTTTGCCAAGCATGCCTTCCTCTTAGCACGTTTCTCCCTTTCATCCTGAGTTCGAGTGTCTTCAAAACCCATGACACATTTGGTAAAGGCTGTTCTCCAATTGGAGCGCACACTGGTCAGTGTTTCCCAGTTGTTAGTGTTTATACTACATTTTTTTAGCACAGTAAAGTCCCAGCTTCAGATCTTGCCTATGCCATTAACTCACTTGATGACCTTAAGTGATCCCAGCCCCAGCACAGCACCTTTGGGCAGCTGATAGGTACCAGGAACCTGATGGGGCCCACTGATGCCCTGTGGCTTATGATTCCAATGCCAGTTGGCTTGAAGCTACCATTTTAATTTCCTAAAGTGCCCCACACAGTGACACTCCAGTGCATTGTGGGAAATTTTAATGGCAACTCCAAGCCACTCATTGTTGATGGCAGCACTGCTATCCACCACTGTCATTACCCCACCAGGTAAACCTATCAGGGCCCACTGTCATCAAGGGCGGATTATCCCTGGTGCAACTGAAGCAATTGCGCCAGGGCCAATACGTGCTAAGCAGTCCAGAGTCTGAGCTTCCAAAAAATGGGCCTGCTGGAACAATGAGGATGATAACCTGGGCTCATTGGCCGGCCGACCAATGTGACCTGTCTCCTGCTGTTGTGTAGTGCACTAGGCACAGTTTGCTGTGTAATTTGCTCTATATGTCGTGTGTGTGTGTGTGTGTGTGTGTGTGTGTGTGTGTGTGTGTGTAGGGAGAGAGAGAGCGCTTTTGGAAGAGCAGCGAAAAAATTATTTTGGCCAGGCCAGCCCAGTCTGGTTGTACTATCCCAAGTACTATTTTTCAATGAAAAGCATTTTATTAGATAAATACTTTTCTCTTCAAGTGTAATTTGCTGCTTTTGAGATCCAGTAGTTTCTGCTTTGGGTCCATTTCTTTCATACACAGAAAAAGCTGAATTCCTCTTGTTACCATTGATTAAACCTGCAATGTTTTCCCCCCGGAATAAAACAAAGAGCAAAGTGGTCTTGCATTCCTGATGCGTGGTGTGGCCTACCTCATTTTGATGATAGCCGTCATCATTCATCTGAAGAGCCATAGCCATGATTGCTAAGCCTCATTATTTTCAATGAGGCCTGACAGTTTCAGAGTTAACCAGAAGACAGCAACTTTCATCCTATGGGTATTTCTTTTCAAGCATGGGTGACTCCTCATTGACTTGTCAATTGTGGTGTTCCCTGATACTGGTTGGTCGCATCTCCTTATATGTATGTACTCTTGAGGCTCATATGTAAGCCCTCCAGCCATTGTCTTTCTCATTCCCTTCCCATGCATGGTATTATTTCGCTGACAAATGCTGGTGGGCTTTCTTCTGTTGCCGAATGGGAGAAAATGAAAACAAGACAAGAGCCACATTGAGGTGGAATGTGTTTTGCTATGGCTGCCCCCCAAGAACTGAGAGACTACACCAGTAGCATTACCTGTGGATGGGTGTATGCTAAGCTTGCTCCCCCTGAGGAATTCCATGACTTCCAAATATTTGCATCGTCTTCCATAATAAAATGTTTGCGCACTAAGAAGTACCACAGTGTTTATAGCCTGTATCTCTCAAGTTTCATGCAGACAGGCTAGACTGGTACATTCCCAGCTTTTACATCCTAGGCAACGTTGAGCCCACACAGACATCTGAATTGTTAGGTTTTCTGTTTCGTCGTGCCAAGTGATAAGAAAATAATTACATATCACTTATGAAATGGTGCAGAATGAACTTGCTTTAGCTGGGGCAAAGGCTCTCCATTCAATTTCAGGCAGTTCTGCCATCGTGCTGCTGCCCCATATAATGCCACCCTCACTGTTCAGAGGGAACCTGATCCTCTAAAACAGAGGGGGGGTTGTTTATTTTTTGAGGGGGGTATAAATTGGAAGAGGAGAAGGGGAAGAATGGTCACCTCCTGCTTGTGCAACCTTTGGATCCACCCTCCATTAAAAAGAATGGTAAAAACTTCCAAATCTGCTGCCTGATTCATCAGGGAGGACTAACATACTCTTATGGATTAAGCTTATCTGAATGTTGCAGCCCTCATTAAAAGAAAAAGGGTTTTTAAGTTTCAAAAGGGTAACTTTGAAACCCTGTACAGACACTTGCAGTTAAGCCCCATTGGAATTAGAGCAGGCATAGGCAAACTCGGCCCTCCAGATGTTTTGGGACTACAACTCCCATCATCCCTAGCTAACAGGACCGACCAGTGGTCAGGGATGATGGGCATTGTAGTCTCAAAAACATCTGACGGGCCAAGTTTGCCTATGCCTGAATTAGAGGGTTTAAACTTTTTAGACACATACAGAAGGGTTTTAGTTCAATGTGAAAGCATTCTGAGGTTCAGTGTTTGGAAGCTGCGTGGGGAATTGCTCATCATCTGGGACCGGTAGGCATCCGCTTATTCCAAGTAGCCATGAGCACATCTGCATGTATGCAGCCTTCTGTTGCTCTCCTGGTTCACTTGACCTGCATAAATTTCTTCAGTATCACAGAGCATAGAAAAAGTAGTTAAACCTCTCTGTCACCATTTCCTGTTTCTTGCCGAAAGCCTTCTTGCCTACCACTCACCCCACCCTTCTCTCGTACCAATGTTTTTACGTAGTGGGTGGATTCCTAATCTAGTTTCAGGGATGAAGTTTTCTGAATAGTGCAATAAAAAGCACAGTTGGAAGGAGCCTAGAGTCTCCTGGAAAATGAGAGTTTCGATACCTAGTGTGCACCTCTGTCAGTATCAGATACTTCTGCTTGGATCACTAAAACCAAAAGCAGCTATCTTTGTAGAGTTTGCAGTTATCTGCTATAAAGTACTCTCTCTCTCTCTCTCTCTCTCATCCACGAGAACAAATTCATTTGCACTTAACATTCTTCACATATGATGGAACATGATTTCATTCTTGTATAACTATGTTGATGTTTTTAGCTTTATTGAGGGCAATTTATTGAAATTCCCAATGGCAAAAAGTACTGTACATTCGTACCTCGTGATACGAACGCTGCGTGTTGCATTCGTCACGGGTTACGAACGCGCCAAACCCGGAAGTACCGGAATGGGTTACTTCCGGGTTTGGCGGTTCGCGCATGCGCAGACGCGCAAAATGACGTCATGCGCAGAAGCGCTGAATCTTGTCGCGCACATGCGCAGATGTGGCACTTCATGTTGCGTAGCTTTCAGGTTACGAGCAGGGCTCCAGAACGGATCCTGTTCGTAACCAGAGGTACCACTGTATATTTAATATCCTAGTGTTGGATTTGCTCCCCTCCTCTCAATGTATGTTTTTATGCCATGTGTTGCGGAGGGGGTGGGGGACGGAGAACCTTCAAAAAAAGTTTGATACATTAGCAAAGGAAATTGCTAGAATATATTGTTATTAGAATGTTGGTGGATTGAGGGATCAGAATTGTCTGGCACCCAGTTTCACACCCCAAACCTTGATTAAATTCTAACTCTTGCTGGATCCAGTGAGTAAAGGGGTCTGGCACCCACAAATTCAACAATATTATATAAAATTTGTTTTCAATGGTTGCTCTTTTTTCTGTGTTCTTGGTGGTAGCTGTAAGGCACCTTGAGTCCCTGCCAGGGATAAAGACAGTATATAAATATTCTCATAACAATAGTAATTATACCTAATCACAAATAAATAACACCAAAGGGACACACCTTCCAACCACACTGTTCTACGTTAACTGATCTTTAAAATGTTAAAATCATGTTTAAAGACCTGGAAGGAGAAATGTCTTTATTATTTTAATGTTAGCCACCAGATGAGCCTTTCTAGGGAGCCTGTTCCATAACGGGTGTTTTAATAACATGTTGATAATAATAATAATAATAATAATAATAATAATAATAATAATAATAATATTTATTTATTTATACCCCGCCCTCCCTGGCCAAAACTGGGCTCAGAGCAACTAACATCAAATGTATAACACATTAACATAAAATCAGGCAATCAATTAAAACAATTAATTAAATCAATTAAAATACATCCTAAAATCAGTTATAGGTAGGTAGCCATGTTGGTCTGCCATAGTCGAAACAAAATAAAAAAATTCCTTCCAGTAGCACCTTAGAGACCAACTAAGTTTGTTCTTGGTATGAGCTTTCGTGTGCATGCACACTTCTTCAGATACCCCTCCCCACCCTCTCACTATATATAAGGGTCTCACTATATATAAGGGTCTGGTGACTTCTGTTTCAGTGTATCTGAAGAAGTGTGCATGCACACAAAAGCTCATACCAAGAACAAACTTAGTTGGTCTCTAAGGTGCTACTGGAAGGAATTTTTTTTTTTATCCTAAAATCAGATCAGCATCAGAGTAAAATCCAATCAGATGGCAACCCGCAGATTAGGGTTGGGGACCTTAAATGCTCACCAGGCCCAACTGTTTGTGCTGAATTTATATGAGCCTGTGAGAAAAATTGGAAGTTCTTATGAAAGGGGAGGGGGAGTCAGACTGAACCCCGACCAAAGGCCTGGGGAGGTGGATGAGCTGGGCAGCCAGAAAACTAGGTGGGTATTTTAGGGAATCATGGTAGAAGGAAGAAGGGATAGGAGGAAAAAGGAGGAGGCCTGATTCTCCAACAAAGGGCTTCCACCTTCCCTATCCCACCATCTCACTAGTTTCTCCAATTCTGCAAATGATATTTTACATTATCATGTCTAGGGACATTTAAATACGTAGCACACATTCAACTAAAGCTTGTTGGTGGCTGAGGTAGAAACAAGGGCAGAGATATTTTAAATGACAAAAGAGAATTGGATGTTCCATGTAACAAGAGCAACAGACACCAAAGCAGGGTTCCCCCCTGCCCCTGCCTCCCCCCCCCCAGACACGAACCAAATTTGCTGCTTGTGTGAAGGCATCTCTGCAAGAAGCTTCACACACAAGCAGTCGGCAGCCCTGTGCAAACTTGAGAGATGTGGGGTTCTCAGATATTGTGTTTACTACGAAGTGGGAGACGAATTAACACGCTCTTCTGACTGGGATGGGGCTGGGCTGTAGGTTAAAAGTTCCTCGCAAATTGTCTGCATTCTGCCTTGGGAGCCTGTCTGTGTTACAGTAATGCTTTGTTTCCTAGCATGACCACCCCTGGGACTTATTGGTCCAGAGCAAACACTGTCTCTTTCAGCCAGGACATTCCTAATATTAGTTTCCTTTTCTTCACTCGCCTCCCCCATTCCAGGTTGCAAAGGCTGGTGGACGTCCTAAGGAAGAAGATTGGCGCAGGGACCATTAGGACGGTGATCTGATAGAAAACTCCAGTCTGGGGAAGCATTCACATCTGGTGACCAGGCTGCTTCATTCAGCGCTGTGTAAACATTAAAGCCTTAACTTAGCAAACAGTTGTTAGAAGTGGGACACTCCAACGACATTCCAAGCCGAGATAAAATCAAATCATAAATGTTTAACCACTTGGCTGCTGAGTTCTGTGATTTGTCCAAAGGTATCCCAACGAACATTTATTTACTTTCATAGCAGATCTGTTTTGGTAGCGTTAGCAAGCCTTTGGGAAAGTTTGTGTGTTGCATACACACACACACACACTATGGGCAATTGTTTCTTTACCAAGTGTAGCCTGCTTAGTCAGGTCTTACTCTTTCTGCCTAATATAAGATGCAAAACCTTGCAGATTATTCTTGAACTCTAAATCCACTGGGTTGAATACAAATATTGAAATTATCCAATAATGCTAGAATTCAAGATGTATGTAAATGATAGAAGCTCAGAATAAAAATATACATCTAATATCTTGTAAAATGTTGCATTTTCTCTTCAAGAACACTGTTCGTTTTCTGCCAACACTGTATAGGTTAATGAAATTGTCCCTGTGCAGACACACTGAAGGGAAGGCATACAGACCATTTTCAGGAAAAATTAAAACATATATCAAGTAGTAGTAGATATATCCTGATAACATAGCAAATTCTTTATGTTCACATCTTAATTGTTCAGTATGTGATTTCTTTGGAGATTCCCAGTCTCATGTTGTACAGAAGCACAGAAGATTCATTATGTCTCATTTAAAACAGTCCTTGTTGTTATGAACCCTCTCAAATAAAAGCAAATAAACTGGCGATATGATTAACCTCCCGCAAGAAATGTACACCCGTGTCAGTTTCCTGTCATTTAGAATTGCCCAGGCAATCTCTTTCTCCTGCTTTCCTTGATTATTGTTTTACAGATTCAGTGAAAAAGATTATAATGGAAAAAATGAAGGATTGAAGGAAATAAATACCATATGATGTATTTGCTGTGAGTCAATGATTCCTGTTCTGTTTCATTCTCGTTAACTTGGTTTATCCACCATTGCATCTCAGTCTCTGTGCACTTGCACATGTGTGCACACAATAAAACTGAGCTACAGGGGTGAGTAACCCGTGTGTGTAGTATCTGTACATCCATATTTCTCTGTCCATTTCATACATCCGAAGAAGTGGACATTGCTCCTTGAAAATACAGTACAGCATTTGTTCCTTAACATGTCTCAGGATTTTTGATCTTTTTAATACTATAAACATGCATGGCTATTCTTGGCATAGTACAGAGTAACATGGCTGCTCTTGAAGGAAAAATAGGGGAGGGGGGTCTATTGATGATTCCAAGATTACAAACCCTGCTGCAAAGTTCATCCTCCAGATTCTAACGTCCTTCATACACGTGGGTTGCTTATGGTCTGCAAACTCCTTTCCTCTCAAAAAGGTGATCATGAGCAGATGTCAGAAGGTGCTTGGGCTAGAAACTAGGAACTTTTGGTCCTGTGTGCTTCAGCTGCATGTGATGAGCTATCAGAACTGCAGCTTAGATCATCTAGTCAGGTTCTAGAATGGCCCCATCCATCCAGGTTGCCCATTGGGCTGACCCAGACAGGAAGCACTATATAAAGACTTCCTGTTTACACTGGGACCTTGTCTGGGCAACAATGGCTTCCTAGCTCAGGGGTGTTCCTGTGTGTCCTGTCTTGGTTGCTTAGTTCAGATTCTGGGCTCAACTCCTTGTTCTTCTTGGCTCACCTTTGACAGCTGCCTACAGCTCAGCTGACAGACTGGAATAAGGCTTATGTCTCTTGATATACGTAGGAAATGTGAGATGCTTTCTAATTTGCACACTGATCATGATCGTTCTTCTTCCTTCCCAGGGTTCAAAGTAAGAGCCTGTCCCCCCCGCCCACCCACCCCCACTGGCTAAGATAACAAATGTAATTACCACCGCGAGTCGTGTCACTATTCCTTCAATGCTACATGGAGATACTGTGTATTTTTTCAGCGGGATTGCACAGTGAGTTGTGAGCCATCCATGGTCCATGTCATGGTAAAATATGTAAATAGCATCACGTTGTCTCAGAATAAGAGCATTATTAAAGCTTTCCGGCACTGTAATTAGATTCATGGTAAGCCTCCCCTAAGCCCTCACTAATTAACTATACTGCAACAAGTCAACTTGAACAGGAAAGAAATGGGGACCTTGCGTCACCCAGCAATGTTTCCCATTCAGCCCCAAATCATAACCTGACCGTGGTATTTTGTACAGTGGAGTCCCTCTCCCTTGACCCAGCCATCCTCTGATATCTCCCCCTTCTAAGAAGGGCGTTGAGAGCTGCAGGACATCTTCCATCCCAAGGCTGACTTACTCAACCTAGACTCACAGGGCCCTAGAACCCTCTATTAAGTTGGTGTATCAGGGGCACTGTCAGAGAGTTGCCCAATATATTCAGCACTGCCAGAGCGATCACCGTGCTCCATCTTGTACGCCTCTTATCTTTTTGCTATCACTCTCCCTTCCCCTCCCCTCCCCTCTTTCTGCTACCTTCTTCCCCCAGCCCCAGGTTAAGAACCCTGCCTTAATGGGTTCTTCTGGTGAGATTGAAAGCGTGTGCGCACACATATACACGCATATATACATTTTATACACTTAGGGTGGGATTTGCCCAACAAGACGCAGCAGTGCAAGCCCTGCACATGGAATTCTGCTTATGCAAAAGAGCTTTGCCCCTCTGCCCCTGTATGCCCGCCGCCCCTGGAAATAGACTCAGGAGGGTCAGGAGATCCCCCTAGTGCAGGATGTAGGGGAATTTGTTCCATCTGACAAGCTGAAATTCTGGCACTGGTGGAACAATCAGAACAGGGTGGTGTTGAATTCCTCCTATAGGCCCATGTGGCTTAGTGCAGTGATGTAGCTGCCAAATATTTTTTGTGCATGGTTCCCACCTTAGGCTGGAATGTGCAGGTGGAACCCAGCTCCCATGTATGTATCTTCTTTGCAGGACAATGGCATATGAGATTCTGTTTCGCTCTGCATCCAAAGGATGGAAGGAATTATATCCGTTCTTTAGAATCTAAAATTTAGATAGTGGTAAAATTGCTTACCTATGTTATATTACATACTGTATGCATTTCCCCCATTTAGCTCTAGGTCTGTGTAAAAGGTTGTGGGGTTTTTTAAAGAGCATTTCATTAGTGAAGCCCTAATGAACCTCCCAAAAGTTCCTTACTTGTTTTAATTTGATTGGAAGTCAGTTGTAGTCTTCAACAGTCTAGACTTTTCATTCTTCAGTTTTGTTGGAGCTGCACGTGTTCCAGGAGGCTTTTAAACAAATAGTTGGAATGGTTGAATGATTTACATTGCCAGTGCCTAGCTAAATATGTAGCCTTTAGAAAAGATGTGGTTTATTTTGGCACGGTTTAAAAAACTCAAATATTTTAAACATTTGTTAAGTTCAAGCTTGCACATTTGAACTAGGAGTATACGTTCCAAAATTGGATCTCAGGTTACCTGTCTCTTACCCTTTTGTAGATTGTAATCCTTTTATTAAAATAGGCTTTGTAAAGGTTGCTTTTAAAAACAATTCAAGGTGAAGGATTGTCATTGCATGAATGCGAGTCAGAAATTAACTGTAAAAATCAAGAAACGGGGGGCTTCAAAACTTTGTATTGATAGTCCAGATTTCGTTTTCTCTTCACCCCCTTTTTTGCAGAATAAATACAGTGAAAGAGTACGTTCAAAACAAAGGCTTCTTTGCAGTCAATGTACCTGGTCCTATTCTTGCACCCTCCAGCATGGTTAAGACATGGCCAGGTAAGTCATCAGCCCAAGAAAGACACAAGAGATCCCCCCATCATGAGCTCCTTAGGGCAGGCACATGCACACATCTGATGCCATGTGGCTCCAGCCACTACTCTGTGCAGTCCAAGAAATGTGGAAGCCAGTGTAGTGCCACAGCTTTCCATGGAGGTAAGTTCCTGGCATGGTGCTAGTTCCTGAGGATGAGATGCAAGATCTGTGGGCCATTTGCATACACAGTGATCTCAGTCCATGGGCTGGACTGATTTTATCTATTTTGCATGCATGTTTGAGTCCAGGAGAGGGAGATTGTCCCATCCTATCCCAGGGGTTCAGAACTCCATGGAGAGATCGAAATAAATCTCTTTCCCTCTTCAGGAAATTCCTAAATTTTACTCAGTTATAGCTCTTTCATCTCTTGGCTTTTGTTATTGGAGTTATGGTACATTAGCAACACTTTTATTGCTACATTCAGATAGACTGATTGGTAAATTACAGCTAACCACAGTGGATTTCCTGACTCGGATCTGCTGAGTGGGTGTTTTTTTGTTTTCTTTTTCCTTCTTTGTTTTGGAAGGACACCTATCAGAAAGTATGAATATGCTGCCTCCTTCCATTGCCAGATTTAACACACACACAAAATCCCCTCTGACCCTGCAGGAGGTCTGAGGACAGAGGGCATCCCTTCTCACACGTTTGCCAGAAAACGAGCTGTTGACCAACATTTTTCCGAAGCAAAACAACTGAAAGGGAATTCCAAAAATTAAGATACATGATACAAAACTGTCTGGGAACTGCTGAAACATGTACGTCTGGAGGCCCAGAGCTTTGTTCTCCAGTATTTGACTTTCACAGATGTTGCTTTATTGTTTCGCAAGTTCTTTATGTAGCCTGGTGGGTGTGTTCTCCCTTGACTATTTATAAAAATCAGCCTCTGAAATATGAGGCCATGAACAAGCAGGATTTTGAGAACTTTCAATAGCTTGGAATCCCCTTCTTTTCCCTGCAAATAAAATTAGCAATTCTTAACGGGGGTCATTGAGGTTACTTGGCGAAGGCACTTTGGTCTGTATCGCTCAGCAAATAAGCAGCCTGCCTTGGTGTGCATTACTTCACAAACACAAAAATAATTTCATAGCCAAGAGTGGAAAGGTTGCATCAACCCTGTGTGTTTTTTTCTTTTCTAGTTCTCGTCTCATGAATGTGGTGAGCAAACAGCCGTGTGTTGTGAATCGATGCTGAATGATGCAGTGCAGGGTAAAGAAACGCAAAGTACAGTGGTCAACTGATTTCTCCCACATGAGAATCCAACATCCACTACCATATTCACTCTACAGCTGCCAATTCAGTCTATTTTCAGCAAATTTGCAATGGGGTGGTACTTTCCCAAACTAATCCACCATCAAGGAACTTCCACTTAGTTAAAAAAAGAAGAAGCCAATTTAGCTAGTACTCAGTAGGGATTTATAAAATCTTGTGGTATGTGGAGAGAATAAACAGAAAAATATGCCTTGCTCTCATTATTCAAGAAACCAGGGTTATCCACTAGAACAGAAAGGTATCTGGTTAGGTCCAGACAGACCTAGGTCCTATACATACTTGCCTAGGAGTAAGTTTCATTGAAATCAATCACTTTGGAGTATTACCGTATTATTATTAATAATACTTAAATTTGTATACTGACCTTCATCTGAAGATCACAGGGCATTACACAATATAAAAGGAGAACACAAAATACATAGTAAACAAAAAAAAACTAATGATGCCCCCTCCCAAACACATTTAAAAGGATTTAAGGCCTGGTTATAGAGAAAGGTTTTCACCTGGTGCCTAAAGATATGTAATGAAGGTGCCAGGTGAGCCTCCCTGGAGAAGCATTCCATGAGCAGGGAGCCACCACAGAAAAGCCCCATTCTCATGTTGCCACCCTCCAGATAGCTTGTGGAGGACGCACATGAAGAAAGGCCTCAGATTATGATTGCAGGTGTCACACGTAGGGGGTTCCTTCCCCCCCCCCCCGGCTGGACGTTCCAAGAAAGACGAAGAGTCATTCTGCCGAAAGGCTTTTATCTAAGTTATTTACATTCATGTACAGAGAACATAAATCATGTCTGCTCAGTCCGACTCAGAACTCCCGAGTGAGCCTCTGTTTTGGCGCCAATCACAGCACCTCGGGAACCGGAAATGCCTAGTCCTCCTTCTTCTGGTTCCCCCCGACACTGCACCCGGTCCCTGGGATGCTGGCTGAAGCCTTAGCACTCCCCCCTCTTCTCCAGCACTCCCGACGAGGAAGGGGAGGAGGAAGAGGAGGAAGAGGGATCTGTCTCCAAAAGCTCCGGCTGCTGCCTGTACTGACTTAGCTCTGGACTGGGAGGAGGGACCTGCGGCTCCCTGACAGCAGGGTCTAGGTCGGTTCAGATGGAGGGAGATAGTTCTAGAGGTATTGCGGTCCTGAGCTATTTAAGGCTTTGTAAGTCAAAACCAACACTTTGAATTGAGCCTGGAAACTAATTGGCAGCCAGTGCAGTTGGGCCAGGATCAGTGTAATATGCTCAAACCATCTTGCCCCAACTTGAGCAACTTGGCCACAAAATTCTGCAGCATCTAAAGTTCCCGAACTGTCATCAGAGGCAGCCCCATGTGTGGAAGACAGAAACTCCCATTATTTGAGGAAAAAAGACATTAACTAGGTCGGGGGGACGACGACACACACTCTCAAATTGCCATCTAGCTTCAGTGGGTTCTACTTCCCAGAGACCCCTGGGAGATGGATGGATCCACCTACAGCAGGGGTAGGCAACCTAAGGCCCATGGGCCAGATGCAGCCCAATCGCCTTCTCAGTCCGGCCCACGGAGGGTCTGGGAATCAGCGTGTTTTTACATGAGTGCCCTTTTATTTAAAATGCATCTCTGGGTTATTTCTGGGGCCTGCCTGGTGTTTTTACATGAGTAGAATGTGTGCTTTTATTTAAAATGCATCTCTGGGTTATTTCTGGGGCACAGGAATTCGTTCATTTCCCCCCCTTCAAAATAGAGTCTGGCCCACCACATGGTCTGAGGGATGGTGGACCAGCCCATGGCTGAAAAAGGCTGCTGACCCCTGCCTGGCCTACAGCATCCGCCTTCAAATAGCCAGATAGTTTTTGCATACAGCTTACAATAAATTGTACCCAGTTGACCCTCTCTTAGGACCCATCCCTGTCAGTGTCCATGATTCTCCATGATGTAGCACCTAAAATGTCTAAAGGGAAATGACCCACATCATAAGCTTCATAATTTAGCCTGTATCACATTAAATTAAATTATTTCTTTGACAGGTCTTGTCTTCATGAACAAGCACTAGCTGGCTGCTGCTAGTCGGCTCCACCCCATCCAATGGCAGGCAATTGTAATGGCCTGCCTCGTTTTCAATAATCACGTTATGTCTTAAATGTTCCAGTCATTAGCTGTCTGTCAAAGAACGGTTCTCATCGGGAAGACTATTGCTCATTTAAGACTTCACCTGTAAAAGCCTCATTTCCTTTTAAATGCCATAAGGTATGTTATCAAGCTTGTCTCCCATTCTCTCTCCCCGCCCCCACAAGAGTCAAATCTCTTCACAGCCATTTCAGTTTTTGTACAGATATTATCTAAATCCTCCCTAACATTACTGGCAGGGAAGGAGCTGCTTGTGTAGTGTTCGCTGGGTACTCCTGTTATTCAGCTCAGTTATTTCCTTTTCCTAAAAAGAAAGTTTGGTACGGTTAGTTTCTAGCTTTAGGAAAAGGCCACCTTGATTTCAGAAGTGTTTGAGCGAAATTGCACATTAAGAAATTTCACACGGTTGGTCCTTCCCCCAACAGCCAGACTATGAAAATCTCACATGTCAGCATGGAGAACTCTAACCTACCCTTTCCCCTGATGTGCTGGTTTTCTAGATGCGGAGCGTTTGCGTGTAGAGCGTTAAAACGTGATTCTCAGAAAAGGGCAACGGAAACAATCAAGGGGATGAAGCAACTCCCCTATGTGGGAAAGTTGCAGCATTTGGGGCTTTTTAGTCTGATGAAATATATACATAGTAGAGGTGTATAAAATTATGCATGGTACTGAGAAAGCGGATAGAGAAAAGGTTTTCTCCCTCTCTCATAACTCTAGAACTCCTTGACGTCCCATGAAGCTGAATATTGGAAGACTTAGGGCAGACAAAGAAAAGTACTTCTTCACACAGTGCATAGTGAAACTATGGAACTCACTGCCGCAGGAGCCGTGATGGCCACAAACTTGGATGGCTTTAAAAGAGAATTCGACAAATGAATGGAGGGTATGTGCTATATTCTGCCTCCACAATTGGAGGCAGTATACTTCTGAAGAGCTGTTGCTGGAATGGGAGAGTGCCGATGTGCTCAGGTCCTGCTTACTGGCTTCCTATAGACATCTGCTTGGCCCCGGTGATAACAGGATTTGAGATCCAGCAGGCTCTTCCTATGTTCTTCCACCTACAGTCCTGAAGTGGTTCAGATCTGTAGATAGTGGACTATGCCAGCTGTTACCTCAGAATTATTACCCCAGTTAACAATTTCTGTGTGATTCCACACCAATCAGCAGCAAATTGTGAGTCACTCCAATTTGGGCTGCCGTGAGAACTAGATCTGCCATGAATATCCTGCCCATATGGAGGCGCCGCATCATCCAAATGGTGTTTCCATACAAGTCCATACAAGCCTCAGGGATTCTCTGAGGTTCTCAGCAACGGTGAGGCAGTTGCTCCATATGTGAGCTGGCTATCGTTAGTTTACCCTGACCGTTAGGTCCAGTCGCGGACGACTCTGGGGTTGCAGCGCTCATCTGGCTCTATAGGCCGAGGGAGCCAGCGTTTGTCCGCAGACAGCTTCCAGGTCATGTGGCCAGCATAACTAAGCCACTTCTGGTGAACCAGAGCAGCACACGGAAACACCGTTTACCTTCCCGCCGGAGCGGTACCTATTTATCTACTTGCACGTTGGCATGCTTTCGAACTGCTAGGTGGGCAGAAGCTGGGACCAAACAACGGGAGCTCACCCCGTCGAAGGAATTCAAACCTTCTGATCGGCAAGCCCTAGGCTCTGTGGTTTAGATCACAGCGCCATCCCAAAAATGACATCATCAGCTTTTCTTTAACATTGAATAAAGAAATTAACTTATTCTTCCAAAATAAGCATCTTGGTGGGTACTAATGTCACATTTTTATTTAACTTTAAATAACCTAAGACTGAGCTGGGTGATCTTTAAACATTCATAATACAATTCTCCCTCCCTTGCACCTGTAAAACTTTCATTTGTTTCATATTGTGCACTAGACAAGAGAGTATTAATTGGAGATGATGATGATGATGATGATAAGATGATGATGATGATGATAAAAATAATAAAAATACCCCGCCTTTCTGTGGCTGGGTTTCCCTGGCCACTCTGGGCAGCTCCCAACAGAATATTAAAAACACTATAAACCATCTAACATTAAAAACTTCCCTAAACAGGGCTGCCTTCAGATGTCTTCTAAAAGTCAGATATTTGTTTGTTTCCTTGACATATGATGGGAGGGCGTTCCACAGGGCAGGCACCACTACCGAGAAGGCCCTCCGCCTGGTTCTCTGTAATCTCACTTCTCACAGTGAGGGAACCACCAGAAGGCCCTCGGAGCTGGACCTCAGTGTCCGGGCTGAACGATGGGGGTGTTTCAGGGCTGAGGCTGTTTAGGGCTTTAAAGGTCAGCACTAACACTTTGAATTGTGCTCAGAAATGTACTGGGAGCCAATGTAGGTCTTTCAGGACTGGTGTTATGTGGTCTCGGCAGCCACTCCCAGTCACCAGTCTAGCTGCCGCATTCTGGATTAATTGTAGTTTCCGGGTCACCTTCAAAGGTAGCCCCACGTAGAGCGCATTGCAGTAGTCCAACAGATTGTGTGTACATCTTTTGGAGAGATGTGAAAAAGCGAAAGAACAGTGGTCAGCATCAGGGAAATCACGCAGTGCAAAGCTGCCTTCGCAGTATCCTTCTTCTTGAAGTGGTTCAGACCCAGGATAGCCTCACCACTTGGTTTGGGTGGATCAACTATAATGCCAGCTTGTGATATTTGTGGGCACTGGAAATCTGGGCTTCTCACATTGTACAAATGCTTCAGACTGCCCAGTGTTTCAGGGCACACTGGAATTTCCTTGGAGGCTCTCAGCCATGGTGTGATGCAATGGAATCTGTGGCTGGCCTTGGGAAAGTCAACATCCTACCTCGCAGGACTGTTGTGAGGATAAAACAAATGGTGAAATACTGTTCTACAGCCCTTTTCAGCATACAGTAAGAAGTGGTGAGGGATCAAGGGTTTCCTGGCAATATAGTTATGCCATGGGGCCTCAGAAGACAAGTAAAGGAAATAACTACCTAACCCCCTGTTCCAAACCGCTCACAGCCCCGGCAGACAACATCTAGCAGTGAGGCTGAAAGGCTGCCACATAAAAGCAAAGTAGTTAATCTTGTTAGCTTAGCTTTGTATTCTGATGCTTTTAATTATACTGTAACATGAGCTAAATAAAAGGATTATCAAGTACTATAAGAGCAATAGGTGGGTGGTTCGTGGTGGAATGCTAACTGCAAGCAGAGTTTTAGAAAAATCCAAAAGGGGAAGCGATGTAGCCTGAGTCTGTGGAAGGACTGAGAGGGAAGCTGAGAAAAGGGTCAAAAGTTGCATAACGAAAGAGCGAAGGAGATTTGACACCCAGACCAGGTGGAAAACGGGGTAAGGAGGAAAAACAGACTTAAGGGGAAATGTGGCAGGGCCCAGTGTGTGACGTGTGAAGGTATCCTTCTGGGGGCAACATGACAGAATGCAAGGACACATTGCAACCAGGCAAAAAAGACTCAAGGAGGGTGCAAAAAGGGCCAGTAATGGGTGTCCCTGGACTGTTGCCTGGGGAGGACAGATAAGGAGCTCTGGTGGTGGGCGCATTTGTCCCCTGGGCCTGAGGTTCCCCTTCCATAGTGTACAGTCACTTGGAGGAACACAGAGGCGTAGCAAGCCCAGGTGGCACCCGCTGCGGAATTTTTTTTGTCACCCCCCACCACCACTTTGCCAGGGCACTGGCAAAGCTGCACCCAGTGGCATAGCAAGTCACCCCCACCCCCCAAAAAAATTATGGTGCCACTTTGCGAGGTGTGGGGTTTTTTTTGTGTGTGTGTCTATTATCTCTTTTTTTCAATAAAGTTAAAATTTAATTTAAAATAATAATAATAATAATAATAATTTTAAAAAATATAAAATAAAATAAAATAAAAAAGTGTCACCCCCCTCTGATGGTGCCACTTTGCGAGGTGTGGGGTTTTGTGTGTGTGTGTCTATTATCTCTTTTTTTTTCAATAAAGTTAAAATAAATTTAAAAAAAAAAAAATCAAAAGTGTCACCCCCCTCTGATGGTGCCACTTTGTGAGGTGTGGGGGGTTGTGTGTGTGTGTCTATTATCTCTTTTTTTTCAAAAGTTATTTTTTTAAAAAAAAATGTGTCACCCCCCTCTGGGGTGGAACCCGGGGCGACCCGCCCCCATCGCCTCCCCTTGCTACGCCCCTGGAGGAACATGCAGCAGAAAAAGTGGGGCACTAGTGTCAATATAAGCAGAAATTGGGAGGTCAGAAAGTGTCTTGAGAAAAGGCATATACTTTTTCCTAGCCACTCCTGCAGTACCACCATAAGCCATTAATGTACCGGTAAGTGACAACACCAAAACAGTGTTCTTGAGCCTTTCCCCCCCATTTATTTGTGTTGTTGCAATTTATTAAAGAAAAGAATGCATAAGAAAAGAAGGGATAGAAGAGGAGAAAAATACTATCAAAACAGAAAATCAAGCAAAGAACATCAACAATAAATGCTAAAGTCGCTTGGATACCTACGCATTTGGATATTTGGACTGCGTATATTGAGCTACATGTGTAAACCAAGACGGATGTATTGATAGATACTGTATTGTTAATGTGATGCAGTGGTTGTGTTTTTGTTTGTTTGTTGTTGCTAACCCTCTTAATCATAACTATTTTGCCTCTCTGTGCTATATATAAGGTGTCTACAGAGTGAGGCCAACTTCTCCATAATGGTGGGTTTTATTCCACTCCCTGGCACTAGTCACCCAGTAAAACAGCATGGGAACTTTAGGAAATTTCTCTCTGATCTCTTCTACTAAAGGCATGGACGTAGCCAGGATTTTTGCTGAGGGGAGCAGACCTTTTGTTAGGGGAGCAGAACCTCAGTTTGCTATGTCTTTTTATTTATTTTTATTTATTTGGGGGGCAGCTGCCCTTCCTTGCCCCCCCCTTGGCTAAGTCCATGACCAAAGGCATAAAAAGGTAAAAGGTAAAGGACCCCTGACAATTAAGTCCAGTCTCGAACGACTCTAGGGTTGCGGCGCTCATCTCGCTTTACTGGCCGAGGGAGCCGACATTTGTCCGCAGACAGTTTTCCGGGCCATGTGGCCAGCATGACTGAGACGCTTCTGGCAAAACCAGAGCAGTGCACGGAAACGCCGTTTACCTCCTTCCGCAGTGGTACCTATTTATCTATTTGCACTTTGACGTGCTTTCAAACTGCTAGGTTGGCAGGAGCTGGGACCAAACAATGGGAGTTCACCCTGTTGCGGGGATTCAAACGGCCGACCTTCTGATCGGCAAGCCCAAGAGGCTCAGTGGTTTAGACCATAGCGCCACCCACATCCCAACTAAAGGCATATCAGTGTTTAGGTCTTCCCAGGTGTTGGAACCATTGCCCTTGGAGCTTTGGTTATACCATTCAAAAGTTATATAAAGCAGCATGATTCGCTGGCCATATTATACTAGTTGGAGAAGGAGAATTCTGTGAATTGTAGTTTGCTTAAGCATGCTGAAGATTCTCAGCTTGAGATTCCAAGCCAATCTCCCATTTCAAATTGCTGGATCCTATCCATGGACTTTAATGGGACTTCTTTGTCATAGGTATGATCCAGTTGGGTAAGGTGCAGAGTACACCCATATGGTAGCAAAGTGTCCCAAAAGACTCGATGTGTCTTCCATTTCAGAAAACTACGGCAATATTCAGAGTTACATATGCCCTCTTAGCCATTTCGAAACTAAAAATAAGGGCTTTTCAATCCTTTCCTTGGGGGTAAAAATGTTTACTCCCCTTGGAATGTAACCTTCATTTGAACCATGGTTGCTGAAAGAAAAGCACTTGGGTGTATTGTTCACTTGCTCCACCCATCCAATCCCTTATCTAACCTGAGTCATTCCTGCCTGTAGCTTTTTAACTCTGGCAGCAGTAAACCTCTGCATTAAAAGCCTTATGTGTGCGACCCACCCTCTGTGGGTTATAGACCTCTGTGGGTTATAGACCTACCCCCTTAGTTTTAGAAGCAAGGGGTCAGGCCTTTTCCAGTCTTTAGCAACACTTGCCTAGCTTGTCAAGCTGATAAGCATCATTAGATTGACCTGCAACTGATACACCCTTTGGAACACTTCTTTTGAATGTTTAAACATGCTGTGGATTCTAGTTGTAATAATTTAGATCAGCCTTTCCTAAGCTGGCTACCTGACACAGGTGGCGCTGTGGTCTAAACCACTGAGCCTCTTGGGCTTGCCGATCAGAAGGTTGGTGGTTCGAATCCCTGCTACGGGGTGAGCTCCCGGTGCCCTGTCCCAGCTCCTGCCAACCTAGCAGTTTGAAAGCACACCAGTGCAAGTAGATAAATAGGTACCTCTGCGGTGGGCAGGTAAACAGTGTTTCCATGCGCTCTGGTTTCCGTCACGGTGTCCCATTGTGCCAGATGCAGTTTAGTCATGCTGGCCACATGTCCCAGAAAGTTGTCTGTGGCCTGAAAACGAGATGAGCGCTGCAACCCCATAGTCACCTTTGACTGGACGTAACCGTCCAGGGATCCTTTGCGTTTTTACCTTACCTAATAATGTCTTTGGAGTCTGTGCCTATTCCACGCAGAGTCAGAAGCCACCTGGCCAAGGAAGGTTGAGGGCTGTGGCTGGCAGTCGGGCAAAAACTGGATCGCTATTTTGGGGCCACCTATGACTGCCAGAGGCAGGCTCTCATTTCAAACGGAATCTAAGGGATACGATCCGACAGGGGGTTCTGAAATGAACAGCAGCTGAACAAGAGCACAAATATTATTATTGCTGTTTATTAGATTTCTATACCGCCCTTCATCAAAAGATCTCAGGGCAGTTCACAATATAAAAATACAAGGTAAAAGCACAAATAAATAGTTCAAACAAAAACAACAAAATATTTAGAAGGCTGTGTAATCAGCCAAAGGCCTAGTTGAAAAGATTTTCACCTGGCGCCTAAAAATATATAATGAAGGCACCAGCTGAACCTCCCTGTGGAGTTTTCCACAAAAAGGGGGCCACTGCAGAAAAGGCCAATTTTCCTGTTGCCACCCGCTGGACCTCCCATGGAGGAGACACATGAAGAAGGGCCTCAGATGATAAATGCAGAGTCCAGATCGGTTTATATGCTCTATGCACAGCTCCTCTTGCTCTTAAGAGGACTTGTGTAGCATTCCCAATTCATTCCTCAGTCCCTCGCCCTGGGGCCCTTAGTAGGGTGGTCACAAACACGTCATGAAAAAAGAAGCGCAAAAAAAAGGATAAAAGAGGGTTTAGATGTGTGCGAACTTTGCGTATGCTACTTTATATGTATAGATGCAAAGCTATGCATATGTAATTACCTTAACCTGAATAGAAATATAATGCACCTCACCATAGTAGAGAAGACTGTGGCCAAATGGCCAGGGTGCCTGTTCAGTCAGCTACCAAGAGAGAAGGGTTGATGGGCCACTTCAAGGCCCCTCAAGAAAAATTATTTGCTCCAGGAGCTGCTCCAGACATCTATACTTTTTCGTCTGTAAGACGCCTCCTATTTTGGGGGACTCAAATTTTTAAAAATGGGGGGAGATGGCACAGAGTTGTTGAGGGAGATTGCTGAAAATCGCTCACCCACACACGTCCAAAAATCCGCCTCTTGTCACGTCCCCTCGCTGGCAGAAGCTGCCAATCGCCCGCCCAATTGTCGCAGCAACCAATAACATGCCCAATAGCCGCTGGCAGCCATGGCAGCCACCAATCAAATGTCCACCCTATGCACTATCCATCTATAAGACGACCCCCACTTTTTAGCATAATTTTTAAAAAAGAAACTTGGTCTTATACATGGAAAAGTACAGTATCTTTTTGCCCAGGCTTTCCCTAACGGATAAGCTTTTATACTACCATTTTACTGGGTTTTCTTATGAGGTATTATTGTGTAAAAGATGTTGTGGACTGTCCTTATGTTGTACGCTGCTTAGTTTAAAAATTATCCAGTGTTTTACAAATGCTTTTAAAAGGCTTTAAAGGTTAAAAAATAATCTGAAACCTAATTTTCTAAATATTTCTGTTGTTTTTTGGTTAGCTCAACATAAACAAAAGGCTAAAGACTGAAATAATGATACCTAGGTAGACTGGGCCTATCCTTTAAAATAACCAGGTAGGCCAGGCCAGGCTTTCTCTAAATTCCACCTCTTTTATATACAGTATTTATTTTATATGAACACCCCTGAGTAAGTGGCTGCCTCTTCTGCCTGGTTGAAGTTGCTGCCTCCTGTGGTGGCCATTTGAAAGGCTACCTGCTGCGGCACAGAAAAACAGGGGAGGAGAGGGGCTTTGGGGGGAGATGGGAAGAGGGAAGAGGGAGGGAAAGAGTCTCAGGCTGCCTGGTGCCCTTTCAGATCCACAGATGCTCACTACAACTTTGAGCTTGCAAGTTCTGTAAGGGCAACACATTTCTGAAGCTTTCCCCTTGTCAGTGGCATGAAGCTAGTCGCTCTTTCCTTGTTGTGGGGATCCTGATTGAGAGATAACTCTCTTGGTGGCCATTTTAGGTAGTCCCCCATGCTTCCCTCAACATCAAAAAGAGATGATGCCTCATTAACCGTTTTGAAACTGATGGGATGGCGAGAGACCTGACAAAACAACTTTTTATACGCTTTAATTAAAAACGTGTTCTGGCAGCCTGAGCTGAAAGGGCTTCAGAGGGCAGAGAGGAGACAGGGACTGATCTGGTTGCTATAACTACCCCCAAATCTTTTCAGGCCTGGCTTTCACTCAGCACACCGCAGCCAAGCCACCCCTGCCATGAATTCACAAGTATATCCACCAGTCAAATTTCAGTCTTCCCATCCAAACATTCACATTTTGATGAAGGGCTGTCACATGGAGGACGGAGCAAGCTTGTTTTCTCCTGCTCTGGAAGGTAGGACTCGAACCAATGGCTTCAAGTTGCAGGAAAGGAGATTCCAACTAGACAAAAAATTCTGACTGTAAAAGCTGTTTGACAGTGGAACAGTCTCCCTTGGGAGGTTGTGAACTCTCCTTCCTTGGAGGTTTTAAAAATGGCGGTTGGATGGATGCTGTCATGGATGCTTTAGCTGAGATTCCTGCATTGCAGGGGGTTGGACTAGATGACCCTTGGCTCCCTTCCAACTCTAAGATTCTATGATACTATGAATCAAGTTTTTCTACTGTTTAGACTACCCTGTCAATGTATTTTCTATAACCAGCTCATACTGAGAACAGGGGCAGACTTTAGTCTTTCAAATTTCAGCAGTGCCCTGCACAAGGCCAAAATTTGGTTTGTACCCCAGCTTCTCACCTTCTGTTCCGAGTGTGCATGACATAATAATTGAGATGCCCTGCGCCACCTCCCTCAGCTCTGTGTCCAGTGCAGGAGAACCAGTCACGCTGCCTTAAATCTGCCTCTGCTGAGAATGGCTAGATGCCTCCAAAGAGATCAATGGCAGCAGCCTTAGCCTAAAATCCAGAACTGTCCTTTTCTCCTACACCCCAACTAAATTGCCTTACATCATATATATGTCCACTGGGCTGCTCTGATCTGTGGACCTGGCCCTGCTACAGGTACCACATGATACTCATTCTGTGTTTGTAAGAAATCAATCTTTTGGTGCAGCTGTACCCCCACATTGAAACTCCCTGCCTATTAACACCAAACAGACACCTTTACTGTACTCTTTTTGGCACCTGCTAAAAACATATTTGTTTAGGCAAGTATATCCAGACATGTAGAATATTACCATGTGTTTTAATCTGGTTTTCAGATTATAGTTGATTTTCGTTATTTTTGAAGAACTTAAGTTGTTTTTAACTGTTTTTCACAGATAGTTTTATTCTCATGTTCTTTTTTGTAAATAGCTATGTATCTTTTAGGGTTCGAATTACAATAGAAGAGATTCAGACTAACCTTTAGGAACAACCTTCTGATGGTTACAGTGTCCTATCCAGCAGATGCATTCACAAGTGTAATCTATAAAGTGAAAGACCATTGTTTTGCAGGAAATGGGAGTTTGCCACATTTAACAGCAACCTGATCAGAGAATCTCCATTGGTGATTGCACACCCTGGAAGTCACACTTGGAATTAATCACTGCTGATTGGATTCACTTGAATCCACATTAATTTCCTGCCATGAATAAGGCCCATTCAACAGCTTTACTACTTGGTTACTTCTAAGTGTTACACCCCAGGATTTCTATTTCTCCTTACCACATTAGTCTGCCGCCGCCGCCGCCCCCCCAAATATGGCATGTTTGTTGATGATGCTATGGACAAATCCATTGACAAATTGATTGCTAACCTTCTATATCAGAAATAGTAGTAAATTAGCTTTAGATTTGTGCTGTAAAAGGGAGAGGGCAGTTTTGGCAGAACCTAAGTCTAATACTGTACTTTCCCTGAAAGGAAACAGGAAAGTGAAAATACCATTATCTCATTCTTTTATACAGTAATCTATACCTATGTACATGTATCTTTTTTGAGTCATATATCAAAAATAATTACTAACTCGAATAAATTTCCCACTTTCTAACCATGTAACCTCTATGTGTGTCTGCTACGAAGTGAGTTGCATTTAGATCATTTGGGCTTGCTCTTTCCTAAGTGTATATATACAAAAACCTGGCAGCAAGCCTAAATGATCTCCACAGGACTCATTTCTGAGTATATGCCTATTGGATGATATGCAGCATAGCAAAATAAGCAGCAGAGAATTCAGGTGTCATTCAAAGCAATACTGGAAGAAAAGTCTAGGATCCCAGTTGCCCAACATGGAGTTTGCCCAAAAGGTATCTTGTGAAACACTGTCAGGTATTTCAAATGACAAAAAGCTTTGGACCTTGGCTTTAGGATTTAGCTGAAGGACACATTAGTCTGGAGAGATGCAAGGGCTTGCATCTCCCCCATACACACCCATTTTGTTTGACATCCTGCCTGATGAAGAGTTATAAAAAATTAGAAAACTTGCTCACTCCTTTGTAATATAAAAGAATCACCCTGCTGTGGGGTTTTGGTGCCTTTGTTTCCTCTAATGGACCCAAACCGCTGCCTATGCTTTTTGTGTCTCAGAGACTGCTGGATACAACCATCAAGGACAGGAATCATGAAGCTGAAGTGAGATGGTTGCTACTACCTGAAGGTGACACTTTCACATGCTTTCCAATCAGATACCTCAATTGGCACCACCTAGAAAGTAATCTCCAACTTTGCTAATATAAAGATACTCACGTTGCTTTTTGTTTTCCATCTCTAAGGGACCTGTGTGTTCCAGTTAAAGCTTGAGACCAAACTGAGTAACTATTGGATTTTGTATTTTTTAAAAAGACAAGAGTTCCAGTGTGGTGAACGGTAGTGGTTGAAATCTTGGTCTAGGACATGGATTCAAATCCCTACTCAGCCATGAAGCTCACTGGCTGACCATGGGACAGTCACTGCCTCTCAGGCTAACCTACTGCACCAGGTTGCTATGAGGATAAAAAGGGGAAAAGGAGATTGTCTGGGGGAACAGATGGGACATAAATACCTAAAAATGGGGGAACATCCATTTTTGCTTGTTTCTCCAAATAACCCTGCATGTATTTTACAAGCTGTCTTGCACTTTGCGAGGCTAATCCAGTGTTGTCTGCAAAATGCCCCCTGCATTGCAGTTCAAGACTGGTATAAACTGCAAAGCTGGAGAGCAACTTCACCACTCCCAGCTTCCATTATCATCTACCCCAACTCACATACACTTTTCTTTCTTTCTTTCTTTCTTTCTTTCTTTCTTTCTTTCTTTCTTTCTTTCTTTCTTTCTTTCTTTCTTTCTTTCTTTCTTTCTTTCTTAGCATCCAGCCTGTTATTCTGGAGAACTCAAAAGACTGTTCATCATTTTGGGGGTTTTAGTTGGCCCTCATAAAGGTATTGCACTACTGTGGCATTGGGTTAGTCCTCACTTAAAGTTCTATAAACTCTGGTGAAAGAGATGAAATGTAATAAGCTCCTTTCTCCTTCTCTGCACAATGAACATATTTGCAGCCATGTCTGACACGTAACCAAAGCTCCAATGAGCTTAACAAGGTAGTCCTTATCATTTGACCTTCTGAAAGTATTTGTTAGGTTTTTCTTCTTTCAATTCCAAATGTTCTTTCTTCTAATCTTAACTCTCAAGAGGCACCTATGCAGGCAACATTGGGCAAAAGTATTAACATTCAAGATACTGGGGACTAGCATGGAGCCACTCTAAGCCTCTTCTCCACACCCGAAACTTAATCCATGAAGGATCCTGATATCCTTTTCTCGAGTTCCCTTCTAGTTAGCTTCAAATCTTGCAACTTGCTGAGGACCTTAATTCCCTTTGCATTCATGCATTTAAGCCAGATAAAGTCCCATGGGGAGCAAAGAAATTCAGCAACTTGGAGGAGACACTTTAGCACCTTAGCTGAGCCCTCAGTCATCTGGATTCCAGGAACAAAAGAATATTTTAAAGTGTCAGACCCCCGAGAGTGGATTGTGGTGGGGAATCCAAATAAAGCAAGGTCTTGTGATGTGTTCATCACATGTGCAGGATAGCTGATTGTTGTTTCAAAGGCTGAAACAGACCAAGACTTGCACACCTTGCTTGATTTCTCAAATGAAAGGGACTTGGTCTCAGATCACACACTCTGACTTAGAAATCCTGCTCCATAATCCTGCTGTATCTATCTATAGCTGTCATATTTATATCCTACCTTTCCTTCAAGAAGCTCAAGGTGGCATACATATTTCTCCCTGTTTTATCCTCACAACTACCCTGTGAAATGTACGGAACTACCCAGTACGGAACTATCCTCACAACTACCCAGTAGTAATGTACGGAAGTGAGAGCTGGACCATAAAGAAGGCTGATCGCCGAAGAATTGATGCTTTTGAATTATGGTGCTGGAGGAGACTCTTGAGAGTCCCATGGACTGCAAGAAGATCAAACCTATCCATTCTTAAAGAAATCAGCCCTGAGTGCTCACTAGAAGGACAGATCCTGAGGTTAAGGCTCCAGTACTTTGGCCACCTCATGAGAAGAGAAGACTCCCTAGAAAAGACCCTGATGTTGGGAAAGGTTGAGGGCACAAGGAGAAGGGGACGACAGAGGACGAGATGGTTGGACAGTGTTCTCGAAGCTACTAACATGAGTTTGGCCAAACTGCGAGAGGCAGTGAAGGATAGGCGTGCCTGGCGTGCTTTGGTCCATGGGGTCACGAAGAGTCGGACACGACTGAACGACTGAACAACAACAACACCCTGTGAAGTAGATTAGGCTAAGAAACAGTGATGGGCCCAAGATCACCCACTGTGAGCTTCATGGCTGAGTGGGGGATTTGAACCCGAGTCTCCCACTTTCCTAGTCCAACACTCTAACTTCTATCCAACAATTAAAGTAAAATAACAAACTCAAACAGCAGCAGCTTATTCAAACAGATACCAAAATCAGCTGTTCCAAGTTAACTGCATACATTCTTAGTTCTTAAACATTTAAGAAAACAGAAGTGTTTTTTGCCTGGCACCTAAAGGACATTTCCAGGCTGACCCCAATATAATTATTATTATTTATTGAAAGATAAGGTATTCACAATAGCAAAGGCTCTCTTTAGTTGCCACCAGCAGCACTTCAGACCATGGGGTCACCTAGAGAAAGGCCTTGGGTGATGATTTCAGGATTTCAGGTGGCGGATGGATCAATAGGGCACCATTCAGCTCACAACTGAACCCATATTCATCCCCGCTCACATTTCAGAAGCTATGTTAGCTGGTGAGACAAGCATAGGCGTCAATCTACTTTGAAGAGGAAACTCTTCACTTCCATTTTGGAGTTCTGCAACCAGGCAATCCTATACATGCTTAAATAAGTTCCACTAGGCCATGCTCCCTGTCCAACTTCTGACTCCCACCTCTATGTTTCCCCCTTTCCTTCCCAATTGTGGTGTCAATACTGTCAAGACTTTCCTGCTTCTCGCTTTCCTTTAGTGTTCCTGAGACCTCCAGTAGTGGCGCCTAGAAGCAGGTGGAAGCTCATCTCGGTCATATACTCCACACTGGACCAAATACTGTAGTGTTTATTGTATGTTCATAGATGTAGGTGCTGGTGTTCAATTTCCTTATCTTTAAGCTGCTCAGACAGTGCATCCCCACCTTTCCACTTATCAAATGTGATGTATTTTACATAAACCAGAGAAATGTGTCTGCATTTTCTATTTCCTGTGTACCTCAAACTTCATTCTTCTCTAGCAATTTGCTCTAATAGACCTTTTTGCGCGTAAGAAGGGCTTGAAAATTTAATAAATGATACTACCAAGACACTTTACCTGTTTGCTACTCTTCCAGTATGTTTTCTAGTGGACATGCTTTTGCTTAATTCGCTAACCCTCTTTTGGCGACTGAGTTGAGAATTTGTCTTAAATGCATGAGCATGGGTTGCCTGTTAGGCTCAGTGAAGTTTGTCTCCCTTAACTTATTTTAGATGGTGTGTGTGTGTGTGTGTGTGTGTGTGTGTGTGTGTGTAAGGATGTCATTCCCACCCATGGGCGTAGCCAACGGGGGTGCAGGGGGCAGCTGCTCCCCCAAGATCAAGTAAAACAATAGAAATACATAACTAACTGACCAATCACTTCAGTTCTCTCCCCCCCCCCCAAAGTCCTGCTCCCTCCTAACAATAGCTTTTCGCTATCCAGCTCCCGGAAGAGGACTCGCCTTCTACTCTCTCGGCGTTGCGCTCCGGTTTGAAGCGCCTGCAAAGGCCCCTGGGGCGCGCAGCATCCCTGCCATCGAGATCCTCACCACCACCGTTTATGAACGAGTGGCTGCTGAGCGCTATCCACGCATTCAAAGTTATGTACTGGAAAACTGCTTGCGTTCTGCTTGCCTCCTATGAAAGACACTCACTGGAATCAAAAGTGCCAACTTGAATAAAATATTGGGTGGAGCGCCGCCCTGCATAATCGATCAGAAGACACACCCCATTTGAATGGCAATGCCTATCAACTGTGGGGGCGGCGGCTCCCTCAACTATTTTATGGGGGAGGGCGAAGGGACGTTGGCCCCTGGGAATGGGCTCCTATGACTGGAATGGAAAGTAATTAAAATGAAAAGACCTGCGCTTATATTGACCGACAGAGTCTTTTTCTTCATCATCATCATCATCACCATCTTGTTATTTTTCATTTTTAAAAATAAAAAATAAACTTCTTGTTAGAGGCATCAGGTTTAACACTTTGGGGGAGTTAGTTGAGCTCTTGCTCAGGGCTCCAGTTGACCTCTTGCAGCTTCACCCGCGCTCGCCTTTCCTGCCCTTTGTGTCCCCGTCCCTCCAGCTCACAAGTTCCCCTTCCTGCCCCTGATCCACACCAACTGTTTGGGGCAAAGGACAGAGTTCCTCCCGCTTAGCCATGATTCCACGGCGACGCTTGGGATATTCGGTTAAGAATTAAGTGCATGTCAGGGGCTCATTCTAGCCCTCCGGGGGTTGCCCCAAAGCCACTCCAAAGCGCATATGAAGCTGTTTGTTTAGTTAGTTCCAAAATATCCAGGGTATACCAGCGTGGAGCCCTCCTGGCAATAATAGGCAATGCTGGCGGTGGCTGACGGGAGTTGGTCTCTAACACCTGGAGGGAACCAAGCTGACTATCCCTGTTTTAATCCCATGCTCCCAGGAGAGATCTCATGTCCTCCAGATGTTGTTGGAATCGGCCCCAGCCAGCACGGCCAATGGATCAGGGATGATAAGAGTAGTAGTCCCACAACATCTGGAGGTCCACAGGTTCCCCATTCCTGCTTTAGGGAGCGGTCCGGGATACTTTCCTTCCCGTGTCCAATTCATCCTATTGACTGTGGTCCTTTATTTGGATGGACCATTGAACGTAACTAAAGATTTTCACTTTCGGATCAAAGGCTTAAGCCAGATGCTTAAAAGTACTTAAGCGTCCATATTTGCCGCAGGTGTATCTTTTCTCGCTCCTGCAGGAGAAGAGTCGCGCTCCCAACTTCCCTCTTTTGCCCATACCGGCTGCGCTCAAGAGACAGGACCCCCGCCTCTCCTCCCCCTCCTTTCTGTCCGGCTCTCCTGCTTCCCAAGTAAATGTGATTAGACGGGTGGGGCGGGGAGGGGCGAGGTCTAAGTCCCCCCCCCTCTCTGGAGGAAAGGAAATGTCAAGACCCCGGCCTTGTTCGCCTCGACTTGGCCGGCCAAGGCAAGAATGCGCAGTCAGGGACCACCAACGCGCCTTGATCCTCGCAATGGCCCACTTAATACACTTCTGCGCTTTAGACCGGGGGACCCCCTTCGCCGAGCGGATTGTCCATCTAGGTGTTTTCTCATTTTTCGCCCCTGCTCCCTTTGAAACGGCCCCTCCGTCCCTTTTCTTCTGAGCCCCTCGCTCTAATTCTAGATGAGTATTACTTTGCTCTTTTCGTTGGCCGAGCACAATTGTGTTATTGGAGATAATGAATTCAATCCCCATCAAAGCGCATTAGCAGCGCCCTGGCCTTGTTGGAGGGGCTTTTCCACCCGCCCGCCCCCACCCCCCACTTCTTCCAGCGGGGAATGAAAGGCAGGCAGGCAAATTCGCCGGGGAGCCTCCCTGATAGCGGCTTTTGAAGTGAAGGGGGCCGAGGATTGCGCTTCTGGCATTTTATTCCATTTTTTTGCCCGTCCGGCTGAAGAAAGACGGCCGCTTTTGATGCGGAGATGAGAACCACCTCGTCACTGGCGCAACAAGTTCGACCAGCGGGGCAAAGCCCTGGTCCTGTCCTGGGGATGACATATGTCCCTCATTAATACAAAACTCCAGGAGGATTTTTTTTGGGGGGGAAGGGGACACTGATTCGGGCTAAGGGGGGTTAGAATTACTCTCGGATGTGCGCCACCACTAATCAAGCACCATTGAGACTTCTTAGCACACCTTCACACGTACATTGTGCACCAGTCTGTTTCCTCACCATCCGATTTCTCAGCGTTTGGTAACCAGCAGCTAAGGACTGTCTCGCACACCCCAGCTAATCTTTTAGAGACAGCATCCCGAAATGTCCAAGTGCACGTGTGAATGGGTGGCCAGAGACCTAACAAGCCTGGAAATAGTACTGCATCACTTCAAACTTTTCACAGTTTCAGCTGCCAGGCACGTCTGGTCTGAATATACCATAGCTAATCAAGTAATGTGCATGCCGGGGTGAACTGCCTTCACTGAAAGGCGTGGAATTTGCAGTAATAATGAAAACCTTTCAATGGGTGGTTCGGTCGATGGTCGGTCTTTCAGGCTCACTTCACCAGTCGAGACTACAGTGGTCAAATGATGAACACGCACCTGCATGTGTTAGCTGTTGTACAGTACAACTCCTAAAACAGGATTTCTGGTTTACTGGTGAAGGCTCCTGTCGCGAATCAGTTAAGCCGACAGGCCACTCCAAGCCTGTCCATCTTTAGATGAAAATAAATGGTTCCGATTTCAGTAGAACGCTCCTTCTCAATACTGTGTTAGTATTGACCACTCTATTGAAAGCAATACGAATACTTTTTGAGCTTCAGCTTCACTGAGGTCCTGGACCATGCTGGTCTAGAATGCCTCCTTATCAAATAACCTCGTGCTAAAGCCAAGGCAGAGAGATGAAATCTCCAGAGTGCTTCCCTTGACAGCCAGTGGAGTGGCTGAGAAGTTAATGTTCCAAGTGTAAAGATGTATTACACACACACATACCATAATTGGGGGGGGGGGGGACTTCCTTGCAAATAAATTCTATTGATGTGCAGCCCTAGCTTTCTGCCTGTTTACTCAGAAGTAGGTCTTGATGAATTCAGTCAGGCTTACTCCTAATGAAGTGTGAATAAATTGCATCTGTTTATATTCTTTATATCCCACCTTTTCCTCCAAGGAGCTCTCCATTTTAACCTCACAACAACCCTGTGGGGTAGGTTAGACTGCGACTGTCCCAATGTCACTCAGTGAGCTTCATGGCTGAGTGGAGATTTGAACCCTGTCGCCCAGGTCTTAACTACTACACCACACTGTCTCTCTACTGCTGCCTTACTTTGCCTGTTTAGAGGGAGAGTAATAGGGTGTTGTCCTAAAGTTATTTCCTTAGAAGTGAGTTAAGTGGACAACATGTGTTCAAGAGGATCCTACTTTAGGGTCCCAGTCAGTTGCAATCTATAAACCATTCGCTTAGCCTTAGGCTATGAGAAACCTGGGGAAGAATTCCTGGAGCGCAGTTTGTGCGGATTCAGAGTATATTCTCCCAAGGCTAGTTCTCGCTTGGTGGAAAGTTAACTCCGGTATTCTGGGTGTGTTTTCTTAACTGAAGGCTGAAGCGCTGTGCATATACTTACTTGGGAGTCCTTTCCACTGAATTTAGTGAAATTTACTTCGACAGGCTGGGTCGCAAAGCCCATAACCAATCCTATGCGATCCCAGTTACTTCACTGAAAAATGCATCAAACACTAGAACTGACTTTTGTATATCTGAAGAAGTATCTGAAGAAGTGTGCATGCACACGAAAGCTCATACCAAGAACAAACTTTGTTGGTCTCTAAGGTGCTACTGGAAGGAATTTTTTTTATTTTGTTTTGACTTTTGTATAAACATGCATAAGATGCAGTCGGACTTAATTCAGAATTAATATATACTGTATACCGTATACACACACGTTTGGGACTCCGGTGTCAGGGCACAAACATCCACCGGTGACATATTATCATTTTTTTAAAAAGAGTAACTCTTCAGTGGCATCTTCGGCCTTTTGATTGAGTCGTGTAATGGTATTTTTCCCTCCTCCATGCTGAGCAGTGATGCAGTGAAGCGATGTAAACTCTAGACTCCATAGTACGCCCCCCCCGCGCCCTTTGGGGATGGATGCTCGAGTGCATTACTTTCCTTTAGCCCAAAATAAGACAGCCCTGTTGAGTTGCGCCTGGGCATCTTCCCTAAACCCCTTCCTCATGGCACCACGGACTGATCTTCCTTTTCGGGCGATTGGGATGTGTGCTCCCCCCCCCCGCTTCCTGGTTTGTGGAGCCACCTGCGCGCGCCCTGCGCAAAGCGCCCTTTCTTGGGTGCAGAAGCTGGAGGGAGCTTGTCTCCGAGCGCGTCGCCGCCTGCCCTCCCCCAGCCTGGAGACTCCCCGCGTCGCTTGGAGGAGGCTATTTTCATGCTAACGGGGGTCACTGCGGAGAGTCGCTATGGAGAGAGGAGAGAGGGACCCACGTCCCCCCATCCCTCCCTCCTGGTTACCAAGCTGTTGACATTCCCCGCGCCTCTGCGAAGTACCAGGAGGAAATGTATGTCCGCTTAAATGCCTGCTTGCCTGGCTGGCTGGAAGAAGAAAGGCCGAGGCGGGCTGGCTGAGGCTGCTGCTCCTGCTGCCCGCGGTCCATTGCAGCTTGAGATGATTAACTGGAGAGCAGCTCAAAGCCGGCGAGGCACAAAGGCCTTGTTGACAATGGCAGGAGCGCGGCCAGGCCCGGGCCAGATTCTTGCTGCTGCGGCTGCTGCTGCCGCTGCCGCTGCTGCCAGTCAGGCTCTTGGCAAGGCTGGGTGGGCTCCCCAAGAGTCAGGAGCAGCCTTGGGGTGAGGCAGGCCAGCGCTCTCCCTCCTTGGGCCTTTGTGAAAGAAGTGGCGCTTGGCAGCTGAAGCCCAGATGGAACAGACCCAAGCTAGGCCTGAGAGGGCCAGCTTGCTTTTCTTCAAAGCTTTTCTTCAAAGCAGTTCATGCCCTTTCCGAAGGGTTGAAATTCAACCAGTGAGACTCTCCTCCTTCTCCCTCACACTACACTAGGGAAAAGTTTCACCTGCAGAATTTCTGTCTGCCCTGTTGCTGTTAGAGATGGTTAGCCCTAGGCTGGGAAGAAAGAGCACCTAACATTTATGGGTGACAAGTGTATTGGAACATTTCATTTCAGGGGAATCAGGTTCAAAGGAGATCATCCTTGTGCCTCTTAAATCTTTGTCAGCACCATAGCTCCAGTCTGAAACAAGGGAAGTAATTGGTGTGCCTCTGAGCACCTGCAGAGTGCCTTTCATTCTTTCTGTAATGTGAGTTTGGTGCCATGGGATTCCAGGACAGGTGAGCTGCCAGTTGTTCTTGTTTAAATTAACCTCCATTGTGCCATCACCAAATCAAGCACTTATAAGGGCATTTTAGAAGCCTTGTTCAATCATCTTTAGGGGGTGCTAGCACCCATAAAGGTTAGGTGCTTGCGTCAGTCCTGAAAGGGCTCCTCCTCTTTAATATTTATTAAGGACACATGAGAAATCCAACCTGCGTCGTAATAGATTAACCTTATTTGTGGTCTGTGTGTTGTTTAAGGAAGGTTTGCTTTCTTTCCCTTTTGCCCTTTCAGGCCTGGAACAGCGGCCTGGTGCACAGAAATGTACCTGGCAAAGCTGGCTTCATTTCTGCATGACAGGCTGCTTTTCAAAGCAATGGAGCAGAGCCAGAAAAAGTGGGACATAGTCTAACAAAGCTGGACAAAAACCATATGCATGCTGAACACAGCCTGTTAGAAAATCCTCTCCGAGATGAATTCCCCCACACACACCATGGGGGGGGAGGATTAAAATGGCTAAATATTCTCTCATCCCAATCATCCCAATTCTCTCATCCCAATCCTCAGGGCAGAAGAAATCGGAGGAATACATTTTACAAGGTATGATCTGAAGGTGGTTCCCAGTTCAGTCCCTGGCATCTCCAGGTGAGGTTGGGAAGGACTCCTGTCTGAAACCCTGGAAATTGGGTATCCATCATTGTAGACAACATTGAGCTAGATGGACTGACTCCGTATGGCAGTTTCCTGTATTCCTAAAGCACCTGAGGCCTCCTCCACTTTGCTGCAGTTAAGTGGGTCTTAGTTGAGTTAATGCCATGTGAAAAGCAGCTTGGGTTCCATAACATCAGAAAGGTGTGATATAAGTATAAGAGAATAAGCAAAACTTAAGCTATTTTTCTATTGTCAGTTGAAAGTCTTGCTTGCATTCATTGAGTTACATATGAGGAGCTGTGTGTAGCATCAAAGTGATCAAATCCCTGCACTAGAGCAGATTGCATTATGAATTGGGTGGCTCAGAATTTAGCAGTCAGCCATTAAAGTAGTTCCCATAACTCAGGTGACACTGAAGAAGCAGGTAAGGCAATTTAGAACGGCTCTGAAAACAAAATTTTAAAAAGTGCACAGATATATTTTATTTCCATAATTGATATTGGTTGCAGAATCCTTTTATCGATGCAGAATTTTGCTTACAAAAATAAGGAATAGTAGCATACAAGGTTCAGGGGGTTAAAATATCCCTAGATCTATTCATGCTCTCTCCCCACTCCCCTTTGCTTCAGCTGGAGCCACAGCGCATGATGTGTTTAGGCTGGAATGTGTGGATTTGTTGACATTCAAATACTTCTTCTTAACCAGGTTTTTGAGAGGGGTGGTGACAGGCAGTTCATTTCACTTAGCCCCCAAGCCTGCAGTTCCTTGCACACTTTCTTGGAAGGGAAGCCCCATTGAATTCCGTGGGGCTTTCTTCCAAGTAAACATGCATAGGCTCAGGCTGAAAATCTGACTTCGACATCAAATACCCTAGACATGAGAAGTCTGTTTGCTGGATCTATTTGTGGGGCAAATCACTTGGAGAACATTCACGAAGTCATATTGCTAATCTCGATTAATGAGGCTAGAATAAATAGCAACTCGGCTATTAAGCAACCTATTAGTACAGAAGCAAGCCGAGCGGCAAACCCCACCTTGCCAGGACTCTTTTAACTACCCTCGTTGCGTGGACAGAGAAGGCGGTTCGCATATCCAGGCGCGATGAATTTGCGTGAAGAAGAGGCTTTGAATGTGAGTCTTGGAAGTTCACACCTCCGTGCCCGTCCTAATCGCTTTTCCTTGGAAGTAAAGCCCCGTTGGTTTCACTGGGACTTTCTTCTAGCTAATAGGCATTATTTGGTCAAATTTATCCAGTTATTTCAGTGGCAAACTAAATGCGTCTGCTTAACTCTCTCCAGTATTTATCTTTGCTTAGGATCGTGTCCAAAGGTTTTGAACTGGTTGCCAGAGTAAGATTCGAGCGGATTTGGAAGCCCGTCGGGATCTGGGCAAATCATCATCATCATCATCATCATCATCAAAGGGCAACTTTTCTCTCAAAAATCGTATCCTGGTTGTAGTTTTAAGAGGGGAGGGAGGTTCAAATGCGCTGCCCTAATTTGTCAGCATATATATTTCCGACCTAGTGATAAAAGAGAAGACTTGGTAGAGTCTGTTTTTCAGATGGTGCCGCTGCAGCTGGACGAAACGAGGGCAACAATCGAGCTTGTGTACTCTGTTTGTGTATCTACGGTCGTTTACAGTGCTCACAGCTGAAATCCGGCGTGACTCCTCCAGTCATTTCATATTTCGTTTCTGTTTAGATAAAATGCGTAACTGAATCCTCCCCACAGTCGCCTGTGGTGACCCTGCCTCCTCTTAGAACCTTCTAATATTTTCAGCAGAATCAAGTGTTGTCTTTGGCTGCTGGGGAAGCCCCTTCGGAGGTTTCCTCAGGGACAGACAACACCCCCCACCCCCACAGCAACAACTCCCTGAGTACAGAGGCGTGCAAAGGAAAATATTTTCCCCTCGAGTCTGCTGGGTGCACCCCTATATTCACTTTCTAGGAAGCCCAATCCTATTGAAGACAATGGGTCTTGCTGCCATGTAAATTGCATTGTTAGAATCGTAAGACTTTGCTCCTTTCCTCTCCAGAGCTAGAATATGGGTAAATAATAGAAATATCATTTGCTTGATTTCTTTAATGTATACAGATAGCATCATTAAGCTTTGATTGATGGAAAAAAAACAATTCAATTATTATTTGGACCTCTAGCACCCATTGGGAATTTTGCTGATTCCGTGGGAAGCGGATTGCGCCTTTTTAGTTCTGCTATCCAGTATTCAGTTGTGTTTCTCGGTTTAGAATAAAATTCGGTTAGGTTAGACAAAGCTTCCGAATGACTTTGTTGCCATCCTTTGAACTTGCTTCAGGCTCATTGCATAAAATGAGCGACAGTCAACCACTGAGAAAAATACCTATTTGGGAGAATGCATTTCATCTGATGCTTCCATTAAACACTCCGCACCCCTTTCTTCCTCTTCTCGGGTCTTTACGCTCACCAGAGTTGTACTGCATTCCCGATAACCTAGTACAGCAGCAGGTGGAATTACATAGGACCAGGCTGGTTCCCGACCCCGTTCCCCACCCCAGTCCTAAACCCATTCATTGGAAGTCCGTCAGTCATTGGGATTTTCCTGCCAAGTAACGTTTAGCATCGATTTAAGACAGCCGTTAAAAATAATCGGGTTTCCAGGAGAGATAGCCTGTAGTTCTAAATATAGTTATCCTTGCTGGACATCCCGATCCTATTGAATATTTACTCGCAAGTAACTGCCACCGCTCAGTGGCGTTTACTCCCAAGCAAAAGTGCATCGCATTGGCGGCTAAATTTGCCGAGCAATGTGAGTTTTCACCCTCCTTGAAATGCACCGTGTTTGCTCTCCAGCTGTTGCAGCGCTTGTCTTCTGCTTGGTTTCCAGTGGAAACGCGAAAAAATTTGCAAAGCATTCGAGGTGGCTGTCGCTGGAATATATTCTCCAGCTATTCTTGTCTGTCTTTTTGTGGTCCTCCTTGTAGTGGGGAAAGAAGATTGATGCCATACTCTGATGGCTGGGTTACACTCTGTTTGGTTTTCCGTGAAAGACACACACACACACCATTTTTAAAACCCCATAACCTCTCATATACTTCTTTAGATTTAAATCAATGGGGCTAGCTTCCAAATAGATATATTCGTATTTTGCTCATATATGCTGTCGGGCAACCAACCAGTTGCTGCAATGTATTGCAGTTGAATCCTAGTGTCTCCTAACACAATGGTAACAAACACAGATGGGAGGTTTTCAGTACCTAGCAACAGCCCTCCAAATTAATATATATTTAAAGGAGGAGTTTCCCAGGCTCTTAATTTAAACATTGCAAAATGGGGAGCTGAGAAATCCAAATTATAACAAGAGTTGGCTAGTTACCTATCTTCTGCCATAACATATATCATTTTTAAAAATCCAAAAAAGAGATAAATATCTACTGGACTATTAAAAATCAAACACTTGTACGGGGTTTATCTTCTCAAGGTTAATGGAGGCGACTGAAAGAATCCCATTAAGGATGGGGTCCTAAGAGGACTGAGATGGTGTATGTAAGTTCTGTTGACATCCAGGTTGCAGTCCTGTACAAAAATCATACCAGTGCCCTTGTATGAAATGCGGGGGAATGGCGGCTGTGCAAGAGGCCTCTTTGACGTCTGCATTTAAAAAAAATGAAAACAAAATAAAAAAAATTCCTTCCAGTTGCACCTTAGAGACCAACTAAGTTTGTTCTTGGTATGAGCTTTCGTGTGCATGCACACTTCTTCAGATACCAATTATCAATACCAGTTATCTGAAGAAGTGTGCATGCACACGAAAGCTCATACCAAGAACAAACTTAGTTGGTCTCTAAGGTGCTACTGGAAGAAATTTTTTATTTTGTTTTGACTATGACAGACCAACACGGCTATCTACCTGTAACTTTAAAAAAATGGACAGTGCAATGGGTGGATGGCAAAGGCCAAGTCTTGCTCAACTGACCTACATTTGATCTGCACCAATTACAAAACCTGCTGGGGGCTCCCAGACCCACCATCCTGTTTACCTGGAAGTGGAACTTGCTTCCTGAAAAATACAGGCCAAAAAACCACGGGGGGGGGAGGGGGGAGGTGCGCATTCCTACAAACACTGACCTGGGATGTAACTTCCATTGAACTCACTGGGGCCTATTTCTGAGTAGAGGTTATGGGCTTGCACTGCGATTGCAATGAATGGAACCAGCCAGTGGGTTTCGGATCCTTTCAATCCTGGCTGTAGAAGCAAATAAGACTGGAGGAGAGAGCTGGGGAGGGGAATTCTGTATCTGGTGTTTATCGCCAACCTGAAACTTACAACAAAGGGGAAGCTTGGTCTGTCCAAAGTTCAAAGCTGTGAAATCTCGGGTGGGTGGGTGTGTGTGTGTGTGTGCAATAGAGAGAAAAACACAAGCCTGGGCCAGAATATTGCACTCTACTGGGGGGGGGGAGGTGATTTCGACTAATCTGTCCTTAACTGTTGCGTTGTCACAGGGTGCAGAATAATTAGTGGAAAAGAACACACAGAGAACAAAGGCAGTTTTCCATGGCGTCACCTTTCTTTCCTTTGCTTGGTTTTCCACTGCTGAGCCCCTGGAAAGAACGGCTGCGGATCTTGACCCACGAAGGTGACAGGAGCCCTGTTGCCTCGAAAAGCAAGAGGCATCTATTCTGCGTTTGCTTGAGAAATGGAGACACCTGGACTTCAGAGCGGTAGGGAGAGCGAGACACTTCTCTCTGCACGCGCAGTCAGACCCTAAACACGTTTGCTTAGAAGGTGAATGCCTTGGAACGTCCTCCCCCATTGTGTGTGTAAAGATCTGTAGCCTGTTATCTCTCGCAGGACATAAACAAGGAAGATATTAATAAATTAATAAATAAATTAATAAATTGGTTATATTTCTAGTACGACCTTCATCACGAAGGATCCTGGGCAGTATACAAAGTAGGTTCCCCTCCCCCCCTTTAAACCAAGCATCAAGAATAAATTAAAATAGTTTGTACTATATACCACAATCCTAATCACAGACTTTTAGATGTAAGTCTCCTTGGGATCCTACTTTCAAGTAATGTCTAAAGTTACAACCCTGCGCATTCTTACTTGGAATAGTCCGCTGAATTCAGTGGGACTTACTTCTGAGTAAATGTATCAGGCTCTAAGATTAAGCTGCTACCCCAGGGATGGGGAAGCTGCACCCCTCAATACATTGGTGGACTACAAGTCCCATCATGCCGTAACCACTGGTCTTGCTGGCTGGAGCTGATGGACGTTGGAGTCCAACAATGCCTGGAGAGCCACAAGTCGTTCCCCACCATATACCTGAATGTGACAATGCGATCCTCTGTATGTCTACTCAAGAGTAACTCCCGCTAAAGGTCAGTGCACCCTACTCCCAGGTAAGTAGAGTGCCACCTTTCGAGTTCTGTGACCGAGACAGCTTTACGCTGGGCTTGAAAGTCAATTCATAAGCGTATTAGTATCAACTGGTGCTGGTTTTGGCACCAGGCTTTGTTTTCATTGCAAATATCCGTACAGATCCAATCAATGTAAAGGCAAGCCCACTCAGATTCAGAACGCGCTCAATAGAAGCACATGCAAATCCATTCAAATCAATGAGATGCTTCCCACTGACCTCAATAGGATGTGGATTGCATCCAATATAAATCAGCTTGAACAATCCATCCCAACGTGATGTTTGAGAACCGGTTGTGCTCCTTTGAAAGGACTGGGGGGGAGAGGATTTCCAGGCAACTGAGATTCATAAAAACAGATTCATAGCAACGGAACCTCTGGTTCAAAACCACTTACACACACACACACAGAGAGAGAGAGAGAGAGAGCGAGAGAGAGAGAGAGAGAGAGAGAGAGAGAGAGCGAGAGAGAGAGAGCGCTATGATATATAGATACACAAACACACACAGCTATGTCTTCTGCTTTTTTTCACGGCACCCGAGTCCTAAGCTCTTTTTAAATGCAGCCGATCTTGTTGATTCCCATTAAGCTTTCTTCCAAGTGGGTCACTTCTAGGATCGCCCCCTTAGAGCACTACCAGGATTCATTTAAATGAAACTGCAAGTTTCGTCTCAGCCACAAAACACCCGCCCCTTCAATATTTTCTGCAAAGTCTTCCTGAAAAATTTGACGTGGGAAAAGGAGGTCAAATGTCATGGGGGATGTTATCTGGAACAATTGCAAAATATCATTCCCTTTAAGGCCTTCATTCTATTTTGCGTGTTTTATTGAAGGCCACTGAAAGCTTCATTTAAAAAAAAAAAGGCAAAATGTTCACAAGCCATCAAAGCTTAATCCATCAGCAGGTCCACCTTACATTAATCAATAAAGTGAAGGTTTTGTAACTAAGGATGCCATGGTGCAAACAGAAATACTTGTATTATGATGGAGAAGCAATCACTTTCACCCCTGAGGAAGAAGAATATTTTCTTCTTGTTCTATTAATAAATAATTAATTAATAAATAATAATAATAATAATAATAATAACAGTAACAGTAACAACAACTGTAACTGGATTTCTTAAAAAACAACCCTCTGTGTTTCTGTAAATCTGCAAGCATGGCCCCGGAATAGATTCGGGGAGAGAAATAAACTGCAAAATATATACAGCAGTACCCGGTTCACATAATATTGTCCTGGGAATTTTGGTGTAATTAATGGGGGGGGCTTGTATTGCACCGCAAATGCCCCTATTCTGCCTCTATGGGGAATCTATCGCGGCCTCCCCTCCCCCAGCGACCTTCCCATCCCCCGCCTCCCCATATGGGTCTTTTACACTAGCCAAAATCCAGTTAGCTCTCTTAAAAGGCTTCAGTAATATGCTGAATTACTCCCTGCTTGAGTTTAATGGAGTTAAATGAGCCTGAATGATGGCAACAGTTTTAGCTGTCTAGCACGTGGCTTGTTAAAGGAAGGTAATTGCATTTGAAAAGGAAAGGCATTTCCTGCATCCACAGGAAGAAGGGAAGGAAGCCAGAGCGTTCCCCCCACCCCGCTTGACGCCGGAATCTACCTATGTCCTTGCTATCCTGCGGGACAGCGAAACAAGCGCGCAAGCATCCCCTGGGGAACAAATGGACCGCGGGGAGGAGGACTGAATTCGCTTGGGGGGTCGGGAGCAAACACCCCCTTCCCCATTGAGCGGATGGTGGAGCGAGACTTGCAGAGAATGCCGCTTTCCAGGACGCCTGTCTCTGCTTCTGGGGCAGAAGATCCCAGGCTAGGGATGTTAAAGATTAAAACCCACACATGCCCTCCCCCGAAACCAGAGATGGCGACAGCTGAGAGTCGGCCAGACAATAAACAGCTTTGCTTTTTCCTTCTGTTGCCTTGAAATTGACATCGAAACAAACGCAGAAGTGGCTGGAGTAGTGAAAGTATTTTTACAAGGCTGTTGTAATGAATGAACCCTTGCTCCTCCTAACCCGCCCCCCCCCCACACCATTCTCCCTCCCCACTACTATCCGGACCCAGCGCTTTCTCTCCGCCGTTACTGCCCCATATAATATTACTTAAAAGTTGCGAGCTGGACCCGGGGAGATCGATCCCCTGGAAGTCAATGGAGCTCATTATCAGGTATATGTGTGTCTGGAGAAGGGGGGGGGGCAGAGAGGAAAGTCCATAGCATTTCCAGAGACGCAACCTCGCTCTGGTGTTGCGGCGAAATGCCTTTGGGTAGAGGTTTCGATGTGACCACGTATTCTCTAGCCCCTTTGATTAAGAATAAAGGTCGTAGAGAGATGGGTTTTCCAGAAGTGCTATGCATTAACCAGCCCGGCAGAAGGACGCGCGTGCTTATTATTATGCCTCGCCAGACGGAGCAGGTGAATATCTTTTATTACACAGGCGCGGAGTGCATCTTCCAAGTCAATTACGCCGCGTGTTGCCTACAGCGGAGAAGGCTGAACCCCGATATCCATCTCTTATGATCGTTGCTTATTTTGTGGGGGAAGGAGGGGAAGACACACACACACACGCCTTGTGGAAAATAAGAGACGAAGGTCTCTTAGGGAACAGTTGCGATGGGCATAATAATCCAACCATCCTTGTGGACTGCAGATGGCCCGCTTCTTTCCTCGTGGGTCCCTTTGAAACTCGTCTCCTTGATAAATACTCTTGCTTCTGCACCTTTGCAGAAGAACCGAGCCTTAGCAAAAGCCCGAACATTGCTTTGAATCTCTAGAAATCTTCTAATCGAAACTCTGTATAGATTGACCATGCCTGGAGTAGTAGTAGGAATAATAATAATAATAATAATAATAATAATAATAATTATTATTATTATTATTATTATTATTATTATTATTATTATTATTTATATGCCGCCCATCTGACTGGGTTGCCCCAGCTTCTCTGGGCGGCTTCCAACAAATTAGAACATGACAAGACATCAAACATTAAGAACTTCCCTATACAGGGCTGCCTTCAGATGTCTTCTAAAAAAAGCAGGGAAATAGATTGTGGGGAAGGCACCCCGCTGCACCCCCTAATGTTTTGAAATGCAGATGAGGAGATGGGAAACAAGAGCGGAGGCGGGCTCCTTTTAACACGTCTGAACTAAACAAAAACACACGTCACCCATATGGAGATCTCAAACGCTGCGGCCTCTACTTTTAGCCGGACCCAAAATCCGTGAGACTGAATCCCGCTCGGGGCTGAATGTCCCGGGGCTTCGCTCACGCCTCAGCATTTGGACTTACTGGAGAATCCAGTCTAAGGGCGCCACCTTAAGCTGGTTTACTCGGAAGTAAGCCCCACCGAGGCTTACTGCCGGGTAAACGTGTGTAACCCTAGAGAAAGTGTTTAGGATTACAATCCAAGTGCCAAAGTGCTGGATGCAACAGCCGGATCCTATGGGTGTTTACTCACGAGGCAATTCATCCCGAGTTGTCTATCACTTCCAACTGCCCGCTCTCTCTCCACCCCCCCCAAACAGTTTACAAAAGCTTCGCAGGCTGTCCTGGTACGCATTTCCCCGAATAAGCCACGTCGATCCAAGTAAATATATGGGTCGCCCGATCCTCTTATAGTTTACTCGGAAGGCGGACCCAAGTAAGCGCCGCAAAAAGTAATGGGAGCCGTGTTGACCCAGAAGAAATCCAAAATCCACATTAGAGCGATACCTTTATTAACCCAACCTAAGTGAGGGATTGAGTTCGAATCAAGAGCATGGGAGCGTCAACTGATTTTCCTTCTCTCCCTGAGTGCCCCCAACCCCCCCCCCCCAATTCTTGTTTATTTGCCCTCTCTCTGCTGGAAGGTTTTGAGTTGTCGAGTCTTGATAGGCGAGAGTGAGCAGAACTAACCCCTCTGAAACGAAGTCCAGCTCCTAAATGCAGCGTTACTTGAGAATCCGTCTCACACAATTATATTTGCACCGGAGAGGAGAGTTTGACAGTCTCCTTTTATGCAACTGAATTCGGGAGAGGGGGACCCAATTGTGCGGATATTAAGATGGGAGATGCAGGCCTTTCCTCTGATGAGTATGTCTGGAATGGGCAGACGAAAAGGAACTGGGACCCAGGTTCACGCATACACACGACCCTCTTCCACGCGGTCCAAAATGATGTGCTGTTAAGGAGGGCGATGTTTTTTGGTGGGTCTTCTTGGTGCCGAGCCCAGGAAAGCTGGCACGGAAAAGAGGAGGGCCAGGAGTGGAGCAGCTGGTCACGGCCTCCTCCTCACTTGTGGCTAGCGGTCCTTGGCCCTAGACCTGGAAGCAAGAGCTGTTCTTTTCAGGGCCGACTAATGGACTGAATTAATACACAGAGTGTAAAGTGAAGCATTTGATGACCATGGAAGCCCCGCTCCCCGCGCTTTACGTGCTTATAAAACAAGGAATCCCCAAATGAGGCCAGCGAGGCTTCTGGATCCTAGTCGTTGTAAACATAAAAAGGAGTTGGGGGCTTCGGAAGCAAGCAGGTTTAAAATGGGAGATCCCACCGATTGGAGCCAGATGAGCGCGGTATAAATAAATCCGCATCCTCATCCTCACCGGGGACCCCCCCCCCCCTCTCTCAACGCGACAACAGAACAGAATAAGCAAACCTTGAAACTCAAGTGCGACGGTTTAAATTAAAAAGGGCAATACTTGTGATTTGGAACCGGCTTGTGTGTGAATTTAGATCTGCATAGAAGGAAATGGATCTCCGGCCCAGAAAAGCCTCTGCCTCTGCTTTAGGTTGAAACCCTTTGCACACACCTTGCCTAAGTAAGTACCCCTTGGGGGAACTATGGATAGGATTTCCAGCATTAAAACTACTACACCAGAGTCTAGGATTGCTACACTGATTCACTCTACCCCTGTAGCAGTAGCAACAATCTACCTACCAAGTTTGATCCTGGATCCTTGCCTCACTGGTTGCTATCATCCGGAATTCAGTGGGGATTCATACATAGGATTGGAATCAATCCGAGGAAACATGCATAGGATTGGACTCCAGCTGTATGTGTAGGTCCGTGTTTCCCCTACCTATGTATGTCCCTCTGAATTCAGTGGGATGCCTCCCAGCCCCAAGTGTGTCTAAGTTTGCAGCCATATAACCTGAAAGCATTTCAGATTCTTAGAAATAGAGACTTGGCCTCTTATACAGACATGCTGATGGAATAAAAATAAAAATAATACCAAAAGCCTTACTTAAAATGGTCTCATTCCAAAGGCTTCTATCAACAGCGAAATCTGAATATGAACAGCTACAATGGGAGTCCAATAATATACAGAGGACACACTCAAACACTAACTAGCAACTCGATACACAAACTTGTGTATTGGTAAACGTTTTGGGGAGGCAGGGAAAGATTTGATTTTAAAAAAAAATTGCAAGCAGTAACTTTAGCTAATTTAAAGGGAGGTGCGGACAGGACCAGCAAAGTGAGAGCAGCGCCGATTCTCTTGCTAACTTGGCGCTAAATTTCACTACAAAGTGAAGCGATCTTTTGCACCGTATGCTACTAGGCGTTCCTCGGCAAAGATTTAGGAAAAATAAAACGGAAACTGCACACTAGAATTCACCACCAAACTGCAAAGCCTCCTTCCAGTGAACAAGAAAGCGGAGGCAACAGAGCCAGCTTCAGCAACCGACACAGCTTATATTTTTAAAAACTCGCTAAGTGACCCATTTCTCACTAAAGCCCATGGCAACATCCCTGTTTTGGTTGCTGCAGGCATTTCGCACCCGTGTTCTTATGAAGGTCGATTAAAACTTGGGAGTCTTTTGTTAATGTAAAATAGAGGGGTGAGGGGGGCTTCATCACTCGATAATTCACATTACAATAGTAGAACCACAACCCTATCTCCCAAATTAAAAACAACATTTCTCTGCTGGGAGAAACAATAACAGTATCCCTTCAATGTAATCTAGGGCAGATCGGATGCTCTCTTTTTTCTTCCCATACGTAAGGAGAGAAAAGGTTTAAGTTTGTGATAGACTCCCCTCGCCCTGTAGGAATGTGCTGCTTGTTAAATATTCAGAACATTAAAAAAATATTTAATGTGCGTCTACTAAGAATGGGCTGTGGGCATCCCTATTCTGCATCAAAGAAGCCCCTGTGAGCTCCTAATTTATCAACTCGGAAAGGGGGTGGGGGAAACCAACATCTTTTGTTTACCCCCTCCATCTCTTTTTCTATTCCAGACCATTTAATTACTATAGACATAGCCATCCTACCCAATAATGGAACAAAATAAAATAACCCAAAAAATTCTCTCGTTGATAATATTCGATTTATTTAAAGTCCTTAACTGCAAATGGTCTCGAGAGAGAGAGAGAAAGGGGGTGCAAAAAAACCCAAAAACATACGTCGCTGCTTATATTGTCATTTTTTTCCTTTAAAAAAATCAAAACATTTTTTTCAATTACAATCACATTTATTATAAAATTAAGATTTTTTTTTAAATTTTCTTTAAAATGGTGTGTGTCATTTTTTAAAACCGTCATTTAAAAGCACTTTCAAGCTGTAAAGAAAGAAATAAAACCGTGCAAATAAATTAAGGACGTCGTGAAAGCGGACAGGGAGGGGAAGTGGGTGGGGGGGGGAGGAAGGGAAGCAACCCGTCTGGCTAGGCTAAAACATCGTGTAAAAAAAAACGGTGGAAAGTGCATTAACACTGGATGAACGTGCTAACAACGGCGATAATTAAGCGGCCACAAGAAATTCGAGAGGGGCAGAATCATGACTGGTCATAGACTGATCTGATGAAGAGGAGAGGGAGGGAGAGAATCCCTTCTATCTTAAAATATTCGGGGGAGGGAGAGGAGAATGACAATAATTATTGTTGTTACGGATAAATATAGTTCTAGAACGACCCCAGGGAAGGGGTCCTGGGATTAAATAACCGGCCGTCCACGTGACCAGGGCGCTTCCCGGTGAAGGAGACGCTTTAGTAACAGCTTGGAGGGAGGGGGGAAATTAAACGACTGCGACCCGTGCGACTTTGCATCCATATCCAGCCGCGACCCCTGTCACTTTGCAGAGTCAGGGCAGGGCGGGGTGGGGGGTGGGGGTTCAGGATCAGGCCCTATGGTCTATGTGCGTGTGACCTATCTCTCCCAAGGGAGCCATTCCGAACCGGTCAGATCAACTCTGGATTGGTTAGGAGATTTATTTTCCCCAAGTCTCTGGTGGGACCTGGGGCTGTTCTGTTCAAGGACTCTCTTGGCTTTTTTAATATATGGTGTGTGTGTGTGTGTGCATTTATATATTCAGCACTGTATCGCCTGTCCCTGGAGGACTTCCTAATTTAAATTTAACATAAACCTCTCCATTTGGGACTTTATCTGGAGAGGCCTGTGCCCGCAGAGAAGGCCCCCCGTTCCACCTCATTCTGCCTTTTATTTATTTATTTATCTGGATTGGGGGGGGGGGGGGAGAGACTTGGAACAGCTCAGTCTTGAGACCTTGCAGGAACAAGCTAGCCGGAGGTCTGACTCACTAGAATAAGGCATCTTCGTAGGTCTGCTTTTATTAGTTAAGGTACTAAATCTGGTGAGATTACACTGAAGAAGGTTAAAGTGGGGGAGGGGGAGGGGAGAGAGGAATCCACCAATAATAATAATAATAATAATAATAATAATAATTTACAGGTTGGAGATCAATCTTTCTTTCGTGGTCATGGCGAGGGAAGGTGGGCGGTATATACAGTGTCTGTTTTGCGGAGTTGGGTGCGATTTGCTGGACTTTCCAGGCCAAAATAGAATAAACACGATGCATTGGGGGGGATACAATAATAATAACAATAACAATAATAATAATAAAGTAACAGTCCTTTCTTCTGCTCTCTCCCCCTTCTCCTTTTGCTTCCCCCGCCTCGCAGGGATGGTGTTGGGGGAAACGCACTGTCAGTTTCGGCTGAGAGATCTAGGAGAAGGGGGAGGATGGGAGAGGCAAAACCAACCAGCCCTGCTGGGGAGGAAGATTTCTGCTCGGTGCGCCCTCGAGTCCCTGCCAGCTAAGACGTATTTAGGACGGGTCTGGAATACACACCTTGGTAGTAGGACGGCTCCAGGGCCGAGGGCTCAATGCCTCCCCGGCCGCCCATGGACGCGCTGCCCAGAGGCAGCCCTCCCGGCAGCCCAGCCCCGTAGGAGGAATATTGCAGCGCTTGCTCGTAAGCCTTGAAGTCCAGCTTGTGCTGCTGTTCCGAGGAGGACATGAGGTTGTTGATGGAGAACGGGTGGTTGAAGGAATAGTGCGGGTCGCCCTTGAGGTGCAGCTGAGACTCGTGGTGACTCAGAGAGTGGCCCGGGTGACCCAGCGAGGCCAAGCTCGGCCCGGGGGGCACGGAGGCCGCTGCCACCGCTGCCGCGGCTGCAGCCGCCGCCGCAGCAGCAGCAGCCGCGGCGGAGGAGGCCACCGACGGCTTCAGCTCCGCTCCGCTCCCACTGTGGTCCAGGCCTTGCGGGCTGCCCGAGCCGGGATTCGAAGGGGCGGACTCTAGCTGGCCTCCTTTGGCGCCTCGGTGCAAAGGCGAACCTCCTCCTCCTCCTCCGGGGTCTTTCCTGCCTTCGCTGCCGTTGCCGCCACCACCACCACCTCCTCCCCCGACGGCACCTTGTCCCGCTTTGCCGCCTCCGGGCTGCTTGTCGCACTTGAAGCGCTTCTGCCGGCGCAGGTAGCAGCCGTTCTCGAACATGTTGCCCGAGTCCGGGTGCAGCGTCCAGTAGGAGCCCTTGCCGGGCTTGTCGGGCGAGCGCGCCACCTTGACGAAGCAGTCGTTGAAGGAGAGCGAGTGGCGGATGGAGTTCTGCCAGCGTTGCTGGTTCTGGCGGTAGTAGGGGAACAGGTCCATGATCCACTGGTAGATCTCGCTCAGCGTGAGCATCTTGCTGGGCGCCTGCTGGATAGCCATGGTAATGAGCGAGATGTACGAGTAGGGTGGCTTGGCGTGCGGGTAGCTGCGCTTGAAGCTCTTGGCGTCGCGCCCGCCGCGGCTCAGCGATGGCGCGGCGTACCCCATGGGGCTCATGCACGGAGGGCCCATGGTCCCGTAGGCGCCCAGCCCGTTCAGAGAGGCCTGCGGGCTGCCCATCGCGTTCATGCCGCCGGGGCTGAGCGCCGAGCCCATGGCCGACATGCTGTTCATGGCGCCCCCCGACGCCCCAGGGCTCAGGCCCGCGCCCAGGCTGGGGTTGGCGTAGGACACGTTGAAGGAGCCCGACGTCATGTTGCCGCTGGTGGTCATGGCGTTCATGCTCATGTAGGTGTTCATGGAGTTCATGGAGCCCAGGCCAGAGTTCATGTTGCCCACGGGCACCGTCGAGTAGGCCTGCGGAGGGAGACACTGGTTAGACGTGGGGAAACTGGCTGGATCTTAATTTAGACGGCCGAAAGGAGGCGAGAAGCCGGAGCGCACCTGCCTGCCTTCCTAACCTCCCTTTCCTCCGTGGCCCCAGTGGCTGCCACAGTCCCTTCCCACCTTTGCCTTTATTGGCCACCTCGGTGAATTCCCAGCTGCTCTCGCAAGATTCCTTTCTCACGCAACCAGCCGGCGAGGATTAGGATCTCGACTATCGCTCACAAACTACACTCTAAGCGGCGCCTTCTTAACCGTATCCTAGTCTCTAGTCTACGATTTATCACAGGGTTCGCTAAAGGGGAGGTGAGTGTGCCCAGATTGATCCTCCAAACTCTAGAAATATATTGGCCCTGGATGGATCAGGGGTTTTTGCGGGGGAGGTGGGGGGCTGTGTGAAAAGTAAAGGGGGGAGAGGTTTCACACACACACACACACACACACACACACACACACACACGGTTTGCATTTGAAGGACAGCAACACTGAATCTAGTCGATCTAACTTTATAGGAGAACTAAGGCGTATCCGTAAAAAGTCCCAATATACACCGTCGTGGCGCGCATCCTGTTACAAACGTTTTTCTTCCTTCAAAGTAAAGAGTGCGGAGGGTCAACCACAAACCGCTATAGCCCCCCTCCCCTATCTCCACAGAAAGTAAAAACAAGAGTTGTGGAGATGTTTGGCTGCGGCCTGCGTCGTTAAGACGAGGCCCTGTTCTTAGGAAGGAAAGATCCTGGCCGCGCGAGTGGGTGGCTGCGGGTGCCAAATTATGCCCAACAAACCAGAGCTCGGGGACACGCGGGGGAAGAACCAGTCGGCCCAAAGAATCAGACACCCACAGGCCACTCCACATCCTTGCGGCGGGCGTCTAAAGCCCGGCGCTTCCTTCAGAGATTCCCCCTTTCCAAGGCCAAGTCGTGTACTATTTCATTTTTTTTTTAAATCGAGGGAAACACCAGTGAGAATTAAATACAGTTAAGAATTACAGCGGGGGAAGAGAAAGGTCGGTGAGAGAGAAGCCGCCACCCCCCAAGATCGCCAGCCTCGCCGCCACAAGAAAGCGCATCCCTAGGAAGGGAGGGAAACCCATCGGGTGACGGATATGCCACTGGGCTAGGCCGCCGAGGCAGGTGCCTTCCCCGAAGGAGGCCCCGCCGAAATCCGAAATGGAGCTCTCGGAGGTCGTGGCTCCTCCTCAGCCTCCTTCCCCAAAGCTTCCCAAAGTCTCAGAGAGAGGCTGGTGGGAAAAACAAACTTTGCGGCCTCTTTGACACAAACCCCGTGTCCCTCTTCTCTCTCTCTGCTGTTCAGTGCTGGCTGCCCCCACATTCCCGGCGCGCCAGGAAGTTTTCTTCAAAATGAACAACTGCACCTTTTGGGCCCATAACAACACAGCCTTTTCTTGCAGGTGGGGGCGGGGGGGGGAGAGAAAGGTGGCTTCCCTCCGCCCATCTATTTATTTTCCCGAAGCTTCATTAAACCTTTCAACCTTCTAAATTAAGATTCAGCCACTTTCCCCACGTTGAGTCCCAAATAACAGAAGGGTCTGGAATAAAAGAACAGACCAAAGAAGTCCAACTCTAGCTTTAAAAAAAATCAGTCTGGGGGGGAAATAGACCGAGAAAGCGAACCCCCGCTTAATTTAAAAAATATATATAATTACTAAAACGACTGCAGCTAATGCATGCTATTAGGTGGGCTTGAATCCGGAAAAGTGTGTCCCATAGGTTCGCTTCCTAGTTTGCTTGTGTTTTAAACGTTCAAGTAGGTATAGTCCGGGTTTTCTGGTATAATTAGAATCCCAAATTCCTAAAAGCTAAGAGATTTATAATATGTCTGAGATTTCTTGCAGAATATCTCTCCGGCAGCGTTTGCATATCGTAGAGGTGGTTGTGATATTGTGGGTGATACACAGACGGTTCCCCTACTTGTGACTTTTTTTCTTTTTTAGTAAACAATCCTAAGATTATTCAGTCTGTCTAAACATAACTGATGGAGAATATAATTTCTATATAAGCATTATATTTCTATATAAAACCGTTTCTCCATAAATGAATCATTCCCCCACCTTGCCTGGCGTGCTATGATTTATAAAACAAATACGGTATGTTTTTTAAAAACAAAAAAAAATCAAGTATCCTTCACAGAGCAAGACTGGATGGGGAAATAATGTGTGCGGGCGGGTGAGCGATAAATAAAACTGGATGTAAAATTGTCAATAGAACACTGAAAAATCAAATTAAGAGAGAGGGGAAAACCTGGCGCGGAGAAGGATGAATTATGCTTACCAATGAAGGGCCCCACATTAGCATACTAGCGGCATTTTAGGGTTTCCCCCCACCCTCCGGAGTGCCTATGGCGCTGGGAAGAGGCATACATTTAATCTAAACCCCTTCCTTGGCCCCTGTTGACCCTTCAGTATTAAATAAGAATCCGGAATAGGACAGCCTACACAAACACATATGTTTAGCCGGAGTCTACAGCCTGCGCTGGCAGCGCATATGAACCCGGGACATTAACTCTGGGGAGGAAAGCACTGTTGAGCAATATCTGCTTTTTTGCACACACGCCGTCAGGTCTGCTTGATCTCCCTCCCCGACCCCACTTTTATTTTTGTTCGTATCATCTTGTCACTTTCCCTTTCACGTTCTGTAAGGCTCGGTTCCCAGTTGAAGCCATTTTTGGGGGGTATTTTTCCGCCTCTCACTCCCTATTCAGTTAAGAGGGCCCCATTCATCTCTCTCCCCCCCCTCCGCCCCATCGGGGTTTTACATGCTCCTCCACCCATTATTGTTCGTTTGCTCGTCTTTGATCTTTTCTTGGAAGTTCTTTGGAGCATATTGTTAAATCAGGAACGTGGATATGAATGGACAATGCAAAAAAAAGAGCCCGGTTCCTGGTCGCAGGCTCCAGAGATCCTATTCTCCGCAGCGCCACCCGCTGGTCGCGGGGAGAATTGCTCCCGTTTCAGTTTTTATTCCGCCGCCGCCTTGAAAGAAGCGTGTTGCAAAGTACACACGAACGATTGTTATGCTCAGCAGAGTGCAATAGCAGCCCAGGTGAGGGGTGGGAGGAAGAGAGGAGGCGGCCGACGAGGCAGAAAGCTTTCCCCGACAGGAGGGTCAGAAGTGGTCTTTGCCTCAAACAACCCCACCCCCTGCCCCACACATCAAGGCCCTAACACAGAATCAAGAGGCGTTGGAGGGGCGCCCGTGGGTCTCCAAGTCGAGACCCTAGAAAGAAACCAAGGACTCCCGTCTTCCGTCCACTCGACGGCCAGGAGGATCTCCCCGCTGCCCTCTATAGTTTCTCTTTGGCGCCTTCCTTCCCGGGTTCCCGGGCAGCTGGAAGGTCGAGGGAGGCAGACCTGGGCTTCGTCGGGCTCTGGGAGCGGACCCTGGCTCCCCCCTCTCTCTCTCTCACACACACCCGTCACACCTCGAGGGGACGGACGGAGCCCCTTTCCCAAGCCCTCCCCGCACCCCGCTCGGCTCACCTCCTGCGTGTCGGCGTAGTAGCTGTTCCAATCGCTCGTCTCGTGCCCTTCCATTTTCACGGTCCCTAACATCCTGGAACCAGCCTGCCCGGGGTAACCATCCAGCCCCTCCCGGCGAGTGGCGGGTCCGGGGAGCCCCCCCGCCCGCAGTCCAGGAGCGGGGGAAGCCGAGCTGCGGCTCGATCAAGCCCCCCGGCGGAGGAGGAGGCGGCGGCGGCAGCAGCAGCAGCAAGCGGTGTGCGGCGGGCAGCCACTCGAGGAAGTGAGGAAGTGCTGGCTGGGATGCGAGGGGAGTTGAGCTGAGGTGGATCTTACGTCGTCGCACCAGTGGCGGCGGCGGCAGGAGCAGCAGCAGCAGCAGCGCCCACCTCCTCCTCCTCCTCCTCCTTCTCCACCTCCTTCCCCTCCTCCTCCTCTCCTCCCCATTTGTCTCCTCTCCCGCACAAAGACGTTCGCACCTACAAAGCCGGAGATGCACCTGCAAACAAGGCAGCGCGCAATTCCCCCGGGGCGGCACTTTAGGCGCAAAGCGGTGTAATTGGCTTAAGCGCACCGACGTGCTGTTGGGGGGGGGGAGAGAAAAAAAAGACAGAAGTGGGGACCTGTAAAGGGAGGAGGGAAACGGGAAACTACTGCCCCCCTCCTTTCCTCCAACCCCTTCCCTCCCCCAGTGGGGAAGGGGAGGGGCGAGGGGGAATGCCAAGAGAGAGGTGAACGCAGCCCCTTCTCTGCTTGGATTGGGAAGAGCAGTCTGCGCCTAGGGCTGGCTGGCTGGCTTTACTCGAGGGGGTGGGTAGCAGAGGCGACCCCTTTCACTTGGTGGTCGCTTCTGGGGTTGGGGGGGCAATAGGATGGACCCCAAGTGTGCCTCTCTGCCCCCCCAACACACACACAGATCCCCGTTTGCCTGACCATCTCCCCTGGGGCAGTTTCGCCTTCTTTGCGCGCACGGGCTTTCCCCGCTCCTTTTTGGCCCCGTCCCCGCGCCGTCCAGCAGCCCCGAGCCTCCGTGTGAATGAGTCACTCCGCGTGACGCGCGCGGCCCCAATGAATAGCGAGGTCGGCCAGGCGGCTCGGCTTGGCAAGCGGCCCAGGTGAGTCACGCCGAGCAGCTTCGCGGCCAGCCAGCCTGCGCGCCCGCCATCCCTCCCTCGCTCGGGACCCGCGCGCCTGGCCTGGCTAGGTGGCTGGCTGGCCAGCGGCCCCGCAGAAGCGTCCCCTGCGGAAAAAAGAGCAGGGGCAGCCCGGGGAAGTGGGCAGCCCGGCCTGGTCCTCCCCCTTCCCTGGACGGAGGCCCCGATCCACGCCCCTAGGGCTGCGTGGGACCAAGACAGAGGGGTCTTGCTTCGCAGTAAATCTGCCGGTATCCCCTGCTTTTGTGTTAGGCGATCCTCTGCAGATCCCACTTGGCCATTAACTCGAATAGGGCTGCTTCCGAGTAAATGGGCTGAGGGGTCCATTTACACTTACAGGGTGCTGTCTTCATTGCTCCCAAACGTTGGTGGCCGGCCCCGGAGGATGGGGAACCACGTGGAAACAAGCAAATCGGTCCAGAAATTTGTTTCAGGGGCTCTGGACAAGGAGGGGGGCGCGGTGGGAGAGATTTTCCATGGGTTGGATCTAGACTTTGTTAATTGAACTTGGTTCCCGTTGAAGTCAGTGGGGCGTGGGTCCAGTTGTGGACTACTTTGCCCATCGGTAGCAGTGGGACACCGGTCGAACGCCCGTCGTCTAGGTTCACCCTCCTTTCTATTTATAGAGCGATCCTAGACATAAGTTCCGCTATGTTCTGTGGGGTTTGTTGCCGGTTTAGTGCACGGGATCGCTGCTTAAACCGAGACCGAGGCTTCTCAGCCTGTCCTCTGTTCCAAATAATGTTAAATATTAAGGCCAGTCCCTGCAATCCTACGGGGCGCAAGCCTCTCTATGAGAACATGGTAAGTGTCCCTTCCGAGTAACGTTACATAGCACCGGACTGCGTGCATACTTCCTCGAGAGCAGATCCCAGTAAAGTCAATTGGCCTTACTGAGTAGGATGAGGCTGAAAAGGCGATTTAGTTCCAATGCAACCGATGGAATAAAACATGCTTTCAAATTCTAGCATTTTGCTGACTCAATGTGGCTCATTTTCCTTTTTTGGGTTGGGAAAACATGATCGCATCGGTGTGTGTGTGTGCTTGCTTGCTTGCTTGCTTTTAAATGGTGGCGGTGCCGATATGGGGTTCCTAAGAGTTTAAACATCAATGGCAAGGAAGCAATCTCAACTGCTATAAATGATGGCGCAGCCTTGCGCTGAATGAATGTATGGACCACAGTTCCCACACGCGCGTAAGGAGGAATTCAAGTTCCTATTGACTACGCCAGGGTTGGTTACGCCATAACTTTCTTCCTTTACAAAATCGCAGCCGCCTCGACTGAATTTCAGATCTTTTATTTCTACTGATTTCGCTGGAGGAATCTTAGATCCGGAACAAGCGTTTCGGTTTACACGGGTTGTGCATCCAGTTTTTCGTTTTTACGTCGTTCTTGGGACACAGCAAGGCGATACACAGATAATAGTTTTCAATCACATCTATTTGTTGTTCCATTTACGTTGAACCATTTAAAGTAAGCAAATAACGCGATTTTGTTAAAAAAAATTTTTAGGTAACATCCTTGGTGTAATACATATGGTTTAACCTGTCGACAAAAGGCGGCCTCTCTCATCCCCCCCCCTCTCTTTGTCCCTTTTCTGGCCGCAGCCGCCTGAAATCTGGCAACAGAATTAAGTTAAATCCTTGAAACAAACAAATGTCTCAAATCAGCAGGAGAGAACAAGGGATGAAAATGTGCCATTAAGGAAATAAAAGATAAAAGCACGAAAGGACAAACTGCTATGATCACACTGTAAATTAAAGACGCGTTGAAATACAATACGTAGGGGATGAATTGCCACAGAAGACATAACCTTTACTTGGGACTTGGAGAAAAAGAGGGCCAGGGGTGTGGGAAGAGATGCTCCTGTCTGCCAGGCTGATGATGGACCTCTCCGATCCTAAGTATCTCCCATTGCGATGAATGGGTATCATGATGCAGTTGCTTAAAGCCCCATTCATTTCAGTGAAGCATTTATGAGTCTCGCTCATTTATGCGGACCGGGGTTGATTTTGGCAGGGTGGAGCCAACTCCATTTAGGATCAAAGTGCCGCTACACAGCTGAAACTCTGGACACCTTTTCAGTCTCAACATCGGTAAAAAGTCTCACATATTTCAATGAGTGTGACTTCCAGTCTTTAGGATTGCAGCATTGCTTGCTTCCACGCTCCCGCCCTTAAAAAACAACCACCACCCTCAGGTGGGTATAGGATAAGGTAGGTGGCAGCTCACTTTGAACCTCCTACTAGCAACCGGATCCTGAAACACGCATATGTGGAAGTAAACGCCATTGATTTCAAGGTAGAGCTTAACTGAAAGCAAAATAAATAAATCATTAAATAAATGCCGTGTGTGTGGGCGTGCGTGTTTGCATAGCTTAAATGACCAGAGAAACCCCCTTTCCATTAATTGACCAAAAGTGCGTAGTTCCTCATCCCTTTAAAGCTCCAGAAATATATTACACCAGAACAAGAGATAGGGGAATAAAATAGCTGTTGTTTTGTTACTACTACTATTAATACGAATTTTTATTATTTATTCTTATTTTGATTGGAACACTTTCGTACAAAAAGTTCCCACCTCAAATCTGATTTCAAAGCTTGGTTTTGTGCAATAAAGTTTAAATATATATTTTTTTAAAATTGTCCGCTTGCAAACCTTAAGCAAAAAGCACCAGCAAAGGAAGGACGCCCGGACCCCACTTTGTGGTTGTTGTGAATTCTCTGCTCAGAGGTTGATGAGAGATTTGTGTGTGACTGTGAGACCGAAGGTACAACTCTGGGCGAAGCTGCTCCGCTTGTATAAAGTCACAGCGCCTCCTGTTGACCGGCCACAACCTCAAGAGCGCACACCTGTTTTTGAGACGCAGCTGCTGGACGGAAAGAAGACCCGATGCCCGGCCACCCCAAGTGATCGGCAGGTTTGCTGCTCAGGCTTCTAGGGGACGCGAGTTCAGCATGGCTCCCGGATGCGAGCAAAACTTGCCTAAGCGCATCGCCCACTGCGGGAACATCCCTCTCCCGGCTGCATACCAGACGGCACTTGAGCCAAGAGGTGGGGGGGAACGCAGGTGTGTTGGACTGAAAATCCGTCAATGTTTCTAGGAGGTGTTTTTTTAAAAAAGAAAACCCACCAAGAACCGACCTCTGCTGAGCTTAAGCACCTCGGAGGAAAAAACAGATTAGTGGGGCTCATTCGCACATCCCCTCCTGGCGCGCACTCTCAAAGGAATGCGCGCAGGAAGGAGAGGTGTCCGATGGCACCCTCGCTAAGCGCTTTCGCTCGCCTCTAGCGGCTTATTGGGGGTGTAGGGAGGTGGTGATGGGGCGCGAGACAGCCGAGACACCCCCGAGCTTTAACTCCCCGGGGGAGAGACTGCTTGGAAAGCAACTGATGAACTCATTCATCAGCACGGCGTTTCTGCTGTCTGGAGGATCCCTAGCAAGCGGCGTGTGGACAAGCGTTTCAGCGCTGCTGAATTTCTCCGTCCTGCTCTAGGAGAAAGCGAGGAAATGGATAATCCCGAGGGAGAGAATCCATGCGGGGCGTGCGGGTGGGGAATATCTGTCAGCCCATTGCAGCAAAAGGAACATACTGTAATAAAAAATAGGCACAAGATGAACGGATTTTTAATTTTATTTTTAGGGGTGGCAGATAGACACCTTCGTGGAATAGGGAGCACGCCCTCATGAGATGCACTGGACTCCAGATCAGGGTAGCTCGCCCCACCATAAACCTGTTCATCTTTAAAATGCCGCGAGACTCCTTTTTTATGTTAAGAAACAGAACAATGATACGCGCATCATATTTAGGAGAGACTCGACCAGGGCAATTCTTTGTCTACGTCTGTGTTTTACAGAGTCTGTCTCTCTTCGTTCACACACATTTACCAAGGGGCTCTCCATTTTTTCCCAAGGGAAATGCAACCGTGGCAGGGCCTCTGCTATAAAAGCGATGCGCCAACAGGGTTTCTTATCTCCCCCTAAGGCTGCAAACCTAACCCCACTTACCTAGGAATGAGCCCCATCGAACTCGATATTTATGAGCGGACGTGGTTAGGACTTTGCTGTAAATATTGCACAAAATCCAGACTCTTCCTCGCAAGTAATGGGAAAGAATGGCTGTTTGTCTCTCCGGGAACAATAGACTCTTAACCGGATGCACAAGACATTTATTTGCAGCACTGTAAACAAATTAAACCCTGGAACCCAAATTGGCTCCAGTCCTAATCATTAGGAAGAAACCGCTTTAAACGCCTGGTACTTTCTTCCAAGTGAACGTGCTTTGCAATGAGCTGTTCCACTAGCAAATCCAGCAAAGAGTGCTGTTTCATATTAAAAGACCAACATATTTATTACGACCACAGTCATATGATGACCACAGCCCTCTTCACCAGATGCACAACTACCCTGAAAATGGAAAACAATTGATTGCAAGTTCAGATTTTCACGTTACGCTTCTGATGATGTGGAGTGCTGTTCACGGAAACTAATGCTACAATAAATCAGTTGGCCTTTAAGGTGACACGACAACCCCCCCCCTTTTTTTTTTTGGCTGCAGCAGATTAACTTGGCAACCGATCCTTAGACAGTATTTACCACTGATTTCAGTGGCGCACTTTCCCATTAGTTATTTTAGCACCGGGCGTGCAGTTCTCATCATTGATACACTCCCCACCCCCCTTTCCCTTGCGTGCAGGTCGGCAGAAAGCTCGCTAGCTTGGAAGTTGCCTTCCCCTTCCCCTTGATACCCAGGTGTGTTCTCATTGACATTTGTCAGGTAATGCAGCCCCAGATCCGACTGCTAACCTGGACGAGGAAGACTCTAACCGCTTTTCCTCTCCTGGAGGCGGGTGGCCTCACCTTCCCCTTCTATCTTAAGGGGGAAACTGAGGCTTCTCGCTTTCTTCAGTGTTTAGATTTCTCCATTAAGATAGCCAAAATCGTAAGATCAGTGTAAAAAAGGGATCTCCTTGCAAAAAGGGATGAGCAGAGGTTGTTGTTTTTTTTTTTTAAATGTTGTTTGTTTTAAACCTGATAATGGAGTTGCGGATGACCGGAATTTCGCATCTAATCCTTCTGAAGCAAAAGGATGAGCTTGCTGGGTAACAACAATGGTCTATTTAGCTCACTGTTGTCGCTCGCGACGGTGGCCAGCCAGATGTCACAGCTAGTTTCGGAGCAGGGCAGCTTTCTAGCTACAGATCCTAAAATTTTCCCTCGCTGGCTTTGTGTTTAGTGCAAAACTATCCACGATAATAATAATAATAATAATAATAATAATAATAATAATAATAATAATAATAATAATAGATGTTGGTCGTTTCCTTCGCCATCCTTCCAAAATTAAACGCCTTCTCTCCGGCTTGGACAAAAGAAAGATGAAACGCTGCCTTGGCTTTTTGTTAAGCCAATGAATACAGCAAACATTATGCTCTTAACAATTGGAGGGGAGTGGCGCATTCAGCTCGGGGAAGTGAAGACCTGCCCCGCCTCTGCTCTCGGCTGCCCGCAGGATCCCTGTCAAAGCGGAGATGAAATCCAATTTTTATGTCAGGATCGGTCTTGTGGGCAAAATTGTTAACAGCGTCTTTACTCGGCTACGAGGAGGAGGGAGACACAACTTGTTTTTGGGGGGTGGCATTGTGGATTTAAACAGATTCTGCGCGCCTTAACCAAGTGGTTACTGTACAGAGGGCGCGGGATCTTCCGTTTCCCCGGCTATTCCTAAACCCCGTAGCTCAAAACACACATACACGTGCAAGTACAAGCGCCAATTCAAGGAAATAGGATGGTGGAAGCTCCAGAACGCCTGGCTTCAATTCAATATGTACATTTTCAGAGCTCCTTCCCCTTGCCCTCTTCGACTCGCCCCTTCAAGCCGCCACCTTATTTATCAGTTTCTTACAATGCAATCCTCTGCATGCTCACTTGGAAATAAGTCCCCCTGTGTGCAATTGGGCTGACTCGAGAGTAATTGTGGTTAGGACTGCAGCCTGACTGCCTGGTATGACCTGCTCCTTCAGCTCCTGCGCTCCCTGTCTTTAGTTTCCTTACCTCCTGAGATCTCTTGCCAGTCTCTAGCCTGTCCCACAAAAATCCTGTCCTGTGGCATTTCAGATCCAGCTATAAGCCGAGAATTTCCCCTCCATTCATAGTTTTTGGTTTGTCTTTAGATTTGTTCCCCGCACTTGGAATGTTGGTGAACATTCCGAGCCATCTCAGCTGCTCAGCCAGTGGGAAGCTTCATAGGCTCAATTCCAAATATAGGAAGGACTGATCTTCCCAGTATGTATATGAAGAATTAAGATCTAGAAGGGCTGGAGGCTAGAAGGTTCTGGTCTGGGTCAGAGTAGCCAGAAGCTTGCCTTTACTTTGCCTCTCGCTCTCCATACTTATGTCTAGAGTGACGCGTGAAGTGGCTTGCTTTTCTCCAAGCTTGTTTTCTGTGTGAAATCTTCATGCCTTTTCAGATTTTGGAACCCATTCAAATCAATTTAAATTAATCACGGCGAGCCTTCCTAATTTGGAGCGCCGTCCTTTTAGCGCCTTTTACGCAAGAAACAATCCCCTCTGAGTTCCCAACCGGATGTTATGGGCATAAAGGGGTGAGACCCTGTAAATCAGGAGTGGCTGATTCTCGGAGTCTGGAGCTTGATGTGCCCTCCCCCATGACATTTTCTGTTTCTCTCCAAGACCCTACCGATTTTGGAAGCTACAGAAAACATTAAGGTAGGTACACATCTAGGGGTTTAAAATCTCTCCGCCTAGCTCAACCCTGGGATCTGGGTGCAAAGAATTAGATGGGTCATTTTGTGAGACGGGAAGGGAGCGATCACTTCTGCCTCACCTGAGCTGAGCAGCGTAGCGGAGGAGGTGGGCTGTGCACGCGCAGGTGAGAGTGTTCCTGCCTCCAACCCCAGGATTGGCCACGGGCGAGCTAATGAAAGTTTAGCCCCACCAAAAAAAATGCGGCATATGAATTAGCAATAATTAAAATAAAGCAATCTAGCTAGGGAAAAGGCGGAGTCGAAAGAAAATTAATTTTATTTTATTTGTATTTATTAAATTTGTATAGCTTCATCCGAAGATCACAGGGCGGTTCACAACATAAAAATAAAAAATGAGAACACAAAATACATAATAAAAACAAGAACAAACCAATAACCCCACTTATAATGGAAGTTTGTTTACAAGACTTCCTTCACTTTTGTGTTTTCAGAGCGGTTCGCAGAGAGATTATCTTATGTCCTAGAGACTGCAGAAAACTATACTAAAAAGTGTGCACATAACTAAATAAACCCGTAGGTTAAATGGTGTCTCTGGACTTCAATTTATTCACAGAAATTCTCAGCTAGCCCGATGCAGCCTAAAATATTCCAATGAATTTAGTGGGATGTTCCCAAATGCGTACAATACTTAGAATATCATCACCCATCTACCTGATTTTTCTTCTACTCCACTTCCTCCAAAGAGTTCAGGGTGGTATATATGCCCCCTTTTAGTTCTACTCCTATACCCACTTTCCTTGGAGTAAGCTCCGTCGACTTCACTGACTGGGACTCAGATTAGACAGGCGTGGGATCGTGCTGTTATAATCATATAAACGTTTCAAAGTAGGTACGGCGGAGATGCAGCAACTGGGCTGGCCCAAGGTCAGCCAGGAAGATGGCGGGGATGTGAACCTCGGTCTCCCAACCTAAGATCAACACTGGATTAACCTCTACCGCACCCGTGGCTCTTCCTGTAAAGCCCCTGTGGCGCGCAAAGTCCATACAGGCAGACATTTGATCCATATAAGTTAGACCACTGTTTATTATGCCCATTTCGCAGATGGAGCGGCTTGCCTAAGGAAGCCGTCGTGGCTGAAATGTGGCCTGTGAATCTAGGAACATCACATAGCTAGGCCATCTGATGACGACATCGGGGCAGAAGTGAGATTTGAACCCAGGTCTTCGGGATACTGTTTAAGCAACCAGCTCCCCAACGAGAGTCTGGACGCGGATCGGAGGCGAGAGGCAGTCGTGGCAGAGGCAGAACCTCCTGAACCCACATGCGAGCCCAACTCTTTCTCTTGAACCCAACCCCATCGCATCACCAGCGCCGAACACCTCCGCTTTTTCTCTCCAGATTTGTTGATCCTGCTTATCTTGACTTTCCAGGGCGCGCCTTTCCCATTAAGCAGCGTGCAAGCAACCCGATTATCATTTATTTACCAACCGGTTGGAAACAAAGCACTCGCGCAGATACTCTCTCCTCACCCCCCCCCCCATGCACGAAATTGTCTCGGTCCTCTTGCTTCTGGGGGATAACAGGTTGCGCTCTCAACCAGGGCCTGAAGCCTCTCTGGTTTCCTTGCAAACAACGGAGCAGCATCTCGGACGCATTTCCCTACCGATAACTGTGTTTGGACATATTCAAAGGAACCCGTGTGCCGTATCCCGCTCCTGGCCAGCCTCGTGCAAATAAAGGCTGCCCCCGTGTTGATCAGAGAGACTCGGTCAGATGTGCTCGCCACCCCAGTAGCGGTGAGCGCAATTTCCCTCTTGCCACAAATCAAGGGTCTTGAATGGAGTCGCCAAAACAGGGCACCCACCGCCATAGGAGCCAAAAGGTCGTCCTGCATTTCTTCAAGCTCGACGTGGTCGCCTGTTATATCTGCTGCCTAATAGCAGGCTCTAAGTCTAATTATTCTTGGAATCAGAGCCGATGTGGTTGTGCTGGTTAGAGCAGGGTTTCCCAAACGTGAGTCTCCAGCTGATTTTGGACTACAACTCCCATCATCCCTAGCTAGCAGGACCAGTGGGTCAGGGATGATGGGAATTGTAGTCCAAAAACAGACCCAAATTTGAGAAACACTGGGTTAGAGTTAGACTGTTGGACTCGGACCTAGGAGGCCGGGGTTCAAATCCCCACTCAAGTAAAGCAGCTCATTGGGTTGATCTTGGACCATTCAGCGTTTCTTAGCCGAACCTACCTCACAGGGTTGTTGTGAGGGAAAACCATGTATACTGCCACATTGAGGGATGGAAATCTAATAAATAAATAGGCGGTTCTGCTGGCATCTTAAAAACTAGGATTTATTCTGACGTAGTCAACGAGGTAGCTTTCAGATGTGGTTGGACTCCAGCGAGCTCGCATCAGCCCGAGTCAACATGACCAAAGATCAGTGAAGATGGGGGTCCCTGCTGGAGGGCACTTGCCTCGACGACCCCACACTTTTCGTGACGAGAGAGGCGTGATTATTCAGCTGGGCTTTCAAGCTCAGGAAAGGCGCCTGCCCCAATGGCCGCGCCACCGTAGACACGTCTCCTCAAAAGGAAGGACCACTGAGTTAAATGGGGCTTAAAGGTAAAGGTAAAGGGACCCATCCTTAAAGAAATCAGCCCTGCGTGCTCACTAGAAGGACAGATCCTGAAGTTGAGACTCCAGTACTTTGGCTACCTTATGAGAAGAGAAGACTCCCTAGAAAATACCCTGATGTTGGGAAAGGTTGAGGGCACAAGGAGAAGGGGACGGCAGAGGATGAGATGGTTGGACAGTGTTCTCGAAGCTACTAACATGAGTTTGGCCAAACTGCGAGAGGCAGTGAAGGATAGGCGTGCCTGGCGTGCTCTGGTCCATGGGGTCACGAAGAGTCGGACACGACTGAACGACTGAACAACAACACACGTGCTTTCGAAGGTTGGCAGAAGCTGGGACCGAGCAACGGGAGCTCACCCCGTCGCAGGGATTCGAACCGCTGACCTTCTGATCAGCAAGCCCTAGGCTCTGTGGTTTAACCCACAGCGCCACCTGGGTCCCTACCTGGGTCCCTTACTCTCCGGTAAATAGAACTAGAATTGCGGCCCAAACATGCCAGTTTTCAAGGGTCCACAAGACTCCTCCTTGTCTTTTGATGCAGCAGATGAGCAGCTGTCCCTCGGAAGTTAATGTGACTTCGGAGAAGTTGGTAGAGAAGGCATCTGACCTGACACGTGGTCATAAGGCTCTGTAAGGAGAGGAAAGTAAGCACACACAACTCTCTCCATGAACCATTTTCGATCTGGCATTTCGTTCTTTAGGATGCCTTCACACGTATACACACATCATGTGGTTCCTACCCGCGAAATTAGAGCGAAGTTGAACGTATAGAGTGATCTGACAAACATGGTTTTCTGATCTGATCTGAACTTTCTGTTGGAGGGTTTTTTAATCTGCACCTGCTCGTTCACACGCGCGAGTCATCGCAGCCCCCAGGTAAGATGCGAACCATTCCTTTCCAGACTGAACCCTACAGCCGCGCGACTTGTAGCCGGAGAAAGGAGAACCCTCGCAGGGCCAAGACGCACACCTCGCAGGGCCAAGACGCAGGCACCAAACGCCTAACGTCTGAGGTCCTCAATTTAGGGAAGGATGGTAAGTTAGAGGTAGAGCTCATGCTTCGCAAACAGAAGTCCAAGTCCCCCCACTTTTTTAAGTGGCCAGGGCTGGCAAGGTCCTCGACTCTGAAATTCTGCAGAGCCAGTGTCAGTCACTAAACCAAGCTCGATTGACCACAGGTCGGACTTTGTACTGTATAAAGTTCTATGTTCCCAATACACATTTGACTAAGATTCTGGAGAAAGAAGTCTGAGGAGGATGTTAATAATCGTGTTTGCACACAGAACCGCCTAAGACTGGAGCAACGTGGATGTTACGAAGTAGCAGGCTGTGGCAACATTATCCGCAGCAGATCATCCCGTAAAGTCTAGGAAACTTCCAGCAGATCTGAATGGCTACCATTCTGATCGGGAGATTCTGAGAAGAGGCTTCCTTGTCCTAGAATGAACGCAGGGGCACTTGTGAGTCGAACCGTTCAGAAAATGAGCAACTAGGCTGCCCAGATCCAAAGAAAGTTTGCGGGGGTGAGGTTGCAAACCAACCTACCTACCTACCGGTACCTACCTACCTACCAACCAACCAACCAACCAACCAACCAACCAACCTCCCACATATCTGGTCCTCCCCACTCCCGCCTTTATCTTTACAACAACCATGCGAGGTAGGATAATGAAGAGATAGTGACTGACTGGCCTGAATGAATGTTGTTGAATGTTGGGGCTGAGCGGGGATTGGGACCCACGCCTTCTGAGCTGGGTACGACATCCTGAGGGTTAAACCACGCTAAGATTAACCTTAAGCAACTCCGTGGGACATATGTCCATGTAAACCTGCGCAGGATCGCGTCGCGCGTCGCATTGCAAGGAACGGAGTTTATCGCCCATCTGATAAACTCGCAGCACGAGTTATTGGTCAGTGCTGAATTTGTGCCTACACATTCATCCCGGAATTTGTTTTTAGTGCCGTTGATGACGAGTCCTGCAATATGTGAAGCAAAGAGCCTGAGAACTTGCCCTCATCTGCTGAATGTGACTGATTAGTGAAACAGAGCTGCATTAGTATCTAGAAGTTTCAACAGATAGTCATTAGTGGGGGGGATTACTTGATAGATTAAGTGGTTCATTGTTTAGGATAGAGATATTAGAAGCTGCAATTCTATTCACATTACACAGAAACGGATTTCAAGGGCATAAATAATAAATACATGTATTTTCCAGGAAAAAATAGGATCTAAACTGATGTGATTAAAAGGTCTCAGATACCTCCTACATACCTGGGAGTGAGTCCCATTGAATTCAATAGGTCTTTTGAGGAGGCAGGAATAGGATTCAGCTGTCAGTAAGTATATTTAGCCCTTTGAGGTACAGTATACAGTATGCCCACCTAGCAGTTCGAAAGCACATCAAAGGGCAAGTAGATAAATAGGAACCGCTCTGGTGGGAAGGTAAACGGCGTTTCCGTGCTCTGCTCTGGTTCGCCAGAAGCGACTTTGTCATGCTGGCCACATGACCTGGAAGTTGTACGCCGGCTCTCGGCCAATAAAGTGAGATGAGCGCCGCAACCCCAGAGTCGGACACGACTGGACCTAATGGTCAGGGGTCCCTTTACCGTTACCTTTTATACGGGTTTAGCTAAAAAGCCTAGTTTAATTGTGTTTGGACATATTCCAGCAGTCTCCCCCAACAAGGTCCCTTCAGATATTTTGGACAACTCCCATCATTCCCTACCATAGGCTGTGCTGGCTGGGGCTGATAGGAGTTGTAGTTGAAAACATTTGGAATTGCTTCAGTTTGGGGAGGGCTGCATGACAGGAGCCTCCAACCATTTGTAAGTCAGCTGTGGATTTTTATAATGATCCAAGGGCATTTTCACACAAGATAAAATTCTATGAAAGTCACATCTGTGTACAACAGTAGTTCTGCCCCCACCCCACCCCATGGACCACTTGAAAATCTCTTTATTGGTGAATAATTTCTGAATTTCACAGAAACATTTTCAGGTAGAAAGAGGAAATTAATAAGTGTGCACAATAGGGTATCAGCCCAATAAATTGTTTATTCTGTTTTACCTATGCGACACCAACCTAGCAACAATACTATACAGATAAACATCAAAGCCAAAAGAAGGTGCTGCATTTCTTGACACAATCAAATTTATTACAATTCGTATAGTCAAGTGAATGATATATTTTAGACCTTGTATAACAATAAGGGTACTTACCTATTTGGCTTAGGAGTGCTATGGCTTTGACAAATCAAGTTTCTGTTAAGTGGAGCAAAACATTCATTGTAAAATGGTGAAAATAACTTTGATCAAAACATCAAAACTGTTAGAAGAGAGAGAGAGAGAGAGAGAGAGAGAGAGAGAGAGAGAGAGAGAGAGAGAGAGAGAGAATCAACAGCAACATTTTAGTCTGGGTTGTTGAGGAAATGTCTGTGTTTAAACTGGCAAAGAAATAAAGCAAAAGCTAGATTGGCAAATACAAAGAAAAGCCTCTGTGTGAGAGTATTTACTGCAAGATGGCCCTATATAAAATAATTAAAGGCCTGACTGATTTCAAGGGACCATAAATCTCAAGAGGTAATTATGTTATGAAGGGACAATCTTGCAACATGTGAATTGATGTAGGAGGCTTGTTAGAAAATGCTTTACTTCTTTCTGTTGTGTAACTGTTGAAGACACAGAACTGCTGCTCATTAAAAAGTGATCAACTCTTAACATGAATGCTACTTAGCATTGCTACTTTTTTTACTCAGTGGTGCAGTTAAGTAATATTTGACTCTGGCCTTAATGGTCTTAAGGGACTGGACACACATCACTTTGGGCTGTAATGCATTTTACTTTACTTCAAAAATGCGTTAAGCCAGATGCTGAGTGGGATAACTTCTCTGAAGTGGGGTGTCCTACCTTGATGGCACCATTATTCTGATTTGACCTCCAGTTTAACTATGGAACTTGCTCCCATGGGAAGCAGCAGTGAGGACCAACTTGGATGACTTTAAAAGAGGAGACAAATTCACGGAGGATAAGGCTATGCTCTCCCTTCACCGGCTGGAGGCAGTACACTTCTCAATACCAGTTGCTGGAAACTGCAGGAGGGAAGATTGCTCTTGTGGATTTCCTTTAACATCAGCTGTAATGGGATATGTGGAACTTAGTGTTGCATGTCACCCCAATCTCTGAGTGCTGCAATATTCCAGGGGTTGCAGGTGCTTAGCCAATATTCAGTTTCCTTGGACTGAAGGACAGTGGAGACCGTGGTATCTTTAGGATATATGGTATATTTAAACATATATACATCTCAAGCCTATGATGGAAGGGTTCACCACATTAACAACCCAATACAGTACAGTGGTACCTTGGGTTACAGACGCTTCAGGTTACAGACTCCACTAACCCGGAAGTAGTACCTCGAGTTAAGAACTTTGCTTCAGGATGAGAACAGAAATCGCGTGGCGGCGGCAGCAGGAGGCCCCATAAGCTAAAGTGGTACCTCAGGTTAAGAACAGTTTCAGGTTAAGAATGGACCTCCAGAACGAATTAAGTTCTTGTAATGACATGCTTTTCCCCATAGCCAGGTCTCTCACTCACAAGCCTCAGCCTGTTTCTAGCTTCTAGCTCAGCTCTCTCACACACTTCAACTCTAGCCTTCACGCTTCTACCTACCAAACAGCTGAGGGAGAGGGGACCCACCCATTTGCACAGGGCCACTTCCTTTGTTACCTTAATGACCCATACTTTGGGAGCCATTACCACGATGGCATGGCTATCCCAGCTATTGAATCCTTGCTGGATCCAGGAATGAGCAGGGACTGAGGCATACAGCCCTCCCCCTGAACTGACAACACTGTGTTATAAGGAGAACTGTGACATTCAACAGGTGAACTCTCTAATGCTTTATGTTGGTATAGATGTCTGAATCAGATAAGCTTATATTCATCCTTCTAGGCTGTGTTCTTTAAGGAGTTACCGTAATTGCATTTAGGAATGCGTTTTGACATGAGAAAGGGATGTAGTCCTCATGTATGACTACAGCAGGTGGGCTTCCTTTATAGGCCTTTTAAAAACTATGGCATCATGGCAAATAAGCTGATACGATGTATATATAGTTAAACCTTAGCAATACTGTGAAACATCTTTTTTTAATGTTGATGATAATTATTATTAATAATAATAATAATAATAATAATAATAATAATAATAATATGCACCTATGGGGGCAATACTAGAAATCTTTTTAGATAACAGTCCCACCTGCTGGCTAGAGTTATTTACTGACTGAATAAATACATTGGTTAAGCCAAGGTTCTTACTTAAAAAGGTTGTCCCTCTTCTCAATCTTTGGAATACCATGTACCGGTATCAGTGGTGGTTAGCATAGTCCCCACTCAAACCATTCATGGATGAGTGGAGAAAGACTCTGCCTTCACTAGCATCCTGCTTTATCATCCTCTCTTGATGGCTAATAGATGGTTGCAAAAAGGTTGCTTGCACTCATTCCCATTAACTGAGGCTTTCTGGTGCCATGACCACTTAAGTGGTGGTGACACATTAACTTTTGCATTGCTTTTAAAATGGCAAATGCCCTGTTCTTTGGAACGAAGATGAGGAGAGAGGACTCCAAGCACTTTTATGCTTTGTAAGAGTCAGATCCACAAAGATTTGTGTGACTAGTGTTCTCTGATGCATGAGTTGGAAGGAGGCATTTCTATCCACAGACATTGAGCTATAGTTCTTCTTTATGAACCTAGAGAAGACTCAGAAACATTTCATTTTTACATGTCCTTTTGGTGCTCAGTGGAAATCACAAGATGCTAAGAAGTTCCATACAACTGAGCATCTATCTACCTACCTACCTACCTACCTACCAATTTTAAGCAGGGACTGTTGGGACTCTGGGGGTTATGGTTCATCTGTGTGTGGGAACTGCTCCCTGCCTGCTCCCCTGCCCATGGATGCCCAGGCTTCCAACATGGTTTACTCAGATTTTGAATCAAGTCAAACCAACATTTTGGATTTACGTGATTCAGAAAGACAACACACAGACAAACACACAGTGTCCCAAATCAATCTGATTGCAACCTGAGCAAAATTCATGCTAAATAAAGACATTAGACAATTCAATATGTATTTGATATCATGTCTGTGGCATCTCATCCAATCTTCTGTCATTTAGAGTGGGTTCATGTTTTAATTAAAATGCTCAGAAATAAAATGCTAGCACTGTAATGCTTAGATGACTGATTTTTTTTATTAATAACAAAACTTAAATATGAAATTAGTAGCCTGGATAGATATTGGATTTAATGCTACTCCTTCAGAAATTATGTAATTCTGGGTTTTTCCTCTGTCCCCTCTTATCTTCCTGGGCTTCTGACCAACTTTCTGTGGAACTCAAACTAGGAAGGAAGTTGCACATGGGGCTACAATCCTATTCCCACAGAGGATAAAAGGGAAATTCTTATTAATTTCAATGGGATTAGGATTGAGCCTTTCTTGCTGTGCAAATGAATAACTTTGAAGAGGGCTCAGATTCCTTGCATCTACTGTGCTATAGTGTAGGAAAATAAACAGTGCCAATTTATCTGAAACTGATCCTCACCAGTGTGCCAGAATCCTGACCCACAGAGAACCTATTGTGGCACAGGTTAAGGGGCTACCCTTCTGCCTATTGTGGGCTTTTCCTTTGCTTCCTTCCGGATGCAAATCCCAACATTCCATTCAGGTCCTCCTTCCTGATGCTAATACCAGTAGCTCTTTATATTCATTGCCATGTCCTGCCCCTCCTGCTGTGGCTCCTGTGGAGAGGTGTCATGGCTGCCTAAAATGGCATACTGATGGTTCTATTTACTGTTTAAAACTACAAAGAGTCTTCTGGCATATTAAAGATAAATGTATTATGTCATAGGCTTTTGTGGACCATAGGCCACTTCATCAGATGCACGATTTTAAAAAAAATGTACTATCAGTTGCTCTTTGACTTGCTTTTAAAAATCCTGTCTGTGTGTATGACTCTTTCCCCACTTTCTTCATAATTTATATCTGTATTTCCTCCACTCATCCCAGTATGGCTCGAAAGAAAACTGTTAGAAGCTCAGCAATGAGGCTTCTCAGCATTAACTGAGGTAGTGAACAACTGAACTGTAGAGGGCAGTACCGGATGGCAGAATGAGAAAGTTTACTGTTAATTTAAAACAAGGTACCGGTAGATATCTGGATTCAGCAAGCAATTCTACGCCTGCTTACCTAGGAATTAGTGTAATTGAATTCAGTGGACCTTACTTCTGAATAGACATGTATAGGATTGCATTATTGTATCTCCAAAGAGCTTAAGGTGGCATACCTGATTCTCTTCTCCCCTCCCTGCTTTTATATTCACAACAACCCACATATAACAAAGAAAATAACATCCAACAATCCATTAGAATATGATTGTACACCAGAAAACTAACTCTCATATTATCAGTAAATGACAATGACAACACAATAAATCATTGCTAAACTATACAATACAATACAATAACATCAGAGGAGAAATAAGGGAAACTAATAACAGCAAGTCATAATACAATATAAAATAAAAAAATTCCTTCCAGTAGCACCTTAGAGACCAACTAAGTTTGTTCTTGGTATGAGCTTTCGTGTGCATGCACACTTCTTCAGATACACTGAAACAGAAGTCACCAGACCCTGATATATAGTGAGAGGGTGGGGAGGGGTATTACTCAGAGGTGTATTTCGGTCACTGACCAGAGGGCAAACATATGCAACAACATGGAGCCTATGGATATAAATAGATTAAAATTAATCTCTAAGAGCTGATGCACGATAAATAATTCAGACACAAAACAGCTCTATGTTAAAACCTTATATGAAAATAAGCCAGAACAGTGGTCCAAGCAGCCCATGGCTGTCTCTTCAGAGGGGCAGAGGATTCCCCTAGCTCCTGGCCTTTTAATTGGACATACTGAGGATAAAACATAAGAAAGGTTCTTCATGTGGCCTTTATTGACCTTAAGCAGGCCTTTGATCGAATCTCCAGAAAACAGCTATGGACAAAATTGGCTGCTACAACAATCGATCGACGCCTTCTTCACCTGATTATCAACCTGCACACTAACACCTTTCTGAGAATCAGGCTAGACAATAATGGCCTAGTCTCTAACCCCGTTACCACCACTAGGGGGGTAAGACAGGGCTGTCTATTGGCTCCAGCATTGTTTAACTTTTACATTAACTCTCTGGTGTCTCATATGGCCAATGATGCTTTCCATCCCCCCAAATTAGCAGGCCGATCTCTGAACGTTCTCCTGTATGCGGATGACGCTGCACTTCTTGCTAGATCCCCCATTGGGCTGAGGAGAATGCTACAGACTTTACATGAATACTGTGTTCAACATGAGCTCCAACCTAACTATGCCAAGACCAAGATTATGGTCTTCTCCGCCCGACCGAGACTCCATCGATGGTCGATGAACGGGACCCCCCTAGAGCAGGTTAACTGCTTCAAATATCTGGGACAAGTAATTCGACCAAATAGGTCTTTTCTGGCCCACAGAGACTATATAATTACCAATGCATCCAAAGCAGCCATCCAGATTAGATCTCTATATGCTAAGAACCAGGCGCAATCAGTGAAGGTAGCCTTGAGACTTTTTCAAATGAAAGTCCTCCCCCTTCTTTTGGTGGGTATCTCTTTGGGCACCCGTAGGGATTTTTTGAAATTGGATTCTATCCAAACGAGATTCCTCAGAGCCATTCTTAGGATTCCCCCTTCCGTAGCGGGTGCTGCTATGAGACTAGAGGTTGGCTGGCAAGCCCTACGGTATGTGGCCCTGAAGACGAAGCTTTGGCTATGGCTCAAGCTTTGCTTTAAACCAGTGGGTATTGCCCCCTTGATATTGAGGGATGATTTCCAATCATCGTGGGAAAGGGAAGTCACTAATGAGGTTCAATCCTGTGGATTGTCACACCTCTACTTCGAGTCTATGACGTACACTCAAGCCAGAGCTGTGGTTTCCCGGAGACTGAGCGATATTGCTAGGCAAGAAGATATAGCCCAGATAAAACCAGGGATGTTCCTAGGGGACCAGATCCATCGGACCATACCAGCCCCCTACCTTGCGGAAGTTCACTATGTGGAATACCGTAGACTTCTTACAGCGGCTAGATTAAATGCCCTTGATTCTGCGGTATTGTGGGGAAGGTACAGGGGAGTACCATACGCTCAGAGAACTTGTCATTGTGCCCTGGGAGTGGTAGAGTCCACTGAACATATTCTCCTGACTTGCCCTTCTTATGCAAAGCTTAGGCAAAATCTTATAGCTCCACTTTTAGTCCAATTTAGCTTCCTATCCAGAGAAAACCAGGTTTTATACTTGCTGAATAATGCTACTGGAAATATAGCCTCCTTAGTGGCCAATTTTCTTTTTTTAGCTTTCAAGCGTCGCAAGACTAAAATCGACTGCATTGACCTGGGGCTATCTGTCTAGCCCTTTTTAGTGTCGGTTATGTTTTAAAAACCCTCTCAGATGTTTTAACTTTGTATGGATAAATGTATCTTTTTCTGACTGACGGTCGAATAAAGGATGATGATGATGGTCCACATAGCCAGGACCGGATTTAGGTTTGATGAGGTCCTAAGCTACTGAAGGTAATGGAGCCCTTTATATGTCCAGCTGTCCTTTGTCAACAACAAATTGTCACTGTTTTTCTGTTGAATATATGCTATGGTAGTTTATGAACCTAATAGGTATCTAAAGCCATTTGCACGTTGCCATGCAACCAGTCCATGCAGCCTGTAGGCACCCTAGATATAGAAATGAGCAACCAGTGATATTTTAGGGAGCAGGCTACTTACATCATAGGAGCCTAGACCAGTGTTTCCCAACCTAATCTAGGCAACGGCACACTTGAATCAATGAAAAAATCTCGCGGCACACCGCTCCTCCCCCACCCGGCTGTGCCGGGTCTCCTGACCCAGAGTTACCTCTGGGATCAGCTGTAGCGCGGCGCACGCGAGGCTTCCGGTCGGGATTCTCGCGCGAGGCTGCTGTTGCTGCTGCTGTAGCAGCCAAGGGAGCAGCGCCGCCCTGGCTTCCGCTTCGCCGCCGGGCTCCAGCAGCGCCGCCGCCACGGTCCTGTGCAGCCCTGGGCTGCAGGTCCCTTTTTCCGCGGCACATCAGCCGGTGTCTCGCGGCACTCTAGTGTGCCGCGGCACACCGGTTGGGAAACGCTGGCCTAGACAACACAAAATACTGTTGCTGTATGTAGGTTGTATTTTATTTGTTTTTTATCTTATATTTTGGAAATGTACATCCAGGTTTTTTCCCCTCTAATTTTTTTGGGGGCCCCCAGGCCCTAAGGTATAGCTTGTTTAGCTTATATGTAAATCCCCCAACTCCTGGCCTTTTAATTGGACCTACCGAGGATAAAACAAGAAAGGCCGATGGTCCACAAGCGGGACCTGAATGCCCTCTCTCCACAGAGAGCCAAACGCAGCCGAGGGGATCGTTTCCAGCGCGACCCTCCCTTGCCCCAGGGGGCGCTCTCGCCAACGACGCACCCCCGCCCGCCACCACTTCCTCTCCCACTCCCTGCAAGCAGCGGCCGGCCAGGCCTGTCTCTCTTGCGTTGACTCCGCGTCCCAGCCCGTTGCTAAGCGACCGCGCGCGCTTCTCTCCCCGCGGCGGGCTAAAGCTGCTGCCGTTGTCGTTGGCGGCCGCTGAGGAGGGAGAGGCTGGGAAAGGACGAGATGGGGAGAGGTTGAACCGAGCCGTGAGGGAACCGCTTTCGGGTTGGGGGTGTCGTTTCTGCCTTGGGAGGCGGGGGCGGACCGGGGGGGGAAGCGGTCCACAGCGGGGATAGGACCGGGTTGAGTCGGCGCGGGAGGAATTGCGGCACAGATTTTGCCGTTCACCCGGAGCGAGGTTTGCTTGAAATGTTTTGCGGGGAAAAGTTAATGTCAGGCGAGGATTTGGCGCGAAGCAGCCGCGTGGCAGAAATCCAACAGGTGCAGGTTTCCATCGTCGTGGGAAACCCCCTAAGACAGGCATAGGCAAACTCGGCCCTCCAGATGTTTTGGGACTACAACAACCATCATCCCTAGCTGACAGGACCAGTGGTCAGGGATGATGGGAGTTGTAGTCCCAAAACATCTGGAGGGCTGAGTTTGCTTATGCCTGCCCTAAGAGGAAAGGGGCTTGCTCTGTTGAATTTTTCGGCCCCAACTCCATTGTTTAGGGTTAGACTTGAGGACCACGGATTCCCAGCCCCAGCCTGAAAGGCACAGGACCGACCCTGCCAGTCGGTTGGTGTGGGATGGATGTAGGAACTATATGGCCAGTGCCAGATTTACATATAAGCTAAACAAGCTATAGCTTAGGGCCCCACTCTCTTGGGCCCCCCAAATTTTTTAAAAGGAAAAACCACTGTATTAATTGTATTTCACTTCAACAACTACTTTGATAAAATACATATTTTGTTATGTAGGAGGAGATGAACAACTATCTGACATTCAGAAGATACCTCAAGGCAGCCCTATTTAGGGAAGCTTTTAACCTGTGATATTTTAATGTATTTGTGTCTGTTGGAAGCCGCCCAGAGTGGCTGGGGAGACCCAGCCAGATGGGTGGGGTACAAATAAAAAAATTATTATTATTATTATTATTATTATTATTATTATTATTATGTGCAAATGACTTTAGATACCTATTAGGTATCTATTAGGTACCTATATTCAACACAAAAAACAGCAACAATTTGTTGTTGACAAAGGACAACTGGACATATAAAGCGCCCCATTACCTTCAGTAGCTTAGGGCTTTACCAAACCTAAATCCGGCCCTGCTTGAAAGGCACAGGACCCTACCAATGGGTGGGTGCGGGATGGATGTGGGAACTATATGGCTGCTGTGTATGATGACTTGGTTATATATAATCAGCTAGACCTGTTGCGAAAGTAAAAAAGGCGTCCCCAATTAATTATGCAGCAGATTCACTTTTTAATAAAAAAATAGCAAGTATTTGTTAAAACGGCAGACAGTAAGCTCTGTCTTAAAAGAGGCATTTCTTCCTCTTTTGCTCAGGAGGTAAGGCCTCTCCTAAGAAGGCGACTGCTATAACTTTCACACACATCATGTAAAAAAGGCAGTACTTGTGCTGTTTCAAATCATTGCCTTTTTCTTATATGTACAGTTGTGCAAATTAACATTTATTTGATCAACTTGCTTTTTCTAATAGGCAGTACCTTTATTGGAAACGATTTAGTCAAATTAATGTTGAAATATCATTCTGGATTTATTTATTTTTATAGAGGAGCAGGTTTTAATTAATTGTATTTACATCCCACCTTTTCTCCATGGAGCTCAAGTGGCATAAATGGTTCTCTCCCTCCTCATTTAATCCCCACAGCAACCCTGTGTGGTAGGTTAGGCAGAGAGACTATGACTGGCCCAAGATCACCCAGTGAGCTTCATGGCTGAGGCTGAACATTTTATAAATCTGAGTCAGTGATACAGTTACAGGTAGGTAGCCGTGTTGGTCTGCCGTAGTCAAAACAAAATAAAAAAATAAAAAAATTCCTTCCAGTAGCACCTTAGAGACCAACTAAGTTTGTTCTTGGTATGAGCTTTCGTGTGCATGCACACGAAAGCTCATACCAAAAACAAATTTAGTTGGTCTCTAAGGTGCTACTGGAAGGAATTTTTTTATTTTTTATTTTGTTTAGTCAGTGATACAGTTTGCTTGTTGTTTGTGTGTTACCTGTGGTGCTGGGGGAAGGAGAAAAATTAAATGGGACAGTTGAGGTCACCTGTTCCTCTCTCTGACTAACCATGGTAAATTAAAGGTTTGTGGCTTTTCTGTTTTTCTTCTCCTTTTTCAGACTTCCTAGCAGTGCTTCAAAAATATTTAGAGCTTTATATAAATTAGCATATCTGGGATCACTTATCAGCTTGTCCACATGAAGCTCCCAGATATGCTAATTTACAAAGTCAAGAATATTAAGAGGTCTCTTAATCTTTTATAGCTATGAATTTTAATCACATATAAGTAAAATTCTATGCTTATTTCTTGAAAGGTGCAAAGAAATGGCTAGAAAACATGAGCATTTTGGCTTAAGCTATTTGGAAGAAATGCGTATTCTTAAGGAACGTGAAAATATATGCAAAGAATCTCGACAGAAATTTGTGAAGTTTAAACAAGCAATTGCTGCTGTTCGTGGAGAACTGGAAAAACCCAAATTGGAGGTTGAACCACCTGAAACAGCCTTGTCTTATAAGAGCTCAAGGAGCCCATCCCCGCATCCTGAAACTACAAATTATTCTCCTGAATTGGATTCTTCTAAACTTCTGAAAGCAGTTAGGATCCATAGTTTTATGGGCGTGGAAGATCAAACACAAGATGTCACTTCACAAAAGTCATCTAGGAAAGAGGGCAGTGTTGACAAGAAACAGTCCCCTAGTTTTAAGAAAACCTCAGAATTCAAAAGTGATAATGTAGAAGGTGAACATGAACAAGTTGCAGTAGTAATAGCTTCTTTCGTAGGTACAAGCAAACAACTCACAATGCTAAAGAAACCAGAGCCCCCACCGAAACCTAAATATCAAAGGAGGCATTCCAGACCGCCATCTAAATCTGTTGCTCTACAGAAATACAGTTTGGGTACGGAACAACTAAAGCAAAAAATAACATCGGAAGAAGCAGTTTCTGGAGCTGGAGGAACCAGCACTTCAAATGTAGAAGCTGATGACGCACATTCTGTGGTTTCTGGTTCAAGTGAAAAATCTGATATGTTGAAAGAAATTTCAAAACCATGCTTATTAACTTCAGTATTTGACGTTGAAATATCAGTTAGTAAAAGAAGCAGTGGCACATCTAGTATGAAGTCTGCTGCAGAGGCTTTGGTAGAAATTTCGCCTGGGAGTACATCGAGCATTTCAAAAGCGAGACACTTCTCTCGAAGTAGGTCACAGCTGCAGCGTTCCCTGCAAAAGATGCCTTCTAGAATAGGTGTAAGGTCTATTGATGAAATTATTGCATCCCTGAAGTCTACTATACCAACTCCCTCAGACTTGAGGATCAAAGAACTTGTGGAGAGTATTCTTGGTCAGGACTACAACATAAACGAAGCAGTAGGTGGACTTAGAATGCGTGAAATATGTTTGGTTTTCTTTTTTAAATTTGCATATTTTTCTCCAAAACCTACAATGTACTGTAAAACAAAAACAAAGTAGTACTGTATAAAATTAATAGTTAGATTGAGCAAATATAAATGCATCTTCCTTTGATAGGTTTTCTGTAGTTTAATAGATATATTAGTAGAAGTATGCTGGAAGTACACAAAGGCCATTGTTGCAGCCTGCTGCAAAGTATGTATGTGTGCATGCCTCTGTGTGTGTACACAGCCTTCATCCTGGTGGCTCAAAGTGAATTAAAATTCATTAAAATAAAACAAAACACTTATGCTGTTTCTGGCTAGGACCCTAGGGAAGAGTTTCATGCATGTAAATCACATGCTGAGGGTGCTTGTCTACATGACTTTAATGTTTGAATATGATGTGCAGCTTTCCAAAGTGATATTGGATACAGAGATTGATGTAGTGCCTAACCTACAGTATACAGAGCTCAAGCTCATAGGTATAGTACAGCTTGAATTGTGCGAGAAATGTATAGGATCATAGTAGAGTGGTTATTGATAGAACGTGTTTTAAAAAAATTATACGGGAGATTCCACACTTACATTAGCATCAACTTCAGCAAAATGTTTTACTGTTGTTTGACATTGGGGTACTTTCTAATATATTTATATATGTTTTCGTACAATGAAGACATTAGCTATTAATGAAGAACTTCAGGCGAGAGAACAAGGGACTCCAGCTGTAGAAGTTTCACCTTTGGAAATGGAACAGGTAAAATTAATAAGGTTCAAGGCATTATCAGAGAATGATGTTAATTTATTATTATTATTTCAGAGGATAATCAAAGTAGCTGCAGATTGAAACGAATGAATATTGGTTTAACTGAACCCCCACTTGCCCCGTCACTTGTACATAGTAGCATAGGGCCACTGATCTCCACCCCCCCCACCCAGTACGCAGCACAATGACTCCCTAAGAAACTACTGTGGAGGATTTGGGGACCTGGAGCACCGTGTGACATGACAAAGTCTGCAGCTTGTGGGAATTGGTAACATAGCTCCCCAGTAGGTGAGCAGACCTTTAGATCCAGGCCATAAATATGAAAAGAATCTAAATTGGATCACATAGTAGTACATATTATGTAAACAAATGCCTTCCTCATGGCTAAAATATGCTAAGAAACATGCTTTTTAATCTTAATCTTTCCAGGCCACAGCACAACAGGCCAGTGGCCACAGAGGCAGGGAAATGACAGTGTGATACAATAAGTAAGACAAGACACCACCTTGAATTGAAAAATTGGCCACAGCTTGATTACAGATGTAAGATGGATTTTGGCATGGGCATTGGGTTTGTATCCTGGATCAGCAACCTGCTTGCTGACTGATATCTCCATCAGGGTAGAGCCTGGCAAAAGGATAATCCCCATTGATACAGATCTAATGGTGGAATTCCAAATGATGCCATTCAGGGATGTTCTATAACCTGTTGGCCCCCATCAAATGCTTTCATTATGGCTAAAATGTGACATCATAGATCATGCTTTTTAATCTAAATATTCTTCTTTCTTTCTCAAGCCGCCACCTGCTGAAAAAGAACATCTGGCAACAGAGTTGGCACCTGAAGAACTGACACCAGAAGATGCTGAACAAGCAAAACTGGTATAGCTTAAGCTTCTGTTATGGAAAAATATTTGTTTCTTAACCTGATATTCTACGCTGTTCTCCCTCATGGCAGCGGAACATAGAATTGATTATTAAGCTTACAGAGAATGAGAATGGATGCCATTGCTTTGGTACTGGGACAATGCCTTTATATGGAGAAGGAGCACTGTGCTAGCTGAGGTTGTGCTCCAGATTTGGAATGGATTACAAAACAAACTTGCACATGCAAAAAGTGGTGGTAGGTACAGTTAGGAGACAAGAGGGGTTATGTTGCACTGCTGTTTACTGCTAGCCAGTTTAGGGTGGTTCTTTAACATTTGCACAAACACCCCCGCCTCACTGCAAGGACTAAAAGTGGCCACAGTTAAATTTCACTGCCAGGTTGAAATAAACTAGTATAACAGAACTTGCTTTAGCCACTTCACAATATACCTTCTATTTAAACTACTGTATTTTATATCTGTTGAAAGCAAGTGATGAAATGAGAGCTGAAAACAAACTTTGTTTTAGTCATGTCATATATATATATATAGAGAGAGAGAGAGAGAGAGAGAGAGAGTGTGTGTTAGGTATTTTACGTTATTTCTACAGTTAAATATCCTAATTTGAAATAGAATCTGCTTCCTTTTCTCTTTTGTTTTGAAAATCTCATGAATATTCCTTGAATTGTTTTTGTTAGCGATGACTTATAGTTAAAATTTATATATATATTGTAAGTGTTAGCTGCCCATCTTGTGTGATGGAGCTGCTCTCCCATCACAGCTGCAGTTTGGCTGGACAGGCCTAGGCAAGGATGCTGGCAGAGCTAATCTGGTGCTTCTGCTGGTATGCCTGGGCAGCCTCAACATGACTGCCTCCATGCCTCCGCCTCACGGTCTCAACCAGGTAATCTGCAGCAATGCCAGCATTGCTACTGGTTGTAATGAAGCATAACAATGACTACTTGTGTTATGGCTACTTTTGAAAATTGACATCCCTGGATCTTTGCCAAGGAAAGAGCTCCCTTATTTTGAGAATCCATTCAAGCCCCTTGATTTGGGGCAGTAAGAAAGTTGCAACAACAACTGCTGGGTTGGCAGGCATATAAGCATTGGGTCTCTGATTAATATACAGTAGCCTTTCCCCAACCTGGTGCCCTCCAGATCTTGTGGACTGCAAGTCTTAGCAGCCCCATCCAGACTGACAGTGCTTGGGGATAATGGGGTTATAGTCCAACAAACCTGTGATGGGCTACAGGTTTAGTATTCCTGGTGAAGATGATACAGCTTGTTCATAAAACATCACTGCTTTCATGCATGATGATTGATAATTTATGTAGATTTATGTAGATTGTATATTTGCCCTTTATTTTCTCTAGGATATACCAGGATCATCACAAAAACAGAGCTTTCCCCGAGCTCACTTTCAAATGGAAGACGCAAAAGTGAGAGAAGTTAAGGTAGAACTTAAATTCTAAACTTTCATGTTTCTGACTAGTCTTTTCTTTGCTGATCCTACCTGCCGGGACGCGGGTGGCGCTGTGGGTTAAACCACAGAGCCTAGGGCTTGCCGATCAGAAGGTCGGCGGTTTGAATCCCTGCGACGGGGTGAGCTCCCGTTGCTCTGTCCTAGCTCCTGACCACCTAGCAGTTTGAAAGCATGTCAAAGTGCAAGTAGATAAATAGGTACCGCTGCAGCGGGAAGGTAAACGGCGTTTCCGCACGCTGCTCTGGTTCGCCAGAAGCGGCTTTGTCATGCTGGCCACATGACCTGGAAGCTGTACGCCGGCTCCCTCAGCCAATAATGCGAGATGAGCGCGCAACCCCAGAGTCGGTCACGACTGGACCTAATGGTCAGGGGTCCCTTTACCTTTACCTACCTGTATTATTCTCTTTCCAAGCTGCTGTTTTATGCATTCTTTTTCTTATTCTTGTATCCCATGTGCCATCTGCTTTCTCAGTGTGAGCCTAGTCTTTGAGCAGGGTGCCTCCAATATGCCAATGACACTTAGCTCTGTTTATCTTGACATCAGAATTAGGCGACGCTGTGCAGATTCTAGACTATTGGAGGGCTGGATAAAGCTCTATAAAGCTCTATAAAGTGAGAAAGAATCCCAGCAAGTTGGATGCCTTGTGATTCTCCAGGTGCTCTCAGTTTAAACTGGTGAAGTGCTGTAGATTCTGCTGGTTTACCGGCCAGCTTGCTGCCCAGCAGTCTCCCTGCCTGAGCTGACAGTCTTGGAGGTGGTGTTGAGGACTCCCAGGCTGCTGGTTCTAGGGACCTTCAATATCCATGCTGAGGCGACTGGCTTTGGGGTGGCTCAGGACTTTATGACTGTCTGAATGTCTGACCTGCTTTATATCATGGTTGTTAATCAGCTACCTATGTTTGGTGAGCCTTTTAGAAAAGACAAGAATGTTGGTCTTTTGGTAATTTATTCTGAGCAGGTCTCCCAAACAGTAGACAAGGGAGAAGGATAGAATGACTGAAAAAGATAGAATGACCGTTTCTTCTATGTAAAGTAAAGCTGGGATTGGTTGATTTGCTAATTTAGGTGGTTGGGAATAGGGTTTGGTAAACTTTGGACCATGGAATGAGAGATCAAAACAAAAGCTTATTTTTAAAATGTTTTGTATTATTTTAGATTTTAAAATTTAAAAATTTATTTATATAATTATTTTATATAATTATTTTCCTGAACATCAGGAAGACTAGTCTTACAGTAAGAGCTGTTTGACAGTGGAACAGACTCACATAAAAGCTGGTGAACTCTCCTTGGAGATTTTAAAACAGAGGTTAGATGATCATCATCTTGTATGATCTAGTTGAGAGTTTTGCATTGCAGGAAGTTGGACTAGATGACCCATGGAGACCCTTCCAACTCTACCATTTTCTCTATTGTTTTAAAAATCTCTTCATTATTCCTTGAATTGTTTTAATAGTTTGCTTTGACTTAAATGGCCCCAAAAGAATGCTGTTATGAAGCATAATCATTACTACCTTTATTACTGCAGTCTTTGAGAATATCTGTCATCACTGGATCAAATCCAATGAAAGAACACAGATATCAATTTTTACTGTCTCATCAAAGTGCAAGTAGATAAATAGGTACCGCTCCGGCGGGAAGGTAAACGGTGTTTCTGTGCGCTGCTCTGGTTTGCCAGAAGTGGCTTAGTCATGTTGGCCACATGACCCAGAAGCTGTACGCCGGCTCTTGGCCAATAAAGCGAGATGAGCACCACAACCCCAGAGTTGTCCACGACTGGACCTAATGGTCAGCGGTCCCTTTACCTTTACCCCAGATTGTAAACCTTTCTATTCCTTATTCATTGTTTTGCTTATGCTGTTACTCTGTTTTCATGCTAATGTGTTAGGTGTTTTTGTAAAAAATCTTTCAGTTTCACATTCCAAACTTTTTTATTCTCTATATAGATGTGAACAGAGTCACATAAAAGTCTCAATGACTATCCAGTGATGTTTGGTCTCTGGCCAAAGCAGACATGAGGGCCAAACAAGATGGTTGGCACTGATTTGCATGATTGTTTTAAAACAAACAGTTAGCACAGGGCTTCCCAAACTAGATAAGGACTGCGGCTTGTGGGAAGGTTTTTTTTAACCCTTTACTTCCACTGTGGTCCTGATGAGAATTGGACCCTCCATGCTCCCTAAATTGTTTGTTTTAAAAATGGTGCATATCAGGGCTATTCATGTGAATAATGTCATGTCTAGTTTGGCCCTCATAGCATTGACAACTTCTTGGATTACTTTCTGCAAAAATAGCAGATTAAAAGCTAATCATTCTTACAGTGTAAACTTGCGCTTGTTTACTTGGAAGTAAATTCCACTATATGACTGGCAGTCACAAAGAGGAAGATCACTGATTACTTGTAATGTTTGAAAAGGAGGCCTCTTAAATGCCTCTTATGTGAAACATAAAGTGAACCATATAATACCAACCAGTGCTGCTGTAGAGAACAGGCCAACCCACACGTGTAACAAGATTCAAGGATTTGTGTTGCAGCAACCTCAAATCAGAGGAGGGGGCGTGTTCTGTGGCACAAGCATTGTAATAGAATAAAGAGATGCAGGAATTGCCTGCGTAGAGCACTTTAGTAGCCCTCAGATTAATAGAGAAGCATGGGTCAGCTGGGTCTTGGTAGCAAAACGACACCATTATTTCTACTAGCCAGCAGAAATTATGTGAAAAGTACCTCTGGGCATGTGTGCATAGTTCTTTTCTCATTACCCTGAGCAATAACAGTTTGTCCCTTCCCTATACAGAATTAGTGAAAAGGATAGAGGGCAAGGTTCCTTCACAGACCTGAACCTCATTGCTTACATTTTAAAAAATTAAACACTGCCTCACCTTCTTCACAAGTATACTGTATGTTGCTGTTGAACTTAGGGACAAACAGACATGACACCTTTCAGACAATAAGCAATAGCAGGTCCAATCTGGATCAGGACCTTGTGCAGGGTCAATATTTCAGAGTTATATATTTGAGATAAATATTTTTGTACTTAGTTAGATTAGGAGCTGATTATATATATATATATATATATATATATATATATATATATATATATATATATATATATAATTGAGGGAAGTAGAAATGTATATCTAGACTAAAATGTCCTCATAGGCTGACGAAGTAGTGACTGAAACGCCAAGGGAGAAAGTAGAGCGTTCCTCATTACCATCTTCCCAAGAGGTAATAAGCATACATGAAAGTGAAGAGAGTTCATCTTCAGAGGTTGCACAGTTACAAAAGCCAACTGCTCCAGAGCGAAAATATGTGGAAAAGGTCATACGTGAACCACCACAGGTAAGAGATAAATTTTAAAATACCATTTATTCATATTTAGAATAGGAAAGACTCTCTACAGAAAGGACTCGTAAGCCATTAAGTCACCTTATTCCCTCTAAGGAAAAACAAAGGAGGGAGTGATATCTTTGATTATTTTGGTTGCCCCTTTCTGAACTTTTGCCAACTTTGCAATATTCCTTTGGAGGTGAGGCAACCAGAACTGTACACAGTATTCCAAGTGCAGTCATACTCTAAATTTGTAAAATGGCATTATGACATTGGCAGTTTTCTTTTCAGTTCCTTTCTGATGATCTCTAGCATGGAAAAGGATAATTAAGAAATAATTTGAAAATAAAGCAGATGTTAAGGAAAGTAGCCTGTAATTTCCAGGATCTCCCTGAGTCCCTTTAAAAAAATGGATGTTACATTGACCACTTTCCAGTCTTCAGATATGGATGCTGATCTTAGGGACAAATCATAGACTTTCATTAGAACATAAACATCTGAATCAGGAGAGGCTGTGAAAGCTCTGGATTGGTATCTGCATGCACTAGTGTACTGGATGAGGGCCAATAATCTGTACTTGAATTTTGGAAAGAGAGATGCTGTTTGTGTGAGTGGTCTCTATGTTTGGGAGGTAGGCAAATTATTTTGCTTTCATTTTTGCCTCCTCACAGAGATCTACCGGTAGCTTCACCTTTGAGAAGCTCCAAATCCTTCCAAGGCATCCCACTTTGCCTTGGAATTTGTGAAATTCCAGCACACACTCTTACTAAATATCCTACGCTAGATAGAGTATCAGCAACTTACCTGCACAGAGCAAGGGTCTCCCTCACATGTTTTATGATATAAAAAAAATCCTTCCAGTAGCACCTTAGAGACCAACTAAGTTTGTTATTGGTATGAGCTTTCGTGTGCATGCACACTTCTTCGGATACTTTTATGATAGACACTTTCATCAGAAAACCAGCTCCATTTTATCTCCTTAAAGTTTGGAGGGGGTGGGGAAGATTGATAATGAAGAGAAATTCTTCATTCAGGAGTGTTGAACGGAATTGAGGCAAACAGCACTTGTGCAGATGACACATCGGAAGAGGGGGTACCGGTACGTCTTGCTTTTCTACTTCAGAAAGGAAGCTGTCCTGTCCTGAATCTGATAAGGAAAAGTGTGGAAGACATGCTAATTCTTCTTGATCAAGTATTCAGCTTTTATATATTTAATAATTCTGGTTTTAGGGTAGCTTTCCATAATTTAACATGGACAGATGGCCTTTCTGTGGTTGTGGCCATGCCTAACAACAGGGAGGAGCAAGGAATTTTTTAAAAAAGGGGTAGGAATATTACTGCACATCTCAACAAATAACCCAACTGTGAGGCTGCTGAAAGTTTACTTTAGCCATTCTTTTTTAATGTTCTTGACTTTACTGTTGAATTTTATCCCTGTACAGGAGTTTCTGTCCTCAGACATAAAGCTGGAAATAAAAGGCAAATCATTTCCAAAGGCTAGACCAGTTAAAATTCAGGAGCATTTAGAAGATCTTGATGAACAGCATCCCGTATCTCTGCTTTCCACTTGGACTACAAAGATCAAGTGAGCTTAAAAATATTTCTCTTTTAGCACTAATTTATTTATTTTTATTAGTTTTCCAATATACCCCCAATAATAGCCAAATTATAACAATAGCAATTAATTCCCAAATTATACAGTTATCAAAATGCCAACCAACTTCCAATTAATACATTTTAGTTAAAGTGGCTTCCCACATGGTGGTTTGGGCGTATTTCCCACATATCTGCGCACTTGATAGTTTTGATCTGTGGAACTGGCAGTGTTACATGCCACATAATACTCGTTTCACAGTTGTGAGAAATATATTAATTAATAAATATATATTAATTAATAAAATTATATATTAATTAATAAAATTAAAATATTTAATTTTAATTATGTTAAAATGTGTTTAACTATTTTTACTGATAATTTTACTATCTCTTGTAAACTGCTTAGAGGTTTTAGTACAATCAAGCGGCATTTGCATTTTGTTAAAATAAATAAATAAATAAATAAATAAATAGGGAAGGGCTGCCTTAGATTGTTGTAGGAATTTCGGGGGGGGGGAGAGCTTCCCTTCAAAACACCCCAGTACGCTGTTTGGGACATGAGCAGAGAGGGGTGACTGGGACCCCAGTATGCTGTTTGAGACATGAACAGAGAGGGGTGACTGAAACCAGAATGTCTGAAAACAGCACAGAAAGACAGGCCTCACACCATTTTGACTCCTGACACCATTTTTGACTCCTAGCTGGCCAGGTATCAGATGGCCCAATTGACTTACAAAGGACAGTAGTTAGCCTGCATTTGCCCTGCCCTGCCAAGTCAGGAAACCTTTTGTTCTCCAGAAATGTTTGTCTGGGAGGGGTCAAGGAGGGATGACCAGGTGTCTCTCTGCAAGGGGGTGAGAAAACCTTTCCATTGTCTCAGAAATAAACTAATCACAATCTCAAAAGGAATGGCCAGACTGCCAGGAAAGGCAATCAGATAAGACATTATCATATGAAGTGGCAGACAGGAGGTAAACAACTAAGATTTCTGCTGGGCTGGAGACCGCCTTTTTCTATGATGTAGCTGTGATGTATCTGAGGGGTGGTCCTGGGTTACACCCCTTTTTGTGATGTATGTATGATGTATAGGGGGGTGGTCTTGAGTGGAAGGGGGGGAATTTCAAAGTCTATATAGGAGTTTGCACACCATTGTTCGGGGTCCTTTTCCTGCTCCTGCGTGAGAGGAAAGCACCCTGTTGCAACAGTGAAAATAAAGGCTTTGCTTCTCAATTTTTCTCTGGTTGGCCTCTGTTTTTACTCCTACCGATGGAGAACCTGCAGGGAACTTGCAAGGGCTCTTGTGTACCCCATAAGGGAATAAGGGCAGATTTTTCTACAACAATATCTTGTTGTAAGTCACATTGGAAACCATCCACCTGAATGTCCACATCCCCAAAGTCTGTCCCCATCCTTCACGCAACCTCCCCAAACGTGGAAAAATGTGGGGAGAGGGACCACGTTTGAAACAACCCTGCTTTTTCACTTATTTCTTAAAATCTTGCCCTCTTGCATATTATGTGCTGAATGGTACACATAGTTCCTTGCAATCATACCTGTTTTAAGTTATACTCCTGTACCCACTTACCTGAGAATATGCTCCATTTAACTTACTGGGACTTACTGATGAGTAGATCTGCTTACTTTTGAGTAGACTTACATAGGCTTGTGCAGATAGTGGCTATGCTATAATCCATAGAATTGATGAAAGAAATTAACCAATTAGATGTACTCCTCTTAAAGATCCTGGTACTTTTAATAAGTCTTGTCTGTGGCAGACTGTGGTGCATGGCTTCCCTATTAATTGTATGCATGCATTATTTCATTAAGTTCTGTTGCATTCTTCAGAACTTATTTCATTAAATATGTTTGGTATTGGCCCTTCAATTGAATGATGTGCCTGGCATCATTTCCTTTACAGTATTTATTTATTTTCACATTTGTTTTTCAGTTTTGCAGCCTTTGGAATAGTAACTTCTTAGGGTCAAATGTGTTTTGGAAAAGCCCAGGTTACTCCTCCACTACTTTATTGGTGTAGGAAAAAAGCTTTAATTACTAGCTTTTGTTGTGATTCAAGCCCTGAAAAGTTTCTTGGACACGGAAGAGAGCCTTTTTATGGCAAGTCTGAAGTTTGTAAATGGATATTACTTTCAATTAAGTAACCGAGAGCAGACTCATGGGAAAAGAATTCCAAAGTTTATGAAACAGTCAAATTGGCATTTAAGTGACCCTGTGCATGCCATTGCTTATCTACATTGCTTTAAGTTCATTTGGTTAGCAAGATTATGTATTAAAACAAATAATGACAGCAGACAATGAGTATTTTACTTCAGTAAAAAGTTACTGTCAGATTATCAATGGTGCAGAAAAAGCATGATTTTGTGAAAAAAAGTTATTGAGTGCATTAAGTGAGGTTAATGTAGGCCACACACATAGTATTGGTTTTTCTTTGTCTTCTCTTTCAAAGGATGATAAATAGAGTGCTTAAGGAGAGTGTGTGCTGTAAAAACACACACCTTTACCTGCAACATGTTCTAAATATTTTAGTTTTTTGTTAGGAGTGTTTCCATTTTTGTCCATTAAATGATTCCATCTTCTTTTGGAGCTCAAGCAAAGGGGCACAATAAACTATGGTTCAGTTGTTATTTTCTCAGTTAGATTAAAAGCAAAACCTATTAACAAAACATAACTGGGTAATGTTGTAATTGATGACTGTGATTAATTAAACTTGTCTGTTATGCTTTCTTTTGAGAGCTACAGAATTGTAACTTTTTATGTTTGAAAAAGGGTGACAGGGAAATTGTCTTCTGAAAGAAAATGGAAATGTGTCCAAGGTAGTTGTTTATATAATTGTTTAAGAAATTTTGCAGTACAGACTACTGTGTGCAGAAACACTAACCCATTGCTTAGCAACACTTTTTCTCACCTTCATTACATACATTCTGTACTGTTCCATTGTAGTTTGATTCAAAACATGATGATTCAAAACATCAAAAATAGCTGCTTGAACACCGCTCCTCTGGGAAGGGGCTTCTTTACCCAGTGTAGCAGCACGCTCCCAGGCAGCAAGATCTGTCATAGTTTTTGGTCTTGCCTTCTCTTTCACCCTCAAAGAAAGAAAATGATCACTGCCATGTTGCTTTATAGAGAGGTGGATCAACAGGTTCCATAGAAAAACCCCCACCCCCCAGTATGGTGACTTTTCTCCATGTGCGATATTTAAGATAATTCCTTTCCACATTCCCTTGGGAGAAGTGCACTGCTCTCTCTCTCTCTCTCTCTCCCTCTTAAAAGAGGGCACAGAGCCACAGAACAAGCACCCTTTGGCTATTGCCCTTCAGCTTGCACCGCCAGAATGCTTGCACCACTTCCAAGGCATGAGCTTTTAAAGTTATTTGGAGAGGAGGAGTGCAGACAGCCCCAATCAGCTTAATGGGTTTCAGACAGAAACACACAGGTCCAGACTCAGTAACTTTAGAATCAATATCTACATGCATCAAATGGTAATGATCTTTATTTTCTTTCTAGAGATGTGGATCACCCACTTATTCACCTTCTTTGTGAGGCTTGCCCAAGATGTGTGTTGCCTGTTCATCTGCAGCTTGCTTCAAGAATACACCATACTATAGACAGAAGGGGTCATAATGTTTTATTACCACCAGTTAATCTTTGCAGTGACCTCTCAGAGCAGTTCTTACCATCCATTTCTGCTTATGATGAATTTATGGCAAGAGAAAGGTATGATTAGAAAATACTTTGTGCAATGTTTTTGTGTTTTCGAGTGAGCACTATGATACAAAATAAAAAAATTCCTTCCAGTAGCACCTTAGAGACCAACTAAGTTTTTTCTTGGTATGAGCTATGATACAGTTCTACGTATGTTACAGTGAATTTTTTTTTCTGGTGGAAGAACCAATTCACAAAACTTTATTTGCATTCCAGGCACAACAGAAATCTACAGATTTGTGTCCCTCCTTCCTGTGGCACACACTGAGTTTTTGTGGCTCCTGCTCCCTTCTTTTCCCAGCACCAGCTGGGAACATAGTTTGATTTTTAAAATTTATTTAACAATAGCTTTTCTAACCTTTTCTAGCTGAGAGGGTGTGTCACATTTTGGTCTGATGTGCATAAAAACAAGTTGTGAAACATACCAAACGCAAAAAACACTTGTTAATGTGTCTAAATTTGAGCCCACTTTTGAGCCAAAATAAAAATACCTAAGACATAAAATGTAAACTTCGGTTGCTGGCATTTAATTTTTATTTTTGTTCAACTATTAGCCTAAACCCAGCTATTTAAACTAATTAAGGGACTTAAAATTTAATTGCCAGGCAAATCCCTGTTTGCGTGGGGGTTGCATTCTGGGTCATTGTGCGCATCAGTGAGGCACACAAAAGCCGGTCCTGCCCCATTCCAAGGCTGAAAACAGCATGCATGTCAGCAGTCACGTGTGCCTTGGTTGCGTGCAAAACAGCCATTCCCTATATTATTTATTGAAATTTATTGATAATATCAGATAATGGAATTATTTGCATGTTAAACAAGACTAAGTTTCATTATTGCTTTAAAATGGCACTGTTACTTTAAAGAGGTAACTTGTTCCCTTGCACCAGTTCTCACCCCTGTTCTAAGCCAATAGCCATTTCTCTATGTATTCTGCCCAGTAAGCACATCCAGCACAAATATTTGTAGGGCAGTTAGCTGTCCTAACATCCTGACATTAGAATAGTGGGGTAGGGTGACAGGTCAAAGCAGGGACTGGAATGCCTGAAACTTATTCCTGTGATATACCGGTAGTGTATGGTAGGCAGAAACTGAAGATGTGCTCTGGTATCCCTGTGCCATGCTGTCAGGCAGGTTTCCCCCCTTTCCCCTTTGGTCCAAGAAAAGCCCTTTCCTTTGTTAACATGACAACGGTTGTTTGAATGGCATCTAGCCTGAATCAACAAACACTATCAAGCAGTGTCTTTTCATAGGAATGAGAATGTGATAGATTCTATTGACTCAGGAGACTTGTTTATGTGAACAGGCATTCCTTCAGCAAAATGTTTTGTGGGCAGTTTAATTAATCCTGATTGTTTCCTTTCTTATATTTTGGAGACCCTGCTAGAGTAATTCATGATCACTATTCTCTTATGAAATCAGAAACTACCCAAGTGTAGATAATGCTTCAATATCTGTGAGACTAAACAAGACTCTAGAACGGTGTTCTGTGGTTTCACATTTGCATTATTACATCCCCTTTTAAAATGAAAACAATATTTTGGTGGTCACAGGAATAAAGATATGAATGATGATTTTAAATATATAGCCTTGCTTTCTACCCACAGGACTTTCAAGGCAGATTTTATTGCAGAACCCAGCAGTGTTCATCTGTTCTCTAGTGAGAAAATTTTGAACCACCAGTAGATGGCACTGTTAGAATGTACTCTTGAGTTGAAAATGATAATTGACTTAAATATATATTTTTAGCATTTTGTTTATTTATGTATTCATTCTCTTTGTATACCACCTGTATAACTTAGCTGTCTGGGCAGTTTACAGAAACATGAAACATACAAATGCAATTAAAACTCTTATACTGTATAGTAAAAACACTAAAACTAATTCATCAAAATTGTTGACAGATCACTGGCAGGAGAACTGCACACGGCATGCTTAACTTATGTGATAAGAAGATCCTTTTTATTTGAAGGGATTGAGCCAGTTAACACATAATTTAAAAAATACCCAGAGAGCTAATCTCAATGAAATTTAGCCTATTTACTGACTGTTAACAAAACCCACTTGGTATCTAGGCAACACTACAAAATGATTGCTATGGTTGGGCCTGGCTAGTCAAAAAATGGCTGCCCCCCCTCAATTTCTCCAAATCAATTACTGTTTAACTGTCTTTCTATTCATTTCCCCACTGTCAGCACACTCATCTCCCAATGCTGCTTTGAAATAAAATTCAGTGTGAAGATATCATTACTTGAGCTATGTTAGCCAGTAGTTGCTGAGGTTATAGCCTGCAATTATTTGCCATCAAGAATGTGCTATTTAAAAGCAAAACAAAGCATAAAACTTGAACTGAGTAAATATCTGAAGAAGTGTGCATGCGCACGAAAGCTCATACCAAGAACAAACTTAGTTGTTCTCTAAGGTGCTACTGGAAGGAATTTGTTTATTTTTTTATTTTGTTTCGACTACGGCAGACCAACATGGCTACCTACCTGTGAGTAAATACTGTGTGTGTGTGTGTGCTTTACAAATATTCCAGTATCTTACTGAGAATCTTTTTTTTCCAGAATTTGTAATGAAGGAGTTCCTATTTCAGAAGTATACAAATGCAGTCAGGAAGATGGAGTTAAAGTTTTCCCACCAAGGTCACCAGAAAGTATGCCTGAATGGCAAAGAATAGCTGAGTTTTATGTTGAAAAACCTCAATTAGCCCTGTTAGGAGAAAAAGTAAGATTTGATACGCAATTCTGATAACATATTTTTCTGAAGTCCCATCTTTTGAAATTTAACAAATTATTGTCTTTCTAGATTGCTTCTGCTTTTTGAAAGTGTGTTTATGTAAAGAAGAAAAATTCAAAGTATAGTAGGTAGTTTTTTGCTCTGCATTTCCCAGGTTCTTACACAGTACTCTCCTCAAGGTACAGAAGGAGGGAGGTTCAATAGACAATATTAGGACTTGCCTTACCAACCCTAGTGGCTTCCTTTCAAGACAAGCTTATCTCCTTTTCAAATGGTGTAATGTAATCCAATCCCATTGAAGGCTGGACTCTCTCTTTCACAGAAAACCCTTTCCTCTCCCCTGACTTTCAGTCGATTTTTCTATTTCTTTGTTGCATCTCTGACAGTGAGGTAATTGTATGCAAATTCTTTATTTAACTGGCCTTGAATGCAGAGAGTTTTATGATGTCTCATTCTCTTACTGTAGCCATTGTCATCTTTGAAATCTCCTGGCATTTTCTGTTTTGGGGATACTAGTTTAAGAAATCTCTAAGTGTAACTGTGTGGGACAGCTTTAGGATACAATTGTAGATGTAAGCACCCCCTGTTGCTAATATATAATCCTGGGCATATGAAAGTATAGGACTTGGGTCTTTCCATTTAGATTTCCTGCTGATTGAGGTAGTCCATACTCTTATGTAATATGTTTAGAATAAGGATTTCATTCCTTTGCCCTGATCTAGAGAATGCTGGTTTTGCCATGCAAATGAGATGTGTAGCTTTTGCCAGGTGATACAAGTGCCCTTCATATTTTGTGTTTCCTTCTGTTTTATCTCAAAATACCTAATTTGCCTAGAAATGTTTACTATTTCAGCACAGCAACATCTAATTATTCAGAAGAAAATATGTCTAGGATTAAAATCATACTAATTTTATTAATTTTTTTTGATGTGAAGGTTAAATTTCATCCAGGGTCTCTCAAAATGTTTTGGACACCAGCGCCACAGAAATTCGCCGCTCCTCTCTCTCTTATGAAGGAGACCTTGTTTCCAAAGTATGAGGTAAAAATTCTTAATATATTTGAAGACTACACATCATTTCATTTAACATCACATTCGACTATCTACACAAAATATAAATTAAATAATAGCATTTCTGTACCAATATCTATAACTGAAAGTGTGAATTATAGAAATAGTTGCTTTATTTTGATTTAGAGTGGTGTATTTTAAATTAATGTAAACATGAACCTACAGTTAGTAATTACATACCATATGCCATATGCAGTTGGGGCACATTCTCCAAAATATTTAAATATTTCATCAAATTAACAGAGAATGCTAATGTTTAAGTACCTGCAGGATTGTACTGTGTTGTGAATGCCCAAAACCATTCTAGTTCTTTCTTAGTATTGCTGAAATTCATATTTCCTTTGTTTGGATGTGATCCTTCTGGAGTCTTATAGTGCAAATCTCTCTATGTATGTGTGTTAGTTTGTGTATGTATGAGTAAGCTAAAATACCTGGGTGAAAATATATACACCAGCCATATTTCAAACTGTTCAGATTTTTTGTATGTTAATCACTACTGGCCCAAATAAATCTTATTATCGAACTTGTTGTGCATTCCTTGTTTTGTGGGACCAAATGGAGTGTATCAAATCCAATGAAGTTTTGATGTTATCGTTTTAACTTTTCCTAGAGATTTATGAAGTCAAACTGAAATTGGTATGATGGTTTATACCACTGGTTAAAAGTTATCATTAAACCTTTTTATTTTTCCAGAGCAATCTGATCAATGGCGTTATTTATGAAGACTTTTCATGTGATCTTCAAGATCAAGAAGTATTAGAGATTGAGGATGACTTTGACCATTTGCTTTCTGTGTGTATTGCAGTAATAGTTTCTTTATTTTTGATCTGATAATGGTTTTATGTATTTCATAAAGGGTTGTTTTCCTATGTGAGCTGCCTTGGAAGGGCTTTGTGAGGAGGAACCTGTCATTGGCTCATGCCTTTGTATTTGCAAGAAGCTTCTCCAAGGCAGTGGTAAGGTTGATATGCAAATGCACTGGCAGAAACACCGGATTGGTTCCACAAGTGTGCTAGCACTATGCTCACCTCACCCATCGCCTTGTCCCTTCCTGTAAGCAGCAGCAGTGATAGCAGGTCAGGTAAGTGCTGACACCCTGCCCTGCTGACTGCTGCAGCTTAGATATAGTTACAGGTAGGTAGCCATGTTAGAATAGAATATATTTATTGTCATATATATATATATATATATAGGTCTGCCGTAGTCGAAACAAAATTTAAAAATTCCTTCCAGTAGCACCTTGGAGACCAGCTAAGTTTGTCATTGGTATGAGCTTTTGTGTGCATGCACATTTCTTCAGATATGCCTTAGATTTGTAACAGAAGCCTGTCAGCTGAGACAGGCTCTTTTGCCAAAGTTACACTATCCTTTATTTTCTGTATGTTGTGAAAAGTATGAAGAATGTCAGTAGTAATATTTGTGAAATATTAACAAAATCTGACTTTTTTTGTTCATCAACTGGCCATTCTGTCATTTGAAGGTAAATTCCCTAGCTCCTCATCCGGATGCCTTCCTTGATTCTGTTTGGACCTAGATGTGTTAAACAACTATTGTCCAGGGGCAAATACCCCCTTTTTAACAAGGTGTTTATGTGAAATATTATTTCCTTTTCTAAACCAGAAAGAAAGCCCACATGATGCATATCTTCCACCACAATTTTTAGACTTCAGTGTACATAATTATGTCAGCTTTGTTGTTGTTGTTTAGTCGTTTACTCATGTCTGACTCTTCGTGACCCCATGGACCAGAGCATGCCAGGCACTCCTGTCTTCCACTGCCTCCCACAGTTTGGTCAAACTCATGTTGGTAGCTTCGAGAACACTGTCCAACCATCTCGTCCTCTGTCATCCCCTTCTCCTTGTGCCCTCAATCTTTCACAACATCAGGGTCTTTTGCAGGGAGTCTTCTCTTCTCATGAGGTGGCCAAAGTATTGGAGCCTCAGCTTCAGGATCTGTCCTTCCAGTGAGCACTCAGGGCTGATTTCCTTAAGAATGGATAGGTTTGGTCTTCTTGCAGTCCATGGGACTCTCCAGAGTCTCCTCCAGCACCATAATTCAAAAGCATAAATTCTTCGGTGATCAGCTTTCTTTATGGTCCAGCTCTCACTTCCATACATCACTACTGGGAAAACCATAGCTTTAACTATACAGACCTTTGTTGGCAAGGTGATGTCTCTGCTTTTTAAGATGCTGTCTAGGTTTGTCATTGCTTTTCTCCCAAGAAAAGCAGCTTTACCAGTATGTAAATAAAACTCAATTTATTTTTAATTTCATACTCATAATGTAAAACCAACATACATGCTCACAATCTGAATCTAGCTTTCCAAGAAAAAATGTGTTATGAAAATAAATACTTTTGTTCTATTTAAAATACCCACTTTTTGTATATATTTTTCTTTGTTTCATAGACGCTTAAAATCTGTAGAAGATCCGATTCCTCTCCAGGGCTTTTAGTTACTGAATGGGAAACATTACAGGTATTGTAACTTTTTTCAGATTTATTATTTACTACTTATTATTTATTAGCCGCATCATACCCAGCATTGCTTGGGAATTCAGAGAAACAAAAAAATCAGTGCAGTTTTGAAATCAGTGGTTAAAAACAGTGCTGTTTTGAAAGGTTCTGGCTGCCATCTTGATTCAAAATGGTGTCCAATTGTATCCAAACATTGAGGAAAACCTGCTCCTTAATTGCAGGAACCACCATGCAAAATTTGGTTGCAGTATCTTAAGAGATGTCCAAATGCATGGTGAACAAGCAATTTCCCAAAACATATAGTAGATTTTTCATAGCAACAGTTTTATCCAGAGTTTGGCTTAAAGCTTTAATTATTATTTGCAATAATCATATCCATATTTAATAATAATTTCTTGTTTAAAGTTTAACTCAAAATTATAATTATTTATTTTAATCTTTAATTCTCTGGTAGACTAAGCAGGGCATTTAAGATTCTTTGTAATTGCTTTCCCAGTAGTAGGAGGTTAGGGCTGGCTTGAACTCCTCTATTAAGGAAAACTGAAGAGCAGGAACATCTCTGAACAAAATCTAAAATATATAATTCAATTACTGTATATACTAAAATGAACCTGACTAAACACTGGAAAATTCTCTGCTAGGGCAGAGCTCCTTAAAGTGTGAGATTAGCTCTGCTTCCTATTCTTGATGCAGAGTCTGTGTTGGGCTCTCCAGGTCTCTCCATAGAGCTTGAGTAAAACATCCTAGCAGGGATTTGGGTTTCACAAAGTGTGAAGGTGGGGAGAGAGAGAGAGTTGGGGTTAAGACAACAGCCCCTCCTATTCTGTTCTGGAACCAATTAAGCGAGCAAGAACGCTGAGATCAAGCGGTGCTGAGGCTTCAACCTCTGCCTGTGCCATAAGGCAGACAGATTCTTTTTATCCATTCTTTACATGTTGAGGCTGTAGAGTTCTCCCTTCTTGGCAATAATTAACTTCGCAGTGGTCAATAAATTAGGAACTGAAGAACAATGCTCTTGTAAAAATGTAAAATTCAAGCAGCCTAATTTTTGTACTGGTATTAGATAATAATCAGTTATTCTTGTAATGTCTCATTTTACAAGATACCAAAACTTTGTATTGCAGGAGAATATCACAGAATGTGTAAGTAGTCTGCTGTGAAGGAGTTGTATCTGCAAGAAATATGTATGTTGGTTTTATAAAATCTTATTTGACTTATGTGACACTAAGTGCCAACCAAATAATTTCCAGTTTTTGCATATAGATTTTTTTGCTTCTGTAAAAATTAATTCTGTTCAGATTCAGGGGTAGTTATTCCTTATGTTTCCCTTCAATGAGATCTAACATTCACATTTTTAAATTAAAAGTGATTGGGTGATTAAATATAATAATCCTTTTGCTTGTGTAACTGTTGTCAACAGTTTTTTCCAATTCAGGCATTTTTACACCACCCTTCAATTGTATTCCCAGGATTGTTTACAAGACAGGGTAAACAATTAAAACGTAAATACATCTCTCTACATTCATTTTATTATGCCTTACAACACAATCCTAACAATGTATACTCAGAAATGAGTCCTACTTAATTCAGTGGGCTTACTTCTAGGTGCTGTTAGTATTGTAGCCTTATTTTTTCAAAACAGTTTGTGAGAAGAAATACTAAAGCACTTTCTGATTTTCAGAATTCAAACTTTTTATACCAGTTATTTACACAAAGTAGCTGTGATGACTTACTCTCAAGTAGACATGCCTAGGATTGTGCTGCAAGATTTTTTTTTAGGCTGTAGCCGTAAACACACTGTGCAATCCTATACATGTCTGCTTAGACACACGTTCCATTGAATTCAATGGGGCTTTTTTCCAGGTAAATGGGAATAGGATTAGTAAGAATAAGCCCCATTGAACACAGTGGGCATTTAATTCAAAATAAACATGTATACAGCAGAACTGAAAATCTTTAAACTCATTCTTTGTCCCTGTAGATGAGCTGCTTGCTATAGAAACATGCTCATTATGAATGAAAGAGGAAAGCATAGATTCTATAGAATCAAGGCTGCAATTCTAAACATACTGTACTTAGGCCTGTTGAAAATAATGGCACTTGCTTGAAAGTAAATACTGTACATATAAAATTGCTCAGTAAGGTATTTTTTAAGCAGGAGTGGTTGATGAGGAAAGGTGCTGTGGTGCACATGGCCTCCCAGCAATGGAATCTATGGTTTGCTGGGAGGGAGAGGGCGCTGGAGGCAGCAAGGCTGGCCCAGTCTGGTTGCATTGGTGGGAGTTCTGGATTGTGTCACAACTGGCTTAGTTTAGACCATTATTGCCTGATGTCTTTCTGCTCAGTCAGGGGAACTGGACATTGGGTACTTACTCTGAACAGGCCTACAAAGAAAACATACAGAGAAAAGGGGTGCATGTTACTAGGTTTCTCTTTGGTTTCCTTTCTTTTAGACCTCCTAGGTTTTCCCCACTGACACTCACTTGAACTAAGACGAAACTAAGGCATAGTGAGAAGGGTCGGGGTAGATATTTGATTATGTTGATATGTCACATAACCTTATCTTGCCTAGGCAAGAGGGGGACTTAACCTGCTCATGCTTGGCTTCTTCCTGCTCACTCTCTCAAAAGGATCTGTTCATGTGATTGTAACCTTTAGCAGGGTTCCACTAATGCAATGGGACTTCCGTTTCTTCTCCTTCTGAAGGGTCCCCCAATGCTCCAGGGCTGATTTTGAGGGCACACGAGGGGCTGGAGGGGACAGGAGAAATTCTGCACACACAGTCAGTTGTGGAAGCAAAGGTGCCGGGTTGGATACAGCCCATACTAAGTACCCAGCAACCCAATTTTATACAGCTGACTACTTTTGGAATGTTACCCAAAAAACTAAAAATAAACAAACCGAGGTTTGTTTTTCTTACAGGAAGATCTGGTTAAAAGACCTCATAGTGCACCAGAATTATCATTCAGAGACAAATCTACTTTGAAGATTTCTGCAAATTTCAGAACCACTATGGAAGAGATAACTGTTATGAAAAAACAACGTCATTCAGTAGATACTAAAGCTACAAAGCATGGCATTTTATCAACACAGCCACAAAGCTCTCTTAGCTTTGAGAAAAGAGAATCTGGTGCACACAAAAGTGTTCTTGGTGGCTCAGATAAAGATTCTGATATAGCTTTGGCAAGTACATTCAAGCAAACAAAAGGTCTTTTCTCCTCTAAAGGACGATCTGCATCTACTGCACCCACTCCACCTCCTGAATCTGTAGATATGAGCATACAGAGTCTGGCTGCAGAATCTAAAAGAGCTGGGATGAAGTACATCATTTTCCCGAGGAAAGCATCATACAAAAGGAAATCATCAAAAGCAGCAGGGAAACACATTTCTGTTAATATATTAGAAAGTGTTTGTGAGAAATTAAGAGAACCTCCACATATTCTTAAAAGGTCTGCCCTTTTATTAATATTTGCAACTTTTAATTTTATATATTGAGCACCTTGGGGGTATGGAAACAGTAATTTCTCCAACAGCACCAGATACCATTTTCATGTGTATGCCAGTTCTTTATGGGTAATACAGTAATACTAGCTTTCCTAAATTGGTGTTATCCTTATGCTTTGGGTTACAACTCCTTTCAATCCCAGCAAGCAAAGCCAGTGGTAACAGATCATAGGAATTGTAGCTTGTAGTCCAAAACATTTGGAGGGTACCAGATTGGTATCAGATATGTTCACAAGAACATCAACTGTGGGCAGAAGATTCCCAAAGGATTCAGTATAGCTTTGTTTCCTCTCTTCCCTCAGCAAATGCTCAGGCAGTAGGCAACCCTTTTGCCTAAATGCAAGTTTCATGTTGTGTTCTTGCATTTCATCACATAGAGCAGAAAGATTGCCTGAGGATATGAAATGGCTCACAGACTTCCAGTGCTATGTTACAGCCTGGTGGTTGTGTGAAGGACTGATGTGGAAAAATACTTTCTAATCACTATGGGATTCTCTGTATATGGGTGCTGCACTTTTGGTAGCACTGAATTGTCCCCCCCCCCTTTTAACAGTAAATTAATTACAGTTAATTTTACAGTAAATTAAACTAAACATGAGAGGAAGGTACTATTTGGATTTTTTGTCTCAGGTGCCAAATTATTGTTGCACCTTGTCCATCAGAAAATGTTATTTTGGCTATACACATTGCTTTATTGGTTTTACACAGTTGCACAGCTCTCATGGGCAACATGAGTGTATAATAAAGAGGTTAGAGAGCTCTTTGATTACTAAGTTTTCTACATAAATTATAAATTTCTACATAAAAATAAATACTAATGACAGTGTAAACCATTTTTATGCACCCCAGATAGGAACCGTCTGTTATGTGTTGAAACTTGAATATTATGCAGCAATCAAATACATTATTAAACTTTATAATGAATATTTATTGGTCATATGTCACATTGTCACATATGTCATATTGCTCACATGTCAGCAACAAATGTACAGGCAAAATGTAATTATAGTTTTGGCTTTTTTCTTAGGTCTGCATCTCTTGGAAAGCTTACAATTCATAATAAATTCTGTATCAAAGTATCTCCAGCAGTTCGTAGTTATCGAAGTCCCAGCCTCCCTTGCTGGCTAGATTTTGAAAAATTTGCAGAAAGCCAAAGGAGAACCCCAGAAGACACCGATGATTTTATTTGGGCCAGAAACATCTGGAATAAATGGTTTGATGAGCAATACCCTCCCAGTAGTCAATCTTTTACTGATAGATCAATGGCAGGCAAAAAGGACATAGAGGAGGAAACCAAGGCCACAGAATTAGTAAACACAGTAAATCCTCTTCTCTTTGAGGGAAAACCAGATGAACTTGAGCAGTGTCAATCTGAAATTGATAGAATAACCCAAGAAATAGATGAAGGAAAAATTTCTGGGTTTAACTATTGTAGACGTGGAGCGATATACAGGAAAATAGGCAAAATGAAGGCAGCCATGGATGACTTGGAAAAAGTAAGTTTCAAAGAAATATTACCTATTTTTTCTTGCTACTGAATATGTTTTGTTAACTTAATAATAACTATGACCCCCTGGCAATGGCAGATGAACTTAAAAAATGGAAGGGCATCTTTTTCAAATAATCCCCTCGCTGGATTCCTCATTGTATGCACTTTTCTATTTACCGGTAGAAAAAAAAACCACTGCAGGACTATATCTGGAAACCTAGCAATTTTGCAGATAATTAGGTCACCAGGGTTCTGTTTTCATTATACCCTACATATCTGCACACACGAAAAATATGTTTTTTTATATTTTAATGAAAGTCTTAATTCCACATTACAGCTATTGACAGTTGTACGATTAACTCAAACTCATTGTTAATTTTTAATAAGATTGCATTAGGGTTTTTCATAATACAATACAATAAAAAACAAACTAAGCAAAAACAAAAAGAGGACGAAAAATGCAAAGTCCTCTCTCAAAGGTAGATTCTAACCCTTGTCCCACACAGAAAGAGGTGGGCCTTCCCAGCTATCACTTGGGAGCTTGCCTACCATCCTGGGAGATCTCCCCTCTCCTGCCTCTCACACAAGGTCCTCCACCAGCCAGCCATCATCTTCATCTACATAAAATCCCCCAGTCATGGTTCACTTTTGACAAGTTTGAGGACTATAGAAACATCAAGCTATTTGCCAGGTGGTGATGTTATGCATATGTTTGACGTCATACAGACATGGTGCTACTACACTTGTTTAGAACCGAAAAAGCTAGGGATGAGTATCAGAGAATTGCTGTATGCTATTGTGTACAGGCACCGGAAACACCATTGGAAAAGCCGACAAACACCCTCTAAACTTCTGAAAACCATTGAAAAGCCTTTAAAAAAACCAGCAGCACTTACCAGATGCCAAACTCCACCACAGTCGCTCCATCCGAACCTCCTTGCTCCAATTCCCAACTCTCCACAGGCCTTAACAGTCAATGCAAGGGCTCCTGGGATTGCATTTGCAAAGGCTCGTGGGATTTCTAGGCACTGTTTCATGTCTTTTTTGCCCTTTCTGGGCTCTTTTAGGGCTGTTTTTGCCACTTTATAAGTCACTTTTGGGTTTGGTGCAATGCGTGCATGCACAATCATGCATCAATTGGATGCTTGACAATTGGTGGTTGCCTGTCTTTTTTCAGTAGCATATGATAGCGTTAGTGTGTAGTAAGGAAGCTTACTGTAGCAGTAAGCTATGCTAGACAGACCATAGATCTTTCTTATATGACTGTTTTATATTGGGGTCCAGAAGAACATACTGAAACTAGATGTTCAACATAGGTACTTGCAGCCTACAGTGACCAGTTTATATTCACTTTGGATTGAGTTTAACTACCGGTACTTTCTGTAGCCAACAATTTCAAAATGCATTTTGTTAATACGAGAGCAACAATATGAGCTAAAAATGGTACATTTATTTAATTTTTAAGCATGCAAGGAACTTCAGTGCATAAATGTTTGACAGCAACTAATTGTAGGGCACTAAAGGAGGTCTCAGGCCAGGATTCCCAGCAGTCATGCTCTGGCAACTTCTCTGCTACCATTATTCTGTTCCTATCTACCAGATCATTCAATCAGTTTATCTAAGGGCTATTCTGTGTCCACTAGGTCCTATAAATACTAACCTCAGAGCAACTGGTCTGCAGCATGAGCACATTACCTGTGTGCCCATTTCCTTTCCCTGGTGGCTTCCTTAAATATAACAGCTATATGACTTTGACTGTGGATCTGCTTCTGACTGCCCTCTCCACAGATTCTCTGATGCTGTCCTGCAACTTGACCTGTCTTCTTTTGATAATGTACCAGCCTCTGGTCCCTCTGGTCCTTGTTTCCTGGTTGGAAACCAGCCCTTGCCCTTTTTAGATTATATATCTGCTTTTGACCCAGAAGCTAGCTCCACCTGGTCCTGGAACCAGATTGCCTAACCCAGTGATGGCTAACCTTGACACTCCAGATGTTTTGGGACTACAACTCCCATCATCCCTGGCCACTGGTCCTGTTAGCTAGGGATGATGGGAGTTGTAGTTCCAAAACATCTGGAGTGTCAAGGTTAGCCATCACTGGCCTAACCAAAACTCAGATCTGACTGTGTTGTTTTTTTCTTTGATCCCCAGTGATGTGCCCAGAGGTGTAACAAAGATGTGCCTTATGATACATTGGAATTTTTAGCTAACTAATAACCAATTTATCTCATTACTTTCACAGGCAATAAGTTTAGAACCAATGCTGGTTAATGCCTATTGGCATAGACATTTAATTTTAATTTACCAGAACAAAGTGCTTCCAGCTCTAGAAGACCTGAATTTTATAATTAAGTGCAACAAAAACAATGCAGGCAAGTAACTTTGAAACCCCATGATGTACAATTTCGTTCTGAGAAGCTCCTGATTATGTGTCCCCCATATCAAATCAGTATGTACAGAAGTTTTATTATGCAACACTTCTGCCAAATATCCATAGGTTTAGAGTCTAGACAAAGGTTGGAAAATTACTTCCAATACATTTGCAGATTTGAATCACACTATTTGGCTTGCAAATTTGTATTTACAATTGCAATTAATTTTAGTAAAAAAAATTAAACATGCATACCAATGATATTAAAGTATTTTGATTATGCAGATGCATATCTGTCAAGAGCTGAAATATACAAAAATCAGGGAGATAATTCATTAGCAATTATCAACTACAGTCTTGCCCTGAGATGTAGACCTACAGATGATGAAATATTCTACAAAAGAGCTGAGGCCCATGAAGAGGATGGTGATATAATACTGGCGATAGAAGATTATGCTAAAGTAAGTATTGCTATATATAGTTTTGCAATATATTTGGGCCAGAATCCAAAAACCTGCACAATTACTCCTGTGCATGCAAAGGATTCGTGAAGTTGTGGTTCTTAAAATGGTGGTCACACAACACTATTGTAGCCAAAGTTGTGATATGACATGAGGGCCTGCTATTCAAAGAAAAAACAATAAAAACTCCTACTGGGCAAGAGCAAAAGTTGAGTTTGCCTAGTTATTTGTTTAGTTACATTTGTATACCATCCACATTTGTATACCACCCACCAATCAATATTGGGCAATTTCCAACTAATTCATCCCATTAGTGCAAGGATTTGCAATTGCACAATGGAACTTCCCCATATTCTTCCTGCCATGTTACCCTAAATCTGTCATAGGTGATCCCCCAACTCTCTGGCACAGATTAGGGGAGGACGCAAGTGAGCAGAGAGAAGTTCTGTTGTACAAGTGTAAATCCTTGTACTTCTGGGGTGTACTTGTGCAGAGTGAGCAATGCAATTTATAAGACTAAGGCTTGTGTCTGATGTTCTGCTTCGAGTAAACTCATTGATATGAATGGGCATGGCTAATTGAGGTGCATTAATTTCAGTTGAACTACTCTGAGTAGAACTTTATTGGACACAATCCAATTATAAAAAAGAGATAAATCACAATTGACAAAATATGAATTGAAAAAGCTGTGAAAAATGAAAAGTACCAACTCTGTTGGGAAGGCATTCCTTAACCAGGGTGCCAGCACCAAAAACGCCATCCCTCCAGTAGTCACTTATTGTACCTTATTTGGCAATAAATCTAGTAGCAATGAGCACAACCCGTTGGAAGCAAACAAGTTTGGCAGGATGGGCTGCTTTATTCTTTCTCCTCATGGGACTGTCTCTGACTTACAGTAGTCATGCTCAGAGTAGATTCACTGAAATCAATGGACTTTAGTCGTGACTTAAATCAATTTATGGTAATGGGTATGACATTGTAGACACAGCTCCCATTCTGAGTATGATTTAGTATGATTAAATAGTTATAGCACTTGCTGTTTATCCACTTAACATTGCTCTCAGCTTCTTATCTCTAAGAAAGTAAAAAAGGGGTAACCTTTTCTCCTAAAGTTGGACATAGTGGTGGAATATTTTTTGACTGGATCAGTGGCAGGGAAGGAAAGGGTTAAGCAACCTAGCTTTGGCAGGGCAAAGTCAGTACACTGGACTCCATTCAACTAAATAGATGCACTAGCAGGAGCCAGCGCAATGGGACTTTCCTCATCTCCCCTGCCCACCCAAATCAGCTCTGCGGGGTCAGGAGAACACCTAGAAGAGCACACAGACAGATGAGAGGGGAGATAATTTCATCTGGCAAGAAGAAATGCTTGTGTTGATGGAATGATTGCCTTGGTGTGACATTATGAATACAAAAGCAAGTGTAACAATTGCATGTATTTTATTTCAATCTAGTGCCTTCTCTATAATCCCAAAAGAACCGATGCACTTATGAAGCATGGAATACATTTCTTTAATAAATCTATATGGAATGTAGCTATTAATGATTTTACAAATGTGATTAAAGAGGACCCAAGCATTGCAGAGGCAAGGTAACTGCAAATTATATATGAATTTAAGCAATTATAGTTGACTTCTAAATCACTTATAACAGTGTCTGAGAAAATGAGCATGCCCTGCCCTGCATTCAGTGTCTGCCTGTGACCTCTTGTACATAAAAATGAGTGAAAGTATCTGTGCCCTACGTTCTGGGTATAAATATACGAGAGTGATGAGTGTCATTGTGTTACTTGTGTCTATCTGTGTATTTTATATATCGGGTCCTCCCTCAAAGAGGGCACGTGTTGCGGTGCGACCTGGCAACCAGACCCTGTGTTGTGGGTGGGGATTGATTGGATAGCCACAACACTCATTTGGTGGGTCCCTCGATGTTGAGAACAATCTGACCAATGGGACGCAAGAGAAAGGACATTGAGGGACCTATTTATGGCCATGCACGTGCGACTGAGCTTCCTCTTTGGGGCCTTTCGCATTGGAACACCTGCCCACCTCTCCCTATATTTAGGGCTTGCGCTTGACCTTGCTATGCCGTCGTGTGTCGCCTGCCGTTGGGGTGGGGGCACGGCAGGAATTTCCCCCACTTGGCTGATTGACTGTTGCCACTTGGGTTTCGCCTGCTGCGTAGCAAATCGTCACAACTTGTAAGGTTGCGGATAGGCTCTGGTTCAGGTGATAGGGGTGGCAGAATGGTCTCGTCATCCCTATGCGATGGGTATTCCGGTAAAGGAATCCAGGGACTCATTGGTTTGGTCAACCCTGAAAGGGGTTGTGCCCGAGTCCAAGGGACATCAGGGTGGCAGGCAGGAGGCACACCCCCTTCTGTTGTCCCTGGTGTTTACCCATGGCTGACCTACGATTGTGCTCTGGGTCAGCGCTGCCTGCAAGGGTGCAGGGAGCTAGTCAAACCAGAGCCTATGCAACCACCCACTTGATTAATTGTAATCAATAAAGTTGTGGCCTAAATTCTGCAAAAAACCAAACCAAAATTTGAGTCATGTCTGAATTTATTTCTAGGGTCAGGTTAAAAGGTCGAAACACGCAAAAGTAGATCTGTTGGAGAGAGAGAGACTGAGACTGGATCTGATAAAACAAGGAGTACCAATGTCTTATGAAACCTGTCTGTGGTGGTGGGTCAATTGTGTTGTGCAGAGCTATCTCTGCTATTGGTATACCGGTATTTGCCTCTTGAACCTTCATTTAACTCTTCTTTGCATCAAAATGTTTGTAAGGTTCAGGATGGTAGTCTATGGAATATGTTAATTTATATAACATTGTTAACACAATACACCTTTTGTTTTGAGATCCTGATCAATATGCTTTGTCAAATTTGATGTTTATGTTTTTTAAGCTGCCCATTTCCTCGCCTCTTGCATTTCAATTCTAAGCACAGTTAAAGGTAAAGGTAAAGGGACCCCTGACATTAGGTCCAGTCGTGTCCCACTCTGGGGTTGCAGCGCTCATCTCGCTTTATTGGCCGAGAGCCAGCATACAGCTTCCAGGTCATGTGGCCAGCATGACAAAGCCGCTTCTGGCGAACCAGAGCAGCGCATGGAAACACCGTTTACCTTCCCGCCAGAGTGGTACCTATTTATCTACTTGCACTTTAACGTGCTTTCGAACTGCTAGGTGGGGAGGAGCTGGGACCGAACAACGAGAGCTCACCCCGTCGCAGGGATTCAAACCGCCGACCTTCTGATCAGCAAGCCCTAGGCTCTGTGGTTTAACCCACAGCGCCACCTGGGTCTAAGCACAGTTTAAGGCAATTCCCACTGTTATGAATGGAACTTACTTCCATGTAAGCATACTTAGGATCACAGCCTTGACTGTGACTGTGTATCTGAAGAAGTGTGCATGCACACGAAAGCCCATACCAATAACAAACTTAGTTGGTCTTTAAGGTGCTACTGGAAGGAATTTTTTTATTTTGTTTAGCCTTGACTTGTTTAAATCAAATTAAACACATTGGGTCAACAAGTTATGCATTCAGACAGAATTTATATAAATGCAGAATATTGTAAATCTACTATGATGAGGAAAATATTGGTTTGATTTCTAGAACCTATCGAGGAAGAATATATATTAAACTAGAGCAGTATAAAAATGCAGCTGAAGATTTTGCTGTTGCAATTCACTTGAATCCTAATGATTGGGTTGCATACTACCACAGAGGTTGTCTTTTGCGAACGTTGGATCCAAAACAAGCCCTGCAGGACTTGAGTGTTTCTGGTATAGTATACACTGCTTTTATGATAGATGCAGGGTTTTGTTTTGCTTTGTTTTTTAAAAGTTCAAAATGTGAATTTGTACATTTTTCTTTTTAAGTATATCAAATATCTATTTTTCCTCCCTTTCTCCCTAATAGGACTCAAGGTGGCTTACAGCTAAAAATAAGAACTGCTAAAAACATAGAAAAATTAAAATTAAAAAAACAATTAAACATTGATAGAATTAAAAGTATATACAAATTTTACATCTATATGTTGAAGATTTTTCCTTTAAACACTGGAAAGTCCTTCCAGCATATGTATATGTACAGTGAGTGGTACCTTGGTTCTCAAACTTAATCCATTCTGGAAGTCCGTTCCAAAACCAAAGCATTCTAAAACCAAGGTGCGCTTTCCCATAGAAAGTAATGCAAAATGGATTAATCCGTTCCAGACTTTTAAAAACAACCCCTAAAACAGCACTTTAACATGAATTTTACTATCTAACGAGACCATTGATCCATAAAATGGAAGTAATAAACAATGTACTGCAGTCACACAATCAATCAGTAAGTAGCTGAACTGTGTTCCACGCAGTCACAAAAACAACAAAAGCTGCAAAAACAAAAATGCTAAATAAATAGCAGAAACAGACAGACCTCAGCGTAACACTCAAAACAGAAGTGTGGCACTCAAATTGGAGCACGTTTGGCTTCCGAAAAAAGTTCGAAAAACGTTGTTTGAGTACCAAGGAGTTTGAGAACCAAGGTACCACTATACCTATATTTTTATGTGTATCTATATATAGATACATAAAATGAACTGACATGGACCCTGCAATCATCATCTGAGGCCCTTCTTCATGTGTCTCTTCCACAAGAGGTCTGAAGGGTGGCAACATGAGAACAGGCCCTTTCTGCGGTGGTTCCCTGCTTGTGGAATGCTCTCCCCAAGGAGGCTTACCTGGCGCCTTCATTGCATATCTTTAGGCACTAGGCGAAAACGTTTCTCTTCATTCAACTGATTAACATTCTGTGGCTTTTCAAATGTTTTTTGTAGGAGAGGGGTTATTGGTTTGTTTTTGTTTTATTATGTATTTGGTATCTCTTTTTTATTTTTCTGTTGTGAACCGCCCTGGCATCTTTGGATAAAGGGTGGTATACAAATTTAATAAATAATAATATTTAGCCTAGGAAGCAGGCTGTAGCCAATGACTGGCTCTTTGAAAAAAAAGTTCACTCCTATTCACAATGATCACCTCAATTTATTTGGGAAGGGGTGGCAAGAGTTGTTTTGTGATCTGATACAACCATACAACTTTTTCACAAGCTCCCATAGATATTTCAAGGTCATTAAATCTCTTGAAGCAATCATAGAGGTGCAATCATGCACATTCGGTGATATTTTAACACAAGCCCTACAGTTCTACAAGGAGGGTGTGATTTGTGCCAGAGCAGTGAAGAGCAAACTAGAATGGAAAGGAATTAAATAAAGGATGAAGATCTTAGTGCACACTGAGATGATATATAATTATTTCAAAGGCTATATTTCATGAAGGGCATATAGAAACAACTATATATACCTGATTTCCCCATCCCTCCCCAGTTCTTCTCAATCACAAGTTTGAGAATCTTGCCGCTTTTCTTCACCGTGGGATCTTGTATGCAGAACTGAAACAGTGGTTACTGGCAATCTGTGATTTTGAAAGTGCACTCTCCTTGGACAGGTATGCTCTATTTATTTATATATTTGCTTGTTGCTTGCTGTATTATTATTATTATTATTATTATTATTATTATTATTATTATTATATTCAAGCCTGCTGATCAAATAAAATCAATTGACAAAACACATTAAAACCAGCTAATGTTTTTTCAGGTCAAGGGCCACACTGACCCAAAGCTAACCCTCTGGGGGCCATTTAAATTTTTTAGAGCCTGTGTATTTCTGCATTTGCAGTAAACCATGTTTTAGCTTTGCATGACATACGAACCAGTGCCCTGCATATGTGCAGAAATGCCAGTCCCTGACCTACAGAGGACCATCATAAGCAAAATAGACTCTATACAGGTCCTAACTTTTATATTGTTTGGGTATAGGGTAATGCACACCACCACCTGCTTCCCAAATTAGTCAGATCCAATTAATGTTTTTAAAAAACAACAGCTCCATTATCACCACCTTAAGGGATAATGGTACCATTTTGCTGAAGGGGAAGGTATTAACCATCAAACTAGCCAGGCCAGGTAGTCTCTTATTGCTTGGCTGTATTACCCAAGAAGCTACACTTCTGATATCTTGTATTCCTTGCTCCCCACCTTTTCCCAAGGAAACATAACTAGTAGAGCTTGGGAATGAATCAAATATAGATTCTGATGCTAATGTGGCATCTGTATCAGAATGCCACATTATTTTCATTAATTGTTTAATTAATTGTTTAGCTAACAAGTCAGTGTAGGTCACTGATAAATCCCACTTTATGGATGGCCAGAAAGCAGAAGTTCTGTGGTGCTGAGATACATTATGGTCTTAGTGCCCAGGTTGCCTACAAAGCAGGTTGTGTAATGCCATGCCATCCCATGCTGTGGAAAAGAAATGTGTATTCCTCTCTTTGACACTCTGCAGTGCTTCTGCCCTCACTATAAGAAGCAGCATGGAGATAGCAGGAGGGAACTCAAAACATTACTCTTGCTTTTGACATGTAGTCTGTACAGGTCTAGGATGGAAACATGTTTTTTCTTACTGGAAAGCAGATATGCTTTAATTCAACAAATAATATGAAATTCAATGTAGCATAATGCACAAACATGTTGAAAAACATAATGCTCATAGCATTCTGTCTCTATTTTCAGGAGCCTTACCGTAGCTTACATAAATATTGGACTGATTTTGATGTTATATATGGACCATTATTTTGAATCTATTCGACAGTTCACTCAAGCCATTCAGCTGGATCCATTAGATATTAGACCATACTTGTGCAGAGCCCAGGCACATCAAAGGGTATCTATCTATTCTTTACCTATGCTGTAGAATTTGTGTGATAGGTGCTCAATAACTAACTAGCTGCTTTAAGACTTTACCTATAAAACAATACTGGGGCAATGTGCAAGAAATGCAAAGACTCTTTCTCAGTGCAAACAACAGAAGTCCTGGTGTTTTCTTAGTCAGAACCATCTCTCTGAAGGCTTAATTTAGTTCTAAAAACTAATGAAGAGTCTATGGTGTTGAACATTCTGGCTTTGTTTTTTCCTTGATACACGCGCTACTTAAAACTTCTCACTTGCTTAATTTTTTTAAAAATTTCCCCATATGTTTTTTTTTGTGGGGGGGACAAAGGGGAGAACTTCTCCTCTGGACAAAAAGTTTGGAGTCTAACTCCTAGTATCACAGGAGAAGCTTTTTTAAAAATATAACTGTCCTCTTCAGAAAGACCCAAATTAATGTATAAGTCCGGAATTTCTGAATGAATTCTGTATGTAAGTAAATGTTGGCCAGTTATACCAAGGTACTAAAAAACTGAAGAAATTTGGATTTGGAAATCTGGACATGCCCTATCCTATATAATAAAGTCCCTGTGTCTCTGCGTGCAGTGTCCCCTGTGTCCCTGGGTTTGCGCTACTGCGCATGTGCCCCACGGACACAGGGATTGGAGCGCAGAGACGCGCGCACCAATCAGGGCTGGCCGAACGCTGGGCGTGCGCGAAGCAGGCAAGCAGGCGGTTAAGCTGCTTGCTGCTGCTGCTCCTCCTGCCGATGTTCCCTGAGCGCGGGTGCGGGGGGCTGATTGGCCGGAGGGCGCGCGGGCGTGCGAGCAAGCGGCGGCCGTTGCAGAGAGCCGTCCGGGGCTGGCCAGAACGGGGGGCTCCGAGGCCTAGCGGCCTGGGATGGCCCATCCAGCGGAGCGCCGGTGCTCCAGAGGCCAAGGAGGGCCGCCCCATCCCCGCCGCCGCTGCAGCCGCCCCCGGGAAAAAAAAGAAGAAGAAGGGGGAGGGAGCCCCTCTCCACCCCCCAGCGGCCTGAATCGACCCGCCTCGCGGAGCGCCGGTGCTCCGGAGGCCGAAGAGGGTCGCCGCACACCCGCCGCCGCCGCTGCTGCAGCCGCCCCCGGGGAGTAAGGAGAGGAGGGGGGAACCCCTTCCCGCCCCCAGCGCCCCAAACTTCTAGCGCCCGTTAGGAACAAGGCAAGGGTGCCCCCTTTCCCCACTGCTATTCATCACGGTCCTGGAGGTTCTTTTGAATATGATTAGAGAAGACAGCAATATACAAGGAGTGAGCGTTGGGGTGAAGCAATACAAAGTGAAAGCCTTTGCAGATGATGTAGTATTAACTCTTCAAGAACCAGAGACCAGTGCCGTGAGGGCACTGGAAGTAATTCAAGAATTTGGACAGGTAGCAGGATTCAAATTAAACAAAACCAAGACCAAGTTGCTGGGTAAAAACTTGACACTGGAAGAAAAACAATCTATTGAGGGAAAAACGGGCCTTGGCTTCGCTAAGAAGGTGAAATACCTAGGGGTGAATTTAACATCTAAAAACCAGAATCTGTATAAGGACAATTATGAAAAAGTCTGGAAGGAAGTCAAGAAGGACTTGGAAATTTGGAACAATTTGAAATTATCGTTGTTAGGACGTATATCTGTAATTAAGATGAATGTACTACCAAAACTGCTATTTCTGTTCCAAGCGCTACCGATTGTCGACAAGATGGAACCATTCAAAAACTGGCAGAAGGACATATCCAGATTTGTCTGGCAAGGGAAAAAACCCAGAATTAAATACAAGATACTAACGGATGACAAGAAGAAAGGGGGATTCTCCTTGCCGGACTTAAACATATACTTTGAAGCCGCGGCATTCTGCTGGCTAAAGGACTGGTTCCTGTTGGAAAATACAGATGTGTTGGATTTGGAAGGATGCGACAATCGGTGGGGATGGCATGCATATTTGTGGTACGATAAAATAAAGATTCATCAAGGATTCAAGTCACACATAATCAAAAAAGCCCTGCTCAGAGTCTGGTGTAAGTACAAAGATTTACTGGAGAAGAAAACACCCAATTGGATTTCGCCTTTGGAAGCCAAGGCTGATAAAAGAATAAATATGGAAAGTAACCTCCCTAAATACAGAGACATTATAATCCAAGAAGGAGACAGTGTCAAGTTAAAACCGTTTGAACAGTTGAAAGGAGTGGTGTTAAACTGGCTACAATATCATCAAATAAATGAACTTTTCAAACAGGATAAGAAACTTGGTTTTCAGACAGAAAAATCAAGATTGGAAACAGAACTGTTAGATCCTAAAATAAAGAATTTGTCTAGAATGTATAATTTGCTGCTGGGATGGCATACACAGGATGAACTGGTGAAATCTGCTATGATAGACTGGGCACAAGATGTAGGACATAACATAATGATGGAGGACTGGGAGAGACTGTGGAGAAGAGGAATCAACTTTACAGCCTGTAATCTTTTAAAAGAAAACATTATGAAAATGATATATAGATGGTATCTAACCCCAGTCAAATTAGCCAAAATCTATCATACGCAGGACAAGAAATGTTGGAAGTGTGAGAAATCAGATGGAACCTTTTACCATATGTGGTGGTCGTGCCCGAGGGTGAAGGCCTACTGGGATTTGATATATAATGAACTGAAGAGAGTGTTGAAAAACACATTTGTTAAGAAACCAGAGGCCTTCCTCTTGGGAATGATACACCACGAGTTGCCTAAAGAAGATCACACGTTATTTATGTATGCCACAGCAGCAGCAAGGATACTGATCGCAAGATACTGGAAGACAAAAGAATTACCAACAGTGGAAGAATGGCAGTTGAAAATGATGGACTTTATGGAACTCGCAGAACTGACCGGAAGAGTCCGAGACCAGAGGGAAGAAGCGGTGGAAAAAGAATGGAAGAAGTTCAAGGATTATATGAAGAAATATCTTAAAATCTAGAATTTATAAATTGTTAGAATTTTGCTGAGTAGTTAGAAGAATTTATAGGCAGGATAAGATTGATAAGATAAAAAATGTATATAATAATTAAAATAATAAATAGAGGATAATCAAAAGAATAAGATATAGAGGAAGATTTGGAAATAAGTTTAGGATGAGAAATAGGTTAAGGAAATAAGTTTAAGATTGGTAGAGGATAATAGAGTGAAGATAATTGAAATAATATTAGGTGTTAAAGGAATAAGAAATAGAATAGAAAATGAGTAGAAATTGCTAAAATGATAGGATAATGTAACGTTAAAGGAGAGAAGAGGGGGAAGCCAATTAGACAATGTTAGAGAAATATCAATTAGGAAGTAATCAAATTAGTTTGTTTTTGTTAGTTGTAGGGGGGGAGGGGGGTTAGGTTTATGTGTTATGTATGTGTTTTTGTTTTTTGTGTTTAAAAATCCTAATAAAAAATTATTAAAAAAAAAAAAAAACTTCTAGCGCCCGTTAATTTAACGGGCCTACAGTCAACTAGTTATTTACATAAAAGGATTTCCTTTGGCTAGCAGGGACAGTATGATGGATTATGGCCCTTCTGGTCAAGGCAGAAATGAAAGCTGTGGAAGTATCTTAACAAACAGTTGAAGTTTAATATTAAAAGATATGGATTAAAAATGTTTTTAAAAGGAGGAGGTGGTCCTTGTATAGGAGAACACATTGAATGAGATGGTGGTATCCTGAGACAAAGAATAATGGATGTTTGTCTGTTTTAAAATAACAGGTTCATGATCTAAAGAGTGCAATTAAAGATTTGAACAGAGCCATTCATCTCCAGCCCAACTCACCCCACTTATGCTTAACAAGGTAAGATTGTTATCAGCTCCTTTTCTCATTTTGTTTCTTTCTCTCCTACTTTTATTGTTCACCTGTATTATCACTGTATTATCATCCAAGGCAGACCTTTTAACATCACAGTAATCCAAGTTTATGCACCAACTACCAGTGCTGAAGAAACTGAAGTTGACCAATTCTATGAAGACTTACAACACCTTATAGAAATGACACCAAGGAAGGATGTTCTTCTCATTATAGGGGATTGGAATGCTAAAGTAGGGAGTCAAGAGATAAAAGGAACAACTGGCAAGTTTGGCCTTGGAGTTCAAAATGAAGCAGGGCAAAGGCTAATAGAGTTCTGTCAAGAGAACAAGCTGGTCATCACAAACACTCTTTTCCAACAACACAAGAGACGACTCTACACATGGACATCACCAGATGGGCAACACCGAAATCAGATTGATTATATTCTGTGCAGCCAAAGATGGAGGAGCTCTATACACTCAGCAAAAACAAGACCTGGAGCTGACTGTGGCTCAGATCATCAGCTTCTTATAGCAAAATTCCAGCTTAAACTGAAGAAAGTAGGAAAAACCACTGGGCCAGTAAGATACAATCTAAATCAAATTCCTTATGAATACACAGTTGAAGTGAAGAACAGGTTTAAGGATTTAGATTTGGTGGATAGAGTGCCTGAAGAACTGTGGATGGAGGCTCGTAACATTATACAGGAGGCAGCAACGAAAACCATCCCAATGAAAAAGAAATGCAAGAAAGCAAAGTGGCTGTCAAATGAGGCCTTACAAATAGCGGGGGAGAGAAGGCAAGCAAAATGCGAGGGAAATAGTGAAAGATACAGGAAATTGAATGCAGACTTCCAAAAAATAGCAAGGAGAGACAAGAGGGCCTTTTTAAACGAGCAATGCAAAGAAATAGAGGAAAACAACAGAATGGGAAAAACCAGAGATCTGTTCAAGAAAATTGGAGATATGAAAGGAACATTTCGTACAAAGATTACCACAATTAAGAACAAAAGTGGAAAGGACCTAACAGAAGCAGAAGACATCAAGAAGAGGTGGCAAGAATACACAGAGGAATTATACCAGAAAGATATGGAGGTCTCATACACCCCAGGTAGTGTGGTTGCTGACCTTGAGCCAGACATCCTAGAGAGTGAAGTCAAATGGGCCTTAGAAAGCCTTGCTAACAACAAGGCCAGTGGAAGTGATGATATTCCAGCTGAACTATTTAAAATTTTAAAAGATGATGCTGTTAAGGTGCTACACTCAATATGCCAGCAAGTTTGGAAAACTCAGCAGTGGCCAGAGGATTGGAGAAGATCAGTCTATATCCCAATCCCAAAGAAGGGCAGTGCCAAAGAATGCTCCAACTACCGCACAATTGCACTCATTTCACACGCTAGCAAGGTTCTGCTAAAAATTCTACAAGGCAGGCTTAAGCAGTATGTGGACCGAGAACTCCCAGAAGTGCAAGCTGGATTTCGAAGGGGCAGAGGAACCAGAGACCAAATTGCAAACATGCGCTGGATTATGGAGAAAGCTAGAGAGTTCCAGAAAAACATTTACTTCTGCTTCATTGACTACGCAAAAGCTTTTGACTGTGTTGACCACAGCAAACTATGGCAAGTTCTTAAAGAAATGGGAGTGCCTGATCACCTCATCCATCTCCTGAGAAACCTCTATGTGGGACAAGAAGCTACAGTTAGAACTGGATATGGAATAACTGATTGGTTCAAAATTGGGAAAGGAGTACGACAAGGCTGTATATTGTCTCCCTGCTTATTTAACTTATATGCAGAATTCATCATGCGAAAGGCTGGACTGGATGAAGCCCAAACCGGAATTAAGATTGCCGGAAGAAATATCAACAACCTCAGATATGCTGATGATACAACCTTGATGGCAGAAAGTGAGGAGGAATTAAAGAACCTTTTAATGAGGGTGAAAGAGGAGAGCGCAAAATATGGTCTGAAGCTCAACATCAAAAAAACTAAGATCTTGGCCACTGGTCCCATCACCTCCTGGCAAATAGAAGGGGAAGAAATGGAGGCAGTGAGAGATTTCACTTTCTTGGGTTCCATGATCACTGCAGATGGTGACAGCAGTCACGAAATTAAAAGACGCCTGCTTCTTGGGAGAAAAGCAATGACAAACCTAGACAGCATCTTAAAAAGCAAAGACATCACCTTGCCAACAAAGGTCCGTATAGTTAAAGCTATGGTTTTCCCAGTAGTAATGTACGGAAGTGAGAGCTGGACCATAAAGAAGGCTGATCGCCGAAGAATTGATGCTTTTGAATTATGGTGCTGGAGGAGACTCTTGAGAGTCCCATGGACTGCAAGAAGATCAAACCTATCCATTCTTAAAGAAATCAGCCCTGAGTGCTCGCTAGAAGGACAGATCCTGAAGTTGAGGCTCCAGTACTTTGGCCACCTCATGAGAAGAGAAGACTCCCTAGAAAAGACCCTGATGCTGGGAAAGATTGAGGGCACAAGGAGAAGGGGACGACAGAAGATGAGATGGTTGGACAGTGTTCTCGAAGCTACTAACATGAGTTTGGCCAAACTGCGAGAGGCAGTGAAGGATAGGCGTGCCTGGCGTGCTCTGGTCCATGGGGTCACGAAGAGTCGGACACGACTGAACGACTGAACAACAACAACATTATCACTGTGTGTATCATGTAAGCCTTTGACGTGGTGTTAAATGTGCTAGTACATTTAATGTTTCTTTTTTTAACTTAAAAAAACTGTTTTGAGGGAGTATTCTTAATCATTTCCCCCAACACAACACTCTGGGAAAAATTACCTCACAAAGTTGCTGTTTGCTTCCTTGAGTGAACTTGTCTGGGTCATCACCAGGAATGTGGTTGGGATCCCATGTATGTATGTATGTATGTATATATGTATGTATGTGTATGCATTTATGCATTAATTTATACATTAATGCCATGTCTAGTTTGACTCTTGGTGTCTGTTCAGGGACACTGAAGGTTACTAGTGGTGCTTGGTATACTAGGTGAATATCTACCTTTGTCGAAAAATCACAGAAATTACACTGATGTGGGTTGAGGGTTGCACATATATACTGTGCTGCCTTCTTGTTGCTAAGAAATAACATTGGTAGCAGAGTGCAGGTGCTAACCCTTAACTGGCCTGGTAGCCACTGTGTTGCCCTCCAGATGCTGTTGGAGCCCAAGCCCCAAGAACCCTAGCCAGCATGACCATTTCACCAGAAATGATAAGAGTTGTAGGCCAGTAACATTCTGAGGACACCACTTTGGCTATCCTTGGCCTATCTAGGACCTAGTCCTTGTAAATTCCTTGCTTTGACTGTGAGGTCATCATGGAAGCTGGATCACTGCATTTTGTCAGCCCAAGAGAAGCTTCTGCAATGGCTTCAGCTTTGAAGGAGATGGAGGACTGAACTCAACTTCCCTCCATTAGCCCTGAAGCCCATGCTTCATTGACTCATACTTGAGGGCAGCGTACAACTCAGCTGCATCTGCTATTTCTTCATAGGTCCTCACTATGCTTTTAGATGTGTGGTCTACCAAAGTAGTTTGTATCCTTTTAAATTTAGTTTTTAGGTCTTTTAGTGCTGGATAAATATTATTCTTTCATCAAGAATGTTACTCTAATTAAAGTGGGCTTAATAGTTGAGATTCTTCAGTGCATAACTGAATTAATACATAAATGGAATTTCTTAGGGCTTTATTTGACTAAATGAAATTTGCCTAAATTAAAAACAAATTAGCTTGATTGTCAGAATCTGATGGAATATTTTACTTCTAGCATCAGCTCAAGAGCTATTTTTCCAGGCTGTTATGTTACATATGTTTATGGATATGTGTGTGTGTGTGTGTGTGTGTGTGTGTGTATGATTTTTTTTCCTGGTCTCTTGATTTGTACTTTTATCTGCTTCTTTTGGATATTTTAATATTTATTTTATTTATGTAACTTGCCCTGAGGGTCGATAAAGATAGAGAGTGGGATATAAATATTGTGAATTAGCACATTTTATTCCTGGTAGATATATTTTAGGTATTTTATCACGGATGATGCAAAGGTTGCTGAATGGTGTTTTTTTTCCATATGTGGTGGTCTTGTAAGGTTAAGGCTTACTGGAAATGATATATAATGAAATGAAAAGGATGTTTAAAATAATGTTTGTAAAAAACCCAGAAGCCTTTCTTCTGGGATTCATAGGGTTAGAACTACCTAAATTGTATAGAAATTTATTTTTGTATGCGACTACAGCGGCAAGAATGTTACTTGCCCAAAAATGGAAAGAAGAAGTCCCAGCAAAGGAAGAATGGATACAAAAACTTATGGAATATGCAGAAATGGCAACACTTATCGGAAGAATAAGAAATCAAGATAAAAAACTTTTTATAAAAGAATGGAAATGGTTTATTGAAAATTTACAGATAAATTGTAAACAGATAAAAACCTGACAGGATTATTGTAATAACCTGAAGCTATATAAGAGTATATATATAAAGAAGATAAATAAATGAGCAGGCTAAGTTAATTTGGATATGCAGAAGATAGTAAAAATAAATTTAAGGAACCGCACAAAAAGGGGGAAGGAAGTCAAGTTTTAAAATGTCGAAATGAATTGTATATATCTGAAAAGTATAATTTTTTTTTAAAAAAAAGGTTGCTGAATGTATAGCCAATGAAGTTGATAATATTCTATAATTTTTATTTACTCAAATATTTAAATCTTTGTTGTTATTCTATTGATATTTGAAAACAAATAAATAGTTCCATAGAAATTCCAAGCAATTAATATATGTTAAAATACTTCATTTACAGAGGAGAGTATTTACTAGAGATGCAGAATTATAATCTTGCAAGTTTCTGCATATACCAAGTTGCAGAAATGGGTCAAGGTACTGTCTTTTTATGTTTTACGTTTCTGTGCACTGTGAAGCTATGGCCCAGGTCCAAAGGATTACTTGAAGCATGCCCAGGAGCACCTAGAACTTTTCTTGAACAGCAAACCCTCATACCCTATCACGGTTGTGTGTTTTTTGGTTGGAAGGAGGGAGTTCCCTCAAGTTCAAAATGGTTTGACTTTTATTTTTTTAAATAAAAGTATTTTTATACCACCATATCACAAAATGAATGCACCATTAAAACAACAAAAATGCAGATAATTGTTAAGGTGGCTAGCTAAATAAAAGTGGAAAAATAAGTAGCTGCGAAGCTCTTTTGGCATAAAATGGTATGATGGCTGTCTAAGAAATATAAGCCCAAAGTCTCCTTGAGCATGCAGAACTAGTAATAAGCTAATTGGGAATCACTGCTATATTATGTTTTATATTTGGTTTCTGTACATCACTCTGGTATTCTCTGAATGCCGAATGCTTTAACAAAAGTTTAATACGAGTCTTTGACATTCTGAACATTTATATTAACATTGGCTATGGAGCTTGCCTGTCTCTTATGATATCTGTATTTACACATTGAAATGCACATTAATAAATACGTTGGCCCAGAATGAAGTTGTCCTTCAATATTTTACAGGACCCCTTGAATGTTCGCTTGTTCAAGAAGCACTTGTTCAATCATTTTGTCAGCATCACAACAAGGCCATCATGTGTGCGGTTCTAGCTGCCGATAAGCAACCTGATTGTGCCATGTTTGTTCTACTTGGAAAAATCCAAATGAAAGCCAAAAAACATAAGGTTAAAGAAATGCTCTTGTACTTCTGCAGTTTTGAAGGGAACTATTTTTGAAAGCTATAGGGAAATGTGTGAGGCTGATAGAATTCTGTATGGGTTCTGGTGACTATTTCATTTCTTATTAAATCTCTATTCCTCCTTGCTGTTTTCTGCTTGGACACAGCATCCTGCTGGTTGTCCAATCTTTTCTGCTGTCTTTGCCACTCAATGGTTAATTTGTCAAGAGCTCATTTAATCTCACTGGCCTCTGTGTATGATCCCTATATTTTTATCTGTCTTGGACTTTAATCTGAACTAGAGAAAACTTCTCCCTTTTAACCTCTTCTCCCCTAGCCTTGCCCATACCCTCTTCCACCCTATTTGGGGATTAATGATGCCTCTCTAACTCTGGCTGTGGCAGCAAGCCATGCTTCTCTGATATCTGGTGGTCTGTGAAGCCAAAGTAAACCCTCAAAAATGGAATCTTCCCATGTACTACTGCAGGTGTCACCAGCACTTGGGAAGATTACATTTACCAGGGCCTACTTGATAAATATGTAGAAAAATAATGGCAATTATTCTTTGGATTCAAGGTGCCAGATGAAAGCAGCCCAAGTTTTAGATCATTACTTGCTGTGTAGAAGTAAAACGGGATTTCCCCCCCCCCTTTTAATTGGGTAGCCTAGTCCATGACACATGTCAATTGGCTGCAACTAAATCAGTCTTTCTGGCTATGTATTCAACTCATTGTTTGTATTTCTGTCCACCTTAGACCCCCTTTCCTTGGTGCCAAAAAAGAGCTGTATTACATAGTCTTCATAGTGGCAGTACGTACAGTATTTAAGAATGTGGCAAACCTATGCATGTCTACTCAGAAGTAAGTCCAAATGATTTCAATAGAACTTACTCCCAAGTAAGTGTGCACAGAATTGTAAACATACCGGTATGTGTAGAATCTACAGGGTTGGGTATTTACTTTGTTTTTTTAAAGTAAATATTTATATCTGCGGTGGAAAAAAGATGCAGGCCACTTTGTTATTCAAAAGGGTGACTGGTTCACCATTGAGCAAACTGAGCAGCACAATCACTCTCAAGACTGGGATTGCAAACATCAGTTAACTATATTTTACACTTACAGTACTTTTTATTACAGGATGCTGTAGCCAGTTTTAAACAAGCATTGAGGCGGCTGACTGGTAATGCAAGATCTACACCTAGTACATTTGAGGCTGCAGAAATATATTTTTTTATGGGCCAGTGCTATATGGAGCAAATCTGCTTAGTAGAGGTACATATTTCTTAAGTGTTATGGCATTTTGGTTTTAAACATTGTACACAAAAGTTTTGATTGTGGAGTTGAAATGAGTTAAAGACTTGAGCGTTGGGATACTCTTCAGTGATTTGTTGAAAGTCCAAAACTGTATTAAATTTTGCTTAGGCATGCCAGTCAAAGTAATTTGAAGGGAAGGGGATTACTTGAGGGCTATTCCCATTGGGCAGTAGCACTTCAGTCACACCTCTTAGGATAGTGCCAACCTAGACACAGAGACTAAGGGCGTGATTTAGCTACCCCGTTCTGCGATGAGGAGCCAATGCAAGGGCTCCCTTTGGCACAACAGGGCTTTCCTTCCTATCCTCTCCCCTGTGCACCTCCCTCAGATCTGCTTTGGAGGGTCAGCAGATCCCCCAGAACAATGTGTGTGGGTAGGGGAGGGAAGATCATTCTCCTTAGCGCCATGTTGAATTCCATTCCTGGATCCCTTCTGCCTGGAATATATTTAATCAACCAGCCAATCTATTGATGGGTTGCAATTATACTTCTACCGGTATTGTAATATTGTTTTTAGCTATTATCAGCTTAGTATATGTATAGGCAGGGGATTCATTTTTATAATAAATAAATTAATGACAATAGCACATCATCTGGTAAAGCAACAAATGTTTAGGATTACAGGATTATCAATTTGCCACTGTTCTTCTCCCATGCTGGCACGCTTGAACTTCTAATGCTTGAAGACAGGAATGCAGTTGTGTCTCAGGAACTTCTAAGCAACCTGTTCCCAGAAGAAACCCCAGTAAAGTTCCTGCCTTTTGTTTCTGGCAATAGCTTAGCAATTCTTTCTGCATTTCTTTGTTCTTCAGGTTTGTACTTTTGTCTGTTTTCTGCTCTGTGTGCTCAGGATTCTTTTACTCATTCTCTCAATTATTTCTCTGTATTTTTCTGTCTCTTATAGCTAGTTTTGTGTTTCTAATCTTGGTGGCAAGTGGAATCTTCCCTTGGCTGCTCCAGTGTCACAAGCTTAATTAATTCTGTGGTTTTCTACATTTTTTTTATTCCTTTTGCTAGTTTGTGTGATTGATATTAATTGATTCTGTGTTCAGTTGGTTCTTAAATTCCTTCAAATTCCTTCAATAATTGTCTTCGATTCATTCCCCTTTGTGATTGTCATAATTGATTATTTTAATTAATTCCCCTCTGTGACTTGCCATGATTAATAATACCCTGCAGTGATTTTCTGTCTTGAACCCCATGGTTCAATTGGGATCAGGCATGGATTGGCAAGTTCAGACTGATGAGGACGAGGCAGAAGCAGAAGGGGTGTGTGAATAATAGGAAATGGGGATGGAGGTTCTCCCGTTTCCTATCCATCCTGCAGACCAGAGAGCCTTTTTGGGGACTGAAGAGGGTATTAAAAACCCACAGGAGATGTCTGAGCTGAAGGTGGCAGTGGCTGAACAGGAGCCAGAATGGGAGGGCAAAACCTTACTGTCTCTATGAGAGGAATTTCTGGTATTTGAACCATCACCTCCTTTTTCATTGGCACGGCATTTTCATAGCAAAATTGTTGGAATGAGTGCTGAAGAATATAATTAAGTGTCTGTGTTCCCTCAATATGTTATGTCCCCCCGCCCCCTTGATTTACTATAGAAAATTAACTTTAAATGTTTTAAATGAATAAAAGAGTTCAAAACAAAATACTGATCACTTCTACTATGCCCCTTGTGAAAGCCTGCACTGGGTACAGCAGGACAGGGTTCACTTTGATAAATTTTACCAATTTCTCTAAAATATATAGAGCATATATTTTGATCAAGAAGGCTTGTCAAGAGTCACCCACCGACCCTCTTTATGGCCACTCACCTCATACCACAACAAGAAGGCTTGTTGAGTGATTTCCTTAAATTGGAATTAAAATACTTTATATGTCCAAACAGCTGGTAATATTCATGTTCAATTAAGTGCAGTATACAAAATGGCCAAATTGGATAGATTTGATTACCAATTAGATTTTCTATTCCTCTTTCCATTAAAACGAAGCTCAAAGAGGCTCACAAACAATAAATAACAATAACATCATAATACATCCCAGGTATGACATAAGTCATATTATATAAATTAACAAATCATCAGTAAAACAATAACAATATATATAGCACTGTTAGCAAACCAGCAGCTAAAAACTAATTAGGCAGTAAATTGTCTTGTTTGGGGTAGATAATAACAATTAGAAGTCTTAATAAGACATTTAACTTCTGTTTTGTTAATATGTGGCCAATTTGGTAATATCTAAAAAATGGTCCTATTTACTACCTCATATAACAACAGATACTGTCTGGGCCTCTTGAGGAGTGTTGTTAGAACCTATTTTCAGAATGTGGGGCCTATTTAAACATGGGAATTTGTCTCTCCATAGCTGGTATCATTTGCCTAATTTCATGCAGTACAAAGTCCTAAAGCTGTAAACGTTTTATATTCGTGACAATATATTCTAGACAAAGGGCAATATTTAGTAATACTAACTTTATTGTATTTTTAGGCCTGTGATGCTTTTACTTCTGCTGTCAAGCTATATCCACGTTATGCAGATGCATACTACCAGCGAGGGCTTTGCAGAATGCAGCTCCGTCAACCTAAGTGCATATTAGATTTTAACAAAACACTTGCTGTTCAACCAGACCATTTTCAGGTAATGTTGAAAATTTGATTTTTGAAGACACTGAAATAGAGCTTATCTTATCTCAATGTTCTACATTTAGCAATAAAAATAGGTAAAGGTACTCTTGACTGTTAGGTCCAGTTGCGGATGACTCTGGGGTTGCACGCTCATCTCGCTCTATAGGCAGAGGCAGCCGGCGTTTGTCCACAGACAGCTTCTGGGTCATGTGGACAACATGACTAAGCCGCTTCTGGCGAACCAGAGCAGCGCACGGAAACGGCGTTTACCTTCCCGCCGGAGCGATATCTATTTATCTACTTGCACTTTGATGTGCTTTCGAACTGCTAGGTGGGCAGGAGCTGGAACCGAGCAACGGAAGCTCACCATTAAATTTAATTCGTGAGCCAATGGTGTGGACTGAATTTCCAAGCCTGCTCATTTAGCCACACCCCTACCTATCTAAATACGTACATCTCTGTGTAGGCATTCTGTGTCTATATAGTAAGAAGCATTCATTAGCATGCAAGCAGTTTTCTAGAGGCTTCTGTTACATTCTCATTTAACATCTCTTGCCAGGTACTCATGCAAAAGGGGGTCCTTCTGCAGAGTGAGGTCTTCTGGACAAGGTAACCAGAAGATTGCCTAAACTACTGCTGTAGTTTGCCACTGGAACCCGAAATGCTGTTTTAAATTTAGAAATTTTAAAGTTATTTGTAACCCAGGCCACCTCACCCAGAGGACTTCACTCTGAAGATCCCCCCTTGGCTCTTTCTCAGAGCAAGGTGAGTGGAAAACCTTTTAGAAAAAGAAAAGAAAACAAAGAAAAAAATAAAGCGAGGTAACAGGAGGAGCAGGAATGAGGAGATGTCAGGGTGAAACAGGATGATGTTAGCTTCACTAGCACCATAAAGAAGACTGAGCAGCAGCAGAATTATTAGCCATTTCAGGCAGTGTAATGTCTGGTACTGGGCCTGTTGGTTTTTGTTTCCTTCTAAAATGTGTTTATTTTCTTCTGTAATGCTTTTGTAAAGGCATATTTAAGTCGTGCTGCTTTCTATGGATTCAAAGGAAGATTCTCCAAGGGAATAATGAATTGCAATGAAGCCCTCAGAATTCAGCCTACAAGCGTGAGAGCCTATCTTTATAGAGGAGCACTGAAGTTTTATAACAGGGTAAAATTTTTGTCTTTTTTTGCCTTTTGCAGGCAAAGATATATGTTTGGAGTACACTGCTTCTCATTTTAAAGAAGAATAGAAAACTTATGATTAACACACCAATGTAGCCTTAACTGAACATATTTTTGAAATATAGGGTGGGATTCAATGTCAATAGAAGCCCAGTTTCCCCTTGCACAACAAGTCCCCACCCCTGCTGCTTGTTCCCCTGAAATTGGTTCATTTGGGGGGGGGGAATCGCTAAAACAGTGCCTGGGGAGCAGGAGGAGAGGGGGATGGTTCCTTTGCCAAGCCAAAATGCTTGCTCTGACATAATCACGTGAGTACAATGTTGAATTCCTCCCATAGTTTAATAATAATTGCCACTTGTAAGAAATAACACACTTTCATGTCATGAAGGTGGACACAAGTGTTCGTTTGTTTTAAAAACCACTATAACTATAGTTATAACTATAGTTTTAAATCTTTTTAAATCTTTTAATCTGTATTTTAATTAATTATTTAATTAATTTAATTAATTATTTTTTCTTTTATGTTTCATGTTTTATTGTGATTTTGGTGGTGTGAGCCGCCCTGAGCCCGGCTTTGCCGGGGAGGGCGGGGTACAAATAAAAATTATTATTATTATTATTATTATTATTATTATTATTATTATTACTGTAACATTGGTAACTGTTTTAGGGAGACAGTATGAGATAATATAGGTGAGGTAATACTGTAAAACAGCCTTTCTGAACCTTGGGTCCCCAGATGTTTTTGGTCTACAACTCCCATCATCCCTGACCACTGGTCCTGCTAGCTAGGGATGATGGGAGTTGTAGGCCAAAAACATCTGGGGACCCAAGGTTCAGAAAGGCTGCTGTAAAAGAAAAGAGCCCTGTGAAGATTATAAACGTCTGCCCCTTTCATCTGTCCAATCCCTGAAAATCTCAGGGTGCTTTTCCCAAAAGAACTGCGTTGCTGGATCAGAGAAAAATCTGCTTTGATTCAAACAGGAGACACATGCCACTATAAGCAGGCAATAGGTGATGGTCATTCTCTGTTTCCAGCATCAGGCAACATACCTGTATATGTATTCTGCCTTTGAATATCAAGCTTCCATTTACAAGCTTGATTAATAAGCTTTGTTAGATCTGTTCTGCCTCTTATATCTATTTTTCTATCTAACTATTTTTAAAGCCCTATAACCTACTGGCCATCACTATGTCTTATGGTGGTGAAGTCCATAAATTAATTATGCCTTGTGTGAAGAAATGATGTCCTTAATCTCCTGCCAGGTAACTTCACTGAATGACCACTTGTATTATGAAAGAGAAAAATTCTTTCTGCTGTTTTCACCATCATAATTTTATAAACTTCCAAATTTCAACAGATATCAATAGAAAACCTGCCAACACAGGATTACATATAGAGGAATGTGTAGCAATATTCATTTATACAGATTATTTGACGATTTTAGGTACTGTAATATGACTAATGCTATGTCATTTTTTCCCTGCAGACTTACAAACATGCTATTGAAGATTTAAGTAAAGCTATAGACCTAGACAATGGTTGCATTTTGGCATATTACAATAGAGCACTTTCTTACCACTGCTTGAAGGACAGCAAAAATGTATGTTTCTTTTTAAAAGAGCAGTCACATAATACTTTTCAATTGCTTTACCTCTATTTCTGAATCTGAATGTCCTGCTTTTATTTTTAATTATCATCCCTTTTTCCAATTTATGACATTTGTTCATTTACTGTGTTTACTAACTTCAGTCTAGAGTTCTGTGTACATTGTAGCATTTGCATTGAGCTCTTATTCCCATTCACTTTAGGTGGAAGGGGAGCTTCACACTGTGTTACTTTGTTGGTAACGGCCTCTGCATTTGAATCCCTGTGGTAGCTTTCCCCAACATGGCATCAGCCTCAGATAGCATAGTCAATGCTTTTGGCCTTGTTTCCTAAATATGCACACTGAAAAATTTCCTATGCACAAATTGCCCTAAATATGCTAATTCACATAGGAAATTCCCCCACAAAACCCACATCACTGGTCTTAACTGTTTCCCTACATTTGTACCCCATATGAGGAATACTTTGATGCTTGGTTCATAAAAGATTTGCTGAATTTGCAAATTCAGTGAAAGAAAAAAGCCTGCATTAAAAAAAAACTTATTTAAATGCTATATTTTTCTTAATTTGCTGTATTTTTTCTTAACTTTATCAGATATTCTATTCAAACCAATAAAAATTACTTAACCAATAAAACTTAATAAGGCACACGTAACTACTGCAGTTAAAGACAGATTTACTAAGATGACCAGAGGTAGTACAAAATCAATAGTCTTGTGATTAAGCAGATGGTGCAATTGGGAAATTCCAAGGTCCATGATATCATCTTGTAGTTTTGATGATAAATGGACTTCCAAGGGTAGCTCAAGGCACTCTTGTCAGCTACAGTGCCATGGTTAAGGTCCTTTTCTTTCCCCAAATCACCATGTTGGGAAGAATGAATTGCTTTTAGCTATGCCAAATTTATTCTTAATCTTTTCTCCCTTGTATTTCATTACAGCAAACTTTATAGTCACTATAGTTCATGAAACTAAGGCTAAAACAAAATATTGAAAACTAATTATTTTCTCTGAACTTTGCTGAAACTTGGAAAATTGTACATTTAATTCTTTGTTAAACACCCTAGTAAAGTTATATAGTATAAGTCACATTTCTCGAGCCTTCATTCCAGGAATGGGGAACCTCTGACCTTTCAGAATTTGTTGGCTCCCATCAGCCACAGTCCGCATGGCTAATGGTCAGAGAGGGTTGGAGTTGTAGCTCACTCAGTACCATCTGGAGGGCCACAGGCTTCTCAACCCTGCTTTATTTCTTTGAAAAGCAAACAAGTAATTAATCAGATTTGTAGATTAGAATGTCTTTATACAGGATAATGAGATTCCATATTTTGCACTATTTACCAGTTACTGTGTGTATTTTTACAGGCTTTGAAAGATTATGGGATTGTTCTTCTTCTTGAGGCCAGCAAGGACATTGTTATGAAAGTGTTGATCAACCGTGCCTTACTCTATGCAGATTTGAACCAACATGCTAATGCACTAGAGGTACAGACCTAACTTAGTCATGCCCTGTTACTTTCAGTAGGTCTATTCTGAATAAAGCTTAGTTGCTTAGGCACTCAAGAGGGTGGTGACCAGTCAGCTTCAGATATTCTTGGTGATGACTGTTTATCTAGATTCACTTCATTCTGTCTTTAGGTCCTGGTTTGGCTTTGGTCTCCCTGATGGACGACTTCTTTCTGTAATGAGATGAGAGAGTGCAGCTCTGTTGATTCTCCTAGATCTGCATTTTATTGGAATGACTTTATGTACTGAGGGTGATAGCCACAGTGGTGTGATGGTTCCAGTCCTAACCAAAGGGCCAATTCCAGAGGGTGGGAAGTGTGTGGCTTCTACTCAGCCCCATGTAAATTGTTTTTTGGGGTTGCACAGGATTCTATTTTGTCCCCCTCAAAGCTACATCTATATGGAGCTGCTGGGTGAGGTGATTAGGGGGTTTGGGTGCCATCAATATGCAGATGACACCCAGCTCTGTTTCTTCATTTTATCTGAGTCAGCTGAAGATGTGCAGTTTCTTGTACATCTGGTGTCTGGCTGCTGTGGTTGGCTAGATGAGGTCTAGTAATTGGAAACTGAATCTGGACTGGAAATGCTCTGGTTAGATGTTTCCTATATCAGGGAACTGGGTGAATGACTTGTTCTTGATGGGAATGCATGGCTGGACTGATGGTAATCTAATAACAGTCTAAAACCTGGCTGTTTACAAAGATGTTTGGGGGCTGTGACTGATTTTATGCTGTTAGTTGCTTTATATCTGGTCTATGTAATGTTTTAATTGCTGTTGATAGTTATTTATTGCAGACTTACTGTTCCCTGCACTGAGGTCTCTGGATTAATGATGGGATATACATACTTAGAATAAAATTTTAAAACTTTCTTTTTTCTCAGAAAGTGCTGGTTTCCACTGACAGCTGTGGGTATGAGCAATGTGCTAGCATTATAGGCACTTATTGGATGATGCATGTGACGTCAGTGCTGGGTGCATCACAAGTATTTTCTTTCTCTGTTTTTAGGACTTTGCAGAAGTAGCACTGAGTAAACCAAAAGACGGTAAACTATTTCAAAATATTGGACACTGCTGTCATAGGTAATAATACCAAACAGTAGGAATTTAGAATAAATGTTTTGATGTCATGGTTTACAATAGAGTTGGCAAAGCAGAAGTTGAGGAACATTTCAATTGCCTTGGGTGGTTTCCTGAGCAAGAGGTTGAATGGTTTTCTTGTGTGCTTTTAGTTCTTAGGCCCTGTAGCTCTGCTCTTTCCCACAGACTTTTCACCTAGGGCCAGATCAGTGTGGAATCTTCTTAGTGTGCTAGCTGGGCAGTGGCAGCAGTGCAAAAATTACTGGAGGCTGTTCCCCCACCATTGCCTTTTCTCCAGGGCTGGTCAAACCAGAGTGGGGATGCTCTGGTCTGCACAGGGCACAGAAAGCGTGTGAAAGAAGCAGCTATTCTTCAACCCCTCTTCCACTCTGGATAGGCTGCAAAGGGGAGACAGAGATTTGGAGCTTGTTTCCTCAAAGGGCTCCCCACCTCTACAGAAAGTTTAGTTAATTAAAAGGAACAGCAATCAGGGAGCACCTTCCATTTCAGGTTGGACTGTATAGGAAACTTAGCCCTTCATGCTCAGCTTCCCCCACCAAGTCTCAGAGAAGCTTCCCATAGAAGACGAAGGAGATCAGTCAGGTGGTGGTGGGTGGTAACAGCCTGAACAGCACATAGATCAGATTTTAAAGTCAAAGTTCTAATCTGCCCCTGTACCCAGAACAGGATATTTACAATAAGAAAAATGCTGCTTTGGTCTGCTTCTGAACAAGTTCACATGATCAGCACAATATGTGAGTCATGCTTGAAAAAGTAATATAGATGGCGAAATAAATACTATAAACAAATACTATGACAAAATAAACTATGTAAGAATGCATTATACAAAAATGAGAGGGATGTTTTGGCTACATATTATACTTATGGTCCTGGTTTCTGCACCATTGCTTGTTCACTCATTTTAAAGTATATAATGTCAAATGTTGCTAATAAAACACTTAATTTCTAATATATATTGATTTTCAGACTTCAGAAATATGAAGAAGCTGTGCAGTCATTTTCAAAGGTTATTAAACTAGATCCCTTTTCTCTGGATGGCTATATTGGACGAGGAAATGCATATCTAGAATATGGTCATGAGAAAGGTACTAGACAAGCCCAGAAAGATTTTGCGAGTGCAATACATCTGAATCCATTGTGCATAAAGGCCAGACTTTGTGCAGGATACAGTTTGCAGGTAATGTATTGGTAACTGTGTCTTTATAATATTCGACTGCACTCCGCAACCTTAAACTTCCTCTGACAATTTAGGGCGTTCACTTAAAATACATAATAAACATTAAAGATTTAGTTAAAGGTAGATAGCCGTGTTGGTCTGTCATAGTCAAAACAAAATAAAAAAAAAAATTCCTTCCAGTAGCACCTTAGAGACCAACTAAGTTTGTTCTTGGTATGAGCTTTCGTGTGCATGCACACTTCTTCAGAACTTCATCTGAAGAAGTGTGCATGCACACGAAAGCTCATACCAAGAACAAACTTAGTTGGTCTCTAAGGTGCTACTGGAAGGAATTTTTTTATTTTTTATTTTGTTTTGATTAAAGATTTAAACACTTTTCTTAAGGATAAAATAACCAGCACATATAAGTGTGATTGTAGGTCAATTATTTCCATTTCTCATACCTAGATTAAGTCTATTTTTAACCAGTAAGAAGAACTGATGCCCTCTGATTTATGTAAGATCTGTGCCTATCGTACAAAGCACTCTTAACTGTTGGAGATCAATAATAGAAAGCAGTACTATTTTCCTATGAAATTCATAGGGAAAAGAAGCAGGGTAGGAGCTGTTTTCCACAGTTCCTGTAGTGCAACCTGTAACTTCCCATACTTCTCGGCTCTATCCTGCTGGCAATGTCACGAGGTGTACCACCCTGTATATGGATCGCCTTCTGTGTGAGGTCAGGACATGTGTCCATTTAAAATGTGTGTATACCTTAAACCCTTTTGCCTAATAAATAACCTGTCACATCAGGAAGTAGAAAAATTGGTTTCTTACACGGAAATGAGAGACAGAGAATATATGGGCTTTAGGCAGGAAATTTACAACTATGATCCCTAGAAATAAACCATGTTAAAGTCCAGACTAGCACCCTTTGTCACAGCACTGGCAAAGTGGTTAAGGAGAAAGAGACTGACAGACTCATAGAGGTATGAGACATTACTATAGAAGATCGGTCCTACTGAGATAGTGGCACTGCAATTAAAACATGACTATCTATTTCAATAAGTGTCCAAAATATGATGAGGAGCTTCTACATATAGACTTGGATCTAGAGATTCTGTGCATGGCACTTGGCTCATGGGGTACTCCTGCTGACAGAAGGGGAGGAGCAGTTTTCACTAATTCTTCCTGCCACCCCCTATGCTCCTTGGAAATCTGCTCTGAGCTACATAGCCCTCCAGAAAGGTGTAAGTGGGTGCTGCAGTAGGAAGGGAGGATTGGAGAAAATACCTCCATCCCCGCTTTCCACCAGTTGGGGTCTCTGCTGGATCAAAGATCCTCCTATGAATGGAAGAAACTTTTCCACAAATGGAAGAACAATTATGGATGCAAGCTAGTGGAAATGTTGATGGCCTGAGCTCCAGACTGGCGCTGAGATATTTGGATTTCTGTTCCCATGACATTTGCAGGTTTTCACTTTCTCCAGTATATAATGGATAATGAGCCTGAGAACAACACAGGTTTGGTTTTACTGGATAAAATCAAACTATTTAGAACTGTAACATGTATTTTACTTCATTAAAATCTGATTATAAGATGACAATTCAGGGTTCATTTTCTGGACTTCTTTTACCGATTACCTACTGGTTCAGCATGATGGAAGATGTAGTCCAAATATCTTGACGGGACCAGTTTGATGTTGGTTGTTCTAGGCACATTTTTAAAGAGGTGAGAGGTTTTGTTTTTTTACTATGTCTGATTTTGTTATTGGTTATGTTAAATTATTGTAGGCTCTTGGAAAGTTTAAGAAAGCTTGGGCCCAGTTTACAGCAGTTCTTTATATCGATCCCAAGTGTCACATTGCTTATGATGGGCGAGCTGTAGTCTCTCTTCAGATGGGCGATAACTTTGCTGCCTTTCAAGATACAAATGCTGCACTCAAGGTAAATATTTGATCTGTTACTGATCATTTGCAGTGTCCTTCCTTGCTTGTAATTTATACCCTTCATGTAAACTCTGTCTTTCCACAGTATCTCCAATTTGCTTATAATTTGCTCCTTATCTTTGACAGTTACTCACATGCACTCAGCCTTTCACAGGCTGGCATACATGACATGTATGTGATGGGTTGCGTGTCCCGATTTTCCCAGGTTTTCAGGGCAATTCTGCAACATTCTTTTTACTGCTCATGTGTGACAGAGTTGACTTCTCTCTCTTAAGTTAGTTTTCTTAACTGCAGCTGCCACAGCATTTCACAGTGCCCATTTCCATTTCATGCTGTAAAAGGCAAGAGAGGCAGAGAGAGTGGAGGAGGAGGGCTTCAGGGATATCATAGCTGCCAGGGAGATTGAGGGTCTTGGTGAAGGAGAGTGTCCACCTTTAGGAAGAGGGAAACATTCCCTTAGAAGGAATCAATTCCTTGGGGGAGAAACATCTATCCTCTTGTGCCAAAGATACTTCTCTGGTGGATGGATGGATCGCGGCAGTGGGTGATATATGATTATCAAGAATATAAATAATTGTGGACAGTGCTTTTTTCTGGGGGGACGCAGGGGGACGCATACCCCTAAACGTTTTGTGAATCTAAGTTTGGCCTCATTGAGGGGCAGTATTTCAATATGAGTAGGAAAATGAGAGTACCCCTAAACATTTTTAAAGAAAAGAAGCACTGATTGTGGATGTGGTAGGCATACAGACCACAGGGTGAATTGCCTGCATGGCATGAAGGTTGCAGGTGTTGCCAGTTGCCTAGATAGCATGGTAGATAGTGCTGGGGAAGAGTCAGTGGTCACGGTGCATGTAGGCATGGGGAAATGTTATGCCTATCATAGCTATTAGCCATTTCAACAAGTGTACTCTATGCATAGGTGGGTTTCCAAGTTTAGTTTGCACTTCTAAGTTCATTCTCATGCATATATCTACTCTGCTGCTGTGTACAAACAGCTCTGCTTTTAGATCATAATTTGAAGGTCACTGTCAAGATCAATATATTACTGTCTATTTCTATGTCCTTTATGAGTTCTATTCCTACAATTTTATTTATGTTGACTATATTTCAGGTAACTACAAGTGCAGAGCTGCTTACTAATCGAGGTGTCATTAACCAGTTTATGGGATATTTAAACTGTGCCATGAAAGATTATCAGCAAGCTATCTCCATTAACCCCAGCTATGCTTTGGCATATTTCAATGCAGCAAATGTCTACTTTCTCAACAGGCAGTTTTCACAGGTCTGTATTTGATTCTGTGCACGCTAATCTTCCTGAACTCTTTTCCTTGGAATGGTTTGCTTGCATGATTTCAGTTAGTAGAAGATTTTTTAGCACAATCCTTAAAAAGCATTTTCGTCTTAAAGCTCAAGGACGGGTGACTCACATCCTGATTTTCCAGACTGACTAGAAAGGTCACTCTGTACAAGTTTTGGAGTGGAGGCAGAAGGGAGAACTATGCTAGAGTCGAAGGCACTTCCCCCATATGGCAGTACTGTGGGGTACTGAGTAGTTGTTTGCCCTACAGCAGTGCTCTGTCTACTGATCTGTCAACAACACCAATAGCAACAGCAAGCGTAGGAGGAACTAGCAAATGCAAGGCTGCAGGATCGTGTATCTGCTTGGATGTGTTCAGTCCACACACTGGGATTTATGTAGAATTATTACACAGTACTTAAAATTTTGCATGGCCGAAATAGCTGTTTTTGTGACAAAAAGGCTATTCCCAGATATTAAATGAATATACTCTACTTCTGTAGCTATAATTAGTGTCTTTCAAGTTAGAAATGACAGCTGATAATGGAACTCTAATGTATAACTTTGTAACAGAGCACGGGACAAATAGAATGCTAGTTCTCAGAAAGTCTTTTGAAATGTTCTTTATTGTTCTGCGTTTTAAATTTCCAAAAAATAATGAGAATTTGAGCGAACTGATGATCCACTGAGTAACTTAGTAACCAAATATATCAGAATGCATTCTAGATAGCAATGCATTTTTGCAAGCATTATTGTAGGACCAACCCTGTTCAGTAATGTTTATATATTATATAATCCCCATGCAAAGGGGAAGGCAGTCTTTAGAAGGAAAGGCAGCCCTTTCCAGCATTCATACTGCTTACCACCATTGTTACTGTTGACTTTCCTTCTTCTCCGAAACGACAATTTGTGCACGTCAGCATTGATATAGATGGAGCAGGTGAAACTGAAATTCTTTTCCTCTATGTGTTTTTCTGGAAGTCCAGAAAAGTTCACTGCTGAAAAGGAATAATTATTAATTTTTTGTCATCCAAAGTACTGCCAATGGATTATTTGTTTGTTTCTAGAATTTATTAATTGCTTCACATTTAAGCAGTTTTGATATACTGCAAAAAGCTTTTACAAAATGACCACATGTGAAATAATATTAAGAACATATCAAAAGCAATATAAAATACAGTTCTGTTATTTCATAAAAGTGGCAGTAGTCTTGGCTCGGATCAAACAGACTATTCCTTTGTCCCAGGTGAAACAATAGTACTGCAGTCAGTTCACACCTGATACTACTATTCTGCAGCTGTAGTGGAAGTTTAAAGTGTAGTGGGTATTGTTTCTGTTTGTTAGTATGATACTCATTTTTGTGTTTTATTTTGTAAACTGACCTGTGATCTTTGGATGAAGGGCAGTACAGAAATTTAATAAAAAACAACAATAAAGTTTTGCAGTAAATCAACAACTGAAAAAAATGGGATGACAGAGAAAACAACAAAATACAATTGTTTGGAATTAAGTTTGTCTGAATGAATGAGCAAATTGTGTAATTACTGGAGAAAACAGCTAGACTGGAATACAACCAGGCTTCCCTAAAACAAAATTCTTCATGCACTTCTCATGTTGTTAGTGATTTTATAAAACAAAAGTAATAAGCAATTTCAAAATGCATATACATTTTATTCATTTTTTTAGGCAAGTAACTATTATTCCAAGGCACTGATGCTTGATCCAACAAATGAATCTGCATTCCTAAATCGAGCTATTACAAATACGCTGTTGAAGAAATTTGAAGAAGCAAAAGCAGATTTTGAGCAGGCAATTTGCCTCTCTCCTTTCTCAGCAGCAATATATTTTAACAAGGCAAATCTCTACAGTACGTTGCAGGAATATGAGCAAGCTGAGGAAGCCATTTCAAAAGGTAAAAAGTACTCAGAGATACAGAGAGAGAGAGAGAGAGAGAGAGAGCTACTGTAGTTTATGTACCTTCCTCTTCTTTTAAAAAGGCTTTCCAAAACTTCAAAATGGTCTGGTAAATGATCTCTCTGATCCCAGTTGTCAGAACTATGAAAACCCAAAAATGCTGCATGAAGCAGGGAGTGTAAACTTTCAATCTAGATGTGTCTGCACAATCATGTATAGCTGGTCAACAGTATGAGGCTTGAATTGTGTTTGGAGGTGGGCGAACTGCTTTTTAGTGTCTCCTCCTTCCTCTTGTGTGATGTCACACTGGACTGGACCCAGGTAGGTTTAGCTCCCCCTCGTGCTTTTTCCAACTGTGATCCTGGAAGGGACCCCAAGGTACATTCTTGCCTTTTGCTTGAGGCGGCAGCAAAAGAAATTATCTGCATTTTGAACCTATGAGACAGACTGAATATCAGAATAAATTAATATTTAGACTACCGGTATCTTGTCTGGACTTGTTTCTGAGTAGATATGAAGATGATTGCACAATAAACTCTCTATATCCAAATTATGCAAGCTCTTTCAGATGAATATTAGCCTATCATTCTTATTTACTCTGAGAAATCACTAATAACAATGCTAACTTCTTACAGCACTGTCAATTCAGCCGTATGATTCCCTGATGTTTAAACTCAGAGCTGATATTCGTGGCAAGATGGGTTTAATGAAAGAAGCTATTGCTGATTACAAGAAAGCTATCAGTATCCAGGAACATATCATTGGGTGAAATATACAGTATTTGTTGTAGAGTAACATGATTGCCTGTATTAGTTACTTTTCCAGTTTATGTTGAATACCATTTATGTTTTGTTACTGTATATACTGTTTATACTAATGTATTGGTAGCAAATTATCTTAAATTTTAACTGTGAATGTCTGTACATGTTTTATTTACATAACTGAATAGGAAAGATTAAATGAAAAGAACAATGAAAACAATCACTTGACTATAGTAAAGAAGAAAGTAGTTATTAGAGAAATGTAAATAACATCTTTGTTTCTCCATTTTTAAGGACTAGATTTGCTGAAACTTCTTTAGCTTATTTCCCCCCTAATTTAATCAATATGTGAATACTCAAAGTATAATATGGATAAAGCCGAATACAAATAAACAGCTATAATAAAATGGTGGTTTGTTAAGTTATCCTCATGTATTCTAATTCAGCAAATACTGACTACCCTTAATGCCCATTCAAAAGGGGGGAGGGGAACTCATAGAATCATAGAGTTGGAAGAGACCACAAGGGCCATCCAGTCCAACCCCCTGCCAAGCAGGAAACACCATCAAAGCATTCCTGACAGGTGGCTGTCAAGCCTCTGCTTAAAGATCTCCAAAGAAGGAGACTCCACCACACTCCTTGGCAGCAAATTCCACTGTCGAACAGCTCTTACTGTCAGGAAGTTCTTTCTAGTGTTTAGGTGGAATCTTCTTTCTTGTAGTTTGAATCCATTGCTCCGTGTCCTCTTCTGAGAGTGCAGTGCACAGAACAGTCCAGTAAGAGCTATTAGAGGAGTTTAAAAGGAGAGGAGAAAGCCCATTCTTCAGAGCAACTGTGTCAGCATATAGGGTGATGTGTTGCATGCCACAGTGTACAAGTATGGTCGCCATGCTCCTGACTCTTCAAGGACATTGCAAAAGCAGATGCACCTATCCCCAAAATCCCATGCGCTCAGCCAGTCTATACTAGGATAGGGCAACCGGGTGGTTGCGTGTTGAGACCCCACAACCACCCCCTCGAGGATGAATAAAAACACAAGGACACAGGATATAAAGTTAATGTTATTGGGTGTATTTTGGGCACAACTTTATTGGTTACAGAATGTGAGTGAAGCGAGCCGAAAAGGGAGCCCGCTGGCTCGCACCTCTGCTTAAAAGGGGTCCCGGCCACGCCCCCCCAGCCAGCTGATTGGCTGGCCGGCTGGTGACGCGGCCAGGGATCCTCCGGGCGACAAGGGACGGCGTCTCCGCCCCCGGAAGAGAGAGGGTGGCCACACGGTCCACCACAACTCCTCCCTACAGGTAAGTGGAACGGATATATGGAAGGAGAGTTGGCACTGCATCTGATCCTCTTCGAACTGCGTTATTTATTTGTTCAATTGTTTCTTTAAATCATTTCTATACCACTTCACATTCCCAAAGGATTCTCCAAACTTTGTTTTTAAAAGCTGTGCAAGAAAAACAACCAGCAAGAATCTTCCTTTCTGCCAGCCTCCTCCACTGTCTATTACAAAGTACAGGGGCAGATAATAGTTTTGCCCCCAATAGTTAGCCATATCTGAGTTTTATATATAAGGTATAAAAATCTGTCACGTGAAGCTGATAACAAAACATTAGTCCATGTCTATAGTTATATAATCTTTGTAGGAAATGCAGAGCTGTATGTCAAGAAGATGGTTTGCTTTCATAACATGCAAACGATCTCCCACCTCAGTTTCTCTGAGGGTCATTTACTTTCTTCTATTTTCTTTCTGGCTGTTGGCCTTCCCTTGTAATGTTTGTGCCACATTCTGTCTGAATTTTATACTCATTCCTTTCTTTTGTTTCTTGCACAATATTCTCATAAAACTAATCTAAACTGATGGGTTTGGGGTGTCATGGAAAATAAATTTTGGAGGTTATGGGTTGTATTCAAGTCACCAGCTCTCAGCACAAGGGATATTCTTTTCTCAATGGAACATTCCCCCCCATACAACCTCTAAATCTGTTCTGAGGGTTCCCCCAACCACCAGAACAGATTGTGGGACAGCATGGGGCATGCACAGAGGTAGGGAAAATCCTATTTTAGTAGCACTAATTGCTAGCACAATTATTTTGTTGAATACTATCCTACATACTGAAGAGGTACAGGATATATCAAAGCATCAACACTTGAATAAGAATGCAAGGCAGAAATACTTCTGTATCTGATGCCCACACATGAATGCCACTGCTTATAAAGTCAAAGCAGCACCTATACACAGGATGGTGGTATCAGCTAGCTCAGGAGAACCACAAATTTTTGCAGAAGTACAGTATTGTGAGGGAGGGCATGGCTGACTGGAACAAGGGGGGCTGTTCTACTGCAACATTATGTTGCAAGTCCTCTTATTAAAGCAATCTAAATACATTTAGGTAATTGCTTTGTGAATTTTTCATACGGAACCTGTTTATACACTGACATCTCTCCCCCCTCCTGCTAGATTTCAAGTTAGAGTATCTATGTAACTCATGGATTGCTTCTTCACCCCTCCATGGATCCTAAGAATTTAGTTCCATGAGGGGACTTGGAGCTCTCAGAACACCCAGGAAGCTGCAGTAATACCGTACTTGAGTTCTTCATATAAACTGAATTAAATAAAGGAATGAAAGACAAAACAATAATTTGTTCAGGAGAAGCTGGCAGTGCAATCCTATACCTGTCTGATCATACATAAGGCCCATTGGGTGCAATGGAACCTACTCCTAGATAAGTGTGCATAGGACTTCAGTATAAAACTGTTAAACTTGGTTAGATTTATATAGGATAGCAGTTTTGTTCTAAAATGGAAATCCACCGCTGCCTCTAATCTTGTTAAGAAACAAGTATTTAGTGAATTAGCTGGAGACAAAGCAAGCTGTTAATTAGAATTTTGGAAAGCTCAAACATTAATGTGATTAGCATATCAATTAGAAAATAAGGTTATCTTGGGGGCTGAAAAACACAAGAAATTCTCAAGGGGTACAGAGTGGTATTATGTGGGTTTTAGGTCTTTCTAAAATGAGTGCTCAAATGTGACTGCGTATTTATTTATGAGAAAAAAAAATGCTTACACTCTTCTGTTCTCTCACTTCACTTTTGTTCCCAAAGATCAGCACACAGTTCCCAAAGAAAGGGCATTTCACTGTCCATTTCCTGAGAACCATGTCAGCATTGTTGGTTTCTATTCTGCTGGGTTACCTTTGACCACTGCCCCCACATGCCCCTCAGAAAGAAGGTCAGGGTCCAGCAGCATCCCCAAGCTCCTCACCTGGACACAAAAAGGCACAACAACTCATTTGTATACCCTCCAACATGGTGTGTGGGAAAATTGGAGCACCATCTTCTGGGGCCACACTCCTGCACAAGTCACGTGACCTGCCTGAGATCGTGGCTCCTCAAAAGTGCTTTTTCAGGCTTGGTGCCCCAAAAGGCACATTTGGGGGCACCATGCAAGATCACTGCTTCGAAAAAACACTTTGGGGGACAGTGCCCTCAAAATACATGTTTTGGGGCACTGCTCAAGATCACAGTCTCACCCCATGCTTTTTACAGGGTGAGATCACGTCCCAGTATCTCGTGAGAGCATGGCACCCAAAATGGCCCCCATGCTGTTGGGGGGGGGGGAATGGGATGTCCCGTTTTTCCCAGGACAGTTGCAGAGTGTGCATTGGTTTATATTATTGTACAGTGGTACCTCGGGTTAAGAACTTAATTCATTCTGGAGGTCCGTTCTTAACCTGAAACTGTTCTTAACCTGAGGTACCACTTTAGCTAATGGGGCCTCCCGCTGCTGCCACGCCGCCACCGCACGATTTCTGTTCTCATCCTGAAGCAAAGTTCTTAACCGGAGGTACTATTTCTGGGTTAGCGGAGTCTGTAACCTGAAGCGTCTGTAACCCGAGGTACCACTGTATTTCTAGGGTTTCCAAATCGGATAACATTTGCAGAAGCAGGATCATTAAGTCATTAGATCAGAACAACCAGCATTCATCTAAGCTGTCTCCTGGCGCAGGAACGTTCTCCAGCAATGGGCAGAGATTCTTAGTTGGGCAGCCACTCTCAATGGGATCACTAAATCTTTCAGAAGTCACCCTACGCTCCTTGTTAGCTGGATGTTCAAGTGTCTGTGTACATTAAAATACATCTAGGATTCTGGAGGGGGGGGGTCAAGTGCCCTGCCAGGTGGGCACTGATGAACCTAGCTACATCTCTGGAGTATGCTTCAAAAAGAGGATTTGGAGGGGAGCAAATGGAAGTTGGTATTCTAACATGCTGGGTTGAATTCAATTAAGTCATTGCACAAGCAGAACAACTTATGCTTGCACAACAGAATTTCCTCTCCTGCCCTTGTGCTCCTCTACAAACACATCCATATCCTCCAGAGAGTTGGGGGACCCCCAAAATAGATTTGAGGCGTGCACGGGATGTGTGGGGTGGGGTGGGGAGTAGAGGGAGGGGAATTTCTGTTCCATTATCAGAAGTTGTTACTCTTATGCAATGCCTTAGTTGAATACAACCCGCAGTTTCTACATATTAGCATGGTCAGAATCCAGTTTCACCTTTAGTTGCAAATTGTGAGACTAATGAACCCGAAGAATGATTACATTTCTTCTGCTCATTCTTTTATGTCCCTGTCCCATAGGGTTTCCAGGTACCAGAGGTATAAGGTGTTTGTGTTCAAAGACAATTTCTTTTCATTAAGCTTGTGGCATTATGGGATAACTTTCTCAGTATGAATGACAATTTGGAGGCAAGCTCTAATTAGAAAGAAATAAGGCCCCCAGTCTCTTAATTACAAACCACCATAAATAGTCCTTTGGGCATTACTAATTCAGGGAAGTCTCAAACGCTGTCTCAGAGGCACATTCAATTATGCAGTTACTGCTTAGTAGTATGGAGCTGAATAAACTTTTAAGGACTTAAGAGGCATGCCATGAAGAATTATGCAGAACTGCAACAATGAGATCATTGGGTGGAATCTAATTGTTCTGTTCCACAGACGGAAGGGCTTTTCATCCAGCCGACACCTCTGCTAATGGAAGTGGGGCTGATCTTCGCTGATTTCCCCCCATAGCTGCCGAGAAATCTGTTCTGAAGGATTGGAGGACCTTCTAGAACAGTTGGGAAGGACAAATTGCCTCCTTTCTTCCACTAGTGGAGGCTTCCATTAGGCAAAAGACTCTTTCATGAATGGAAGGACTCTCCCCGTTTGCTTAAAGGCTTGACTGGATGCAACCCTTCTGTTTATGTATAACACAAATAGCAAATATCATGCATGGAGCTGATATCATTAATTGGATTGATTATAATTTATTCTGGCATACTTTGAATATTGCTCTAAAAGCCATGTGATTCTTTTTTATGTAAAACATGAACAACAGGAGAAATTGCCAGTCACATTTCAGAAATATTATTATGAAACATTCTAATTTAGGTTGTTGTGTTGTCCTCCAGTAGAATTAATTAAATAAATAGGAATAATAATAATAAATAAAGGCATACCTACTGGATGTCTTGCTGATCATCTGTGGCCTTGCCTATTTATTTAAGATAACTAAAATCCTACCTAGGACGAACTGCATTTCCATGACACCATGCATAGAACTGATATCATTAATTGGATTGGATATATTTTATCCCTGTGCCCTCTTTTCACATATTAGCAAAGTGAGGAGAAGGATGCTCTGAAAGGAACAGTGTACCCGTTGTTTAATATTATTGTCTTAGGCTCTATCCTCCCTTTAAATCAGACTTATTTCGTGAATACCAGAGACAGGAGATTTTCTGCAGTGGTATTTCAATTCTTAATAATAATATAACATTTTTTAAATTATTATTTTTAATATCCCGTCCATCTGGCTGGGTTTCCCCAGCCTCTCTGAGCAGCTTACAACATATATAAAAACACAACAAAACATCAAACATTAAAAAACAATATCGTATACAGGCAACAAACAAACCAATAAATCAATAGAAACCAATCATAACAACAACAATAATAAACAGTTTGCAGTCTTCTTCCCTTCCCCTCAAGGTCTCAGGGTGGGTTACAACAATTAAAACACAATATTAAAAGCAGTTTAAAACAACTGAAAATTGCAGAACAAGGTGGGTTCTAAAAAATATGTATCAGGTATCAGAAGTCAGGGCAAAGAGGTGTGTCTTCAGCATTCAGTGATATCGGAATAACGCAGGTGACAGGCACACCTCTGTGAGATGGCACTTCCACAACTTAGGGACACCCACAGAGAATGCCCTTTCCTGGGCCAACGCCCAAGCTTCTCCAATGATCTGAACGGCTGCTACATACTTCTCTAGCATTATGCCCCAAATACCCTTAGCCCCCAATCTTACAACCTCAAAAGATTATGCCTGACAATCCTAGTGCTCATGCAAAAGCAGAATAGCTTCTTATGCTACTCCTAGGGAGCGTATTCAGGGTGTGTGTACATGTTCTTGTTCTATTAATGTGCTCTAAAAGACCGATATTATAATGTAATATTTCTTTGCCTATGAGGATGTTCACTAGGTGTCCCCATAGGATCATGACTCGCTTGAGGGGACAGGTTTTTTTTATTGTTTCCTCACACTGTTTCTCTGGAATTAATATCATTTTCTCACTCAGTTGTTATTACAGAGAACATTGTAGTCAATTCCAGTGGTTTTTGTATTCTTCTGTATTTTGAGAAACTTGGTTTGTGTTTTTTTTTTTTTAGGCTTTCAATGCAATTATAGCAATAATAATAATAACAACAACAACAACAATAACAATAACAATTTATTATTTATACCCCGCCCATCTGGCTGGGTTTCCCCCGCCACTCTGGGTGGCTTTCAACAGAACATTAAAATACAATAATCTATAAAACATTAAAAGCCTCCCTAAACAGGGCTGCCTTCAGATGTCTTCTAAAGGTCTGGTAGTTGTTGTTCTCTTTGACATCTGAAGGGAGGGTGTTCCACAGGGCGGGTGCCACTACCGAGAAGGCCCTCTGCCTGGTTCCCTGCAACTGACTGTCTAATAAAGGCTGTTGCCAAGGGGGCTTTTCGTGGATTCCAGCTCTTTAATTTGTGTTTCCTGCTCATTTAGCTCAGAGCATGTCTATACTGGCCCTTTAGTTAGTTATTTCCTGGTCCCTGTGGGCAGTTCTTTGCACACTTACTTCCTCTTTGTAGCCAGAGCAATTTCTGGTTCAATTGTTTTGTTTTGCTCTTTTATTGTGGCACCCGTCAATTCAGCACCAGCATAAATCACAATGGACTGGTTTTAATAATGGTCATAATTTCCTATTTCAGCGTCTCACAAGTCACTCATAGTAATAGGCAGCTTATTGTTTGAAGAACAGTTTCTACCCAAGAGCTATAACCATCTTAAACACTGTAACCAGAAAATATGACCTTGGAGAGCTGTGATGGGTGTATGTGTGGCTTTCTTTGGTGTGTGTGTGTTTTGTGCTGCTTTTTGTTTTGTTTTTTCTTTCTTTCTGTTTTTACGGGGAGCATGTAATTTCATTGCACTTGTATAGCATTGTGCTTGTACTTGTGCAATGACAATAAATTATCTTATCTTATCCAACGCAGAATCACATTGGAGGGGATTTTGTGCCTTTCAATGTGGTCCTTAGGGGCATTGTTCCATCCGCGCTCTTAACTCTGCAGGCTCTTACATGCTTTACGTGCTGAGCTGCTTGGAGCACATCAATTTGCTTAACAGGATTACAAGCAGATGGAGTTATGCGTCCACATAACAAAAACAAGCCTCTTATTTTTTTCCTATCGCATTTTAGAGGCCCCTATATGCAATTATTCTCCAATTTCATACTTCTGTTTATATATTTCTACATTCCTTGCAGAAGTTTTTTTTCTTTTCAAACCATTTTTAGTACGAGCAAAATAATTCAGGACTATAGGGATAAAATCATGACGGCACACAGTTAAGCAAGAGGTTTCCTATCCATGACATCCTTCATGAACCCAAAGAGTGTGAGCCTATTTCAGCTGAAAGAATAGGGAGGAGGAATGTTGAGGAATCACTGTATAATTGCTTCCACTTCCGAGTGCAGGCAGGTTGTGGTCTCGTCGCCAGGCCCATCCCCACCTCAGCCTCCCGCTGAGGGGGCCTGGCCACGCCATACAGTGAGCGGCCAATCGGGTGGCTCGGGAGGCGTGGCCGGGGGGCAATTTAAACCCCAGCACGATGCTGAGTTGCCCCTTTCAGCTTCGCGCTGCACTGAGGCACTGTTAGTGGGTGGTTCCCTAGACCGGATGGGTGGGAGATCACTTGCTCTTGATGGGGTTCCTCTGAAGGAGCAGGTTTCTAGCTTGGGGGTATTCCTGGATCCTTTGCTGTCGCTCAAGGCTCAGATGGCCTCAGTGACCAAGAGTGCCTTCCATCAGCTTTGGCTGGTGGCCCAGCTACACCCCTATCTGGACAGGGATAGCCTAACTACTATTGTCTATGCTCTGGTAACCTCAAGGTTAGATTACTGCAATGTGTTATATGTAGGGCTGCCTCTAAAGACGCTTCAGAAACTTCAGCTAGTGCAGAATTCAGTGGCCAGGTTGCTCACCAGAGCAAGACGGTTTGAGCATATTACACTGATCCTGGTCCGACTGCACTGGCTACCATTTAGTTTCCAGACCCAATTCAAAGTGCTGGTTTTGACCTATAAAGCCTTAAAAGGCTCAGGACCGCAATACCTCAAGGACCGCCTTTTTCAATATGAACCTACCCGGACCCTGAGATCATCTTCTGAGGCCCTTCTTTGTGTTCCTTCATGAGAGGTTCGGAGTGTGGCAATACAAGAACAGGTCTTCTGTGCAGTGGCTCCCCATCGGTGGAATGCTCTCCCCAGGGAAGAAGAAGAAGAAGAAGAAGAAGAAGAAGAAGAATTTATTATTTGTACCCCGCCCATCTGGCTGGGTCCCCCAAGCCACTCTGGGCGGCCTCCAACAGATATTAGGAAGTTCGCCTGGCCCCTTCATTATATACCTTTAGACACCAGGCAAAAATGTTCCTTTTTAACCAGGCCTAAAATGGGGGGGGGGGGTTGGCGGGGGTGTGTGTTATTGGGTTCTTGTTTTTATTTCGATTATAAATTTTGTGGTTTTATATTTTGATTTTGTTCTGTGAAATGCTCTGAGACCTCTGGGTATAGGGCCATATATAAATTCAATAAATAATAAATAATAATAAGGCTTTGCAGGACCAGTGCCATATACACACCATACATTTAAAACACTATGATACCACTTTAAACAGTCATGGCTTTCCCCCAATAATTCTGGGAGCTGTGGTTGGTTAAGAGTGAAAGCATCTGTTGAATAGTGGGAAAGATGGACGAAGACACAGCTCTTAAACAACCAACTCTTTATTTTAGCTCTGAGTCCTGGACTGGAAACAGCAGCTCAGTTGCCTGGCTTATATAGAACTCAATAACTTGCAACAGTAACAACTCCCTCTGGCTACCCAATCAGTGAACGTCACTTTCGATCCTTCATTTGCATGTAGGGACCTGAGTGAGAACTGCAGCCTCGGTGGCCAGAATGCGTACTGCAGCTTAACTCAATACATAACACCCCTTCCCACCAGGATGAGATGTTAGGCCCCAAATTCATAAAGGTTACAACTAGGCCCCGTAAGCATATGGTTTCACAAGTTTCAACAGCATGCATTTTTAACTATGTACAAGTACAATATACTGGTTCATTTGGCAACATAATCCTTAAGATAGGCTGGATGACTACGAGTCCGAGTAGACCGACGAGGTACTACTGGAGAGGCATCCGGGGTACCTGAGCCTGGGCAACCGTTCGCCACAGGTGACGCAGTTGGATGGGTTGAGTCTGAGGCTTCCGTGTCGGCTGCTGCAGCGGCGGCATCAGACTGCGGTTGTACCGGAGGCTCCAGTGAGGGTGCTGGGGGAGATTGTCTATGCACTGGATGTTCTTCCTCAGTAGTACTTGGTGGCTGGCCAGCCTCTGCCGGGGCCGGCGGAGGCACTGTTCCAGTGTCCAAATTCCCAGACCGGCGGCGCAGCTGGTCAATGTTCCGGCGCCATAACCGGCCGCAGTCCAAAGCTACCTGATACGATTTCGGCCCTGTAACCCCAACCACCACAGCCGGCATCCAGGGAATCTCTCCAGCATAGTTCTTCGCAAACACCTTGTCCCCTGGAACAAAAGACCGTGGCGGGTTACCACAGCCTGGGGGATCTTCCACAGCAAAGTCTGGGTGCAGCCGGTCAAGAGGAGATCGCAGGCGGCGGCCCATCAAAAGTTCGGCCGGACTCCGCCCTGTTGCTGTACACGGGGTGATGTGTTGGACAAACAGGTACTCGGCTACCCGTTCATGCCAGTTCCCATGGTCCATACGTGCCAGTGTGTGCCGGTCCCAAGGGATATCCGATAGGCGAGGTCTAGTCCAGTCCAAGGTCAGTCCAAGCCAGAAGTCACGAAGCCGAAGTCATGAAGCCGAGGTCAGGAAGCCGAGGTCAGGAAGCCGAAGTAACAAAGCTGAGGTCAGGAAGCCGAGGTCAGGAAGCCGAAGTAACCAAGCTGAGGTCAGGAACGCAGGAACCAGGAACAGGAACTAGGCAGCACCGATGTTGCTCCTGCAACTTGGGTCTGGGACTGGCTGGCTTTTATCTGCCCCGAGGCAAAGGGCGGCTCCGATCCTCAGGTGCCTCGCCTCTCCTGGCTTGGAGGCGAGCACTCCTCCTGCGGGAACTTAGTTCCCTTCGCCTCTCTGCCCTTAGCCTTTGCAGCTCAGGAGAAGCTGGAGGGTTACCGGACCCAGAGGCAACCTCAGCTTCCCCTGACTGGGTGGGGAGTGGAGCACCTGCAGGCAATAAGTCCTCCATCCCATTAGAAGCCAGATCAACCTCAGCCGATGCCTGCACCTGAGGATCCAGCACAGGTGAGTCCCCTTGAGACTCAGGCCCCAGCCCTGGCTCTGCTGGTTCTGGAGGCAGTGAATCCTGTGCAGGCTGGGATCCCTCAGGTTCAGCGTCTGAGTCTGACTCCCAGGTCATCACACCATCCCCCCTCCCAGGCCCCCCCCTCAACCGAGGGGCCGGACCAGGCTTGCTGGGGTAAGTCGCATGGAAATCACGGAGGCAGACAGGCGCGTGGACGTTCTCCGCTGGTTCCCACGACCGATCCTCGGGCCCATACCCCTTCCAGTCGATGAGGTATTGGAGCTTCCCCCTGCGGTATCGGGAGTCAAGAATGTGCTCCACCTCATACTCGGGCTCCCCCTGAACCAAAACTGGCTGCGGTCGTGGATGGTCTGGGTGGAACTCGTCTGGCGGGGCGACCGGACTGAGTAGGGACCGGTGGAATACCGGGTGGACCTTCAGGGTCGCGGGTAACCGGAGACGGAATGCCACAGGTGAGACACGGTCCACGATCGGAAATGGGCCGGTGAAGCGGGCATCCAGCTTCCGCGAAGGCCGAGAGGGGTGCAGGTGGCGGGTGGAGAGCCATACCAGGTCTCCGACATGGAGTTCCGGCCCCTCCTGCCGGTGACGGTCGGCCTGGGCCTTATACGCGTCCTTGGCCTGGCTCAGTTGCTCCGTCAGAAGCTGCTGCTGTGACTGGAGCTCTTGTAGCCAGTCTGTCACTGCGGGAACTGCGGATGCCGGCAGTACGCTTGGAAACAACCGCGGGTGGTACCCATAGTTTGCCTGGAACGGGGTCTGTTGGGTGGAAGCGTGCACTGCGTTGTTATATGTGAACTCGGCCAACGCCAGGTGGTCGACCCAATCGTCCTGGTGGAAGCTGCAGTAGCACCGGAGGTACTGTTCCAACACCGCGTTTGCCCGTTCGGTCTGTCCATCCGTCTGTGGATGGTAGGCCGAAGATAGGCAGACCTCCGTCCCGAGAGCCTGATGTAGAGCGCGCCAGAACCGGGAGGTGAACTGGGCACCACGATCGGAGATCAAACGTTCCGATAGGCCATGTAAGCGGAAGACGTTTTGTAGGTACAGTTGCGCCGTCTCCTTGGCTGAGGGTACAGACGGGCACGGGGCGCAGTGCACCATTTTAGTGAAGTGGTCTGTGAATACCAGGAGGCAGGTACACTGACGGGATGGGGGTAGGTCTACCACGAAATCCAATGAGACCGTGTGCCATGGACGAGGGGGAACTGGCAGTGGCTGTAGCAGTCCCGCAGGTCTCCCGGTCGATCCCTTGGCTCGCCGGCAGACCTCGCACCCCCCAATGTACCGTGCCACGTCGGCCTTCAAGCGGGGCCACCAGAACTCCCGGCTGACCAGGTGGGTGGTCCGATACCTCCCGAAGTGGCCAGCTGCCGGGGCGTCGTGTGACATTTGGAGTACCTCGGCCCGCAAAGGCCCTGGTGGGATGTACAACCGACCACGGTGCATCAGCAAACCCTGGTGCACAACCAGTTCTGGGTATCGAGGACATGATCCACTGGCCAATTCCTGAATCCGTTCCTGAGCCCACGCGTCGACCCGTTGCTGCTTCCGCACTCAGTCCAGCAGCGACTCAGTCTCATGAACAGCCAGGAAAGCTGCTGGTGGGATGATCGTTGTTGGGGCCGCCTGCTGCACCGTCTCTGCAATGTCCTCCGGTTTCCGGGACAGTGCATCCGCCTTCTGGTTTTGGGAGCTGGGGATGTAGCGGATCCGGAACTGGAACCGGGAGAAGAACAGTGCCCACCGGATCTGCCGCTGGTTTAGCCTGCGAGTGGTCTGGAGGTACTCCAGATTCCGGTGGTCGGTTCTCACTTCCACCGGGTGTCGTGCCCCCTCAAGATGATGGCGCCAGACCTCAAAGGCCACCTTGATGGCCAGTAGTTCCCGCTCCCACACGGTATAGTTACGCTCCGCCGGAAGGAGCTGCCGGGAGTAGTAGGCGCAGGGTAACAGTGGCGCATCTGGTCCGTGTTGCTGGGACAAGACGGCACCGAGAGCCGTACTGGAGGCGTCAGTCTCCACCACGAAGGGACGAGAGGGATCAGGATGCTGCAAAATTGGCGCCTTCTGGAAACAGGCTTTCAATCCCTGGAATGCCACCTCAGCCTCCTCATCCCAGGCGAAGGGCGTCTTGGGGCGCAGCAGTCGGGTCAACGGGGTGGTGCGATGAGCATAGTCCGCAATGAATGTCCGGTAATAGTTGGCGAACCCCAAAAACCGCTGTAGGTCCTTGCGGTTCCGCGGCGCCGCCCACTCTCGAACCGCAGACACCTTCCCGGGGTCCATCTGTACACCGTCAGGGGAGAGTCGGTGTCCGAGGAAGTCCACTGACCGCTGGTGGAACTCGCACTTGCTGAGCTTAGCGTACAGGCGGTGCTCCCGCAAGCGCTGCAACACGGTCCGGACATGACTCTCGTGGCGAGCTGGGTCACGGGAATAAATCAGAATGTCATCGAGGTACACCACCACATACTTGTCGAGCAAGTCCTGGAACACGTGGTTGATGTACCGTTGGAACACGGCGGGCGCGTTGCATAGTCCGAACGGCATGACCAGGTACTCGAACTGCCCATAACGGGTCCCGAATGCGGTCTTCCACTCATCCCCGGCACGGATCCGAATCAAGTTGTAAGCTCCCCGGAGGTCCAGTTTGGTGAACATCTGCACCCCTTGCACCCGCTCCAGCAACTCTGCAATTAGGGGCAAGGGATACCGGTCTGGGATGGTGATCTTATTCAGGGCTCGGTAATCATGGCAGAGGCGAAGCTCCCCACACTTCTTCTTAACGAAGAGTACTGGAGCGGCGGTGGGAGAGGTAGAGGGCCTAATGAACCCCCGCTCCAGGTTCTTTTGAAGGAAGTCCTGTAAGGCTTCACGCTCTGGCTCCGAAAGAGAGTATAGGCGACTCACAGGCAGGGGCGCCCCAGGCTGGAGGTCTATGCCGCAGTCAAAAGACCGATGAGGAGGCAGCCGGTCTGCCCCCTGTTCCTCGAACACGTCTACGTAGTCCAGGTACACGGCGGGGAGCGTTGACGCAGCCTCCCCCATGGAGGCGGCCGAAAGCATCTCGGACTGAGCAATCGAACCCGAGTCTGGGAAGCGTACAGTTCGATTGACCCAATCGATCTGAACATTGTGAGACTCCAGCCAGTCCATCCCCAGCACCAGGGGAAACCGGGGCATGGTGGCAATGTCCAGGGTACGCACCTCCCGGTGCTGCTGGTGGCACAGGACCAAGGGCTGGGTCTCCCGAGTAACGGCGCCTGACCGCAAGAGCCGTCCGTCGATTGCCTCCACCTGCACCGGTTCTGGCTTGTTCTGGAGCGGCACCCGATGCTGAGCGGCGAAGGCAGAGTCCATATAGGAGCGGGTTGCCCCTGAATCCACCAGAGCGTGGGTGAGAATCCAGGGCCCGCCTGGGGGGTATAGACGCACTGGGATCATGAGGTGTTGCAATTCCACTGGTGAGGGCCCATCATGCGATGCTTGGGACCCCAGATAGCCTGGGCCATTGGCTACTGGGGTTGGCGGTTTCCCTGCGGCTGGCGTTTCTCAGGGCAGGTTCGGGCGTAGTGTCCACTCCCCCCGCAGTAGAGACACAGGTTTCCCTCCCGACGTCGTGTCTTCTCCGAAGGGGAGAGGCGAGGCCGTGCTGCCCCGAGCTGCATCGGCTCCTCCAGTGACTCGGCTCTGGCCGTGGAACTGCTGGGGAGCACTGGAGTCGGGAGCCCAGAGTGCTGGCGGGCCCGGGCCTGGCGCCGGTCCTCCAACCGATCGTCTATCTGTAGACTCCGTTGGATGAGGGCCTCCAGCGTGGCGGGGCGATCCAAGGTGGCCAGCTGGTCCAGTATCTCGTCCGAAAGCCCCTCGAGATACTGGTCCCGAAGTGCGGAATCGTTCCAGGTCAAGTCCTGCGCCAACAGCCGAAATTCCGTGGCATAGGCGGCCACTGTGGACTTGCCCTGTTTCAACCGCCGAATTGCCCGATTGGCTTGACTCGCCTTCTGAGGGTTGGCGAACGCGGTTTCAAAATGGTTGCAAAACCCCGTATAGTCTGTCAGCAAGGGGGAGTCTTGCCGGAGCAGCGGCAACGCCCACTTGGCCGCCTGGTCCTTCAGCAAGCTGATCAGGAAGTGCACCTTGGTGCGGTCGTCGGGGAAATCCCGGGCTCGCCCCTGAATATACAGTTTGGCCTGGGCGAGAAACATGGGAAAGCTGCCCGGGGACCCATCGAACTTTTCTGGCAGGGCCACTGGGTACTTGCCTGGAGCTGGGGCGCCGGCACCAGGAGCCGGTAAGGCGTCCAAACGCTGCTGAAGCGCCGTAACCGCATTGCTTAGCTGCTGCACTGTGTGGGTCAAGACCTGGTTCTCCTGGGCCAATGCCACCAGCGCAGCCGCCTGGTCAGTCATGACGACAGGTTCCTCCCGAACGCACCCCAACGAAGGGGGAGTGCGGGTGTGGCAGGAGCAAACTGTGCCGGTCCCAAGGGATATCCGATAGGCGAGGTCTAGTCCAGTCCAAGGTCAGTCCAAGCCAGAAGTCACGAAGCCGAAGTCATGAAGCCGAGGTCAGGAAGCCGAGGTCAGGAAGCCGAAGTAACAAAGCTGAGGTCAGGAAGCCGAGGTCAGGAAGCCGAAGTAACCAAGCTGAGGTCAGGAACGCAGGAACCAGGAACAGGAACTAGGCAGCACCGATGTTGCTCCTGCAACTTGGGTCTGGGACTGGCTGGCTTTTATCTGCCCCGAGGCAAAGGGCGGCTCCGATCCTCAGGTGCCTCGCCTCTCCTGGCTTGGAGGCGAGCACTCCTCCTGCGGGAACTTAGTTCCCTTCGCCTCTCTGCCCTTAGCCTTTGCAGCTCAGGAGAAGCTGGAGGGTTACCGGACCCAGAGGCAACCTCAGCTTCCCCTGACTGGGTGGGGAGTGGAGCACCTGCAGGCAATAAGTCCTCCATCCCATTAGAAGCCAGATCAACCTCAGCCGATGCCTGCACCTGAGGATCCAGCACAGGTGAGTCCCCTTGAGACTCAGGCCCCAGCCCTGGCTCTGCTGGTTCTGGAGGCAGTGAATCCTGTGCAGGCTGGGATCCCTCAGGTTCAGCGTCTGAGTCTGACTCCCAGGTCATCACACAGTGCCTCCTTAGCCGAGCGAACCATTCTTTCCGCCTGTCCATTGCTGGATGGATGGAAAGGTGCCGTCAGAGCATGGCGGATGCCCCGGCCAAGGAGATAGCGCTCGAATGTGCCCGACGAGAATTGGGCCCCGTTATCTGAAACCAGCACGTCAGGCAATCCATGGGTGGCGAATAGCCTCTGCAGCACACGTATAATGGCTTCTGAGGTGGTTGAGGACATCAGAACCACTTCCAGCCATTTGGAGTACGCGTCCACTATCACCATGAAGATGTGGCCATGGAATGGCCCTGCTAGATCAATGTGCACCCTCGACCAGGGTGCCTTGGGGGTCTCCCAGGAGTTTCCACGGTGCACCGGTGGATCTGGCCTCGATTGTTGACAGGCCTGGCATGATTCAACCCAGGATTCGATGGCTTTGTCCATGCCCGGCCACCAGACAAAACTGCGCGCCAACGCCTTCATGCGCACAATTCCTGGGTGGCCAATGTGGAGTGCCTGAAGGACGCGTTGACGAAGCTTGGGTGGAATGATGACTCGGTCTCCCCACAGGAGACAGCTGTGGTGAGCCGAGAGCTCGTGCTGCCGTTGGGTGAAAGGCTGAAACTCTGAATCAGTTGGCCCTTTTGGCCACCCCCTCCACACCCAGTTGAGAACGCGGGCAATGGTGCGATCCTTGGAGGAATGGAGGGCGATGTCAGATGCCGACAGCGGAGATTCAGGTAGTTCCTCAATCAGGAGTACCTCTGACGAGGGTGCTGGATCTTCAACCAGTGTCGGCAATGGGCAGCGGCTAAGGGCGTCGGCATGCCCTAAAGCCTTGCCAGGTCGGTGCTGGAGCCGGTAGTTGTAAGCCGCGAGAAAGACTGTCCAGCGCATCATGCGCGGCGACAACACCTGCGGAGTTGGGCGGTCACCAGCCAGGATGCCCAGAAGAGGCTTGTGATCCGTGACAAGGTCGAAGTCTCTGCCATAAAGGTATTCGTGGAAGCGTTTGATGCCTGCCACAAGCGCCAGCGCCTCCTTGTCAAGCTGGCTATAGTTCCTCTCTGCTGGCGACAGGGTTCGTGAGAAGTAAGCAATAGGGGCCTCCTGGCCATCGGGGAAGCTATGGCTGAGAACAGCCCCAACACCGAATGGCGATGCGTCGCATGCCAGGACGAGAGGACGCTCCTCATTGTACTGGACGAGGACGGAGTCCGATGTTAATAAGGTCTTCACAGCAGCAAATGCAGCGGCCTCCTGGCGGCCCCACCTCCATGATGCCTCTTTGTCTAGAAGCCGATGGAGAGGCTCAGCGACGGTTGCCTTATGCGGCAGGAACATGTTGTAAAAGTTCAATATGCCTAGGAAAGCCTGAAGGTCTGTCTTGTTCCTTGGTTTGGGAGCCTGCTGGATGGCCTTGACCTTCGTTGTCGTGGGATGGATGCCAGAGCCATCAACCAGGTACCCCAGGAACTCGACCTGTGGTACAGCGATTTGGCATTTTTCTCTTTTTACCTTGAGGCCTGCTTCCTGGAACCTGGTCAGGACAGCTCTAAGACGATCAAAAAGCTGTTGCATTGTCTCCGCCGAGATGAGCACGTCATCAAAATAGGGGACGACGCCAGGCAGACCCTGTAGGAGCCGCTCCATCAAGCTCTGGAAAATCCCTGGCGCTATGCTGACCCCGAACTGCAACCGTCGACAACGGAAAGCCCCACGGTGTGTGACAATCGTTTGTGCCTCAGCTGTGGCGTCGTCTACCGGCAGCTGCTGGTATGCCTGAGCAAGGTCGAGTTTTGCAAAGACCTTTCCCTCTCCCAGCGAGTGCAGCAAGTGGTGAACGACAGGGACAGGGTACGCATGCTGTTGAAGTGCCTTGTTTATCGTGCATTTATAGTCCGCACAGATACGTACTGACCCATCAGGCTTGATGGGCGTTACGATGGGAGTTTCCCACTTAGCCTGGTCTACGGGCTCCAGGACCCCTTGAGCGATCAGCTTGTCCAATTGTTCATCAACTTTAGGCTTGAGAGCAAATGGTACACGTCGTGGCTTGATCCGGATGGGCGCAACTTGTGGGTCAAGGTTAAACGATATGGGCGACCCCACATACTGTCCCAAGGTCCCATCGAACACGTCTGAAAACTCAGTGAGGAGAGCGTCTACTTCTGGCTGTGACACGCTATGGATGCCAGTGACTTCCAAACCCAAGGATGCGAACCAGTCCAGTCCAAGCAGGCTGGGACGATTTCCATCAACCACCACTAGTTTCAGAGATCCCGAAAAATCCTTGTAGGCCACCCTGAACATGCCCACACCTACAACTGGAATGCTATTTCCCTGATAGTCTCTCAGGTGCAGGTGGTGGGAGTCAAGGCGTCTCTTGGATATCTTGGGAACCAGTCTCTTGATGGTACTCCAAGAGACGATGGACATGGCAGAGCCCGTGTCAACTTCCATGTCACAAGGTTTGCCCTCAACAGTCACAGTGATGTGGATTTTCCGGTGGATAGAGTCATCAGCTCGACCAATTGTCTGCTCAGCTGAGCAGTGGCAGTGGGTGACGGCATGGCAATTCTCTGTGACCGACCTTGATGCCTTCTTTTTTCCAGGTGATGCGGGCGTGTTTGCCGGTGTAGATGAGCGGCAGACCCTTGCAAGGTGTCCCTTACAGAAACAATGCCGACAGATGACGTCCCTGAAACGGCATTTGGATCGAGGGTGGTTACCGCCACAACCTGCACAGTCCGATTGGTCCATTGTTTGCTGTTTGAACTTCCTATGCTCCTGCTTAACACGGTGGATGTCATCATCTTCAGCTGAGGAGCTCTCTGATTCGCTGATTTCCCCATGGTGGACTGGGGTTGGCTTCCTTGGAAATGCTGGACTGTTAGCCTTGCGAATCTCAACTGTTGAGTGCTTTGCCAGCTCCACGGCCTGGGCATCTTCGATGGCCTGCTTGAGGGTGAGGTTGGGCTTGGCAAGGAGTTGGCGCTGCAGCTTTTCGTCCCACACACCACACACGATTCTATCAAGCAGGGCGTCTTCCAGGTCTCTGAACTCACAGTGGTAAGCCGCCTTCCTGAGAGCAGACAGGTATTCGCTGATCGTCTCCCCCTCGGCTTGATTCCGGTGATGGAATGCGTGGCGGGCAACAATCCTTGATACCTTGGGCGCATAGTGACCCTTGAGTCTCTCCTTCAGCGTGTCCCAAGGCGTGGTCTGCACAGCGAGTGGTGCAATAAGTGCCCGAGCTGTTTCAAAAACTTCTGAACCACAGACGGTGAGGAAAAGGGCTCTCTTCCGATCATCTGTTAGGTTGACGAAAGCGTTTGCCTTGATGTAGCATTCAAAACAGGCCATATACGAGTGCCAGGACTCAGTTGCTGGAGAATACGGAGGTAGAGGCAGTAGCGATGCCATGGTTCCCTGATGCAGACTGGATGGCGAAGGAATGGAGGCTAGCCTCAGCAGTGATTCAGCTCTTAAGTGTTCAGCTCAGTGATTCAGCTTTGGCTGTGGCTTGCTGCATCCAATCCCATCCTCGTCGCCAGTGTTGAATAGTGGGAAAGATGGACGAAGACACAGCTCTTAAACAACCAACTCTTTATTTTAGCTCTGAGTCCTGGACTGGAAACAGCAGCTCAGTTGCCTGGCTTATATAGAACTCAATAACTTGCAACAGTAACAACTCCCTCTGGCTACCCAATCAGTGAACGTCACTTTCGATCCTTCATTTGCATGTAGGGACCTGAGTGAGAACTGCAGCCTCGGTGGCCAGAATGCGTACTGCAGCTTAACTCAATACATAACAGCATCCCTTGCAACCTGATTGGCCTGTTCGATCAGGCCTTTGCTGTCAGGCCAGCATGGCTGGAAGCAGAGGTGCCAGGCCAGAGGACAAATGGGTGAGGCCCCCTCCCTTAAGTGGCTGGTAGTTAGAAGGACAAAGGTGAGAGTTAGAAGCTAGAAGCAGGTTGCAAGCAGAAGCCTGTGAGGGAGAACCATGCTTGATTTCTGCTTGGATCCAAGACTGTGGCTATGGAAGAAGCAATAACTTATTGAGGTGTTAATGCTGTGAGCCCCTCCATCATAGGCTCAGGTTGTATATATGTGTAAATAAACCATATATCATAAAAACACCACAGTGTCCTCTGTCCCTCATTCCGAGGAAACCAAACCCATGGTAAGTGCCTGGAACCCTGGAACCGCTTCGAGATTGGGGTGGCGTGCAACAGTATGTAGTCCTTTTATTAGTGAGGGTAGCAGTGAAGGCCAAATTTTCTTTAAGTTAAGGCTGTGCCTCCAACTGAGAAACATGGGAAACTAGGTTGAAGCCAAATTGGTTGTTCTAACAATAAGTTACTCCACCAACATACTCTGGACTGGAAACAGAACATTTCTTAACTGCTTTAAATGTGTGTATAAAGAACAGTAAGTCTTTGATCGTTATTCAATTTGACAGTAAATGTAAAAGGCGGAACAAAATGGAACAGGCTAGAAAAGTAATTTTCACATCAAGATGGTTGCAGAACAGACTGGGATGTGCTAGACACCTTTGTGAAAACATTTTAGTGTTGAGAACCACACATTAAAACACTTTTGTGAACCCATTGTCAGCCAGAAAATACTTTAAACAATAAAAACAGCTCAGCCGGTCCACTTCTGAGACATCTGAAATGATAAAACAAAGCGGCATTTCATATAGGACTAGAGAGGAATAATAAGGTGCTGCATCAAACACATGCGATCTGATTGCAGGTGGCAAGTTTATTTCCCCACAGTGCCCTGGAGCAATGTGACATCAGGGTCATTCTGGGAAATTAAAATGGCTGCCTGCCACTGCTGCCACCAGGTAAGCCCAAAGCTGGGAAGCCAGCGCTAGTGGGCCCTGTTGGGGCTTGGGGGCCCTGCCAGCTGCCTAAACAAGCTCTCCCAGACGTGAGCGTGTGTATGGAAAGTACAAAGTTAGCCATGAAAGGGAAGGAGGGAGAAAGCAGAAAGAGCATCAAAAATATCGAGTGCTTCAAGCACCAGTGCCTTTCCTCTCAACATTCAGCAACTCTAGATCTCTTTCCTCCTGTGGCTTCTATATTTTCTAAGGTTAAAGTGACACTGCGAAATGGGAGCTGGGAAGAGTGCAGATAATAAGGGCACTGGAGAACTAGATGGTTAGTGCTTTCATGTCAGCTCATAGGAAACCTGCTAAAAAGCAGAGGACATTCAGTACTTTGTGTGACAGGAGCAGCTTGAAAGTAGACTTTCTTGACAGAAAATGACCAAAGCATAAAAGTGCTACAAAAGACATCCTTGTTCTCGTTCAGGTTGGAACTTAAGTTTAGAAATATTTGTTTGTAACCTCCACAGCTGCTGCAGCATTTCCTGCTTTTTGACTGGCCAAAGTGAACAACATCTGGAAACAGAGATGCCAACTTGAATAAACTATTGTGGGGGCCCAGATAAGCCCTGTCCCGCAAAACCAATCACGTGATGAAATACGCACACACCATTTGAATGGGAATGCCCATCAACTGGGGGGGGGGGAAGCACCCTCAAATATTTTATTGTGGGGACCAAAGTCCCCATGGCCTCTAGGAGTTGGCTCCTATGTTTGGAAATATGTAAGCTGCCCAGAAAGCTTTATGTCGTGAAGTGGCATACAAACATTGTTAATAAATAAATACAGTACACAGATTGATGAAATCCATTTGTACCAACTCATATTTGGCCTCCCAACAAAATGATGGGGTTGTTATTGTTCCCATTTTAAAGGGATCAGAGTTGAAGATAATTGTAACTGTTGATAGTCTCCCAGTAAACTAGTAACTCTGGCCAACTTTGCCCCAGATTCTGTAGTGTTTGAGGTCTGCATGATAGCCAACTCTCATTTAGTGCCACAGGATAGCCTCAAAAGTAACCCATTCGTTGCCCCACAAGTGCCACAGCCCTACGTGCAAGTCTTAGGAATTGCTATTCACCTGAACAGGGTATTCACTGTTTCTTCCAACCTCTTCCCTTTCCCTGCACAATTTTGCCATTGCAGGAGGACAAGTCACAACTTAGCATTTCTTCTCCGACCTCTCAAGTATCGCTAACTTCACATCCCTATGCAGATCCACCAGGGAAGTTTAATTTCCCATATCCGATAAATGTATTCTACCTTATCTATAAAGTTCAGCCCTGTTACACTTTATCTCACCACCTGCTGCAAAGCTTTCCTCAATACCCTGTTCACTTTCCTTTCTAGTCTATCAAATGCCCTTGCCACATTTTCCCGGGTAAGATATTTGGTTAAAGAATCAACACCCTGGGCCACCTTCATCTAATAGCGTCAAAATCAGAACAAGCTTGTAAAATAAAAACTTTGCATTTCACCAGCCTGAGGTCATTGGCACTCACATGCAGAACCAGAAAGTGAGGTGGCTGCTTGACCACACCCTTCTGGAAGATAGTGGGCAACACCCTTTCCTGAGCAAGTGCCCTCTTACCCAACCATTGAACTGCCTGCATCCAGCTAAGCTCCATTTGGGCATGTTGTCATATGGCTGGCCCCAAAAACTATGCTGTGGCCTGTAATGAAGACTCTGACTTGGTCTCCTCCATCCCAGCCACCTGTCAAGAGAACAACAATGAACAATAAACAAACGTTAACTGTCTTTCCACTGCCCCTTCAGAAACTATGCATATGACTTATAGACAGAAAACTGTTATCTGCCTATACTATGGATTTCCTCTTGGTGCTGCCCCAATTCTAAATGAATGAATTCCAAAGTCCTGGAAATAGGCACCCATTCATTCCAAAGGCCTCTTTGTTATGGTCCAAAATTGGAACTTCATCAATGGGCCTCTGTTGGCACGACAAAACAGATGTCCTAATCCTCTCATGTCTAGGTAATCCCTTAAGGCTCTAACTGGGCATATTTTATCATATGATGTTGCCATACTGCTATCATGGACTTTTTCCTATGCTGCTTCTAAAAGCAGGTCAGCTTTCTGAAAAGAAACTCCATTAAATGGTTTCAAAAATTCCATCCATAACCTAAGAACATTCCTCATTTCTGAGGTAACTCTAACCCTGTGATATGCAGCTCTCATAGCTGTTATGGCATCACACAGCCGTCTCATGAATGCTCTGCCAGGAGTGAGCACATGGCATGCAAAATTGAGGTGTCCAGAGAGTTCCTGTAATTTCTTCAGTGTGACTTTCTTTAATGCTAACACCTCCTCTCCCTTCTGCTCCAGTACAGTCAGTTTTTCTCGAGGAAGGCGAGGAAACTGAGCTGCTGCATCTAATTCAATTCTCTCTACCCAACAAGACTTGAAGCTTGCCTGTTAAATCCTTGCATAGCTGCACCAACCCCTGTTGTCCCACTAAAAAAACAACATGCAAGCAATGAACTCTCTGTCCAACCAGTCCGGCTCCTCAAAGTCCACTTCAGCAAAGAGCCAAAAGGCTCAAATGCTGCACAGGAGATAGAGCAACCCATAAGAAGAGCCCTAGCCACGTAAAATTGACCTTTGTAACAGAACTCCAATGAATCAAAATTCCCTTGGACGGAGTGGGAGGAGTCAGAAGGAAGACTGGAGATCCCTTATGCCATATCTGTGCACCAGTCTCACAGCACCATCAAATTAAGCAGAAATACTCAGGAACGAAGTAATTCACCGAGTCTCCTTTAGAATATGAGAGATAGTGTGCCTTTCTGAACTGTCTCACTTCTTTTTCTGGGACGGCAAACAATGGCCGGATGTGCAGGTAAAGGCGCATGGGAAAGAGGGCCTAGAATCCTGTCTTCCTCCATGACCTTCCCATTCTTTTCTACCCAATCACCTCTTCTGTCTCTTCTACCAACGACAAATTATTACAAAAACACCCCCACCCCCACTTGACATGGGATCCTAAACCCCTCTGTGAATACCTGGCACCATCTGCTCTTGGGTATTCAACTAATAATTTCCTCGATGCCACCAGATTAATGGGGCTGGGTCACTTTCCCTTGATCTGGACCAGTAGGCCTCCTCCCCTGTCCATCTCTTTCAGATAAAAATGACTTTATTCTGGGGTATCCTGAGTCCCCACCACAAATGTAACAATCATATCTGAAATTGCACAGGCCTTTCTGTTACAATGCCCTCTAGAGCTATATTCTGAATGTAACAGGTGGGGTTGAACAGCCTGCCATGCAGCCCCATAGGCTCCACTTGTGGAAGTTTGTTGGCTGCCAGGTGTCCACTATCTTGACTTACCTCCCACCACTTAGTCCCTTACATAAACTGCAGCTGAAGCTCAGATTCTCGCTTATTCCTTCTAAGCTGGGTGTCTAAGCTTGCCTGCATTCTAACTGCCACACTGGAGACCAATTGTGTCCCATCAAAAAATCTATGTATGCTCTAAATATGACATGGATGTACTTAATAAAAAATGAACCCCTGGTGGGCTATTTTTTCCCTTTTCTATTTTAGGCATTTGTTATGACATCTATCATTTAGTAGAACAACCCGAACCTTCCCATTCTTCAACAAAAAAAAATGTGCAGCCTAGTGCAGAATAAGAAAGCATAAAAAATAAGACTGATATACCAGGATCTGTGCAGTCATAAAAGGAAAAGCATGCTGTCCAGATGTCAAACCAACCAAAAAATCTTTTATGTCTCCAGAAGACCCATGTTTCTCAGGTTGTTCATATATGCAATAAAATAGAGCCAATCTGCTGCAAAAGTGTCTTTCCTATAATAGGGGAATATAAATGCACATTTTCTTTTTGCAAATACGTGCACCTGTTATCACATCTAGGATCTAAGTTTGCATCAGGAACTTACTAGGGATAGAATACCGTCTTCCACTTACCCAGGAGGTTAATCAGTTTTGAAGAAGTAGTTTTATTCCAAGACTGAAGAAGTCACATTCAAATTCTTTGTGCAAATAAACTGACACATATTCTATGCATATTATAAAAAGGACTCCCCAGTGGTGACTTGGGCTATTGGGTAGGCTCTGAGAAGGAAATAATGTTTTGTTTTGTTTTTGCATAAAAACTATTTGCTAGTCTCCTGCTTTTCCAGAATGTTCAAGTGCATTTTGACACACCACTGATCTTCAAAGCAGGAGGCTTCCTTCTCAGCCTACTTGTATTGCTTCAAAATGTAGAATCATTATTTTGGCACTTCTGCGTAGTGCTTGCTGGGTGCAAAGGAAACAAGCATGACAGGAAGATGAGCTTTCTGTGACAGCAAAGCACCTCCCCTGCTATAAAAAGATAGGCTTGTGTGCCTTATTGAGGATGCTCCTTGACAGAAGATTTATTTCATGTAATCTTAACATTGCCGAAGTTGGCTGGAAAGTGTAGCTGGCAGAGGAGGTGCTATTTATGTCAGAAAGGAATTGTACATGTCTGAAACCCTGGAGAATGGCTCCCATTCAGTGCAGACAATACTGAACTAGATCAGGGGGTTGACAATGTGATGCTTTTCGGAGGTTTTGGACTCCATCTTCCCCAGCCAACATGACCAATAGTCAGGAATGACGGGAGTTGTTGTCTACAACACCTGGAGGGCATTCCATTGGCTATCCCTGAGCCAGATGGACCAATGGCACGACTCAATATAAGGCAAAAAAAAATAAAAAAAAATCCTTCCAGTAGCACCTTAGAGACCAACTAAGTTTGTTCTTGGTATGAGCTTTCGTGTGCATGCACACTTCTTCAGATACCTTTCATGCATGCACATGAAAGCTCATACCAAGAACAAACTTAGTTGGTCTCTAAGGTGCTACTGGAAGGATTTTTTTTTTATTTTTTTTTGACTATGACAGACCAACACGGCTATCTACCTGTAATCAATATAAGGCAGTTTGATATACTTTGGACTTATTTTTAAGGGTTTCGTTGTCCCCATTGTGTCTTTACTCCTGCTTCTTTGTTGTTGTTGTTTGTATAATAATAATAATAATAATAATAATAATAATAATAATAATAATTTATTATTTATACCCTGCCCATCTGGCTGGGTTTCCCCAGCCACTCTGGGCGGCTTCCAACAGAACATTAAAATGCAGTAATCTATTAAACATTAAAAGCCTCCCTAAACAGGGCTGCCTTCAGATGTCTTCTAAAAGTCTGGTAGTTGTTGTTCTCTTTGACATCTGGTGGGAGGGTGTTCCACAGGGTGGGTGCCTCCTGTATACAATGCCCAGAGGAAAATTTATATCTCCAATTTTTAAGGATTTTTAAGCAACCCGCAGCGTCCATAACCCGCAGTGCCACTTCTGCGCATGCGCGAAGCGCCGAACCAGGAAGTAACCCGTCCCAGTACTTCTGGGTTCGCTGCGTTCATATCCCGTTGCGAACGCAACCCACAGCGAACACAACCCGAGGTATGACTGTATTGAAGACTTATACCTCTTGTTTTCCACTTGATGTTAAAATGAACACCCTCCCCTAAAATTAATCTAGCTGAAAGGTATATTTTATTCTCTTCCCATATCATTGCAAACTCACTTCTGAATTTGATCATCTTTCATCTATTAATAAATTGTTTCATTGAATTTTGCTTGAATACAGGGATATAGTTTAGCAGGCTGCAAAATGATGCTGCCACATAATAAACCTTTAATTTCTTGATTTGCTTTCCTTTAAGGTGGAACCCCCCCTTTTATTAAATACACTATTTTACCCAAAGACTCTCACACGTGAAAGGAAGCTACTGAGTTTGTGACCCTATGAGAAAATGTCAGGCTTTGATTTATTGAATCAGAGGTCCAGGCTTTCAGTAGTGGAAAAGCAAGAAGCACATTCTGCTGAATGGAACAGATCAATAACAGCGTGGGATAGCATTCCAGATATCTGCTGCTGCTCAAAGGAATCAAGTCTTAACAGGATTTGAGAATATATAAGAACTCTCCAGGAAGATGTACCGTAATGCAACAACAAACTCCCATTTTTGTAAGTGACAACAAACATGCTCTGCTGCGGGTAAACTTTGGAAAGAAGATAAGAAGCAGCATCCACAGATTTAATTCTGCTTTAGGCTGGAAAAGAGTTATTTAACTCACCTGTCAAGTAAGAGAAAAGAATACTACCAGGGAGCCCTTGGCTCTGGAGACTATCATGGGGTAAGATAAGATCTCTCCTCTTTCCAGAGGAGAGGAGTTGTGAGAGGGAGCTGGCTCCCGCGTCAGCAGGGGGGCGTATTCGGCCCCCTGCATCATCATTCCCAGCTGCCGCGCCAAGCCCTTCAGCCAGCCAATAGGGCTGGCTTGGGGGTGGGGTTTTGCTGCGTTTAAGCAGCCGCGGCAGCGCTGGGGTCCCATTCGGCTTCCTGTTTTCAACGGATCACCTTCCCACCCTCCCTTTTGGTCATTTCTTTGCTTTTGACCTTGCTATGGACTTCATTTGGTTGCCTTGGTTGCCCAGGGGGCCTGGTAGGAATTTTTATCCATTTGGCAAACTGGCACCAGCCTCTTGGTTTTTCGCCTACCTCGTAGCAAATCGTCACAACTTTTCGGGAATTGGCGGTTAGGCATTGGAATATGTGTGGTGTGTTGGAGGGCAGGTTGTGGCCATCACCTACCCCTCCCCTTGTTTGGGTATTCCGTTAAAGGAATCCGAGGGTCGTGGATCCTGTCCGATGCCCTGCTGGTGGCTAGGGCCATGGCACGACCCCCAGTCACGTCAGGGGAAGCTTCCAGTTGTATTTGCATCAACAAGCTCCTCCCACTGGCTGTTAACTCTTGAATGACCCCCCACTGAGTGGGGTGGGATCATGTATATGATCCAATGTCTAAGCCAATACCACTCACATGCTATAACCAATAAAGCTGTGGCCTTATTTAGCCCATTAACCTAAACTACATGTGTCCTTGTGTCTCATTTATCTCTACGCGGGTGGCGGGTCCTCGACTCACAAGGCTATGTTCTACCTCCCCAGTCTTAGGCAGTCTGCTCTAGATAGCAGTTGCTAAGTCAGGAAGATGCTGTTGCTCTCAGGCGCTGCTTGTGAGCTTCCCACAGGATACTGGTTGGTCATGGTTGAAAACAGGATATTAGAGTGGAAGGGCATTTGGCCTGATCTTCTTATGCTCTTAAGCATCAAGTTTACAGTAGCCTGTCTCTGTATTAAAGGGTAAGTAAGTGCCATGGAATGCTTAGCTGTATGGCTGGTGCTGTGGTATAAACCACTGAACCTCTTGGGTTTGCCGACTGGAAGGTCGGTGGATTGAATCCGCGTGATGGGGTGATCTCCCATTGCTCTGTCCCAGTTTCTGCCAACCTAGCAGTTCAAAAGCACACCAGTGCAAGTAGATAAATAGGTACCGCTGTGACAGGAAGGTAAACACCGTTTCCGTGTGCTCTGGCACTCGTCACGGTTCTGTGTGCGCCAGAAGCGATTTAGTCCTGCTGGCCACATGACCCGGAAAGCTGTCTGTGGACAAATGCCAGCTCCCTTGGCCTGAAAGCGAGATGAGCGCTGCAACCCGATCGTCGCCTTTGACTGGACTTAACCGTCCAGGGGTCCTTTACCTTACCTTTACCTTTTTGACCTTTGCTTAAGAGAGGATACCATAGTTCTCAAAATGCAGGTATCATTCTGAATAGTTGTTAAAAAAAGTAGGGCTCCCACTGGCTCAGGTGGGGAAAGTTTGACCTGCTCTTCTTTTAACACGAAATTTATATATTGAACTCAGCAGGTGAAACTTTGCACCACATGGAGCTAAATCCTTGTTCTCCCTCCACTGTCAGAGGCATTATGCCTCTGAATACCATTTGCTGGGGATTGCAGATGGTGATGTGCTCATGTCCAGCTTGCAGGCTTCCCACAGGCGTCTGGTTGTCCACTATGAGAACAGGATAGTAGACTAGATGGGCCATGGCCTGATCCAGCAGGCTCTCCTTATCTTCTTAGGCTTTTGTATCACCTGCTAATTGCTGCAGATAAATCCGCTGTCGATATGCCAGTGAAGGCATCTAGAGCTGGCATCCATTATTTAAAAAGGGATCCATTATTTTTTGAGGGATGGGAATTAATACACTTCACACAATATTTTCTATAATGTTTGTATCTTGGTCATGGCCAGTGGTTTGTAACAAATTGGACTGACTGACTGATGTTTTAATGAAGGGAGATAATTCCTAAGAGGTTTAATTGTTGTGTGTGTGTCAGAGAGAGAGAGAGATAGAGAGAGAGAGAGAGAGAGATTAAAGGTATCAATAGAATAATTTAGAATAATTAAAACATTTCACCTCTGGCCTGACTTTGTCACAAATCACTAGTTAATCATACGTCTCAAGACCAAGTTACAGGGGTGGTGTTCCAAAAGAATCTTTTATCATGAGCAGGTACTTGGAGTCATGGTTCATCAGAAAACATGGGAATGAACAGGTACTTTATTGGGGTAACAATCCATAACCTATTTATTCCAAACTAGTATTCTGTACGAAGACAAATTAAGGAAGGCAGAACAAGAGTAAATGGGTTGTTTGATCTAGCCTCGTAAAATATAAGGGAGTATATGAGAGTGCAACTGTAAAAACTTTACAGCACAGATAGTAAAGATTTCTTCCTTTATCCTGTGCGGGTGTACACAGCCCACACAGAAGAAAGATCACAGAGTAATATATAAGACCGGTAATATATAAGACCTTTTCTGCCACCCATTTGTGTATAATGAATGTTTGGAGGAGAGGTTATCAGAGTCATAATCACCAATTTAGTGGTGGAATTAGGTCATTTTGGACTTTGGACTTAATTATCTTGAGGGGAGGCATCTTTCAATAACAAGGCGTATTATTTCACTTCAAATGGTCTCCAGCTCCCCTATTTATGTCTTTATATGTGCTGGAAGCTGTCCAGAATGGCTGGTGAAACCCAGCCAGATGGGCGGGGTATAAATAATAAATTTATTTATTTATTTAGAAGTTAATGTGTATTAAACTGTATTTTGTATTCTTTTTGATGTTATTCAGTTGACTGGCAGCGGCTTTCCTGGGTTTCAGGCAGTGGTTTCTCTACCTGGAGATGCCATGTATTGAACTTGGGACCATTTGTATGCCAAGCAGATGCTCTACCACTGAGGTGTGGTCCTTCCTGCACCGGGGAGGGATGGCAATGAGAAGAATAGGTGAGATTAGCCGCCACTCTGGCTTCCAGATTGCTCTGTAAAAGATGCCGCATGATTCTCTAGCTTGCAGTCTGGCAAACCTAATGACAGCATCTGACGTGTATAGCCGAAGCCTTCTCTCCAAGTGTAGTGAGTGGGAAATGCTTTAGGATGCTGCCCAAACTGAATGTTGCTAATGACGATAGTCTAGCCTCTACAAAGCTCTATCCGACTAATGTAGCAGTGGATTTATGAGTACCTTATAGCTGATTGTGACACTCTCTCTCACACACATACACACATACACACTATGCAGTTCCTGCCTATAGATCACACTGATGAAGCCATGGGACCACAGAGGTGACAGATAAAATATGCATTAAAAGGAAGAAGGGGTGCATTTGAATATTGTGCAGGATAGGACAAGCAAACAACCAGCTGTCTCCTTTAGGACCTCCTTGCCAAGCACACACAGGATCGTTTCAAAGTCATCTTGCAAACACAGCAACACTTCACAATCAGCCGTTACAAGAGTTGCCAGGATACTTATATGAAGCCGATGTAATAGATAGCTGACAGAGGCTTAAGAAAGAACAAAAAAGTCTTGGAAGATGATGACATCCAGATAGATGTCTGCAGCTGCAGGGATACCGGCTACCTAACAACCTCTCCATATATGGAGTTAACTGGACAAGAAATTCCAATGGTCAGGTTAAGTTTTGAGCAAAGGCTAATTTGGTGAACAGAGGCTAATTCACATATGGACCTCCAGATGTGGCTGGACTACAATTTCCACCTTCTTAGCCCATTGGCCATCTTAGCCAGGGCTGACGGAAGCTGATCTTATGTGGCCTTACTGCATTCCTGGGAGCGAAACTCATTCCTGGGCCTTGAAATAAAAATTGTGCAAGTGTGCTGGGCTGCCTCTGATAGATCCCGTAAGTAATTCTGCTTTCATCTGTACTGAGTAGGTGTCAGGATTTCCCGTTCCAAAAAAACCAGTAACACAAAGCTATTGCTTCTGGTGGAAAATTCTGGGTGGGGAATAATTTTTTCACTTCCAACCTCAATCTGTGTCATTTAAAACAATCCTTGAAAGACAGAATAACTCATATTAGACTTTTAACCCAAGGTGCTGAAATGCCTAAGGCCAGCACTGCTAGTTTTCAATATGGATGTGCACTGCTGGTGGTGGTCATTTGTGCCTCATCACAGTATCAACAATTTTGCTCCTTCTGGGTCTGCCTGCTTCAGATAGCAGTGCTGGAAGCCAGAAACAAGAGGACCGCTCTATTTTCTTTTCTTCTCCTGACTGGAAACAAGCAGAGTTCTGGGCTCAGTGCCAGCATCGCTAGCTCTACCTGGAAGGAAGATGTATTTCTATTATCTGGTAACTTTTTATTTTGTTGTCAGCTGTTTGTTTGTCGAAAGCCAAAAACCTCTAGTTTGCACGACACCTGTTGCTGCAATTCTGAAATCTATGACCACCCTCAGAGAACTTATGGATCTAGATATATAGATCTTGTTTATATATAGGACTAAATGAGACCAAAACTCAATGTAGCCCAACACAGACCTTTCTCTAAGGATGAGAAAAAGCCATAACCTGTAGCACAACTTACCTTGTATCCTGAACATCTTTCCCCTCCTGCCAATGGCAGCCAGTGATGTGGAGCAGGATGTAAAATGGGCAGCATACTGACAGATGAAAATCCATTTGGCAAACCCAGTGTGTGTTTTTTATCCACAGTGCCTGTTACCATTTTTGCTTCCTTGCTGTTATTGTTAATTACATTTATCGGTTGTTCTATGCATGAAAAAGTCTCAAACCAACTTGATGCAGTAAATTACAACACATAAAAGCAAATTAAAACCAGGGGGGGGGGGGAAATAAAACAACGGACAAAACAAAATGCATAAATTGCTAATCAAACAACATATTGGTAAGGACAATAGGTAGATGCCAGCTGCAGGCACTGCTATTCTGCTGGGCAGCCACCCAAGGATGCCAAGTGCGGACAACAGCTCTGACTCACTGTGATGATCCTCCATTATTGCAAAGCAAACTTTCCCCCCTCATGAGAATGGATCAGCAGCAGCTACCCAATCAAATGGCAACTGGAGGATCCTGAAAAGAGGGAAAGGATGAAGCTAACCATCTCCCACCTCTCCTGTGAGAGAAGGGCTTTGGAAATACTTAGGGAATAATTTAATTTAGGATCGGGCATTTACATTTAAAACCACCTGGCATTTACACCTAATCAGTAATTAATATGTTAAAAGATTTTCTTTATCTTTCATCACATTAATTCAGCAGCATCTCATTTAGCAAGCTGTGTGTCCCTGGCTTTAGACCATTACTGTGCAGAAATATCACAGAATAACTCAGAGGGGAGACATTTATATTACCTGGTGCAATCCCCCCCACCCCCCAAAAGCAATAAACCACCTGGCAAAGGATGCCAGAATGAAGCTGACCATTATTTCCGAAGGGGTGGCATAATAGAAGACTTCAAGGTGGCATGATATATCAGGAGCCATCTGTTTAAAGAAAAGTTAATTACTGCTGAACAAAAATTACAGTTCTACAAATTGGCTGTTGGAAAAGCAACTAGTAATTATTCACATGGAGTTTAGATGGAAGCATAGCTGGAAATTATTGTTACAAAGTTTTCATCATGTATAGAGGCTGGCAGAGCATTATCGAAGCACAGAGAAAATGATTAATTTAATAAAGCAACATTATGGGGAAAGTGCTGGGGGAAAATAGAGGAGATGTAACCTATTTTGTACTATGTTTCTCCAAATGCTTCTTTAAAATTCTGTAGGAGAATCACAAAATAACTATTAAACCTGGGCGTTTGCTCCATTCAACACTGTTCTCATTCCCAACCTCCAAAGGCTCAGCTGGAGGTTGGCATAGACACTTCATATGTACCACTTTCCTGTCTTGATATGGAACCCCCATCATGCAATTAGGAGACAACCCTACATGCAAATAATTAGTCCCATAATTAGCCAGTGTGGTGTAGTGGTTAAGAGCGGTAGTCTCGTAATCTGGTGAACCATCTCCGCATCTCCGCTCCTCCACATGCAGCTGCTGGGTGACCTTGGGCTAGTCACACTTCTTTGAAGTCTCTCAGCCCCACTCACCTCACAGAGTGTTTGTTGTGGGGGAGGAAGGGAAAGGAGAATGTGAGCCGCTCTGAGACTCCTTTGGGTAGTGATAAAGTGGGATATCAAATCCAAACTCTTCTTCTTCTTCTTCTTCTTCCCATATAAATTCTATGTACACCTTCAGCTGAATGCATGAAGACTGGGAGCAAGAATAGCACATACTCCTCTTTAGCTAAAAATGCTGACAGGGTAGCTTACAATGATGAGAAGATTGTAAGCCTGGAAGCAGGAACTATCTAAAAGGCATCACACACACACACACACACACACACACACACACACACACACACACAAAGGGTTGGCAAGGAAGGAGGAAAAAAGCACACTCCAACATTATTAATATTTTGTACGTCTTGAAGGTCATAGAGTGGGTCACGAACAGCATATAAAAGCACACCTAACACAGTAAAAAAACAGTCCCACCTATAAAGTAGCAGTTCTTCTAATGACTGATGGGATGGTGGCTGTCAGGTGATAGTTAAGAGAGGGCCAAAAGCAGCTGGTCTCTGAGCAGAGACAGCTGAATAGCCCTCCTTCTCTTCCTGGCCTCTCCTCTGCAGCCTGTGCTATTGCTTTTCCCAACTGTATACAATGTAATAGCTTACTTTAAAAAAAGAAGAAGAGCAAGCCTGAAAATGTCTTGCTTTCCACAAGGGAAATCAAAAGCACTTTAATGCTGGATGTCTCCCCTAAGCCCAGATGTCAGGAAATGCACCGTGCTGCAGGAAATAATGAGTTCCAGTTGGTATCTGAATGGCACTGGCGATGGCTTCATTTGTAGCTTGTAGGTGGCCTCACCATGGAGTTAAAAACTAGAATCGCGAGCTTCTCTTTTGTGCAACATAAAACAGGCACGGTGATGCTCCTATAACAATCGGCAGAGGGGCATGATGGGGAGTGGGGTGGAGCGGCAGCAGTGTGTTCACTGGGATGGGGTAGGACAAGGCGGTGGCGAGTATAGCCCCTTCCAGAGCAGGCCAAATCCTTTTCATCCAGCCTTGGGAAGCACCCGCCGATGGTGCTTCAGTCTTGCCTGGATTAAACTTCAATTTATTGGCTCTCATCCAGGCCTGACACCAGTCTAGCACATCCACACCTGCCGATGTAAAGGAGGAGTAAGGCTTTGTGTCCTCAGCATATTGGTGACGACGTACTACAAAACCCCTGATGACCCGGTTTCATGTAGATGTTGAACAACATGAGAGGTAAAATCGTATACCTGAAAGAGCGTCTCCATCCCCATCGTTCAGCCTGGACACTGAGATCCAGCGCCGAGGGTCTTCTGGCGGTTCCCTCATTGCGAGAAGTGAGGTTACAGGGAACCAGACAGAAGGCCTTCTCAGTAGTGGCGCCCGCCCTGTGGAACGCCCTTCCAGCAGAGGTCAAGGAAATAAGCAGCTATCCTATTTTTAAAAGACATCTGAAGGCAGTCCTGTTTAGGGAAGTTTTTAATATTTAATGCTGTATTGTTTTTAACACTCGATTGGGAGCTGCCCAGAGTGGCTGGGGAAACTCAGCCAGATAGGCAGGGTACAAATAATAAATTTATTATTATTATTATTATTATTATTATTACCCTTAGGAATCCCACACGGAAGGACCAAACCATAATATCCAAGTGCCGCTCTCTGAAAACAGCCATTCATGTAGGTCTAGGGCCACCACAAAGTGCTGCCGTCCAGCCCCAACTTAAATAGTTACTTCAGCAGAATACTGGTACTGAATGCTCCTAAAAGATCAAGGAGAATCAACAGAGACACATTAACTTTGTTTCTCTCCCAACAGAGGTCATCATTTCATCAGACAGCATGCTGGGGTCTAAGAGACCTTTGCATTAGCTTCCATGTATTCTGATGTTTAAGGTTGGGTATCTCAATTCAGCAACAATCTGCCATTGGGCTCTTCCCTGTATTATCATTAGCCATTCATCCTTCAGATCACTAAAAGGGGGGAAAGGAGACCGGATATATACAGAGCGCAAGCCATGCAAAAAAGCCATAAGCCGTCAGAGCTGGTCACATTTAAATGGACCTCTCACATGCACTACTCCATTCCTGTTATAAGGTTAGCACACCCACCCATCAGTGACAGCCTAGCTATAACACAGTGATAGCTAAGCTGGCACACATAGGGAGTGATTTCACTGTGGCAAGCCTGATTTTACTTTTGTAATCTTTAAATCTTTTTTATTGTTACAATGTTTGTTTCTGATCTGTGTGGTTAGCTGTGGTTAGCTGCTCTGAATGGCTCAGTTGTCAGAAGAAGAGTGGAATAGAAAACAAAACAAAACAAAAATTTTACATAATTTATTTATTATTTAAGTGTATTAAACACCGCTAGGCATGCATGGGAAAACATGCGTGGGCAGGGGCTTTCTTTGTTGCCCATGTCCTGTCAAAATCAGGTAAAAGGGAGAGTGCAAATGCTCTTCCTTTTTATTCACAGCAGTTGTTTGTCTTACAGAAATTGTCACATTCTGAAGCATTTCAAGTTTCTGGCTGCTTTTGCCGACTGAAAAGTACAGCTGGCTAGGCATGTATCTTGGTACAATTCCAGATTTGATAAGATCCCCACTCAAGCACTGATGTGGGCTAAGGGCCTTCAAATCCATCCGGGTGTTACATGAGCACAGCCACTCATATCTGATGTTCCACCTTCTCTGCCAATATCTATATCTATATCTATATCTATATCTATATCTATATCTATCTATATCTATATCATCTCTATCTCTAAAGTATTTCTACCTTACTCTTCTAATGCATATACATCATTCAAGGAAGCTTACAGCAATCACAGTATCATAATAAAACCCACAAGATCAAGACAAATACAATGGAAAATACAATAGGGGCAGGTGGAACAGATCAAAACAAGCTTCTTTATATATTGGTTTCAGAAGATTACAGACTCAGCACCACCGTGATATCATCAATTTCAAGTCATGAAGTTTGCCTACATTTAATTTAAATGCTTTGAGGGGGAAATAATGATTGAGAAGCCCAGATAGCACTTAAATGTATGACTATTGTTTTCTTTTTCCTGCAAAGATCAAAAGGTCTCAAGGAGAGGCAGGTCCTTACATCAACCTTAAGCTCTCTCCGTTCTGCAAACACTGTGTACTTACTAATATATATGGGTGTAAAAGAACCACAACATCGCATTCTCCTTTTTGTGGGTAGAGTATGAAAAAGGGCAGAGCATGAAAAAGAAAATAAGCCCATCTTGATCCTGCATAGTAACAACCTCAGTAAGGAAGGAAGAGCCTCCCCTTTTGTGATTTCAGCCAATAAATATTCCAGAGTAGAATTCCCACTCCAATACTTAGCAACTTTTAGATTTCAAGAATTCATCTCAGCAATCTTGTGTAATATAAGATTTAATAACAATCTCTACAATTGCTAACTCCATCAAGAAAAGCACCAAACCGTGGCCTCTTCCTTTGGCAAGACCAGAACCCGTCTATTCCCCACAACCAGAGATGGTTGGGTTTATCCAGCACCCAGATTCTTTCTAAGAAGAAGAAGAGTTTGGATTTGATATCCCGCTTTATCACTACCCGAAGGAGTCTCAAAGCGGCTAACATTCTCCTTTCCCTTCCTCCCCCACAACAAACACTCTGTGAGGTGAGTGGGGCTGAGAGACTTCAGAGAAGTGTGACTAGCCCAAGGTCACCCAGCAGCTGCATGTGGAGGAGCGGAGACGCGAACCCAGTTCACCAGATTACGAGTCTACTGCTCTTAACCACTGCACCACACTGGCTCTCTAAGTGAGGTTGTGGAAAGGCAACCAAATACCTCAAGCCCTAATTTCTTCCTTAAAATATTAGAACCTGCACAAATTCAACATATAACAAAGCTCCACCCAACAAGCAAATCAGATTTCTTCACAGTGATGCATCAGGATCTCTTAGATGGCCACAATATTTGTCTTCACCATAAGCTGCAGCTTAGGTGTTGTCCTTGTAGAACTAGTGGAACAAAACCAGAATTAGTTGGTTCTGCCTATCATTGCTTCTGGCTCCTCCAACTGTTGGTCTGCTTGTCTTCCTCCCCATGAGTTCCAATGGGCTCCAGCCACCATTGCAGAAGATTAGTCATCGCTGGAAGTTTCTTCTGCTAGCAAATTGCCTTTTTAAAGAATTTGTGTTGGATACATAAAATTGCTGTCAGTTTGAGTTCCTTGTTCAGTCCCTTTATAAATATGCCCCCCACAAGATGGGCCCACAAACTAAAACAGAAGTGGGTAACATTATGTATGGATTACGTATGAGTTCCCACCCCCAAACTCCAGCATGCATAAGGTTTAGAAGCATTTGAATCTATGCAGCTCTATTTAGATGTTCGTAAACTTGCAACTGTCTTAGTTAAATTCAGGACCAAGAAAAGTCTAACAGCAGAAGTTGTATAAATAGAAACACTTGAAAGCTTATAGTCAGAGATGGAATGCATGGCAGCAGTGTGATATCACCAATTTCAGACCCTGGGAGATTGCTTTCATTTAAAGATTTTCTTCAGCCAGCTGCACTCTGTGAAAGCCATATGTATTTCTCAGATTTTGAAATGAAACCTTTGCAATTCAAATATTGCCCTGCTCAAACTGTAATTTTAATTGTGTTTCCACAGGAACTTCCTATCTACAGATTGATCTGGGAGACCTGTGGAGCTTCCTGTGAGCTAATGACAGACACTGCCAAGGCAGATTTTTCAAAGCAATTCCTGGTCACGGTGGCTGCCTGAGCCTCCAGTGACAATGTCGGATCCAGGAGTACCCAAAGGCACACACCTGCTCCTTCTGGGAAGTTCAACCCCATCTAGAGCAGACCTGGTTAAACCTGGATGTTTGCCCTCTTGGACTTAAGAACTCAGAACACTTAACATTTCCATCTTGTCTGGATTCAATTTTTATTTGTTGTCCCACATCCAGTCCATCACTACCTCCAGCCATCAACCTGGCGATTACTGAGAGATAGAGTTGGTTGCCACCTACTGATGACCTCTCCCAACAGCTTCATATATAAAAGTTAAGTTGCATAGGGAGCAGGATAGTTCCCTGGATAAAGTAACAGGATAATTCTCAGTCTTCCAAATACTATACCCATCCCAATCAAATTGCTCTCTTTGGAAACAAGTCCAGAGGTTGGATGTAAAATGGTGCCCCTGACCACCACCTCAGAGACTCACTTCAGGAGGATACCGTGATTGATAGTATAAAAAGCCACATGGATATCAAGGAGAAGGAGCAGGGTTGTATTCCCTGTATGCTGATACCATCAAAGGTCAATCAGGATGACCAAGGCAGTTTCGATGCCACAACCAGGCCTGAAACCAGATTGAAACAGCTCTAGATAATCAATTCCCTCCACAAAACACCCTTTAGGAAAGGCAAATGAGCCATACACCGATTCTCATGAGAAGATAGCCAATTTCCCACTGTAACTCAGGACAGATCCTGAAGCTGAGGCTCCAATACTTTGGCCACCTCATGAGAAGAGAAGACTCCCTGGAAAAGACCGTGAAGTTGGGAAAGATGGAGGGCACAAGGAGAAGGGGATGACAGAGGACGAGATGGTTGGACAGTGTTCTTGAAGCTACCAACATGAGTCTGACCAAACTGCGGGAGGCGGTGGAGGACAGGAGTGGCTGGCGTGCTCTGGTCCATGGGGTCACGAAGAGTCGGACACCACTAAACAACAACAACAACAACAACTCAGCCTTGGGTGAAGTCAGCAATCCTTTAAGATCATTCCTCCCCAAAAGGCGGCAACCTCTCATGAATACATTTGGAAGTAAACAGGAATTTATACTGCCTCTGTGAATGTTGGTGGTGGTGGTTGTAGGGTTGTTTTTTTTTGTAAAGAGAAAGTTCATGAGCTTGTTTTCTAATGCATGGCAGTTGCTGTAGTAACCTAACACGAGGCTTGGATCTGAAGTCCTGCTGAAGAGCATAATTGCAGCAGGGGAGACCTAGAAGCTGGAGTTACGCTTGAAAATTGATCAGGCTTGAAAAAAGCACCCTACTAGTTCTTGCCGCAGCAAAGGTTTATAATATCCTCTGTTGGGGCTGAAAGCCGCCAGAGCCTGCGAACTCTTCTGAGCGACATTGCCTCCATTTTGAAGTTACACAGAAGTGTGACTGAGGGAATATTCTCACCAAGGACCTTGTAATTCGGTGACTAAGCCCGTGGCATTTAGTTTATAGTTTCAAGGCTTGAGGTGAATAGTAAAGAGGACGGCGCATGGGAAATGGATGCAAAGCTCCTGCTGACACAGGCTGTTCTCTCACCCTGCTAACCCTCAGTCTGGGGACAAACACTGTAATTCCCTGCCTGCCAAGAGAACGGAGAAAGAAATTACTATGTTCTTTCCTAATCTCATTCCCTCTGGCTTTCTCTCACCGTGCATGAGCAGCAAATGCTGCAATTGAAAGTTTTATATATAAAATAATAATAATAACAGCGGATTTCCATTCTCTGAAGATTTGTGCCAGATTTATAACTAAATAAACAGACGTAGAAGTGAAAACAGCAGCTCTGAGATCTCTAGCTGTTGACTACGGGGGGTTATGACTCAAGCAGTCTTTGAGGAAAAGGAGTTTTAAATCTTAAAACATCAGAAATAACAAGAATATATTTTAAAGGAGCCACCACAAGGCGTGAGCATGTCGCAGGGCTCATTGTATGTTGTAGTACTTGTAAAAAAGGTAAAGGTAAAGGACCCCCGGACGGTTAAGTCCAGTCAAAGGCGACTATGAGGGGTGGCGCTCATCTCACTTTTCAGGCCGAGGGAGGTGGTGTTTGTCCACAAACAGCTTTCCGGGTCATGTGGCCAGCATGACTAAACCGCTTTTGGCGCAACGGAACACCATGACGGAAGCCAGAGCACATGGAAATGCCGTTTACCTTCCTGCTGCAGCGGTAGTACTTGTAAGCACTCATAACATGAACACCACCCAATTGTTGTTCAGTCGTTCAGTCGTGTCCGACTCTTCGTGACCCCATGGACCAGAGCACGCCAGGCACGCCTATCCTTCACTGCCTCTCGCAGTTTGGCCAAACTCATGTTAGTAGCTTCGAGAACACTGTCCAACCATCTCATCCTCTGTCGTCCCCTTCTCCTTGTGCCCTCCATCTTTCCCAACATCAGGGTCTTTTCTAGGGAGTCTTCTCTTCTCATGAGGTGGCCAAAGTACTGGAGCCTCAACTTCAGGATCTGTCCTTCTAGTGAGCACTCAGGGCTGATTTCTTTAAGAATAGATAGGTTTGATCTTCTTGCAGTCCATGGGACTCTCAAGAGTCTCCTCCAGCACCATAATTCAAAAGCATCGATTCTTCGGCGATCAGTCTTCTTTATGGTCCAGCTCTCACTTCTGTACATTACTACTGGGAAAACCATAGCTTTAACTATACAGACCTTTGTTGGCAAGGTGATGTCTTTGCTTTTTAAGATGCTGTCTAGGTTTGTCATTGCTTTTCTCCCAAGAAGCAGGCGTCTTCTAATTTCGTGACTGCTGTCACCATCTGCAGTGATCATGGAACCCAAGAAAGTGAAATCTCTCACTGCCTCCATTTCTTCCCCTTCTATTTGCCAGGAGGTGATGGGACCAGTGGCCATGATCTTAGTTTTTTTGATGTTGAGCTTCAGACCATATTTTGCGCTCTCCTCTTTCACCCTCATTAAAAGGTTCTTTAATTCCTCCTCACTTTCTGCCATCAAGGTTGTATCATCAGCATATCTGAGGTTGTTGATATTTCTTCTGGCAATCTTAATTCCGGTTTGGGATTCATCCAGTCCAGCCTTTTGCATGATGAATTCTGCATATAAGTTAAATAAGCAGGGAGACAATATACAGCCTTGTCGTACTCCTTTCCCAATTTTGAACCAATCAGTTATTCCATATCCAGTTCTAACTGTAGCTTCTTGTCCCACATAGAGATTTCTCAGGAGACGGATGAGGTGATCAGGCACTCCCATTTCTTTAAGAACTTGCTATAGTTTGCTGTGGTCGACACAGTCAAAAGCTTTTGCATAGTCAATGAAGCAGAAGTAAATGTTTTTCTGGAACTCTCTAGCTTTCTCCATAATCCAGAGCATGTTTGCAATTTGGTCTCTGGTTCCTCTGCCCCTTTGAAATCCAGCTTGCACTTCTGGGAGTTCTCGGTCCACATACTGCTTATTGCACATATTGGTCCACCCAATAGGTGCCCATTATACTCATTCCACCATATTCCATGAGGCAGTGAGAACTAATAAGGGACAGGGAAGTGAATGCATGACATTTCCTTCTGTCACATCCTTCATTTTCCCACATGGTTCTGCTAATTACCCGAGCTACACCTATCTCTGCAGTATACAGCTTCCACCATCACTACCAGACCTTCTTTTCTAAGCAGAAGACACAGGGAGGATTAGGAGGTTGTATCTGTGCACTTTGTCTTTCTCCATTACTTACATTTTGGGGGAAATGTTGCACACACCTTGCTGCAATTGCAAAGAAATGCAGAGGAGATTATGAAGCATAAAATGTCCCCATCTTGTTTTCAAGGCAGTGGCTGTAGATGTTTTTCATCAAACTTCCCTTCTCACGCAAAAGAATTTCAATTCTTTTGGAACACGCTATCCCTCCTGATGTTATGGCAAGGTTCTCCAATAGGAAGACCCCTATTCTCCTCCCAGAACTACAATTCCCAGAGTGGTTTAAGAGGGGTCAATCCCTCTTCCCAGGGAGCTCTGTAGTTTGGGGTGGAGAGCATAGGGGGGGGTGTCTCCTATCAACTCTCAGCACCCTTAACAAACCATAGCTTCCAGGATCTGGGGGGGGGGAGAGCTATGACTGCTTAAAGTGGTATCATAGTGCTTACTGTGTTTTTCTGTGTATAAGACGCCCACATGTATAGGACGCCCCCTATTTTAAGGACTCAAATTTTAGAGATGGCTCAGAGTTGTTGAGCTTTTTGGGGGGAGGATTGCCTGAAGTAGTTGAGATTTCTTGGGGAGGGTTGCCCAGGGCTGTTCAACTACTTTTTTTGGGGGGGATGATGAACTCACCTGGCTGACGAACGCTGCAAAATGACCGTGTCGCAGAAACAAACAAGCATCTGCCCACTCGCCACCAGAAGCCGGCAATTGCACTCCCAATTGCCGCAGCTAATCCACAGCAGCCCTTGCCGCAGCCACCAATCACCAACCAAATTGTTGAAGAAACCGCCAATTAAAACCAGCCCTTGACGCAGCCAAGGGACGTGGGTGGCGCTGTGGTCTAAACCACAGAGCCTAGGGCTTGCCGATCAGAAGGTCGGCGGTTCGAATCCCCGCGACGGGGTGAGCTCCCGTTGCTCGGTCCCTGCAAATTTGCAGGTTAGTTTCTTGGCTGGACTAAGCTGTAACTCTTCCGAGAGTAATGCAGGTAAATGTGTTCTCTTTTCTCCCACCTCCCCCCAAGCAAAGATTCATTTGGGGCTATTGATTTAAAAAAACAAACTATTGTGCTTTTATGGGCAGCATCATTGGACTGTAGTTGCGCTGTAGCTCTAAATCAATTATCAAAGTTGTCTTTGCTCATTTGAGTGCCCTTGTTTCCTGCCTGTGATACAGTAGAACTTTGAGCATAGCTTTCTTCTTAATTACATGCCTGAGCAGTTACTTCTTGATTGGAATATTTGTTTTAGGCGAGGGAGTTTGCTGCTTGGGAGCAAGTTGCTACAAGAAGAATAACAATAGCTCTGATTCAACTGGATTCTGCTCAGGACTTGCGATGACAGTGGAGCAGATTACAAAGAGCTAAGATACTGGGCCATGCATCATGTAATGATCGTACCACCACCTTGCCTTGAGCTCGGGGGAGACCATTACAGCAGAAAACCATTTGTAGGATACCATTCTGATGAGTAGCAAAATGGGGCCATAGCCAAGAGTGGATCAGGACATTAATTGGATCTAGTCAGAGCTTGATTGCCTTTGATCCATTCTCCACAACGCTGCTATGCACTAGCGGCCACCAGAGTAGAAAGCTTCCTCTGAGTTGGTGGGTGCTCAGTATTCTGGGGGAGGGCGATACTTTTGTGTACTGCTGCCTCACCACAAAATGGAAGGCAAGGGCAAATTTGGAATCATTGAATTATAGAGCTGGAAGTAACCCCAAGCGTCATCTAGTCTTAAAGAGGGGGAATGGCTGCTGTATACAATGGAAGAAGTTTGAGTAAAGCATGGATGGAGGAACACTGAGAGGAAAATGATGGTTTTAAACAATGGCAGAGGTTGGGAAACCACTGCTTTCCCCCTGCCAGTTCTCCTCCCTACTCATTCCCATGACACAGGCATGGCTCTAGCTCTACTTGCCTTCTCTTTTATTCCATACCCTGCCCTGACTTAGTTCTCCTTCATAAAACCTTTCTTTTTTCCCTGCACCTGTTGTGTCATTATAGTTGCACTTTGTCCTTTTAGGGTTTCTGCATTCTGGCCCTTTGGACTGAGAATGGGCAAATTTGTCAATTTTGGTTTCTTTCAGTTCTTCATCTCTCCCGCCCCCCCCCCAATTCTTCAGTTCTCCACATTCCCACCATAGTTTGCATTTTTTAAAAATAATAATAATAATCCCATCAATATTCACCAGCATTTTAGGTGAATTTCTCCTAATATACAAAGGCTTGTATGCATGTTTGTCTAATATACACATTCTGAAAAGCCGTTCCCCCCAATGTGTCATATCTTTGCTAATATGTGCATATTTATGCATGCTTTACCCAAGTGTATCCATTTTCCTACATGTTACTTGGCTGGAGAACTGCTCTGCAAAGTCTGGAGATGTGCAAATTTCAAAGGACAGTTGTGCTTCAGTTCACATATTGTTTTTTGGGGGAAATGAATTAGGTAAGTTTGCCTTTAAATGGAACCTGAATTGAATTTCCCTAGTCGTGACTACATTTTCCAAGAGGTTCAAGGATAAAGTAAAAGCGGGGTGGGGAAGGAAGAGCAAGAATGACAGAGGCTGTTGCAAAATAAATGATGGACACCTACATTCCCCCTGTGTTTCAGATCCTGCCCTAGTAAGTCCACCTTGCTATGTACAAGTGGCAGAGCCATTGTCCTTTCTTCCATCCAAATGACAGCAAGAAGCTTTGTCTGTGTCCAGTCCTGTGGGGTACAGATCTTCAAGGGTAAACCTCAGGACACACTCCCAAAGTCAAAATCATCCGCAGACTCACTTTGTGCTGCTAAGACCTTTGAGTTCTCATAGGTTTGATAGGGAGGGGGGACGACAAAAGTTTTATCTGCCTGAGACAGGTGTATTTTCAAATTGTCCTTCACTGGAGTGTTCTTTGTTTAACAATGAAAAACCGCCAGCTTCTTATGGATGGCTCAAAGCGAGATGTTCACAACCCATGGCTGCTGAACTTTATTATAGAGATGGAAAGCTGCCAGCATACTGCCAGTTTGTGCTAGCTGACATTAGTTGCTTGAAGCATTGGAGTCACCTTCACAGAGGATGGAGGAGGTATGTCTTGGGCTCTAAAAATGGACCATGTTTCTCTCTGATCAAATCTCTGTATAGACAGAGTCAATTACTTCCAGCAAAGTTAGTGGGTGATCAGTCATTTTTAATGAACCCAGTTTCTTCTCATCCATGGGGATTATTTAGGGGTAGCAGGGCCATTGAGACATCCAATTAATGATAACAGTTTCAGAAAACACTTGCAAGAAGTACAGCACAATCCTATGTAGGCTTACCCAGGTGTAAGTCCCATTGTGTTCAATGAGGCTTACACCCTATAATGTGTTTTGGACTGCAGGTTTAGTATCCTATTATCTGTGCATTGGAGAAGTACAGTGGCTGCTGTTACACATCAGCACATGCATCCATGCAGAACTCTCCAGCTATGCTCCTCTTTCCTGGCTGTGTGTGTGCATATGCCGTTCACCACTGATGCTTTCTCTCTCTCTTTTCTTGTGAGCCACTGTGTAGTATATATAGTTATATGCTCATGCCTCAAAACTAGCCTCATCAAGGCTAGTTAAAATTCTAACTCACACAACACATCCATTTAAAACTACTCATGAAGAATAATAGAATTGTAGAGATGGAAAGGACCCAAGGTTCACTTAGTCGAACCACCTGCAACGCAGGAATCACTCACCCAATATGGGGTTTGAACCTACGGCCCTGAGATTAAGAGTCACATTCTCTACTGGCTGAGCTATCCAGGTAGAACAGAATCTCTGACATTTTATTGCTATATACGCCAAAGCCATCAGGCTAAAGCTGCTGCTGAATAAGCAAAGAACAGTCCCTGCTCGAAAAAGGCTGCATCAGAACAGGCCAGATGTATGAAAATGATGTATCAATGGTACTTAACTCCTGCTAAACTTGCAAAAATGTATAGAACTAGTTCCAATAAGTGCTGGAAGTGTAAAGAGAAAGGAGATACATTTTATCATATGTGGTGGAAGTGTAAAGTAATCAAAAACTTTTGGGAAATGATATATAATGATTTGAAGAAGATGGGTAGGACTTGAGGCAATGGCTTCAAGTTACAAGAAAGGAGATTCCGACTAAACATTCGAAAAAACCTTCTGACAGTAAGAGCTGTTCAGCAGTGGAACAGACTTCCACCAGAAGTGGTGGACTCTCCTTCCTTGGAAGGTTTTAAGCAGAGGCTGGATAGTTGTCTGTCATGGATGCTTTAGCTGAGATTCCTGCATTGCAGGACTAGATGACCCTTGGGTCCCTTCCTACTCTAAGATTCTATGTATCTATGATCAGGCTAGGCTTTGGTGCCTGAGCTTGGGTAAAATAAATGTACTATACAGTGCTACCTCTAGTTGCGGACACGATCCGTTCCGGGGTGCCGTTCACACCCCAATAAGTCCACAACTAGAGCGGTGCTTCTGTGCAAGGGCGGAGAGCGATAGAGAGCTTATGCACATGTGCAAGCCGAAAAGACGCAACATGAACCTAACGCAACATGAGGTATGACTGTAGTAGGTATAATTCAGATTGTGTCTTGCTGGTGTATCACTAAGGACACAACTTCAAGTATTTACTTCAAGTAAGATTATTGGATTTTATTAAGCTTGGGTTGTAAATACCGGTAAAAGGTACAGGACAGATTTGTAGAAACTGACATAACCAGGGTCCAATATAATCTAGAAGCTACGGTTACAGTTTTCCATTCAGAAAACATTTCTCTCCCACATTCTTAGCATGCATTAGATGTTCTTCCCAACCTTTGGGATTATTTTATCCCCTATTAATAATTTTCATCTGCGCCTTTGCATATCTTATAGGATATGCCTGCTCCCTGCCCTGCTGTTCATTTGTTACGGACTCCGAGACAGAAATAGAATTACATGCTCAGATGTACATTTCATTAGGTGGACATTTCATTTCCCCCACTACAATGCTAGAGAACATAATAGTTAGCAATTTGCTGCTTTTGAAAAATGCAAGACATGAAATTGAGATAAAAATGGTTTCGGCTCCATTTGGCAACAGCAGCGGATAAAGCCTTATTATTCTGCAATTTGGATGAGCACCATGCCCTATAAATCAGCAGTATTAGGAAAGAGCTAGTTTTTCATTCCCACAGCAACATTTTCAGTATCATGGACAATAAAGAAGATCTGCATACACTTACGTCGGGGTAGGTAAAGTAGAAACTTGGTGCCAATGCAGTTACAGTGGTACCTCAGGTTACATACGCTTCAGGTTACATACACTTCAAGTTAAGAACTCCGCTAACCCAGAAATAATGCTTCAGGTTAAGAACTTTGCTTCAGGATAAGAACAGAAATTGTGCTCTGGCGGCGCAGCGGCAGCGGGAGGCCCCATTAGCTAAAGTGGTGCTTCAGGTTAAGAACAGTTTCAGGTTAAGAACGGACCTCCGGAACGAATTAAGTACTTAACCAGAGGTACCACTGTACTTCTGTGTAGCATTGGTCTACACACACACACACACACACACACACACACACAGAGTTTTATTTTGACCGTGTCCACAGAGATTTTTTAATAATTTGTTTTAAATCCATAACATCATACAAAATTTAATTATACAAAGGAACTTTACCAGCGCACCACAGTTTACTACATGCTAAAAGAGAAAATTCACAAGCACGCTAAATGTACTCACTTAGCAATGACTATCTGTGAACCACCCTGAGATCTTCGGATGAAGGGCAATATATGAATTCTATTAATAAATTAACAAGTTAATATCAGGGACTGCTCAGCCAGGAAGGAGTCTCAGTAATACAGTAAATCTACAGAGTGGAGCACAAATGAGGCGTTACCATAAAGGATGGTCTGGTTCGTCCTCTCTTTCCTAAAACATTGAGTAAAACTCGATGTGCAACATGACAACATCACACATCACTTGTTGTCACTTACACAGTGTTGCTGTGTAATGCCAGGTCAATGATGAACAAAACCACGGCCATCCACGACCTGATTGTGGATGGGGGACTTGACCTGGCATGTGTGACAGAGACTTGGTTGGATGAGGCAGATGGGCCAGTCCTTGCCGCTGCTTGTCCACCAGGTTTCTCTTACGCACAGCAACCCAGGCCATCTGGGCGGGGAGGGGGGGTTGCAGTGATTTTTAGGAAGTCATTAGTTTGCACCAGGCGTCCTATTGGAAAGACCGAATTTTCTGAGTGCATGTTCTGGAAGTTGGGCAATAGGGGCAGTACAGGATTCCTTTTGGTGTACCGACCTCCCCGCTGCACCAAGGATTCCCTGCCTGAGCTGCTTCAGGTCGTGGCGGATGTGCTCCTGGAGACACCTAGCTTGGTTGTCTTAGGAGATTTTAATATCCACGCCGACACGACCTTACAAGGGGCCGCTCGGGACTTCGTGGAAAGCATGGCCTCCATGGGGCTGTCCCTGAATAAGTCTGGCCCAACTCATAGCCGCGGACATGCCTTAGACCTAGTGTTTACCTCTATGGATGTTGGTGATCTGACACTAAGTAAAAGCGATACAAAAGAAGTGCCATGGTCAGATCACTTCCTGGTGCAACTAGACTTCTCCGCGACCCTTCCCCTCTGCCGGGAGGTGGGACCGATTCGGATGGTCCGCCCCCGCCACTTAATGGATCCAAATGGTTTCCAGAGAGTGGTAGGGGATGTTTTATCCCATGTTGATGGCCTTTCAGCTAATTCCCTGGTGGCCCGCTGGAATGTGGAGTTAACCAGGGCTATTGACTGTCTGGCTCCGAAGCGCCCTCTCCGATTGCATGGAGCCCGGACAGCTCCGTGGTTTTCTCCGGAGCTGAGGGTGATGAAACAGTCGCTGAGACGGCTAGAGCGCCGGTGGCGGAAAACTCATTCTGAATCAGACCGGACACGGGCTAGAGCTCAACTTCGAGCCTACCAAGTGGCAATGGCAACGGCAAAGAGAACTTTCTTTGCCGTTTCTATTGCATCTGCAGAAAACAGCAGCAGGAGACTCTTCCAGGTGGTTCGCAATCTAGCAGAACCACCTCCGTCATCGGGGTCTGGTAGGGACCCCAAGATCTCCTGCAATGCTTTTGCAAAGTTTTTTGCAGATAAAGTCGCTCAGATTCGGAAGGAGGTAGACTCCACCGTGGGAGCAGAACCGGGGCGGGAGAGTGCTAGAGCTCTGTCTAGTCATGTTTTATGGGATCAATTCCAATCTGTTACCTCCGAGGATGTGGACAGGCTGCTTGGACGAGTGAAACTGACCACCTGTCTTCTTGATCCTTGCCCATCCTGGCTAATAAAAGCTAGCCGGGAAGGGCTGGGCGATGGGCTCCGCGGGGTGGTGAATGCCTCTCTCTGCGAGGGAGCCTTCCCAGACCCGCTAAAAGAGGCGGTTATTAAACCGCTTCTTAAAAAACCATCTTTGGATGCGGCCAATATGGCCAACTATCGCCCAGTCTCAAATCTTCCATTCTTGGGCAAGGTGATTGAGCGTGTGGTTGCTGAGCAACTCCAGGCACGCCTGGAAGAAGCAGACCATTTGGATCCCTTCCAGTCGGGATTCAGACCTCATCATGGGACTGAATCTGCCTTGGTCGCACTGGTCGATGATCTCCGGCGGGCTAGGGACAAAGGTGAGAGCTGTTTCCTAGTTCTGCTGGATCTCTCAGCGGCTTTTGACACCATCGACCATAACATCCTTCTGGACCGCCTAGAGGGGTTGGGAGCTGGGGGCACTGTTATACAGTGGTTCCGCTCCTTCCTCCTGGGCCGTGTTCAGAAAGTGGTGGTGGGGGATGAGTGTTCAGACCCCTGGGCTCTCACTTGTGGGGTACCTCAGGGCTCTGTCCTCTCCCCCATGCTTTTTAACATCTATATGCAGCCGCTGGGAGAGATCATCAGGGGGTTTGGGCTGGGTGTTCATCAGTATGCTGATGATACCCAGCTCTACCTCTCTTTCAAATCAGAACCAGTGAAGGCGGTGAAGGTCCTGTGTGAGTGTCTGGAGGCGGTTGGAGGATGGATGGCGGCTAACAGATTGAGGTTGAATCCTGACAAGACAGAAGTACTGTTTTTGGGGGACAGGAGGCGGGCAGGTGTGGAGGACTCCCTGGTCCTGAATGGGGTAACTGTGCCCCTGAAGGACCAGGTGCGCAGCCTGGGAGTCATTCTGGACTCACAGCTGTCCATGGAGGCACAGGTTAATTCTGTATCCAGGGCAGCAGTCTACCAGCTCCATCTGGTACGCAGGCTGAGACCCTACCTGCCCGCGGACTGTCTCGCTAGAGTGGTGCATGCTCTAGTTATCTCTCGCTTGGATTACTGCAATGCGCTCTACGTGGGGCTACCTTTGAAGGTGACCCGGAAACTACAACTAATCCAGAATGCGGCAGCTAGACTGGTGACTGGGAGCGGCCGCCGAGACCACATAACACCGGTCTTGAAAGACCTACATTGGCTCCCAGTACGTTTCCGAGCACAATTCAAAGTGTTGGTGCTGACCTTTAAAGCCCTAAATGGCTTTGGTCCAGTATACCTGAAGGAGCGTCTCCACCCCCATCGTTCAGCCCGGACACTGAGGTCCAGCACCGAGGGCCTTCTGGCGGTTCCCTCGCTGCGAGAAGCCAAGTTACAGGGAACCAGGCAGAGGGCCTTCTCGGTAGTGGCGCCCGCCCTGTGGAACGCCCTCCCTTCAGATGTCAAAGAGAACAACAACTATCAGACCTTTAGAAGACATCTGAAGGCAGCCCTGTTTAGGGAGGCTTTTAATGTTTAATAGATTACTGTATTTTAATGTTCTTTTGGAAGCCGCCCAGAGTGGCTGGGGAGACCCAGCCAGATGGGCGGGGTATAAATAATAAATTATTATTATTATTATTATTACTGCCTGGGACAAGAAACACTAAGCAGGCCAATGTCACAATGCCCCGTGGAAAAAAATGAAATCCAGTACACACTAAATACATCACTTCTGGTAAATGAGCCACCATAGCTGCTACAGGGCCGTGCAAATTCGTGTCCTGGGCTTTTGATACTCGTCTACCCATGTATTTATCTGAAGCCAAAGGGGCGCATTGGTTGCCAGATGTGAAATATATTGGCATTATTTTCAGTTCTCCTACTCCGTTATATTACCATCTTAACTTCCAAACAGTAGGTAGTACTCTGTTTGCAACACGTAATAAAATTTGTCTAGCACTCTCAAGGTTCAGCATGCTGTTTTTCTTTCAGGATGGGTGTGTGTGTGTCAGGAACTCAAAGAAATAAAATATGAACATCACTGGGAAAGCAAAATACAAGCCTATACGGAAGACTTGTCTGATGTTAGTACAGTATTACTGAAATACTGTTCTCCCTACAAATGTTTCATGTGATAATTTTCCTTTGCAAAAGTCAAGCTCCTATGCTTCGCAAATTATATTATCTCACCATTAGTGCTAGACGCTAGAATGGCAACACTTTAATCTTGCCAAAGGAAGTGTCATGACAACATCTGCTAAAGCAGTTTTGACAGAATTAAGCCTTAAGTGCTGTTCCAAATGGAATATGCAACATATGTTAGCAGGCAGGCGGGTAGGCAGGCAGTGGTATTCAAAGGACTTCCTTAAAAACACTTTTAAAGGAGATATTTGTAACAAACTGAGGCAGATTTCCAGAGTTCTGGTGGCTGAAAATCAAATGGCTGCTATAAAATTGTGCAACAGAATAATCTGCATGTTGGTATAACATAATTCATTGCAGTGAGGTTGTTGCAAAAAAGCAGGTGAAGTCTTAAAAATTGATAATATTTTCTAACTGGAGCAGCTGGAAGATGAATTGATTTGCCTGGGGCAGTTGTGGAATTGTAAGAGAGTTTATACAAAATCAGATAACACATCTCATTTAAAAAATGGTCCAGGTTCATAGGTCCCAAATAGCAGGTCTACTCTCATGATAATGTAATCCTCATCATTCAATGCCATCTAGCCTTTACTAAGTAGAAGCTGGTCTGTCCCATTGTCACAATTTCAGCTTTAGAGAACCTGTATTAGGAAACTGGCTTTATCTGAACCAAGAACTGCAGGAATCTCTGGTTCTGCTAGAAATGGTTATGTTTCTCTTTTACATGAGCAATTTGATTTCTTGGATTTCACATCGGTCTTGGGTGCCTGCTGCAGACATCTTTGGTTTTTGCATCTTTATGAGCCATTACTGCATTAGCCCACAATAAAGGGTATTTTCACATCACCACTTACTTACCTTGGGCTAGTCTCTCAGCCCCACTCACCTCACAGAGTGTTTGTTGTGGGGGAGGAAGTGAAAGGAGATTGTTAGCCGCTTTGAGACTCCTTAGGGTAGTGATAAAGCAGGCTATCAAATCCAAACTCTTCTTCTTCTTCCACATCCACTGTGCTCCCACTTGGCATTAGTTACATTCCACATTGTTCCTGTATTTTTTTTTATTTTTTTTATTTAACCTGCTGTTCAATCCATTTCCTCCCTTAAACCGGCTAAATCCAATTAGAAAACTGGATGCAGAGTTAGTGGTGATGTGAAATACCCTAACAGCTGTCTTGCAGGTGCAGATGAACACCCAAGTCTGCATTGGGTGAAAACATCTCCACCCCTTATCTGAAGTAAACAACTCCATGCAAACGCTACTTGAAACGCTGTGTGGCGAAGTGACCTCGCTGTGTTTCAAGCCACTAATGTGGACATACCCTAAGAATATGAATACAGCTCAAATTATCCATTCATACTGGAAAGCTGGCAGAACTGTACCTATTAGCTTCTGATGTTTTTGCTGTGCCGAGCTGGAGACAGAGTCAGTAATTATCGGAATGTGTTGTGGCATTGCATTTGTGAATTGAGCATAAATCACCCAGGCAGAAAAGGATAGCGCATGTCAAATCCAACCAATTATACTATTTTAATAGATATTGCTGCTGGCTCAACAGACTAGGAATTATACTTAACCTGTTTCATCTGCAGAATTGAACTTCCTGCTGCATCAAATAATGCGATCGTATCAGATTAAATTGTGACTGCTGTTTCTTTGGTTGCAGTATATCTTGCCACCAGGCCCGTCTTGCCCATAGGTGCTAGGGGTGCGGGGCATATATATATAATATAATAATATATAAGATTAGAAGATTAGAAGATATTTGAAGAAGAGGGTCCTAAATATAGCAGCCAGGGAAATCTTCAGGACCTCTTCACAGCACTATCTGGATACGCAGTGGCCATCTGAAAAGTCATTTCATGAAAAGCAATAAGCCTAGAATGATAGTGAGCCTATCATGAACAATATCCAGCCCTCAGCATGCATTTGCAAGAGCCAGAACAATTCTAATTTCAAAAAAATGTTAGGTGGCAGCTTTATGCATTTGTTTTGACATGGACTGGGGCTACCACATAAAGTTTTCCAAGTGGCCACTGTCGCGCAGCGTAAATTAATAATGCAGAGTTTTTCAGTGAAAGAATAAGAGCTTTACTGAGTTAAAGTAAACTTCTTCATAAACAACATGGTTCCAAACAGTTTACATACTGACTCTGCTCACAACTGAGGCAGACAGACTCTGACTGAAATCTTGCTGAGAACACAGAGAAAATGGCTGCTACTTTTAAGGAGAATGAGTCACATGTCAGAGTGACTCAGCAGTTAGCAGTTAGGCCTGAATAACTTTAGTAGACCCGAATGATTGTGCAGTCCCAGCACTTCCCAGCCTGCTTTGCTGCTTCTGCTCTCATGTGTCTTTGTCACATGACAGCCACCACATGTCCAAGTGGTCCTGTGAAGATACTCTTTTTTTCCCTTTGGATTTAGGCATTCTTTTAAAGCTCTGGAATAAACTTGAGCATCAAGCCCTGACATGTTCCGACGAGCAAAAGCTATTTGTGGTCAAATGTTTTCAAGGTTCCTGCTTTTTTATTCAGCCACATTTGTCATTCCAGGCACATGGTTGGTGACCTGTGTCAATATGGGCCCTGATTCCTTTTATTCAGCAGCCGGCTGCTTAGACACAGCAAAAAAGCATGCAATGTAGATTCCCTGGCCTCCCCACTCCACTTCTCTTTGCAACCCTGTTTGTTTTGCAAAAATAACTGTTTCTTACCGGTAGGTATAATTAAAATGCTTTTAAAGCCAGTTCGCTGAAAGAGAGTCACAATTCTATTTATGCATCACATTGCAAGTGGCACCTCATTCAGATAAATGCAGCAGAAAGTTTGGAAGTGTTGAGCAGAGTTAAAGACAAATAACTGTTTGTCCGTCTTCATCAAATTGGGTGTGTTGATCTCTCTCTGAGATTATTCTGCATTTTTTATGTTTGAGCCTGTGAAGGATGCTGGGTAGAATCCATTTAGTGACTTCATGTCCTTATTCCAGTCTTTCCTAACCTCATGTCCTCCAGGTGGTTTGGAATACAGCTCCCAATCAGCACAGCCATGTGGTCTAAAACAGGCATAGGCAAACTCAGCCCTCCAGAAGTTTTGGGACTACAATTCCCATCATCCCTGACCACTGGTCCTCTTAGCTAAGGATCATGGGAGTTGTAGTCCCAAAACATCTGGAGGGCCAAGTTTGGGGGTGCCTGGTCTAAAACATTTGAAGTCTACCAGGTTGGGGGAAGCTGTGCTACATGGATTTAATGACTTTGGATCCAGTGTACGTTTCTGGTAATGGAAAAGGAGGGGAAGATTTTGTTGTTGTTGCTGCTGCTGATTTACCGTTCCCCCACATCACATTTCACCTGGTTCAGAGGATGAACAGCATTCTGGAGTTGGTTGGAGGCAGTGGCACTAGAGGCTATAGTGGGAAGGGAAATAAGCAAAAACCACATCCCTTATTCTTCTATTATTGGAGACATCTGCTGGATCAAAAGCCCTTCTGTGAATACAAGGGCACCATCTGGATTCCACCAAAAGTGACCCATTAACTAGACTATACAGCAGGGTTGGGGGACATGTGTCCCTCCACATGCTGTTGGACTACAACATTTGCCGTTCTTCCTGGGGCTGATGTGAGCTGGAGTCCAGCAGCAACAGGAAGACCACAAATTCCTCAACCCTGATGTAGAGATTGGATTCTAGGATACAAGTTTTGAATCATGGACCGGGTTGACTCTAAAATCTATAAATAAGTAGGACTTCAAAGTTTAGTTAAACCAATCAGATCACAATAATCCCATGTTGATAGGGTGAACAAGTGCCCCTGATTAATCTGTCCGTAGATGAAACATTTGTAAATTGTTTTGACTAAAGTGCCTAGTTTGTAAGTGTTGGATACCATACTAGAAGAGGCAGGAGCTCGAAAGCATGCCAGCGCAAGTAGATCAATAGGTACTGCTGTGGCAGGAAGGTAAATGGCGTTTCTGTGCACTCTGGCTTACATCATGATGTCCTGTTGCGCCAGTAGCGTTTTAGTCATGCTTGTCACATGACCCAGAAAGCTGTCACTGGACAAACGCTGGCTCCCTCAGCCTGAAAGCGAGATGAGCACCGCAACCCCATAGCCATCTTTGACTGGACTTAACTGTCCAGGGGTCCTTTACCTTTACCTTACTAAAAGAGGCATTCTCTCTTATGTGTGAGAGAATGGGAGGTGTCTCTTTCAGGAAGATGACTACTTCAGCCTCCAAAACATGTGAGGATCCTTTGAAATAGTAAAAATGTGTTTTTTAAGAACTATTTTTCTCATGTTCAATTAAGTAATTAGATTTAATCAATTACATAACCAATTAGTCAACTAAAACCATAGAAGCTTTAAAAATCAAAACCAACACTTTGAACTGGGCTCAGAAGCAAACTGGAAATAAATGAAACTGGTGTTGTACCTATGTAGTATGATCAGAATGCCCAATTCCAATTAGTAATCTGGCCACTGCATAATTGTGATTTCTGAACTATCTTCAATGGCAGCCCCATGTAAAGCACATTATAGTAGTCTAACCTGGAGGTAGTCAGAGTTTGATAATGCTGTGTATTTCAATAACAACAAGAACAACAATATTATAGTAGTACTAATAGAAGAAATTGTAATAGTACTAATAGTAGAAAATGAGGAAATTACACCTATTTTGCTGTTAAATACTACATGCGACAAAAATATATATATATATACCACAAAATGGAAAAGATTTTTCTGGAGATGGGAATATAATTTTATTTTTTTGTCATTGAATAGAATTTTTGAACCAATTTAGGATTCCTTTTGCAGGCTCTATAATATACCGTGTATATACTTTTCCACCATAACATCTAGTTACTATGACAGTCTCTTTATTAGAATTCACGTGGGAGTTGAGAAAGGTCAAGCACGCCTGTTCAATAAATGCTGAGGGAGTTGGAAATAAAAAAGCAATAAGGGACTGAATTCTTGAGTATTCCATGGTACCTTTCTCAGGATACTGTTAATCAGTGAGAAGGGGGGACACACACACACACACACACACACACACACACACACACACACACTATGAAAGTCCACACTAAGGATGCTGAAATGAGAAGCCAGTTAGTATCACTCAGTAATACTAGGCTTCCAGTGGGCTACAATGGATTTTGCAAGAAGACAGTAAGCATCGATCTGCAATTTGATCAAATCTTAGGTGGAATATACGCACATATAAAATCCATTCTGAAAATGCTTTTTTAAAATGTTTTTAAAAATACATTGAATTTTCCATAAGGCTCACCATCGCCATCTTGTGTCACATTGTATATTGCACTTAAAATGTTTTCTTTGCAGCTGTATAGTTGAGTCCTACGTTACAGGTCAGTCATATGAAAGTGTGGAGAGTCCTTGGTGGTTGTGGTACCACATCAAATGCCCTGCTTGCAGGATGGGTGTTTCCTCTCCTGCCCCATTTCCTTTAGCCTCCCACCCCTTTCCCTTCCATTTACACCCAAAGGAGAAAAATTAACATGCACACCATACCTTTAAATAATAATAATAATAAATTTTTATTTGTACCCCGCCCATCTGGCCGGGTCTCCCCAGCCACTCTGGGCGGCTTCCAACAAATATTAAAATACATCAAAATCACAAGTTAAAAACTTCCCTAAACAGGGCTGCCTTCAGATATTTTCAAAGCACATTCTTTCCCTTAATGAATTCTAGGCACCCTTAACAAACAACATTTCTTTAATTGGTTTTTCAGTATTGTCATTTCTGGTGTCTGATGTGTCCATATGTTATTTTGGGAAGAGAATGATCTCTTCTCTGTAGAAGGCAGGTGATGGCATATCTCACCATGGGAATTGAGCAGCAGGTAAATGAGCCTCTGAGGTTGTTAGGCACTCTAGAAACTGTGCTGGAAAAGCTGAAGCTAGAGGCTTTAAAACTGTCAGGGAAGAGAAAATCTGAACAGAGTAATGTATGGCAATTATATACAAAATAACAAAGGCAAGGCAATAGCATAGGCCCCACACAAATAAAGGAAGTCAAGGCATGGCTAGGGTGGAAGGGAAGAGATTTGCAAGGGAAGGTCACTGTTGAGTCTAGAGAAAGTACTGTTATGCACCCAAATCTTCAAGTAGTGGCAGATTTTAAGGGTGCCAACCAGCAGCGGAGATGTTGGAATGGTGCAAACACACCATTTTGGCTTCACCAGTGCATTTGCACCATGCTGACTTAATGCAGTTCTCCGGCAAAGCACAAGCACTCAAAGGGATTGCAATGCAGCCAACAGTCAACCTTAGGAAGGCCCCCTTACCAGGAGAGAATACAACAGTGCCAGACTGTATTTGGGATGTTGGGATGTGGCCACAGATTTCTTAAGGGATCTCCCCGAGGAAGGCCTAACCTATCTCTTCATATTTAAACCAATTTTAGGAAGGAAAAGGGATAATTGTTGGAAGCTTTAGAGCAGAAATGGGAAACCCGTGGCCCTCCAAATGTTGTTAGACCCTGCTCCCCAAACTTCCATCAACCCCAGCCAGCATAGTCAATAGTCAAGGCTGATGTGACTGGTAGTCCCACAACATCTGTTGGCTTGCTCACCACTGTTTAGGGCTTCCTCATGGTTGCTGGCTGAAATCTCAGAGCTACCCACAGAAGAAGGCCAGAAGAAACACTAGGCCAGGGGTAGTGCCCTCCAGTTATGGCTGGACCACAGCTCCCATCATCCTTGATGACTGGCCATGCTGGGTGGCCTGATGGGAGGTGAAGTCCAACCACACTTTGCAGGTGCTACAGTCGCAAGCCCAGCACTGGGCTGAGAAGAGGGTCGCTTTTCAAGGAAGACCCACCGAGCCACCAATCAGCTTCTGGGGAGCAAACAGGTGAAGCCGGGGGAATTACCTGTCGAGAGATGACTATAAAAGCAGAACAACTGTCTCTTTGCTGCATAAAATTAAATGGAGAGGCTGAGTATGCAGCAATATCAAAGCTCCAGGCTACATTCCCAAACATGTTCCAGATGGGCTGACCTGTTACTTGGAGAGTAAGAGCATGTAGGCTGCTGAGTTACCATCTGGACATTTGCAGCTGCTCACTTGTAAGGAAGACAGCAAACTCTGGGATACCTGGAGGAAGAAAACGTGCTGTCCTTTGCTGTCTCCATGTTGTTTTCTATTGTTAATTACACTGAAGTAAAGATGTGGTTGATATTCTGTGCTCCAAGTGTGGCAAGTCACTAATAGGGGTGGGCTTTGCAGTCATGTACCAGTTTGCTTCCCCCACCCCGGCACTGTCTTCGCATAAACTTGGTTCGGTTCAGTCCACAGCTTGCAAAATGCATGTCAGCTCCTCCTACTCCCACATTTTGCAAAAATGACATGATTGTCTTTGATTCTCCTTGTGCAATGGATTTCGCTCTTACCTTTGCCAAGTGTCCATTTGCATGTCCTCATTTGCATGGCCATTTGTTTGTCTTGCGATGGCTTTGTTCTTGTCTTCATGCAAGATTAACAGAGCAAGAGTCATGTGCCTTTTAAATCACACCTGCAAATGTTTCCCCCCTTATTTTGGACTTAGCAATAAATGGTAAAGAGGATCAGAGGGCAAAGGTGGCTGTATTTTTCAGTGACACTTGCTTACTGGTAGTAAAAAATGTGGAATCCTAACCTATCTGGGAGCAAGTACCATTGATTTCAATGGGACTTGCTGCTTAGTAGACATGGTTAGGAATGGATTTCTGGCTAACCTGGTAATGTGCATAAATTGAATTATTTTTATTATCAGCTATTTGCGAAAGCAGTAGCACTGCCATCTTGTACTGCATGGCAAACTGAAAATCAATTTGTGTGTCTGTGTGTATGACTTTTACTAAAAAAGAAAATTGAGCTGCCCAATTAGTACCATTAAGCATTATTATCTCCACCCACCTCTTGCCAATCATGGAAACAGGGTTAGAAACATACAGTAATGATGTGAATGTTAATCACTTCAGTTAAACAGAGTTCAAGGGGATTACAAATTTTAGCAGCACAAGGAGATCTGACATCAAAATGGGCTAGGCGATTATAATGGCCTGGTTCCATACGTTGCTGGTCAGTTTGTTATTTTTTTCGCAACTGAAGAAATTTGTACTGCTATGAATCACTAGCACTTGCATGAAACCAATTGGCTTGCAAATGGCCATGAGCAAGAGAACAGGGCTTAGCTCCAGTGTAAGCTGGATTGTAGCAGAAATCGACACCTTCCCTAGTCACCAGTTAAAATGGTTTCTCTGGGTGGAAGCTTGGGCAAGTGAGGGGGAAAAAACACCTCTGGCAATTCATGAAAACACAAAGCATTTGGTCTATAATAGTATCTTTTGATTACATAGTTTGTGACATACTGAAACTTCCTTGCTGCCTCATTAATGCAACAACTTTGGAAGGGGTCATCTTGATGGACTTCAAGCAGGGGTAGGCAAACTAAGGCCCGGGGGCCGGATCCAGCCCAATCGCCTTCTAAATCCGGCCCTTGGACGGTCTGGGAATCAGCGTGTTTTTACATGAGTAGAATGTGTCCTTTTATTTAAAATGCATCTCTGGGTTATTTGTGGGGACTGCCTGGTGCTTTTACATGAGTAGAATGTGTGCTTTTATTTAAAATGCTTCTCTGGGTTATTTGTGGGGCATAGGAATTCGTTCATATTCCTCCCCCCCAAAAAAAATATAGTCCGGCCCACCACATGGTCTGAGGGATGGTGGACCGGCCCACAGCTGAAAAAGGTTGCTGACCCCTGGCTATGATGAAAGAGGATTCCTGGAAGCAATAATAAATGCTGGAGTGGAGGCTAGCCTCTTGCAGGGATGGAGACCCTGTGGCCCTTCAGCTGTGGTCAAACTATAGCTCCCATCAGCTCTACCCAGTATAGCCAATGGCTAGGGGAGGTGGGGGGGTACCCTGCCAACATTTGGAGGGCTACAAGTTAGCCACCCCTACTATACTGGGCAGACAATCACAAACAGGTGGAAAAACCATGGCTGCTGCTTGTAGCTTTTTCTCTTTGTCATCTTCTGTAGGTACAGTCATAAAATTAGGGATAGATCAGCCCATTTGTTGTCCATGTCAGTTTTTCATGTTTTCACTGTCTTTTCCATATCATGTCCTCAATCTATTTTTAAAAAAAACTGCAAGAAACTCACATTATTTTTTCTGTAAATATTATTGATAAAATATGTATTTTGGTACATTTTTGAGCTCAGAATTGTACCACAAAACTTGGAAAGAGCAGAAACCAAAGGATAACAGCATTCCAGGAAGCAAGAATAAGGGCAGCTTGCTTAACAATGTTGACCAAATGAAATCTCCAAACAGATAAAACTATAAGCATCTATGAAACGCGTTCTCTTAACTGCTGGCTTCCAAAAGCTTAAGAACACATCATGTAACTCCAAAGTTGTGCCTCATCTGGCACAATTACCTAGCTAGCTTCTAATAACCACAGTATATCAGCTGCATTACTCTGCAGGGAATAGGAGCCAGTCAAATGCCAACCATTTTAACCGGCCAGGCTAGACATCTGTATCAGCTCATCACAGAACTGCAGGGATGGCAGGGCACCTCCTGCACTTCAGAAAACCCAGCCTAATGTATGAAGAGATTAAACTCCAGAGCCTAATAACACAGAGAGGAGTGCAACTAGCTAAACACTTCAGGTGGGTGATGCCCAGTTAGGAGGGTGACGCAGCTTGGGGGTGAGTTTTGAACAGAAAAGCATCAAGAGTGAATTTGCTTGAGAGACGTTACAGCCTACTTTTCAACAGCTGTTCTCCAAAGTGAAGTAAAAATAAACTGCCAATTAAATTACAGCAGAAAAAAATAAAATATTACAGCAGACCGAAACATGGCTTTTAGGCTCCCTTCCCCCAACCTAAATTGCTCTTTTCTGAAGCAGCTTTTTAAGAAGATGTGGAGAAGCAGCTGAGTGTAATGTTTAGTTAAGGCCTAAAATCAGCTTTGCAGAAATATAGATAGTGTGTCTGTGCCACGTGAGTTTTCTATAGCTTAGCCGGCATACTAGTATCTCGTGATTTGAGGAAAGGGAAGAAACATATTTCAGAGTAATTTCTAACAATTTACCTTGCCAAGGGCTAATTACCCATATTGCTAAATATGGCATACTCTGGAACAGGCACATACTTTCTCTGCTCATAAATCTGACATAGGAATGGAGAACGGAATGCATACAAGTGTTCTGTTTTCACATGGCTTGAGTGCAAATGATGTGTTCTGAGCTGCGAGGCTACTCAAGTTGTAGGTGGCAGCCCAGAAGAAAGAGGACAGAGATCACTTCCTTTATATCAGGAGAGATTTCAGCTATGGAATTAGCAGCACAAAGAATAATTTCCAGTATCAAAATGGAAAGGAGTAATGGAAATCCATTCCGTTGGTTTTTAATTCCACAAGGTGGCAGTGTTTATTGACAGGAGACTGACTCACCCACACATGGGGAAATATTCCTTAGAATGCAATAGTGGTACTTACTGAGAGCGGGTGAGGAGACAAAAGGAGAAATTATTTTTGCTGGTGTAAAATATTATAAAAAATGAAATTAACTCACCATAGTGATCAACTTACTTAAATCTCCCTCTCAATATTTATTTCTACCTTTTGGATGAAGTGTTTGAGACCTATTAGGACCACCAACAGGACGTGGATGGCACTGTGGTCTAAACCACTGAGCCTAGGGCTTGCTGATCGGAAGGTCGGCGGTTCGAATCCCTACGACGGGGTGAGCTCCCGTTGTTCGGTCCCAGCTCCTGCCAACCTAGCAGTTCGAAAGCACGTCAAAGTGCAAGTAGATAAATAGGTACCACTCCAGCGGTAAACGGCGTTTCCGTGTGTTGCTCTGGTTCTCCAGAAGCGGCTTAGTCATGCTGGCCACATGACCCAGAAGCTGTCTGCGGACAAATGCTGGCTCCCTCGGCCTATAGAGCAAGATGAGCTCCACAACCCCAGAGTCGTCCGCGACTGGACCTTACGGTCAGGGGTACCTTTACCTTTAGGACCACCAACTTTAAATTAAAGAATTTTCAGGTGATTGACTGATTGCCATTTAAGCAGCAATGCAAACACATGCATGTCTTCTCAGAAATAAATCTCATTGTTTTCAATGGAGCTTTCTCCCAGTTTAATGTGTTAATTTGTGGCTTGCGTTTAAATGCATTTAGTTGCTTGCATTTTGTATTATTCCTGTCCCCCCAATCAATAGACACCTTTTTAAAATACTGGTATCTTTTTAAAACACACACACTACCATTTAACGTAATAATGAATTAAACATGGGATATAGTTGTATTCCAGAACCAAATTAAAAGATCAACAGGACGTGTGCCCTCAACTCACATAACCATCAATTAAAATGTGTCCTCTTGATTGCAATTGCCAATGAATAAGCTGAAGTTTTAGCTGACTGATTTACAGTGCAATATTAACCATGTCTGCTCAGAAGTGCTACTGAATTCCATGTTGCTTGCTCCCATGTAAAATGGGACAGGAAAGCAGCTTTGTTGATTACACTGCAAACTTTCAGCTATAATGCCAACAGCATACTTCTGCTGTAAATGGTCTCCCAAGGAACATGCCTCACCAATGACTGGTTTTCTTGCTGATAGTCATTAGACTTTTAACTGCATCATATGCAGTTGTTCTCTCCATTATAGGCTACTTACAGAGCTCATTCGCTGCATCTTCCCCTCTATTCATTTGCAGAGGTCAATGAAGTGAATTTCCCCGTGGTCTCATTTCAGCTGTGCCACATAACATGGAAAGTGCAAAGCAAACTCTTTTATTTTATTTTATAATCCTTGCTATTTACTTGTGCATGGAGCGACTGCAGCATTTTCTCTCTCTAATAAAGGCTTTTAGCCTCATCTTGTGACATTCCCACTAATGGCAAAATAAATTATTGCACTTTTCTCAGAAAAATTGGCCAAAGATGTTAATTCTCAGCAACCCTGTTCATTCACCAGCTAACCAATAATGGATCGATCCAAGTTATATTTTTATGGACGTATAAATAAAGATTAGCCCCTTGACCTCATTTTATTCAATAATGGGAACACTTTTGTACATTATAGGGTTAGATTTGGTCCAGTGCCGTTTGCTAACTGTTGACAACAAAGGAACCTCGGAAGCTGGCTTTGACCATTGGTCCATCTAGCTCCATACTGTCTCCACTGACTGGCAGCAGCTTTCCAGGATTTCAGGCAGGGGCCTCTCCCACGCTGCTTCATAAACAGACACATCTGTCTGCACAGGCAGCATGGATACCATAGTAACTCATAGAATCATAGAGTTGGAAGAGACCACAAGGGCCATCCAGTCCAACCCCCTGCCAAGCAGGAAATACCATCAAAGCAATCCTGACAGGTGGCTGTCAAGCCTCTGCTTAAAGACCTCCAAAGAAGGAGACTCCACCACACTCCTTGGCAGCAAATTCCACTGTCGAACAGCTCTTACTGTCAGGAAGTTCTTTCTAATGTTTAGGTGGAATCTTCTTTCTTGTAGTTTGAATCCATTGCTCCGTGTCCGCTTCTCTGGAGCAGCAGAAAACAACCTTTCTCCCTCCTCTATATGACATCCTTTTATATATTTGAACATGGCTATCATATCACCCCTTAACCTTCTCTTCTCCAGGCTAAACATACCCAGCTCCCTAAGCCGTTCCTCATAAGGCATCGTTTCCAGGCCTTTGACCATTTTGATTGCCCTCCTCTGTACACGTTCCAGCTTGTCAGTATCCTTCTTGAACTGTGGTGCCCAGAACTGGACACAGTATTCCAGGTGAGGTCTGACCAGAGCGGAATACAGTGGTACTATTACTTCTCTTGATCTAACTCCTTTGAGAAGGAGGCGCCAGGCTTTAATACTTTAACACTCAAATTTACTGGGAGTATTTAGGGGACTAGCCTAGTCCCCCTAGTCCACTGATGGGGACTGTCAGCCGAGAGGGAAAGGCACCCTTCATATGCCAGAAGACAACTTGTTCTTGCTTATTACTTCATATTTGTGAGAGATGGACCACAGCAGTGGAGATCAGTTCGAAAACTGAGCCTTGGTGAACCATGACTCTAATTAAGCTCTGCTTCCAACTCCTTTTGAAATCAGTAGTAAATGAGGATATTTAGCACCTGAATGGATCATAACCTAAGTAAATTGCTTCTTCTTTCCATAAATGGAATTCCTCTTTGATATGAACAAAGGGACATGCCGCTTTTCAATTACTAGGTGATCAGGCTGGCAGGGAGAAATTAATGTCAGCTGTAATGGTGGCTGCAGTTCACATACTGTCATCCATCTATTTGTGCTGGACAAGATAAAGGGTAAGTAATTCCACTTCCATTCACACCCATGTAACCTCCATTGACTTCTGTAAAGTTCACTGGTGCTTTGTAGTTCTGATGGAATACTAAGAACTGTGAAATACCAGCATTGCTGTATCACTGTTGTCTGGAGCAGTTGTGCATTTCTACAAGCTGCAGTGTGCTCACATCCTTCCTGTAGTTTGGTGTCCGTAGGTTTAGTTTTTGATAGATTCAGGGTGGAAGTTCAAGAATATGTGTGCAGCAAAAGCCTGACGGCTGCTTTTCCTGGGGGGAACAGCTCTTCATCAAGCATCTCCACTCTTAAATGTGGTGTTGGTGTTGTTTTTAAAAAACCGAAGAGCCAGCGAGGGAGGTCAAATCCTGATTGAGGCCCTATCATGCCCCCATGAGGTCGTAAGTTAGAGGTCGTTTACCCCTTCCTACAAAGGAGGCCTGATCCAGATAAGGTAGGTAGCCGTGTTGGTCTGCCGTAGTCAAAACAAAATAAAAAATAAAAAAATTCCTTCCAGTAGCACCTTAGAGACCAACTAAGTTTGTTATTGGTATGAGCTTTCGTGTGCATGCACACTTCTTCAGATAAGAAGAAGTGCATGCACACGAAAGCTCATACCAAGAACAAACTTAGTTGGTCTCTAAGGTGCTACTGGAAGGAATTTTTTATTTTGATCCAGATAAGACAGCTACTCCGGTGCCTGCAATTTGCATTGCCAAGAAGTGTCGCAAACAAGTGAGTTGAAAAGTGGCAGTCTGGGCTTTAACCCATTTCCAGCATGCTGCTTCCATTGCAAACTAGCCAGGGTGTTGGAAGACCCACAAAATGCCCATACTTTAGGGAAAGGGTAGCCAACATGGTGCCAATGATCAGGTATGGTGGCAGCTGCAGTCTGGCTACTTGTGCTTTAGTGAATACACAGTAAGTTACCCTACAAGCTGTTGTTTGTCAATATTTATGCAGCTATAGGAAGATTGTCAGATGGTTCCCCTTATTTGATAATCAGTGTTCAGTCAATTTCTCTCATTCTTTTGTTCTCTCTCTCTCTCTCTCTCTCTCTCTCTCTCTCTCTCTCTCTCCTAGGTAAGTATCTGCTGTATTTGCATTCTTAGAACAGTGGTAGGGAGTCTGTAGCCCTCCATATGTTCTCGGACTACAATTCCCATCACCCCTGACTTCTGGCCATGCTGATTGGGTGTGATGGGAACCTGGCATATCTGGAGGGCTACAGATTCCACATCTCATCTTAGCAGAGATTCTCATTTGCAGATCCTGTTTTCAGGGGAAAACAAAGCTCTTCCGTCTCACAGAGGAGATGAACCAAGTAGAATGGGGAAAGAATTTCTGTTTGGGGATACTTATGAGATAGCACAGAATGTCTAATACAGTCAACAGAAGAAAATTCTGTCCATGAAAACATCCGAAGTGCGGAGCTCATCTCCTGAACATATTGCACCTTCAATTTAAATGAAGATAGAATATGCATACTGAGCCAATTCCCGACAGATGCTGAACATCTGTGTTCTTTTTCTCATTATTTACTGAATGTTACGTGTGTCTCAGAACACAATGGACACGTACTCAATATTGCTTTATGCAAATTCTTAATATCTTTAATCACCCATTTGTGCACACAGACTGGTGAAAGGGTTTGGAGGGGGTGGGGTAGAGTCATCCGACTCGTTTACTGATGTTGAATGCAGAACCGAGTCTAAACAGAAGTGTCTTGTTCAATATACACAGTCAGTGTATGTTACAACACACCAGAAGTGTGTTTGAATAGTCACACACACACACACACACACACAGAGAGAGAGAGAGAGAGAGAAATATATATATACATAAGCAGAATAAATTTGAGAAGGAATCAGAAATAATGTCAGAGGAGAGGATTATTGATCTATTTACATGAATATTTATCCTATGACATCATCCTTTGAACTCGCTTCATCCTATGATAAGCTAATCATATTCAACGATTAAAGGATGCTTTAAGAAGAGCTGAGAATCAAGACCCTCAGAAAAAAAATATGAGAGGCTTCTGACTCTCTTGAGTTAGCAAGTTTCTCCCTCCAATGTGATGAATCCACACATCCATTGACCTGTGTGATTTATCAGGTGTTAGAGGCTTGAAAGGAGAGGCCCGTGGATCAATCATGGCTTCCCACAACCTACACTAGGAAGGCTACCAGTTGTAGAGGGGAAGACTAACATTTTTAAAAAACAAATCTTCTGGCCAAGGAAGTCAGGTGACACAGGATGGCCAATCCACTGCCACGGGCGTGAAGAGAGACTCTCTAGGCTTGTCAACTTCCTCCATCTGGGCAGCTTGTCCGTGGTGGAAGCCACCTGGATCTCCTTCTCTGTACCAGATTGTATCAGTGTAGATGGAACTACCAGCCAGACTGTTATTGGTCCATCTGCAGTCTATCCACCTGCTGTTTGTCTATACCCTACATCCTTTCAAGATACAGGTATGTCTGTCCTTGGGCGTGATTGACACAAGATAATCAGCAAAGGCATGTGGCCAAAGCACCTTGCAGTTCCTGGCTCATGTACATAGAAGTTGTTATTGCAGGGGAACAATGCTGAGATAACCACCCCTGAATCTTGTAAACAACAAGCCCCATGTGGATCGATATGGATCCATAGATAGCTCAGATAGCAAAGAAGTTCTGGGAGGAAGCAGCTATGTGAACATTATTGATTTCAAACAGGCTTTTCACAGCACTTGACAGAAGAGGACAGGCAATGAGAAAGTATGGGGTCCCTGAAGAGCTACCAAGATTGATTGAAAATACTTGTAATGAATGCTATATGGAGAAACAAGGAGTAGATGAGATGGCTTCAAACCAGAAGTGAAGTGAGGCCCTATTACATTCCATCTTCAATAAAGTTTAAGTGTGCAGGAATGGACTAACAATTTTTCAGGGGAACAGCTAGTGAAATTCAGTAAGGCAGAAGTGTAGCCTGCACTTTCCCTCCTGTGAAAAATCTCATGCTTCACTAAGAAGGCACAAGTTTCCTCTCTTTCCTCAGCTATCAGGATAAAATGTTGTGAGGATTGTATAGATGCATTTGTGTGAATTCAGTGCTGTTTTTAAGAAACCAGCAACTCCAGGAGGAGGAAGAGCTTATGTACAGTACAGGAAACCTTCCTAGGCTTGGCCTTGGTTTCCTGTCAGCTTTCCTGTCATATAATTTGGGAAGCAACCCTCAGCTAACAATGCAGCTGGCATAATATACATCATGATACACATTATCTACACCACAATATACATCATGTTTGAGGACCGGGACATTTGCAGGGAAACCAAAATGATTGTTTACAAAGCTATTGTACTACCAACCATACTGTATGCTAGTGAAACATGGACCACTTATAAATGGCATCTCCAACTCCTCGAAAGATTCCATTAACAGTGTTTCTGAAAAAATCTACATATCACTTGGGAAGATAGGCAAACTAATGTCATTGTACTTGAAGAAGCAAAGATCACCAATGTTGAAGCAATGATTCTTCAACATCAACTTTGTTAGACAGGTCATGTTGTTCAGATGCCTGATTATCATCTTCCAAAGCAACTACGCTATTTAAAACTTGAAAATGGAAAGCGAAATACCAGTAGACAACAAAGAGGTTTAAAGATGCTCTCAAGGCAAATCTTAAAAAATGTAGTATAAACACTGACAATAGGGAAGCACTGGCTTGTTCTTCAGTTGGAGAACAGTCTTTACCAAAGGTGTCATGGACTTTGAAGAAGCACAGACTCAGGGCGAAAAGGAGAAACGAACTAAGAGGAAGGCATGTTTGGTAAACCCTCACTGTGATCAACTCCCGCCCGGATACCTATGTCCCCACTGTGGAAGGACGTGTGGATCCAGAATTGGCCTCCACAGTCACTTACGGACTCACTGTTAAGACCATGTTAATGGAAGACAATCTTACTCGGCTGCGAGTGATCGCCAAAGAAGAGGAAGAACATAATGATAGTTCTGGTCCCCAACTTGCCCATGATCTTCAGGCGAATCGCTAATGCACAGGAGGAGTTGACATTGGTGTGTTATATTATGTTGTTAGTATGGGAAAGTGGCAGGCTATAAATTGGGAAAGTATGCTATGAAACTTGGATGTATGGGCATTGAATATTTTTTATCCACCTGAAATCTTATTCCACATATCTTGGTGCCCTTCTAACAAAACTGTCACTCTTCACTATTCTTCCTAAGCTCTCTTTGTCTTCTCCATTTGGATTGTTTTGTTTCAAGTGTGGTCTACAGTTACAGCAAAATGATGTGAAAGAAATCCTGAGGTGATAAAGCATGTGGTATCACTTCAGACTACAGGTGGGGGTGCCCCATTTCTGAATACTGCCCCACAATCTCATGACAAGTGAACCTCACCAACCTATTACATTGTGGAGAGATGTTTAGCCCAGTCCACTCCCTGTTGACCTAGTACTTTTCTATGATTAAATTATGGAATTCACTCCCATGGGATGTATGGTAGTGAGAACCCAAAACAAGGATGGCTTTAGACAAATTCATGGGTGATAAGGCTATTAAGAAGTAGTAGTCATGACAATGACAATGGTGATATATTTATTTATGTCCCACCTTTTCCACTGACGGGACTCAAGGTGGCTTACAGATAAAAATAAGAACCACAATTGACATAGAAACACACACACACACACACACCCTTCCACTGCCCCTCATTCACCTTCTCTCTCTTACTCCCACTGAGGAAGAGCCTGTGCTGTGGTATGCGTGTTTTCAGCCACCCTCCCCGTCTACCTCTCTCCACCCCCAGGCAACACGTTGAGAAATGGTCTGGCCTTCTAATTGCAACTAATTGCAATTGCACAACACCGTCACCTCAATTTGCCAGCCCAGAACTGCCCTGTTTGCCTCCTGTCAATACACCCCTGCTGTGAACTTTAGGATCACTACCTCAACATGCATAGGAAACTTCTTGCTCACGCGTAACACTGTCACAATTTTTATGATCATGTCATCCTTAATAGGGTATATCTGAAATAGAAAAAAAAAGATAATTTGTTATGCTTGGTAGCAAAATGCACTTTGTGATGGCATCGTCTCTCTCTTTGGATGCATTTTGTCCAGATGCAATTTTGGAGAGCTCTCTCTGCCTCATCGTCTTTGTCAGATATTGGCAAATGCAGCTGATTTAGTGACATGAATAAAGATGGAACCAAGGCATTAGCTCAGTCTCCATCAATAACCTGTCCAAACACCCCCCTTAATAGAAGTTATCACAAAAACTTTAATGTTTAAGGCAGTGCTGGGGGCTACTTCAAGATGAGAGATGGCAGCCTTAATTTGTGTTCTGTCATTTCCCCCTCACCCCCGCTCCCACTGAAGGTATGATAGGCAACGCAAGACCTACCAGAAACATATTTTTCATCATTAAGAAAAGTAAAATGGAATAAAGTGATTAACTGCAATGATATAATAGCTACCAGCCTACCTCTACTGCTCATTAAAGGACATAATTAATTGAGAGCTTCCTGGAAATGCTTAATGGTCCTCCTTCATTTGATTTTTTTTTAATGTTCAGGCACGATAAATATTTTTTACATTTGAAGTCTCTCTGTGGTGGTCTAGGTATTCAGAGGACAAAGAGGCTTGCTTTGAACAGCATACAAAATTATAGGATTTCCTGGCTCTGTATACATTTTCAATATATGCTTAAGAAAGGCTTCTGATGATAAATTCATGCTGATTCTCTTCAGTTCCTTTAGCTTATCTGAAACATATCACAGCTATTCTGAAATTGGATGTTTTTCTTTCCCACAAAGGTATGCTACTGTGTTCTGTGCTATGGAAAATGGAATTATCCCACTTTAAAATATGCAACCTGCTATGGCATGTGGTGGCAGGTGTTATCCAAATATACTGTAGGTGAAAACACATTCATCTATTTCAGGAACCATCATGGGTGATTTTATCCTCAGACATGCTCACAACAGTGCAGTTTGGAATGGATTGGTCCACCCTCCGGATTCAAAACAGCATCCAATGGAATCCAAAATGAGGCCAAAACCTGCTCCTCACTCTGAGGAACCATCATACCAAACTGGGCAATGCAGTTTGGAACAGTTTGGTCACAAAATGGCGACAATATCCAAATGTAGGCCAAAACCTGCTTCTCCATCCCAGGAACCATCACACCGGACAGAGACAATAGCTCTGGAGGCATCCAAATCAGTGCAATTTGGAATGTTTTGGTTAGCCATCTTGGTTCAAAATGGCACCTGATGGTGCCCAAATGTAGATGAAATCAGCTCCTCACCACAGGCACTGCCACGCCAACTTGGGCGATTATATCTCAAAAGCTATCCGAAAGCATAGAGAACAAACAGGCAGGCAGGCAAACCACTTTCCACACTTTGTTCCCCTTGCCTTCCAGGTCTGTAGCCAGTTTCCTTCCCACCTGTGGTATATCACATTTGTTGTCATAGAGCTGGCATTTTAGCAAGTGCACCTGCACAGTACAGTCAGCACACAACAACTAACCAACACTAAAAAGGGGGGGGGGATGTGCCAAGGTTGGGTGGTGATTCTTACGACACACAATATGGCCTGATTTCAGCTGCCTTACAAAAGGAAGAAGACAAATGAAGAAAAAGCAAAGTATTCTGTGTTGCTTTCTTACAAGCCATTTAATACGCCAGTATTCTGTACCAGCTCCTATATTTCATTTTTATTACAGAAGATGATGCCTTTAAAGATTTCCCCCCCTACTGATATCTGAATTCTTCCCTGGTCAATGTACTGCACATATATTCCATTAAAATATGTACCCTCTATTAGTTTTGCTGACCTTAGACATTAATATTTTACATCTATCTTCATTAAATTACATTTTCTATTTCCACACTAGTCAACTTACAAGATCAAAATTATTCCAAATCGGGCCACCATGTGCAGTCATTCTTATGGTGCATTCAGATAATTGCTGCTAAATTTGATGTATTGCATTCAATAGTCTCATTAAAATGGTTACATGTATTTCTCATAGAAGATAGGTTCATAAAATTTTATAAAATGCCCTCCCAGAGCCATGAAGATGAATAAAGGAGAACCATTTCCAGTTTTTTTTTAAACTCCCATATTACAAAATCCCCCTCCTCCACACTTTATTTTTATTCTTTTACAAAGTTGTGATACTAGGAAATCAGGTTAATGGAGAGAAATAGAACCACAGCTTTTCAAAAAGCAACAGACAATCCATGCAAAGTTAAGTGCTTTTAAGTCCTTCTTATTTTGTGGGGAAACTAAGCATGCTCTTAAATCAAAAGACAAGGTGAGTTTGGAAGGACAAATCAATAGTAGGAATGTTGAAGGAAGTGAAATCATTTTAGCAAACAATTTGTAGGGCAAGAGAACAGAATTTGGATAGCTTCAGATTTTATCATAGATGAAATTCAAAGGGTGCTTCTCATGAGAAAGACGTTGCTATCCATTGCCATTGCTTTCCTTCTTTAGTGCTGCTTATTTTTCCTGGTGGAGTGTCTTTCTCCACCCTGGAGTGATCCCAGCTACTCAAGGATCGCATACTGAATGTGATATCACAGTGATATTTAGCGAGTCAGATTTGGTTTCATGATGATGGTACTGAAACAAACAAAGCCAACTGAGAGTGAGGGCAATACTCTGTGCATCAGTCACATGCATGCTCTCAGCCAATCAAATCATCAGTTGTGTTCACTCTGTATGGGTGAACCTTTTCATCCCCCTTTGAGATATTCCTCCCAAAATTGTCAAAACAAAATACTTTTTGTTGCTGCCAAAAGTGTTTTAAACAAGTCCCCATCCCTTTTAGCCCTAAATTCATGTTGTTGCTTTTTAACCAATGGAGGTCATATACTGGACACAGTGGCAACATCTGTGCATGCTGTTGTAGTTCAAGTAGGATGAAGGGGGCGAATCTGGAAGCAAATAAGTAATGAATTATCTAGTTTGTTAATGGGTTTCTTTGCAAGGTCTGTAGGAAAATTAATGGCATGCAGCAGGCTTTTCTGGCCAAGTCAGTGAAGGTCTAAAAATGCACTTTGCTAACTGCTCAGTTGAAAAAGAGGTTGCTGCCCATAAGCAGCTTATGGTTGCATTTCAGACTAACCCCAGTAGAATATCCCACTGATGTATTTCCACTGCCAAGCTGAACAATCCTGTCCTAGTCGAGCTCTCATTAAACATTCAGTACAGATCTAAATCCAAAACTCACAGAAAATGTGCCACATTTTAATATAAAGAACATGGAACCGAATGTTGATGTTACAAAGTCCAATGGCTCTGAATAAAGGAAGACCCATAATAGGAACCATGTTATTCTCCAAATCCAAAACAAATTACCAAGAAAATTGCTACTCTTGGGAGGAATAGTTCTTTTCCAGATATGGTTTTTATTCTGTAGCTGTCTATTTCCAGAGGTAAGTAAATACACTAATTAGCAGCTCTGCATCTGTATCTGAAACAAATGAGGCTTTGCAATTCATAGGCACATAGCAAAATGTCTTCTACTGAGTTAGACCATTGGCCTATTTGGCTCAGGATTATCTCTACTCACCACTGGTTTCAACTGGTGGAATCAGGACTCAATATCAGGTCAAGGTGTGTCACAACAGCAGCACCAAATAGAAAGCAGAAAGAATAATAAAATCATAGAATGGTAGAGTTGGAAGGGACGACGAGAGTCATCTAGTCCAACCCCCTGCAATGCAGGAATTGACCTCGAGATTAAGAGCCTCATGCTCTACCGACTGAGCTATCCCAAGAAAGAAAAGAAGGAAGATAATCATCTCCAACTTGATGCACAGCTTCTCCAGCTCCAGAGCCAGCATCTTCTGTGCATCCTCAGCTGTACCCCTCCCCTCTCCCTCTTGGTAAGTATCAGTGACTCACTGTGTTGGGAAGCCAGGAGAGCAATGGAGTCCCCCTCCCACCAATCACACCACCTCACCAGCCGCTACCAGCTGTGGGCTTTAGCTAAATGGCAGGAGAGGGGAGGAATTGGTTTCAAGTCTAGGTGATCTGAACCTATATGCCCTTCAGAATTCCCTTACGATATCCAAAATAAGAAATTGGGTAGTTGCATATTCCAGCTTTTTGAATTATGGTGCTGGAGGAGACTCTTGAGAGTCCCATGGACTGCAAGAAGATCAAACCTATCCATTCTTAAAGAAATCAGCCCTGCGTGCTCACTAGAAGGACAGATCCTGAAGTTGAGGCTCCAGTACTTTGGCCACCTCATGAGAAGAGAAGACTCCCTAGAAAGGACCCTGATGTTGGGAAAGATGGACACGACTGAACGACTGAACAACAACAACAACAAATATTCCAGCTGCCATTCTATATCTGCACTAATGCTAGTCCATTGATTGGTTGTCTGGACCACCACAAACAAATGTTGTTGCTGGCATGAGCATGTTGTTCGGATGCCTGATTATCGTCTTCCAAAGCAACTACTCTATTCTGAACTTAAAAATGGTAAACGCTGGTGGTCAACAAAAGGGGTTTAAAGACTGTCTCAAGGCAAATCGAAAAAAAATGTAGTACCGGTATAAACACCGAGAACTGGGAAAACAATGGTCTGCAAACACTCCAATTGGAGAACAGCCTTTACCAAAGGTGCCATGGACTTTGAAGACGCTCGAACTCAGGACAAAAGGGAGAAATGTGCTAAGAGGAAGGCATGTTTAGCAAACCCTCACTGAGATCTACTCCCGCCCGGAAACCTATGTCGCCACTGTGGAAGGACGTGTGGATCCAGAATTGGCTTCCACAGTCACTTACGGACTCACTGTTAAGACCGTGTTCATGGAAGACAATCTTACTCAGCTACAAGTGATTGCCAAAGAAGACGAAGAAGTTTACAGCCCCAGGGTTACAGTCAGTATTTTTAATATATCATTCTCTTCAAACAGGCACATTTTATCATAGGCTTTTTCATTCAGCCTCTTTGCTCTTTCCATATGGCAGGACAGAAAATGTGTTCTACAATATGACACGTATGCTGGTAAGAGTCTAAAATATGAAAGAGAAAGTCCATTGTTGACAGAATTGTTACACAATCTAGAGCTTTATGCCAGAGAGTCTCCATAAAACCATATAACTTTTTAAAAAACCTTCACTGATTTCATTGCAATTTATATTTAATATATACTTGATTGCTTAATAAAAATATGTTTTTGGCTATAGATTTGCGACTCTACCCATTTCCTTACTTCAATAACCCTACATTTAGCTGCTAAACTGGATTTGATGGGAGGCTAATTACTCCAGCCATTACTATTGGGACTAAATCATTCAAAAGCAAATTAAAAATCAGTAGCTGCCTGCCACCATCTATTGAATAAGCAATAGGAACTCTTGCTATGGGAATAAGTGCTTTGGTTAAGAAACAGATGAGGAGTACCAAGTGATAACTCTTCCATTTCCAGCTCCCCACAAAAGGGCATCATTCGGTCTCTCCTACTGTGCCTGAAAGGGCCCAGGCATTAACAAGAGTCCTGGAAGACGTGTCTTGCTGGCCTCAGGGCCGGCGCTTCCATTTAGGCGAACTAGGCAGCTGCCTAGAGCGCCGAAATGGAGGGGGCGCATAAACAGCCCCACACCGGCAGTCGGGCGCGCCCGACCCAGACCGCATGCGCCCTGCCGCTCTCCACAGAAGGGGCGGATGCGGAGCAACCGAGCGCCGTCGGGATTGGAGGGGGGCGCTGGCCAGCCTGCCCCTCGCCCCCCGCCGCCGCCCAGTGCCGCCCCAACCAGCGGTGAAAATCGCGGCAGTGCGGGGCGCCCGGCGGCAGGGGGCGGGGCACCGTAGGTCATGCGCAATGACGTCACATGGCCCTGCCCCCTCGCCTAGGGCGCGAAAAGCCCTAGCACCGGGCCTGGCTGGCCTTCAAAGGAGCCCTGCATGAGAACTACTGGATGTATCTGCCTAAAATTGGGCAGGCTCAATCCATTCTGGAGAAGCTGCTATGCCTGCAAATTCCATAGGCATCTGTGAAAATGAACGAAGTCTTAACCTTTTTTTAGATTGTCAGCAGTGGGGGCAGCACTTTTGTTTTCAATAGCTCTAATTTGGTCCTGAATAATGAGCCAAATTGGAAAGACACACAGGGCAGCTCTGAAACAGATCAGACTACTTCCCAAAGCTTACAGATACAAGCTGAATCTTGCGGCCAGTGCATATTCCGAATAAATGCCTTCTTTTATGTTTTTTTTAGCAGCTAGTCATATTTATTGCTTTGGCTCTATAGAGTTTCAGTTCAAGTTACTCCTCCCCATGGGAGTAGCCAGGATTTTTGTTGGTTGGGTAGGTGGGCAAAAAGTTGTTGAGCATTTTGGGGGAGAAAGCCTAGCAAGCTTCTGCTAGGGAGGCAGACTTCTGCTAGCGGGGAGGGCAGAACCTCAGTTAATTGAGTATTTTTAATACTTTTCAATAATTTTTGAGGATTTAGGGGGGGCAGCTGACCCCCCCCCCCACTCCCCCCTGGCTACACCCATGCTCCTGCCCTTTCTTCATGAGGCTGAATTGAGATGTGGGTGAGCTGAATCATGGTCTATCTATCTATCTATGATTAATTTAATTCATTCTGCACCTTCAGTCTACATGGTAACTTGCAGAGTTACAAAAGGCAAGAAAAGAAAAAAGAAAAAGAAAAAAGAAGAAGCAAAAAGGACACCAAGGACTCAGGCCAAAAAAACCGATTTGATAGATGTAAGTTATTAAAGTCTCTTATAGGTTTTATTCCTTGAGGTTTGTAAAAGAAGGAAATGCCAGGACAAGGCCTTGTTTCAGTATTCTTCTTCAGCTATTAGTGTCTTAGACTTTTCAGGTCAAAGTGTACCAATTATTTCAAGTCAAGGAAGAATGTGGGCAAATGGACCACTACATGCACGGAAAGCCTGGGTGGAATCTACACACATACAAAAACTGTTCTGAAAATGCTTTTAAAAAACCACGTGTTGTTGTTGTTGTTTTTTGTTTTTTTTTTAAAAAATGCATTGAATTTTCCATAAGGCTCACCATCGCCATCTAGTGTCACATTGTATATTGCACTTAAAACACACTTAAAACGTTTTATTTGCAGCTGTACAGCTGAGTCCTTAGTTAGCACTGGGAATGAGGATCAAGTGTATAAGCCAAAAATCATGCGGGAAAGGTTAGTTCTGAAGAGGGATCTGAAGGAAAGGAGAGAAGTGGCCCCACCTACATATTCAAGAATCAAATTCCATGCATAAGGGCAGCAGCAAGGAACTGACCGTTATAGGAAACCTCATTTCAGCTCAGGATAGTAGAGATGGAGTAGCACAGTTTAATTTTCATTTATTTTCAACCCCCCCTTTTTTAAAGCAAAGATGCCTGAGTCTGAAACATTTTACACTTCTCTTTAATTTGTAATAGACAAAGTGTGTTTATGCTTGGAGTGTAAGCTCCATAATACCTGTTTGCAGACTAGGTGCTGAGATAATCTATATTCCTACGGGGGCTAAATTGTACCATTTACATGTATTAACATATTTATGGCACTTTTCTTATTAACATTTGTATATTATGGTGCGTGAAAATGCTGTAATCATCGCTAGACTGATTAAGGTCACTAAATGCTAATTCCTCATTACCCATCCATCTTTTTAATTTTAGCTTCCCACTGACTGACAGTGACGTGATCTGTGACTTTGCAAACCATATAGATGCTCCTAAAACCAAGGACGTGATTGCAATTGTGTGTGTGTGTGACGCTCAAATATTTTTTGGAGGGTCAGGGCAGAAGTAAAATATTCCACAATTTTGCCTTCTGAGTTAAATGGGAATCTGTTTATTTCCTACAGTGGCCCCTTCCCTGTTGTTGTTTTATTGTAGATGTTTTCTGCAACATTTTCTTGACACGGTAATAGTGCATTAGTGGTGGGTTTGCTCTGCTTAAGTTTGTTCTGTGAATTCCATCCCATGATTGCTGCCCAGGGGGCTAAAGTGCAACAAAAGTGCAAGCAAGGCACTGGGCTTTGGGGTGTGAGAGCTCTAGGCCCCTGCCAGAGCCATGCACATCTCCAAGACGGTGGGGAAGCAACATCTGCTTGGAAAACTCATAGCCACTAGATCTGAACTGAACTCTGACCCCAAATTTTGGGGAGGGCAGATTTAGAGAAGCAGGTCTGCAAATTTAATTCATCTCTCTGTACCACACTTGACCTGAGCCAAAATGAAAATACAGTCAGTGCTTTCCCTCTCTGTAAAATAACCCTTGTTCTCAGAAGTACTTAAAGGTAAAGGTAAACCTAGCAGTTCGAAGGCACGTCAAAGTGCAAGTAGATAAATAGGTACCGCTGTGGCGGGAAGGTAAATGGTGTTTCCGTGTGCTGCTCTGGTTCATCATCTGCTGCTCTGGTTCATCATAAGCAGCTTAGTCATGTTGGTCACATGACCCAGAAGCTGTCTGCAGACAAACGCCAGTGTCCGCGACTGGACCTAACGGTCAGGGGTACCTTTACCTTTACTTTTACCCCTGACCGTTAGGTCCAGTCGCAGATGACTCTGGGGTTGCGCGCTAATCTTGCTCTATAGGTCGAGGGAGCTGGCGTTTGTCTGCAGACAGCTTCTGGGTCATGTGACCAACATGACTAAGCTGCTTATGGTGAACCAGAGCAGCACACCGAAACACCGTTTACCTTCCCGCCAGAGCGGTACCTATTTATCTACTTGCACATCGTGCTTTCAAACTGCTAGGTGGGCAGGAGCTGGGACCGAACAACAGGAGCTCACTCCGTCACGGGGATTCGAACCACCGACCTTCTTGGAGCGATACTAACATTACCTGGAACTGCAAGCACTAAAAATGGAGTCCCCGCTCCTCAAATTAAAACTATTGATGGCAATGGAATGACGTAACAGTGAAAGCGGGTGGTAATAGCTGTTGCTTTTGCCTGCCATAATGAAGAGACACTCAATTATAAAGCAATCCAACTACAACAAATTACATTTGTTTGTGTGCTGGTTAATGATGTAATTAGCAAAGCCACAGACACATGCTATTGAAAAGCTCAGTGCCGTAGATAGCTAAGAGAGAAATCCATCAAACCTCTATGGGGCGCCACAATGGCTATCTCTAGTCCAAGTTCTCCAGTTGTTATTTTTGATGGGGGTGGGGGTCAGATAGGTTATATTCTGTTCCCCCTCAGAGCGTTACGTAGATTAGTATCAATCCACAGATAATGTTATGCAAAAAATCTCCAAATGCTGTCTTGTAGCGGTGTTGGGTTTGAGCGGAACAGTTCAGAAGCAAGGGGTGCGAATTCAAAAAAGGGTTGAGAAATCCTGGAGTAGAAATAGTCTGCGTGAGTTCCTTCAGGTGTATAATCTCAAATGTCACAATCCACTCTGAAGTCTGGCAGAGGGGAACTAATCTATTCCTGATGCTGCCAACACGTTTCAGAATGGGATCAGACAGTTCCATTAATTCATTGTAGTGCTGCCATTATAAACAGGCTGCTGTGACTATGCAGTAATGATGCCAGTTGTCTTACGGAAAAGCCTCTTAAGTAACAGATGCCTGATTTGGCAACAGTACAAACCATATTTATAATCTTAGCCTATTGTGCAACCTCTAGCACCATAGTGCCTAACCCAATGGCTCTCTAGATTTTTAAAAAAAATATTTTTATTAGGTTTTTAATAATTTAATACATATAAAACATAACCTTTTCAAACATTCAAATATAAGGTTCAAACCTCTTTCCCTCCCTCCATGGATTCCATATTTAAATTTAAGTTTGCTGCATCTTTTACCATTATCTACCTATTAAATAACCATAATTATCATAAATAATTCCACATTTGTCCTTACATCCCGGCCAAAGATTTTAACTGTTTACAGTGGTCTTTTAAGTAAATTACAAATTTACTCCAATCTTTAGTAAATACTTGATCTTCCTGGTTTCGGATCTTCCCCGTCAGTTTCACCATCTCCGCATACTCCATCAGTTTCATCTGCCATTCTTCTTCTGTTGGTACTTTTCCTTCCTTCCATCTCTGGACTGGCTCTCTGGACTGGCTCTCTAGATTTCTTGTACAATTCCGTTATCCCTAACATTGGCTATGCTGGAATTTGACAAAATTCATAGAGAATAAGGCTGTCAGTGGCTGTTAGTCGAGCCTGGGGAGGAGGATGAGCCGGGGCTTGTCCTGAACGATGGTGGTGGCAGCAGTGACAACTGCCAGGAAGCATCTCGTTGGCTCTCCATAGCCTCTCCATGGCTGCTGCTGCTGCTGACCTCCTCCCTTGGCCAGCTCATAGCGGCTTCTGGAGAGCAGGCAAGGAAGAGGAGAGGCTGCAGCCTCCGAGACCCATGTGATGTGTCAGCTCTGAGGGGCAGGCAGAGGCCAGGGCCACCCTGGGAAGGAAGCAAGAGGGAGCAGAACAGAATGCAAGGAGTCTTGATTTTTATTTAAATGCTTTGTGTGTCTAAATCTAATCTTGCTCCTTTCTGAGATTTACCAAAGAGTAAAGTAAAATAAGGATTAAGGGGTTTTCTCAACACGGTGGGGTGTGTGTGTGTGTGCTGTGTCTCATTGGTGGCGGCACTCGTCCTCCTTCTGATAGGAAATGCTCTGCTGGAGGGGATGGGGGTTGAGGAGGGTCAGTTGTGGGGGAGTAAGAAATGTCCCTATTTTCATCTGAGGAATGTTGGAGGGTATGCTGAAATTATGATTTCAGCACACCGGTTTAGATGTGCCACATGGCTACATCTCATTCAAGTTATAACTTTGTTGTGGTTCTGTTCCTCACACAATGTGGCTAAAGTAGATTATTCAAAAATTCTGCTGCAAAGTAGATTATTCAAAAATTCTGCTGCCATAGCTTCAAACTATCATATGAATAAACCCATGGGCTTGCCTTCAATGCATAGGGCAGGTGAGACAATATGAAAGGATGTGGTGTGCCCATTACATTTGGCTACCAAATGAGAGAATGAGAGCCCTGGGAGAAACATTTCTACATGCGGAGCTTGTCTGAGGCCCTGGGTAGCTGAGAGGAATGGGGCATTCTTGGCATGACAACATAAGTCTGGCTGGTGAGGCTGGCTTACCCCTCTGAGGCCCAGGGCAAATGTACCCAGATGCCCGCCCCCCACTGTAATCACCCAAAGTCTCCTCAGGTTGATGGTGTCATCATGAAGGTTCATTGCCCAACCTTCCCTACAGCAATACTAAGCACTGAGGTCTGGAACTGTTTCAGTTTCAGCTTTCACAAACACAGTTTTTGTTGCATTAGCTGTGGGAAGTGGAGGGATCAATAGCAAAGTCCTTGCAGGGCTGCCATTTTGAGAGGGCAGCAGAACACAGGAACCCTGATGGATTGGACCAAAGACCCTTTTAGTTCAGCATTCTGTTCTCACCGTGGCTAATGAGATGCCTCTAGGAATCCTACAGGCAGGTCATGGGAACAACAGCACTTATGATCCTCAGAAACTAGGTATTCAGATACATAACACCTTGGAAATATAATTGTCCTCCATGAATTCATCTAATCCATTTTAAACCCATGCAGGTTGATGTCTATCTTGTGATAGCAAATCCCATCATTTAACTGTGCACTGTGTGATGATTCCTCGGAAACTGTGTTTCATACTACAAGTTGTTTTCATTCCTTAGGCCTTTGATTAAGATGGCTCAATAAATGCCCTTAAAATTCACTGGATTTCTGCTATTTAATCTTGAAAATAACAGCAGGCCTTTGAACCTTACTGTGAATCTTGCCTCCCCCACTCAGCCTGAAATGATACCTCTGCATCACAGTTACAGGTAGATAACATCACATCACTCAAAGGAAAACAAGCTTCTAAAATAATTGTCAAATCCTTGACAGAAGAAATGATGTAATCCCATCTGGAGATTATCAAGAAAAAAGTAGAATAGGCCTTCTGAAAGGTGCACTCTCTGGAAAACCAAACACCATTTCAGAACTGTAGTTCCAGACAATTTCACTTTCTGCATTATTTGAACATTGTGATCCTGTTTAATTTTACACTGTGGGGATGGCTTATAGTTCTTGACACAACGCTCTGAAATGTATGCTTGACTATTTTTTTAAAAAAAGCTCTTCAAATTCTGAACAACAAAATGAGGGGCAAACAAAAATCTCAGTGCTCGTGGAATAGCTTGAAAACAGCTCCCCAGAATTCTTACGAGCATTAAGTAGGGCACAGCAAATCATTTGCATTTCTAGCTAGCAGACCTTAACAAAATCAGTGCAAAGCATGATGTGATGCTGAAAAAACATTGCGCAGTTAAAAATATTTTGAAAGCCTTCCGGGATGATTTTAATGAACTTTACAAATGTAACGTCCCCAGTTCAGCTATCTATTCAAATCGACTTCCTCATGCAGCATTATTCAGGTTGTTGATGTTTTACACAGGGATAATCTCTGCCTTAAAGGGAAACATATGCATGTAGTATCAGTGATTCCAAATATTTGTTGTGGTCCAAGTAAATGAATTAGAAATAATTCCAACTCTCAAGATCTGGACTTGAACTGCACTGATATATATCCAGATATATATATATATATATATATATATATATATATATATATATATATATATGCATAACATTCCCCATTACTTCAGTATCCCACATGCATAACATTCCCCATTACTTCAGTATCAGCAACAACTCAGAGTGCATGCACAAATGGAAATGACTCAATAATTAAGAACACAAGAGTACTGAGGATCAGGCGAAAGCACCCTATTCTCACAGTGGCCAACCAGAGGTCTATGGGAAGCCTGAAAGCAGGGCATGAACACAAAAACACTCTCCCCACTTGTATTTCCCAGCAATTGATACCCAGATACATACTGCCTGCAGTACTGAAGGCAGTACATATTAACTAGCAGCCTTATTCTCCATGAATTTGTCTAACTGAAGTGATTGATGACTTACTTCCTGCATGTGGGAACGCTAGGTGACATTTTAGCTTGGGTAGGAGCATTTTTTGCTGGAAAGAGAATGTTCAGCATCTTCCCTTGGAAGCTGGAAGCTGGTATGGATTGCTTCTTCATCCTCCAGGCGAGTTTTTGTATTAGCTCAATGTATAACTTCAAAATACCAATCAGCACAACAGGCCGCCAAGCAGTCCAAACAAACCTAGTCTTGAGGTTCACACCCCAAACCCAAAGCAATTTGATTAATGTTGCCTGCATCTTCTCTGAAGTTGTATAGACAAACCCAGTTATCTAAATGCTGGAATTCACAAGGTCAAATGCAAATCTGACCTAGAGCTACTTTAATAATAATAATAATAATAATAATAATAATAATAATAATAATTTGTTATTTAAACCCCGCCCATCTGGCTGGGTTTCCCCAGCCACTCTGGGCGGCTTCCAACAGAACATTAAAATACAATAATCTATTAAACATTTTAGGTGTTAGGCAACAAGGGGAAGATATATGAGCTCCCTAGCACACGCCCTCTCATGTCATGGTTATTCTCATGATTAGGGTGGCTCCAGAAACTCCTGCTGAAATCACATAATTGCTGTATAGTGAACGCATGCCCCACCAATGCATGTGAATGTTAGCCGCTTTGAGACTCCTTCGGGTAGTGATAAAGCGGGATATCAAATCCAAACTCTTCTTCTCTTCTTCTTCATGTCACAAACTTCTGCTTTACACATGACTGTGATCATGTGAAAGAACAGGCCCTTTTTTGCTATGCAAATGAGCAGTTCGTCTTATCATTTATTGCAACTCATGCAGTATACGCACTCATAGAGGCGACTCTCAACATACACAGGGGTTACATAGTGTGTAGAGCCAAAATCATGTAGAGTCAAAACACATTGGGTTCAATGATGGGTGGAATTGCCAAAGTATTTTCTCCCAGAGGCTCACTCCCTTCCTGCCCCCCTTTTAAATTTAAAAAATAAAATAATATTTTTTTTTTACCAAGCACATAAAGCTGAATGAGCATAAGTTAAATACATGCAAGTTGCAAATTACCTGTACATACGGTACATACACACAGCCCTTTGATTTTTTTAGTTCTTTTGAAATCAACGGGGTGAGCTCCTGTTGCTCGGTCCCTGCTCCTGCCAACCTAGCAGTTCGAAAGCACGTCAAGTGGAAGTAGATAAACAGGTACCGCTCTGGCAGGAAGGTAAACGGTGTTTCCGTGCACTGCTCTGGTTCGCCAGAAGCGGCTTAGTCATGCTGGCCACATGACCCAGAAGCTGTACGCCGGCTCCCTCGGGCAATAATGCGAGATGAGTGCTGTAACCCCAGAGTCGGTCACGACTGGACCTAATGGTCAGGGGTCCCTTTACCTTTTTACATACACACAGCCCTTTGATTTCTTTAGTTCCTTTGAGACACAGTATGTTCGTTTCACTCCTCCTCTCCAGCTTGCTCCATCACTGATTTTATCTCTTATTTTGTTTGCTGACTTGATACCTTTCCCACTGGTACCTGCTCTTGTTTTAAGGGATTTCATGCTGAAGCTTCTCCCAACCCTGCTCTCCACCGATTCCATCACTTCCTAGCTCAGCCTCCATTTGTTACCCAGATTTCCTACTTGTGATGGTTATATCCTCGATCTTTTGTTATTTTTGTCTCGGTTGCTCTCCCTTTCTTCTCATCCCGTTTGAAATTCTCTCAGTCTGCCATAATGTCCTATATAAACAACAATTCTCAGCCATTTAAGGGTTTTTTGAGGAATTGGAAGATTCTATTAAGAGATGCTCTGCAGTTTTATTTTATATAACTATTACAGTGAAATGTACGAGGCTGCCTGACAGCTCCCTGTTTATACAGTGCTGCTTTCTGAGACACATTTGGTGCATTTTTCTGACTTTGTGCAATTGATCTGTAATTGCATCTCAACAAAGAATATATTTTCAAGGGCACTGTGAATACCCGAGAAGCATTTCATTAGATTGTTTGCTCAGATAAAGGGTGCAGCTTATCTATAACTTAGGGCTGTTTCACACATTACAACCTCCGCACACGAGGTTATCTCTATGTAGGGAAGCTGTACTAAGAGGCTCTGAGGGCTTACCCACACTTAGCTTTCCTTCATACTATCCAGGCATGGTCTGTGCTTAAAAGCTCTGTGTCTCAGCACTCTTTTTTCTCTCTCTGGAGCTTTCCATGTGAAAACCCACTCTTTGCCATGGAATCAGAACAAATGGCCACCTGCGGAAAATCTGAATTGCCACCTGTTGCGATACAGAGTGGGTTTTCATGGGGATAGCTCAACTGCGAAGGAAAACGGAGCCTTAAAGTACATACCTGTGCCTGGAAAGCAGTGGCATAGCGTGGGCTGCTAGTGCCCGGGCAGGGCAAGCGTTGTGTGCCCCTGGTGGACTGGGCTGCTGGGGTGGGGGCACGTGCCAGAGGGTGCATAGGGAGCATGTGTGGAAGGCGAATGGAGTCCACCTCCAACAGGCTTCTTGCCTGCTGCCTCCATCTACCTGCCCATTAGACCAACCCACGCCTCAGCTGCAAAGGCTCTGTGCCTGTTGTGGGTGTGCCTGACTGTGCCCCCTCAAAAATGTGCACCCGGGGCCATGGGCCCTCTGGGGCCCTCACATTTTGCCTCTGCTGGAAAGGATCGGGTGAAAGGTAGGTGAGGATAAGCCCTTACTCTCTTGCTATAATTAATTCTATCTGCATATGTAAATAACAGGAAAAACAGCTTCACCTTATTTGGATATGATCTAGCTGCTATTAAGAAAAAACACAGGGATCTGGAGCATATTAATTAATAAACTGGATTATCTATTACTATTTTTAGCTTTGAAGTATAATGTTAAAGGTTTGGCAGCAGGTCTGGGTTTTTTTGGCTCTCATTTTATGTTCCACGATCAGTTGTTTGGTAGAGGATTTGAATGCCTCATCTCATACCACAATCTGGTTCTTGTCCTATTTATTCATTGCATTTTTCATCTCGCTCTTTCTTCTTCTTTCCCCCTATTTCTAAAAGATTGAGGAGGTGAGGTTGTTTTGGACCTGGCTACCTATATTCCACTTCTATAGATATACAATAAATTTTATATAGTCAAATACCTATACAATCAGTTCCACATCCTCTTCTGTTTGGGTAGGCCTCTGCAGTTTTGCAATGTTGTGGTTGATTTTATATTCTGTAGTTTTATATATGTTTATATGCCTGTTGTTTTGTTGAGAGTCCCATGGACTGCAAGAAGATCAAACCTATCCATTCTTAAGGAAATCAGCCCTGAGTGCTCACTGTAAGGACAGATCCTGAAGCTGAGGCTCTAATACTTTGGCCAGCTCATGAGAAGAGAAGACTCCCTGGAAAAGACCCTGGTGCTGGGAAAGATGGAGGGCACAAGGAGAAGGGGACGACAGGACAAGATGGTTGGACAGTGTTCTCGAAGCTACTAACATGAGTTTGACCAAACTGCGGGAGGCAGTGGAAGACAGGAGTGGCTGGCGTGCTCTGGTCCATGGGGTCACGAAGAGTTGGACACGACTAAATGACTAAACAACAATATATGTTTATATTTTTACATAAATAAAAACATTCTATTCTATGCCACCATCCCTGTTTTACATCTACTGTTTTTTACAGCCAGGAAGTGTATCGCCACATTGCATTGTTTAGAGAACAGAGTCTGTGTTGTGTGAGTTAATTTGTGGGTTTTGGATGTGTGGACTATGGAGAATGATATCCTGGGAAAGGGGGGCTTGCTGGCCTTCTAGACCTATGATTCTATGGCTCAATGCGTAGCCAGGCATGATAACCCCTTTCTCTGCTCTCTGCTTGGGGCACTGACATTTGGAAAGGTCAGCTAGAAAGAATCGTTAGCTAATAATTAGAAGCCGGAAGAGCTGAAACAATAAAATCAGATTAGAAGGATGCTGTGCATTTTAACAAGATTCTTCAAAGGAATTTAGCATCCCTAGAAATTGGAAAGGGATGCTTCACAAAGTATGTTTTACAAAAGACTTCATAATCTTATAACTATCTATTTTTCCACAATGAGGTTTTCAAAGTCTTTCTAATTTTTGAAAAGCAACAGCAGGCTGTTATTGTTACTTTTGGGAATAACATATTTTAAAGACATGCTGTAACACAGAGATACATATGCAAAGAATGAACAAACCTAAAATGCAGTCAAACAAGATGGAAATGTTAATGGCGGCAAACCAACCTGATCTGGGAACTTGTGGCTCTCTTGTACTGAATGGAGTCACATCCCCTTGAAGGTTCAAGTACACAGCTGGGGATGTGTCTGGACCTGACATTGTCAACAGGCAGGGAGTTCCAAAGTATACAGTAGGTGCTGCCACACTAAAAGATTGATTTCTTACAAATGCGGAACAGGTATTATTTGGCATCTGTAAGACTTTCTGAGAATATTTATATTGAAGTGAGGCATGGAAAATGGGGGGTGGGGTGGGAAAATAATGAATGCATTTCTGGAGATGTGATCTGACTGGGGAGGAAGGAAGGAGTTGCTTTTAATACCAACACAATCAAATACTGTAGTGGTCTACGCCAGTCTTTAAAGTTCTGGAAGCCAATTTTAATCATTCTCAACTCTACTTCAGAGGGGTAATCCCATCTGCAATCGGATTCAGTCATGAATTAATATTCCAAATCATCATGTCTCTTTTCTAACGTAATTGTGACGTGGAGTGATTTGGGCAAAACATGTTTTGAGCATCATGGGTGAAAACTCCCTGTCTTTTGCTGCATTGGCTTTGGATGGCACTGGAAATACAGAGATGCCAGACTAGAAAAAAAGAACATAGCAAGTCCCTGGTTGTTATATTCCCCAAAGGATTTGAGCCAAGAGTGACATAAATCTCCAGCAGCAGGTCTAGGCATTACAGAAGACGTGCTGCTCAAAACTGCTTCCTTATGTATGTCTGGTTGTCTCCTGATTCCCTGCTCCCCTACCATCTAGTGTAACTAACTGGATTATAGTGTTGCACGCCACCCTAATCTCTGAGCGGTGCGAGATTTCTTTGGTCCAAGTGCTGACACAAGATCTGTGATTCCTTTTGGAAATGAGGCACAGTGGAGACTGTGGTGTCTTTATGATAATATGGCTTATTTACACATATCTACAACCAGAGCCTATGATGAAGAGGGTCTTGCTTCTCCCAAAGCTGCAGCTGTGGATTCAAACAGACATCAGCCATGGCGCCAACCCTTTCCCCAGCTTGCTGCTAATACCAAACTGCAACTTTTCCCCTTCAGGGCACATACAACCTGTGGGAGCTGAACCTCTTTTTTGTTGCAAAGGATTGCAGTTTGTGATACATAAGCAACATCACAGCCATGAAACATCTATTATGTTATGTTTTTGTTTTGTATCTTCACGTGTATATAGAAATTACCGTATTACTGGCAATATGTAAAGTTTGTATTGATGAGGTAGAAGCAAAGTGTTAAAGAGAGCCAGTGTGGTGTAGTGGTTGAGAGCGGTAGACTCGTAATCTGGTGAATCGGGTTCGCGTCTCCATTCCTCCACATGCAGCTGCTGGGTGACCTTGGGCAAGTCACACTTCTTTGAAGTCTCTCAGCCCCACTCACCTCACAGAGGGGAGGAAGGGAAAGGAGAATGTTAGCCGCTTTGAGACTCCTTTGGGTAGTGATAAAATGGGATATCAAATCCAAACTCTTCTTCTATTTTAGGTTCCAGGCAAAAACATTTCTCTTCTCCCAGCCCTTTGGCTAATTAAACATCTATGGCCCTTTAAACTGTGGCTGGTGGGGGGGGGTGTTACTGTTTTTGTTTGTTACTATGTTATGTATTTTTGTCTTTTTATATTGTAAACTACCTGTGATCCTCAGAGGAAGGGCAGTATAGAAATATGATAAAAATTATATATTTTTGCTAAGTATTCATGTAATCATAATATGCAATTATAATAAATAATTTTTGCTACTTATACATAAGTATAGAAAGTTTGTTTCATGTATTTTAAAGAGTGGCTTGCTCAGTAAAAGCGTAATTATTATTTTTTCTGTTTGTGATTCCCAAGCTGTTTTATTACAATGAATTATTTCAGCTGATTGGTAAAGGGCTCAGTTTGCCATGGGCACAGCTGAAATAGACGGGAATGGTCTCAGAAGCTGTGGGGCCATGTCTGTAAGCCCTGTTCTCAGTCTACCCTTCCAGATTTCACAGCACTTGACCCAAATGTCTATGCTACTGTGTTTTGACCTTGGCCATGCCCCTTCCATAGAATTCATTTAAAAGACACAGAGGTTCATGTATGCTTGTCAGGCACCCTAATATGCTAATATAAATAATATCCCCACCTGAACTGGAATCAGCAGCTTTGTGCTACAGATGGTTGTATGTCAACTTAGCAGTGCAATGAAATTGTGCCATAAAGTTAAACCAATCTATAAAGCAATTTGGGAAGAGATTTGTAAAGGCACTTTTTGGGTTATATTGCTTTCCCTGCCTTTTTCTTCCAAAATAGGCTGATTAAAATTAAAACGTTATGAATTTTAAAAAGGCAAAAGCAGATGTTTTCTTTGGCTCTGAAGTGTCTCATCAGTTACTGAAAATGAACTAGAAAGTAAAGTGTATAAATGCTGCAGAGGGCTTCTTTCGTAGTAATAAACACAGTTGTGTATTCAACTCTGCTTGTCATACTCATACATACAAATGCATACACACACACACACACATATATATACATACAGAGAATGAGAGAGATGGAGAAAATACATAATTTTTTCTTAGGTCAGAGAAAGAACTGTACACATGTTGTAGCAGTTTTGTGGCTATATTTACCACAGAACTAAGCAATATAATTCTAGCAATTAAACACTTCTTCTTCTTTGGCGATCACTCGCAGCTGAGTAAGATTGTCTTCCATAAACATGTTTTTAACAGTGAGTCCGTAAGTGACTGTGGAAGCCAATTCTGGATCCACACATCCTTCCACAGCGGGGACATAGGTTTCCGGGCGGGAGTTGATCTCGGTGAGGGTTTGCTAAATATGCCTTCCTCTTAGCACATTTCTCCCTTTCATCCTGAGTTGGAGCGTCTTTAAAGCCCATGACACCTTTGGGAAAGGCTTTTCTCCAACTGGAGCGCTCGCAGGCCAGTGTTTCCCAGTTCTCGGTGTTTATACTACATTTTTTTAGATTTGGCTTGAGACAGTCTTTAAACCTCTTTTGTTGACCACCAGCATTACGCTTACCATTTTAAAGTTTGGAGTAGAGTAGTTGCTTTGGAAGACGATCATCAGGCATCCGCACAACATGACCAGTCCAACGAAGTTGATGTTGAAGAATCATTGCTTCGACATGGGTGATCTTTGCTTCTTCCAGTACACTGGCATTAGTTCATCTGTCTTCCCAAGTGATGTGTAAAAATTTTCAGAGACACTGTTGATGGAATCTTTTGAAGAGTTGGCGATGGTGTTTATCAGGTATCTGGTGGGCCACTGTGAGAACAGGATGCTGGACTAGATGGGCCTTCTTGTGTTATGTTCTTGATATACTGTGTGAAACCCTACAGTTTGAGGACCAAACTAGTGCATGAACTTGCGTGAATTAGATAGATAGACTGACAAAATCCTAATGTCTATTGTTTTGAACTTCTTCTGCCTTGTTACTTTATTGAAATCTATTATTTGCTCTGTCATTACATATTTGTAATTTTCTCTCACTATCAGGGCCTGCCCAATACATTTTGGCACCTGAGGCAAAATGCAAAATGGCGTCCACACCCAGCTCTCCACTAGGAAAAAAAAGGGTGAGTGAAGATTTACATTAGGAACTGGGGGGGGGGGTCAAATCAACCTTACCCTTGCTAGAGAGCAAGTAACAATGAGACTCCTTCTTTAAAAAATATCTATTTTTTACTTAAGTATACCTGAAGGAGCGTCTCCATCCCCATCGTTCTGCCCAGACACTGAGGTCCAGTGCTGAGGGCCTTCTGGTGGTTCCTTCACTGCAAGAAGCCAAGTTATAGGGAACCAGGCAGAGGGCCTTCTCAGTAGTGGCACTCACCCTGTGGAACACCCTCTCATCAGATGTCAAAGAGAAAAACAACTACCAGACTTTTATAAGACATCTGAAGGCAGCCCTGTTTAGGGAAGCTTTTAATGTTTGACGGACTATTGTATTTTAATATTTTGTTGGAAGGCGCCCAGAGTGGCTGAGGAAACCTAGCCAGATGGGTGGGGTATAAATAATAATAATAATAATAATAATAATAATAATAATAATAAGTAGTAGTAGTAGTAGTAGTAGTAGTAGTAGTAGTTGTTATCATTTTGCATGTATTTATTTATTTATTGAAATAATTTTTATTAGATTTTCCAATTAAACAAATTAAACACTTTATAAACATACAAACACACACATCCTCGCTCTGCCAAGCTGCGACTTCCCTCCATCACGTCAGCAGGTTTTCTAGTCCATTCTAATCACGCAGTTTCTTAGTTTTTTCTTCCAGCTATGCCATAGGGTCATTCCAGTCCCGCTAGTGTCTTCAAGCTTCCACGGTTAGATCTTAAATAATCAACAAATTTACTCCAATCCCTTTGGAATTTCGATTCGTCCTGGTTACGGACCCTGCCAGTCAGCTTTGCAAGTTCCACATATTCCATCATCTTCATCTGCCACTCCTCAATTGTTGGTATTTCCTGTGATTTCCACCTTTGGGCTAAAAGTATTCTTGCTGCAGTTGTTGCATACATAAACAATCTCTGATCTTTTTTGGCAATTTCTTCACCCATCAAGCCTAGCAAAAAAGCTTCCGGCTTTTTGGGGAAGGTATACTTAAACAGGGGACGACAGAGGATGAGATGGTTGAACAGTGTTCTCGAAGCTACTAACATGAGTTTTGGCCAAACTGCGAGAGGCAGTGAAGGATAGGCGTGCCTGGCGTACTCTAGTCCATGGGGTCACGAAGAGTCGGACACGACTGAACGACTGAACAACAACAAATACTTAAACATCTTTTTCAACTCATTATAGATCAGTTCCCAGAATAATTTCACTTTTTCGCATGACCACCACATATGAAAAAATTCCCCATCCTTTTTCTTACATTTCCAGCATAATTTATCTTGCATGTATTTATTTATGTGTTGCAACAAACTCTGTATTTCCCTGCATTCACTCATTAAAAGCTGCAACCGCTGCTGGGTGAGGCAGGGCAGGCTGACCTGAGTCACCTGCAATTCCAGAGTCTTTCCAGAAAAGGTGTGTGGATCTTTGCCCAACAAGCCCCTCCCTGGCTTACATTCAGAATATACTGAATGAAGCAGAATGCTATCTCTATTATATCTAGCTTGGGGTTTTTTGTGAGTTTGTCAGTGAATTTCTAAAATGAAAAGTTTGAGCTTGATGCCTGTCAGTATCTGACTCCACATCCTTCCCCAAACCTGGAATATATTGTCAGACGTAACAGAGGCTGATTATGATTAGTCTGGTGTGATGTACTCTGCACTTCAGCAGAGATTATTACTTCACATTTTCAGGATTGAGCCATGCATTGCAAATACGTTCTGCTGTGCTCTGACTCAAATGAAATAATCATTTTTTGTCTGTTGGTTGGAATCCTTTGTTCTTTTAATTTAGAGAAAAATATGTTTCCCCTCTACAGAAGGAATCATGACAAATATCATTAAAGGTAAATATAATTAAAGAATGAATCCATGAAAGTTTATTAGCATTTCAAATGTGATTTTCTCCCTATATAAACATTTTTTATATACAGTTTTGATTGATATACACATTTTTTTGCAAGCCATTCCCCCTAATATAATTAATTTTTGGATGTTATTTTTTTTACTAATGTGTGCATTTTCCTGCAGGTTTCCGCTTAGTATATGCATCTTATATGCATTGGTTGGTTGGAGAACTACATCACAAAATGTGGAGAACTGTGAATTTTGAAGGATAGTTGTGTTTTGTTCAAGAAGTGTGAATAAGGCAGCTACTCATTAAAATGCAAAGAAAATCAAACTCCTTCCCTTCCTAGCTACATTGTAGATTTAATAGGGTAGGAAATGCTACAGACACATTGCTGTGGCCCTGATCCACAGATTCTGGAGTTCAGCAGGTGGCTACTCACTCATGACTGTATTTGCATTTGTACAATGCAGTTTCGACTAAAGAGCACAATCTTCTAACAGCCCCAAACAGCTGTTGTGTTTTTGTATAGAAACAATGGACATACAGAAGCATGTATAGTGGGAAATACGCTTGGCATGTATATAACACAGTAAACATGAGACAAAATTCTTTTAACTGTACAATAGCTACATTTTCTTTATCACGTTTTCTAATTTCTTTGGCAGCACAAGTGATTGAAATAAATAGAACTTCTTTCTCAAGAACCGTAGAGAGGAACTCTCCCTTCAATCAAGTTTCCCCACCCATGAATTATGTGAGCAAATGTCCTTTCCAGAGCAATTTAAATTATGGTAATATCATTATTTCTAATCATGAATTGTAATTATTCTATAACCAGTTGTTCAGTCATGACTAATTTGCTACACGGATGACTCATTTGTCTTGTGATTAAATAAAGATTTGTGTACATTTTGATCTTTAAGCATAAGTACTCTGTAAATTATGTCAAACTGGTATTATTTTGTGTGGATCGTGCTATTTGCTTGTTTAGCCACGTTTAACTAAAGAAAAGGGTTATTACATTGTAATTGACTTGGGATTTTTAAACTTCTTTTATTGCCTACGGGTTTTGTTTTGTTTTGTTTTGCCCTCAAAAGAAAATTAACTCGTCTCTTAGATGTGCATATTCTCAACTGATAAAATGTTTGCTGGTATACATTAATACAAAAAAAAAATGGGAGTTTTGGTATTCTAGCTTTACCATCTATTTCTTGGTTCAGAAGTTGTGGTGAAATATCAGGAATGCACATAAGGATGCAGATGCAGAAGAAAGAGTAGGCCTCAAAACTGTATCATGTCCACTTCAATAAATATTATATGATACCAGATGGAATATAATATAGACACATTGTAATCTGATTTGTAAAAAGTACAATAGTGAATCAGCATTCAATGACAATTGTAACAAAGTGAAACATTAAGGCAAGCCATTCAACTTGAAATATGGAATGATGCTTTCAAAATAACTTGCTTAATATCCAGTAGTTGCTTCAAGTTACCTAGTCTTATACACGGAAAAATACGGTATGTAGTCTCTCTGACTACTCAAAGCAACTGGTATATTACTCAGCTGGTACACCACTTTTGAGAGTCTAGTTACTTTTAAGATGCTATCCTATGCTGTTCAGATTGTCAACTTCCCTGTATTTTTATTGTGGTAATTTTTCCTTGTTTGTCATTGTGTAAATCTTGGTACAAAGAGGGTAGCTCACAACTCACTTGTTTGGTCAAGAGAGCCAGCGCAGTACCCAGTCAAACACCACAGGTCTAGGTTCCCCATTTCTTCAGGACAGGACAGATATTCTAGGGCAGCAGAATCTGAATTGAAGCTGTTGTGTTTGTTTTCTGTGAACAGTCATAGCTACCTCAGTGAAAAGGTTATGGCTGTCTGGCCAACAACCTGACATTGGCTTATCAGTCAAATGCAATGCTATAATCCTATCCAGCCTTCTGCTTCTATTCAATCAATTTACTTGAGCTCCGAGACAAAAACAACTTAGTTTTTCAACTAGAGGAGGAGGGCTGAATGGGAATACAGCAGTGTACACGGACCTCCAGTTCACTATATACTCTATTGAACTGCCTGCATGTGTTCCAGCAGGAAGGGAAAGCCAGGTTTTATCAAACACAATGAACACAACCTAACTGTCCATTTTTAATATTTTCATTTAAATTCCATTTTGCCACCATTTGTTCCCCCCCTTGCATTTTACCTCTCCCTCTCCAAAATGGTCCTGCCAGTGTTTCAGTGGAAAAGCAAATGATATGCAGTAATGACCGCTCCCCACATCAAATGGGGGGTGCCTTTTGTGTGGTCTTGCGCAGCCCCCCGGATCCCAGTGCGGCTCCTGGTAATTCGGGCTGGCTTCATCCTCCCCAGGCTGGATACATAGAGGTCTCCGCCTACCTCAGCCAATCGCCCAATCCCACCTGGGGAGGCGTTGCCAGGGGATTGGCCAGGTAAGGGGAGGGACCGCCCTGCCCACACAACAGAAGGTGAATCTTACCTGCGAAGCGGCAGTTGGCTCCAGAGCTTCTCCCACCCTGCTCTCCCTCAGTTAAGTCTTCTTTTGCAGGTTAATCTCTTCTCCACAGGTACTCAGGCGCTGCTATGTCAGGGTCACTGTTGAAGGGCTGGAAAGGAATTTTCCTGCATTGGCAGGTTTTGCCTTTCCCATAGCAAAACGTCACAACTTTGGCGGTTTCAGGCCTTGGGCGGAATCCTTTAGTCTATCTTTCTAAATGGGTGGGGGGCGTGAAGCGGTGACCCACGCCCCCTTGCGGCGGTGATCCCAGGGTTCCCCGTTAAAGGGGTCTTGAGGGGAGGCATTGGCCATACGCCAAGAGGTTGTCATTGCTCTCCCCTCCAGCGGCGGCGAATGGGGGGGGGGCTCTCTGCTTGAACATATGCTCTCCAGAGCCAGCCCAATCCCCACACATTCTGGATAACCCTGAAGTCTCCCAGATCCCCGTCTGGGGACTGGGAAGGATAAACGCCCAATGCCTGAGCCAAGGTCTCCCTACATCTGAAACTTAATAAAGTTGTGGCCAATTTTAATCCCATAGCACATTGTCTTGAGTCATTATTCCGCTTGGGGGTGGCCTGGGGTTGGGGGGACTCCGCCTGTCCACGCAAATTACTTTGATGGAATATAACAGTGCAGTATCTTCTTCCAAGAGGCAGAACATACTGAGAACAGTAACTCTGCAGGGTTTCCTAAAACTCTTGAGCAGATTATGAGGGGGGGGGGATGCAACCGAGTGAGGAGGAATTGTCAAAAATTGCTCCCCTGCCCCTACGGCTGATGAAAGCCTTACTACCAGCTGAGTGGCCCCATGGGATACAATCCGTCGTGTAACCAAAGCCTAGTGGTGTCTGTCACTCAGTTTGTCAGAGGCACCAATTTGCCTCGTGATAGCTCTGGGATTTTTTATTCCTTCTTGTCTATTCCCTTCATAAAGGGAAAACCAAAACAAAGAGACGTGCCCCAAAAGTGCATTCTAGTAGAAAACCATCAGATATCACAGTATGTTTCTTTCGTCAAACAGCAGGTCCCTTTAATGCCTCTAGAGATTTAAGTGTGTACATACCGATAGACCTTCTTTTGCTCGGGATGTGAAATCAGGGACCTATAGTGTATGGTCCAAATGATGACTTGCTTCTGCAGCCTTTTAATATGCACCGTCAAGAATGAACATCAGGAACTCAGAAGCCTTTGAGGAGCCTTATGTTGACGAGGATACTGATGAAAGCATTGGAACATTTCCACTGCTCTCTGCCTAGCCTAATGTTCTGCACTAACAAATTACAGAATAGTTTCTTCCCAATGTGAATGCAATCATCTCCTCTCCAGATCAAGGTTTAGATGTTCATCATCTGTTCAGCCAATGGGCTGTTTTCGCAACCTTATTGCAAGCTGTCCTATTACACAAAGTGGTTTTCTCTAAGTCTGGCATATCTCGGCCATTAAAAATGGGTAATGATGAGTAACTATGCTGCTCTTTATCTAAGGTCCCTGCAGCACATTCATTAGCCAGGTTGAATTTGAGACCATTTCTCTCTCCCTCCCTCCCTCCCTCCCTCCCTCCCTCCCTGTTTGTGTCCATATCTTTCTGAACTCACTACTTCAGATTGTAGTGGTTGATAATTCAGTGGAGAATACCAGTGAAGTTCAGACTAACGGAGATGAGAACATAAGGGGTTTGTCACATCACATGCCAAGGAGCCATTTTATTAGCTTCAAAGATTGTAGAGGCCATTTTTCATATTATTTCTGGCTATTATGAGAATTTTAAGAAGTAGCCAGAACAAATGTTCGTAAAATGGACTGCTCTTGCAGTTTAACCTTCCATGGTATCTAACAGTAGGACTCCTCTCTTCTGAAATATTTTTGATCCACTAACAACCCCCCCCCCCCAAAAAAACCCCTGGCAGATGGTTGAAAGCACAGGAGCTGTACCGCTTCTATAAGAGAATTTTTTGCTTCTTTCTAACCAAACTGACTAACAAGACTAACTTCTTATTTATACTTAACAAGGATTTCACTGCCTCAAGATAACGTTACTGTTGAAGAGCAACCTTTGCTTCATCTGGAAATGGGGTTATAGGATGCTATAGTACAAACTATTTATATTAATGTACATTTATAGCCTGTCTTTCTTCCATCATGGAACTCAATGTGAGTACATGGGGTTCCCAGGCAGTCTCTATCCAGGTGCACACCAAGCCCAGACCTGTTTAGCTTCAGCAAAGTGGCTGCACCATGAGCCCTCGGACTATGTCCTGAAGCCATTATTTCTCAAAGCCATTTCCTGTCTTGTTTCATGCAGTTATTTGGGTAGAGAATGTAGCTTCTCTGGTAGCAAGGCAACAATGAACATTTTTACTAGTGTTGAATGCAGATTTATTTATTTATTTATAACATAAACTGGTAGAGGTCAACCAATACTGCCCCAACATATTCATTTTAATTCTGAATGAATATCTACTTGATTTTATTTCATTCCTATATTTTTGTTCGTTCTCCATTCCATTTAGAATTTTGCTTTCATCTTCACGGTTGCCTGTCACATTTTGTGAGATTACCATTAAAAAAAAAAAGTAATTTGAAGAGGGACCTGGAGTTTTCTTCTTCCTGCTTTCACCCAAATTCTAACTAAAAATTCGAAAGCACTAGATCAGTTCCTGCAACAGCTTTTCAGCAAATAGGTTATTGTCCATTTATTCTTCCACAGTTGGGCTATAAAAAAGGTACCACATGAATATTCTTTCATTATCAAAAGTTAATTGGAAGGCATCCCTCTATGAAATGCTAAACTGACCTTGCAAATCTAGTTCAAGGAATTCAAATTGCCTTAAACTGAAGCGAATCTTTGTAGTTTTACCCTGTACAGTACAGCAATCATTGTGGAATTGAGCAATGATTCACAGCAGAATAACAATTTTTGCTTTGTATGCTGCACCTTGTTAGAAAAGAAACTGTTAAGTCTGAATGCTGCCAATAGGCCTTCTCAACAGGGCAGAAGGTATCAATAGTTTTGCATAATGCAAGTCTTTCAAAATTATCAGTTATTCAAAATACCTTTCTTTCTTTTTTCCTTGAAAAGAAAACATTTCAGACATTTTGCAGATACAGTGGAACCTCAGTTCCCAAACTTGGTTCCCATTGTCGTAAGTTTTGGTTCTCAAACGCTGAAAACCCGGAAGTAAATGCTTCTGTTTTCAAACGTTTTTCGAAACCCAAACATGGAAGCTCTTGCAACCAATGGGAAGCCACGCCTCGGTTTTCAAATGTTTCGGAAACAGGTACCACTGTAGAAGAAAGACCACATACAGCTTCCAGAGTCTGGTGTTGAAATGCTGAATGTTCTGCTTTAGAATAAATTTATCCCCTTAAACAGTTTGAACGTTACGGGCTAAAATACATAAGCAACCAAATAGAAAAGGGGGAAAGTTGAGTGCACTGTTGAAAACCAGTTAATATGTGCTCAAAATGTGTGGATGGATGTCACAGGTTGCTACTCAAGGGGAAGCTCCCTCCCTGGATCCAGCAACCTATATTTCCTCCTAAGGTAGAGGACCACGGGGGCTGGGTTTGCCCTGTTGACTCTGATCAGTACAGAAAAGGCAGTTCAGCACCTATGAGCTGTTAGGCATGGCAGTAACAGAAAGGAGGGAACACAGGATCAGTGGTGCCATCAGGGTGGGTCCAGAGGTTAAGGATCACAGTAGAATGAAACTGGGCTGGCTTACCAAGTAAGACACATTGCCATGCAAAGGTGCTACGTACCCACAGACCATTATACCCAGAGTCTGAAGTTCCTGCTCTGGTACCCTCTGGTAAATGATTCTAAAGCTCTCAGTGTAAAGGTAAAGGTAAGGTAAAGGACCCCTGGACAGTTAAGTCCAGTCAAATTCGACTATGGGGTCCGGTGCTTATCTCTGCTTTTAGGCCAAAGGAGCCGGCTTTTGACTGCAGACAGCTTTTCCAAGTCATGTACATTTCTAGTACACAGAACAATATGACGAGTGCCAAAGCAAACAGAAACGCCATTTACCTTCCCGCCGCAGCGGTACCTATTTATCTACTCGCACTGGTATGCTTTCGAACTGCTAGGTTGGCAGGAGCTGGGACAGAGCGACAGGAGCTCACCCCATCACACAGATTTGAACTGCTGACCTTCCAATCGGCAAGCCCTGAGACACGGTGGTTTCTACCACAGCACCACCCTAGTCTCTCAGTGTACAGCAGCCCTTGAAGATGACCCAGAAATCACAGCTACCGCAGAAAGCAGCGGGTTGCCTTTTGAGTGGAGCTCCTGCCCAAAGCCATAATACACCTGTGGTTACAGACTGGCATGGGCTACCAGTACATTTCTGGACTGGACTCAAGACTTTACAGATGACTTATAAAGTGCTGAACGATTCTGGGACCTGCATACATGAAGTTTAGATCTGCCAGGGAGGCCCTGCTGAGGATCCCACCTGCAGTACATTATGCAGTGCTGTCATTCGTGTTTTGCTGTAGGAAGATGTCATGGGCTTATGTCCCCATGAGACTGCATTTGCTCCCTCCATGTGTGTGGCTGGCCTGCGGGTCTTGGCGCCAGCACAGCCATTGGTGGTGTTTCCACAGATGCTGGGAGTGTGGCTGCTGTTTTTGCACAGTTGGGGAGTTTTATGAGTTGTGCATTTCCCCCTTCTCTCCTGCGCTAAGTGGGCTTAGGATATAGCAGATTCCTGGCAAAAAAAAACCCGCCCCGGTCCTTCACAGTGGAGCTGGAGAACAGGACTGTTTTCTCTGCCATATGTTTACAACAGAGAAGAATGAAAGACTGTGACATTCCCAGGTCCCAAATAATGACAATTTTATAGTGTTTGAGTCAGCGTGAAAAGAGAGGTGTGCTTGTGATTTTCTCTCTCTGTTGGAAACGCTATTAGGACCATTTATTCCCTGGTGCCGGAGCTTACAGTAATGCAACTCACAGGAAGAGAAACAGTTGGGGGAAAAATAATTTGCATTTCCGCCCCATTTCTCTTTCATTACTTTAGATGAGCTTGAAAATATTCCTTGCTTTTAAAGATCCTGCAATGCCTAGAGCCAACAAGATTTTTCTTTTATTCCTTTTGGTCTCAGTCGGAGTAGCTGCCACACTCTTAGCAAGCTCTTTGAAGCTGCTCATCTCAGAAGGGGATGAGGGCACACAAGACAAGTCTGTTTTCAAACAACAGGCGTTTTGCTCCCTTGAGTGAAAGCTATAGCATTGCAGACACTGAAATGAAACGTGGGCTCCTGTGGCTTTAAGGTTTAGAATGATGAAAAAAGTTGTAGTGAAACTGAAATATAGCAGGAGACCCGGGGGTGAGGGAACTGTAGCTCCTTCATAGGCATTTTCATTTATTTTTTAAACACAGAAACCGGCATCATTTCTTCAAGAGAGATTTTCCTCTCCAGCACTGCTTTCTTTTTCAGGACACTAATGAGTCGTCACATATAACACACAAACCTCCACCCAGGAATCAAGCAAAGGTGTGTCAATCAATAATCAGGCTTAGTCTCTCAAGTTTTGGGGCTCTCAAAATGCTTGAGGGAGGATGTAGGTCTTTTGAAGGGGGAGAAAAAAGCTCAGTTCAAACCAACAAATTTAAGAATTAATGTTTATAACAACCAAAGCAATACAGTAGTGCAGGAAAAGTCCGTGCTGGCAAATGGATTTGTCACTCTTTTGATCAAAGACCTCTTTTAACTGCCTTGCTGTAAATATCCATATTCTAAACATATGTGTCACGGTTGAAGGGCTGCCCGCCTTCTCTGGCCGTTCGAAGAAAGAGTCCGAGCCATAAAGCTTAAATGCTTTAATCTAGGCTACTTACTTTACAATGCAGAGCACGTCGTGAACATGTCTCATCCATCACTATCAGAATCCGGAAGTGCTCCCTTTCGATTTTCCCGCCAGGAACTCCATCTGGGAAAGTGAAAGCACCCTGTCCTTCTTTTCTTTCCTTCCCCCTTTACGATACGAGGTCTCTCCCTGCTTGGCTGGAGCCGTAGCAATGCTTCCGCCTCTCCACTGCTGTTGCCAGAAGAGGAGGAGGAGGAATCAGTTTTCAAGATCGGGGGCTGCTCCCTATAGCCACTCAATGCTGGGCTGGAAGAGGGAGGCAGCCCCCTGACAATATGTGTTGGTCCATCTTGCCCTGAGCTGAGGTATTTCTCCAATGAATGCATTTCCATGTTCTGCCCATCCTTATGTCAGTGGGTTGGTCAGGAACAATGGCCAATCCTTAAGCAAGAGCTAGGCAACCCAACAGAATTGGGCCAAAGTCCCCCAGTAAGAGGAGGGGGAATTTGCTCAAAGCCCCTCTTACTCTGCTATGGGAAAGATTCTCACAAGTTTATTCCTTGGTTGCTCACTTGCTCCAGTATGACAGGCAGGGAGCTGAAGCCCCTTCCAACTTTGGTGCTGGCTGCTGAATGAATTGTTCATCACTTGTAAAATCAGTGCATTGTTTTCTCCCTGCTCCCTGCAAACAGTAGTGTGAAATCAGAAATTCATGGAGGAAAGGAAATTGAACACAAATAACTATGCGTACCAAGAAACAATTCTAAAAACTAGGCAGTGTCCTTTCCCCATAAGTATCTACACTTACTTTGTCTACATTTATCCAACTACAGCTTTGCTCATTGATTCAGCTTTCTATCACCCAAACTCTACCTTTAATAATTCTATAATTAATCAGATAGATACCCCCTATATTCTAAACCACTTTAAAACATATTTTTTAAAAACCTAGACAACCATTCTATACTTTATCAGACTCCTAATAATGCAAAAGGTGTTTGCTGTCTTAAATCCTAGAGTTCCATTATAAAAATGGATAGTTCCTCACTAACGTGATTTTCCTTTTGCCTTCCTTTTCTCACCTTAATGATTTAGGTTAGTTAAATCATACAATGCCACATCCCATGCTTATAAATAGCTATTCTTTTACAGATGATGTATCCCTTTCATGACTTATAGCCATTCTGCCAACCATCAAGAGCTCAATGAGCACTTTCTTCCTTTAAAAACTATCATCTGACTAACATAATATCACCAACAGATCTACTAGTAAGTCATACCCTGTCATATTTCTAATGTTCTCAAGAATATTTCTTCATTTTAAAAATAGGCTATTTCTTAAGTGTTCTCTTAAGGCACATGTAATTGTCATCCCAGTCAGGGATATAGCTGAAGAGAACTGCCCATCCATCACTACATTTTCCTCCCTCCTAAAAATAGAAAACTTTTTGGGAAGGGAACACATTTCTGCTACCCAGGCCAACATTGCCTATCTTGCTATTCTGCATTACAATGAAACTGCTACAGGGAACGGGGGGAAGGGGGAGGGGGATTGCCCCCTCCTAAAAGAGTATCACCAGCCTGCTGTCTCTATGGCAACACATCTGTTCTTGGCCAACTCTTTGGACATGTGAATGGATGCCTAACAGACTTGTCCAGGCCTATTACCTCAACAAAGAGACTAGCCTGACCAGTTAGCAGTTCTTTCTACTACAAACTCCCCTCAGACGAATAGAAAACCATAGGCTTGGTTGGGAATCATGGGCATCATCCAAACCGACCCCACAATCTTATAACAATACACGTGTATTGGTTACTTCTTATTTTGGGAATCAGCACTTCCAGAAGAGGAATAGCTAGGTGGATATTATTATTATTATTATTATTATTATTATTATTATTATTATTATTAAATTTCTATACTGCTCTCCATCTCTTGGCGCAATGTCTCCATTAACCAGAAGGTTGGTGGTTCAAGCCCACCTGGCAATGGCTATGGGCAAGATTCACGCATTGCAGGGGGTGGGAGTACATGACCTCAGGTTCCCTTCCAACTCTATGATTCATCCGAGAATCACAGGGCAGTGGACAATATAAAAACACAAAATACAGTAAATAACATGTTGTTGTTGTTGTTCAGTCGTTCAGTCGTGTCCGACTCTTCGTGACCCCATGGACCAGAGCACGCCAGGCACGCCTATCCTTCACTGCCTCTCGCAGTTTGGCCAAACTCATGTTAGTAGCTTCGAGAACACTGTCCAACCATCTCATCCTCTGTCGTCCCCTTCTCCTTGTGCCCTCAATCTTTCCCAACATCAGGGTCTTTTCTAGGGAGTCTTCTCTTCTCATGAGGTGGCCAAAGTACTGGAGCCTCAACTTCAGGATCTGTCCTTCTAATGAGCACTCAGGGCTGATTTCTTTAATAATGGATAGGTTTGATCTTCTTGCAGTCCATGGGACTCTCAAGAGTCTCCTCCAGCACCATAATTCAAAACAACATAGTAACAGACAAAAACAATAACCTCTCCCCCACAAGCCATGGATTGTTTAATTTGCCAAAGGCCTGAGGGAAGGCCTGAGGAATGTTTGCCTGGCACCTACATAGATACGCAATGAAGGCACTAGGTGAGCCTCCCTGGGGAGAGCATAATTAGTTTTAATATGCTGGGGAAACCATTTGCTATTGAGTCCCCGAGGATGGAAGGCATGCTACTGTCTGGCTGGTAGAGTTGCCCCCAGAAACTAGTACACCTTCCTCTGAAAAAAGCCCCTCCTCCCGCTTTGAAAATGTTGAAGGATAAAAATTCAAAGCAGCTCATATTTTAGTGAATGAAACAGCTCTTTGGGACAGCAAGCTGATGACACTTCGAGGACATTTTCCTCCCCAAAATGTCACTGATGTCAGATGGCTAGGCTGTGTGCTAGATTGATATTTAGCTTAGCACCATACATTGGCCAGCTTTTCCTTATCTACCAGCAGGCCCTTGCAGAGCCAGGCAGAGGCCCAGGCCAGGTAGATAATGTGGCCCCCCTTTTTTTTTACCCTGGGGATCTCTGATAAGTGTTATAATTTTAAATACATTTTACAATAAATACATTATTCATTTTAAAATGTATTATACAATTTTTAATAGTTCAAAAATGTATTTTAAAATCTATTTTTAAGTAGGCAACTTTGACTATTATTTATTATCTTCTTATTCTACTCTTAAAAAAGATGCATGCTTGTGAGAAAGCCACTATTGCTCATAAGCCACTATTTCTTTAAAAAACATGGTTTCCACCAAATTTTATCCTCATTGAGCTATATGTACTCCTCGGGTGTGAGTAATATTCCTGGCCTAGTCAACAAAATTTTAAACAAATGGCCACATCTTCATCAATTTTTCATCATTTTCAAAAAAAAAAAAAATAGCGATAAGAAAGCCAACACACTTATCTTTAAGTTACGTGTGGTTTAAATTTTTGGCAAACAAGATTTCAAACAAAAACTCATCAACTTTTAACAGCATGAAAAACATGGCCCACCATCACAAACACTTGACTTGACTAAGACCTTACTTGCTTACCGAGGGCGTATTCACAATCCCTCACCTCTCCAACACAACCAGAGGGCGCTATTAGCAGGTTGAAACGTTTGCCTGCTCATTGCCTGCTTCGCGTTTTCTGGTTCCCCCCCCCCTGATTTTTTACATTCACCTCAGGTGAGCGATTGTGAATATGCTGACCGAGGCCCCCTTTGGAATCGGAGGCCCGGGCCAAGTGGCCCATATGGCCCACCCTCTGTCTGGGCCTGTCTACCAGAAAGGGTACATATCGGTACCTTGCAATCAGCCACATTCTGCACCTACTGTGACGGCTGCACATTTTGCCTACCACCAAGACTGTACAATCATCTCAGCTGTGTTGCACCAGTCCTCTGCTGACCCCAAGCCTGCCTTCAGTCTTTTTTTGAGAAGAGGATGGAAGAGAAGCAGGGCAATGGTGGGTGGAATGGGCAGTTGCTTACTAACGAGCAAGCCTTCTCTTTCACCTCCTTACGAGAAATCAGAATTTCCAGAATCTTTCTGCTTACCAGCATTGGCCCTGCCACTAAGCTTCAGGCAGCAAAATGTCTTGGACCAGAATGGTTTATTTCCCAAGTCACTTGGCCATGGACACAACAGATAGGTGGGAGGTCTGTATGCCTTGTTCACACGCAAGAAAATACATAATTTTTATTTTAAATAAGGTAAGTGTGGATAAATCTGGATCAGTATTATTACTGTGTACTATCTTATGCACTTTCTCCACTCCCTGTTGTCCTTCCTTGGTTGTCCTTTGGTTGATTATGTTTCTACGGCAACACTGTCAAGGAAACAAACACAATTATATTGTGTGCTACAACAGAAATGCAGAGTGTCACGGATAAGCTACTCTGCACTTTTGAATTGAGTTATATTTCTGCACCATAGAGGGGAATGTGTGCCTTGCACTCCTCCTAGCCTACTTCATGATATAATATGGGGAATTTATGAAGAACGGCTACCTTGCTTAATGGAAGAATCCAGCTTTGCAACTGGTTTACCTATGCAAAAGTAAGGAAGCCGCCATGCAGATGGGCCCTTCTGGGCAGCTTTACACAAGGATGTTCTCCGTTCTCCGACCTCATGTTCTCCGTCCTAAATTTGCTCCAGAGGGTGGGGTGGGGGGGACCAAAAACAGATTTAGGGGGAGAAGAAGGGGAAAGTTCCATTGGGCAAGGTTGTTTCCTTATACTAATGGAACAATACTTAGTATTACTTCGGATACAAACCTCAGCATACACAAGCAGACAGCACTCCCCTCCTCAGCTGGTCTGTATAAAATTTGGGATTTCATAGCTGGTTACACAAAGCAAGGGCCAAGACAAAGTTTTGATGATGGCAATACTTCTTAGTTTTAGTTACCGAAACCTTCCCTTTCTTTCTTCTCTTTAAAACAGATTATTGCATGTCACCTATGCTTTCTATACAGCTGGCATGTCCAACAGGTAGATCGGGATCTACCGGTAGATCACTGGATGTCTGTGATAGATCACTGGTAGATCAGTGGCTCCCCCAAAGAAGCTGAACAACTTTGGCTCCCCTAAAAAAAGCTCAACATTTTGGCCCTTCACTCCCCAAAAACGGGCCTTCCCTCCTCCCTAAAAGAAGCTCAACAAGTTTGACCTGAACCCCAAAAAAGGGGGTAGATCACTGCCAGTCTTTACCTCTGTGAGTAGATTGCAGTCTCTTGGGAGTTGGCCACCGCTGCTATACAGTGACAAAAAGGCCAAACTTTTTACTTGTACTTAATTTGTTTTTCTAATATGCTCAGAACTTTAAGCAAATACAATTACTATGTGGCAGGGTGATATTAGGGAGGATGGAATCAGCTTGAGGTCTTCTTTGGAGTATTATTAGCGTTGATTGTTAAGAGTGGCTTGCAATCTCTGTTTCCTACTGGCTGCTGGATTTCCATAGCAACAATGGCCATATATTACCTTCTGTGGCGGACTTCATGTGATTTATCGTTTCTTTTAATATATTGCAGCAAATGTGACTGTCCACTGCTAGCTTCATCCTTTATAATATTGAAGGTTTACTGCGACCTGCAGCAGCTGATTTGACTTCTGTTGGCGTACCCCAGGCAGAGGCGCACTGAGGGTCCCTTGCTCCCTTGGCAAGGACCAGTATCCCTTCCTCAGATTTAACAGCAAAACAAGGAGCCAACAGCAACAAAACTTGCATGTTTTCAACTTTGCTTGGAGCGCAGCCTCCAACCTTCCCCTCTCCAGGTTTTCTGACTGTTCTCTCCCTTTCCCTGCCTCCCCTTGCAAATGAGACGGGGACCTTTCTTTAGAAGAGAGGAGCAGTAACAGTGAATGGCCGCCTGCACGGTAATAACTTTAACTCTCTCTGGGATCAATGCCCACTCACAGCCGCTCAGACACAGAGGCGCAGGGAGAGTAGCTGTGCCTGCCGCCCACCCCACCAGCCCCTTGCCCTGCTCCCCCTTTCCAAACAATGGATCCGCTGCTCCACAGGCAGTTGGACACCCTTGAAGGCAAGGTGGGTGGGGAGAGCATCCTATCTCAGCAATCTCCATGGGATAGAGGTTTCCACACCTTTTTTTGTGGGGGTTCCCCTTTTATGCCCATCTCCCGCAAGGTCAAGGAGGAACAAAAAGAAAGAGAAGACTGGAGACAGATTTCTGGGGTGATTTTTGCACCTCACCCCAATCCTGCACCCGGAGGGGGGCAGTTTTCCTAACCTGTTGGTACGCCCCTGACACCAGGAACTAATTCCCAACATATAAAGTGCTCATTCAGACCTAGAAACTGTAACCGTTTGTCTGAATGTTCCTCCCAGATCCCTGGGATGTAGGGCAGGTTAGCACAGTGGTAAAAAGTACTCCATGACTTCCTTGCTCCCCCTTATACCTGAGGTCCCACCACCCTTAAATGTTGCTACCTCTATTTCCATCTTGCTTCCCTCAAATCCCTTCTCAAAACTCACTCAGATGAGGGCTGCCAGCTTTTCTGTATGAACTTTTCAACCATAGCCTGACATGCAGGCCTAAGCCGATGGTAATGCCTATCTCCATATGTTATGTATAAACCAGCAGGTGAATGTTTTTATATCAGTCTGCTACAGAAGGCATTAGAATGGTCCAATATAGTATTTTCTGGTAAGTTGACAACTCTACATTTAACCTCAGAAAACTGCCTTAGATTGAATGTGGAAAACGGTACACAGATTTTTTTTTATTTTGCTGACAAGCGTGGCTAATGAACAGTTTTGCCATTCATCATGGGCTGTGTCAGCGGACAATGGGAGTTTTGAAAAGTTCAGTACAAATCGCTGATGGGTGAGATGGAAGCTTCATAAATCTGGAAGAAACTCAAAAGAAGCAAGCAAATAACCACAACAAAAAAGAGAATCAAAACCAACTGTGAACTACCACAGAGGCCCACCCAAAAAAGATGGCTGCACAGATTGGTTCCCTGTTTGAGGTTATTGCCAACATCGCTTTTTATCGAGCAGTTTTCATGAAAAGAGCAATCTAAACACTTTCCCTTGATACAGTCTCAAAGCATGCTTGAAATTTATTTATCAGTCCTTGAAGCTGTCCCCTAAGAGATACAAAGGCAATTAAACCAATTTCCCTAAGCCAGGGTCTTTTAAATATTAAAGCCCTATTCAACTGCTTGAAATGCATTCAGTGATGCATGTGTGTGGATGGAGGGATGGAATGTGCTGATCAGATGCTGCCCCCAGGGCCAGCCCATCCATTAGGTGGAGTACGTCAACTGCCTCAGGTCGTGGATCCACTTGCTGGCAGCAGATCCACCACCCACCACCACCGTCCATCTCCTTTTACTTCCTGGACCGCCTTATGCAGCCTGTGTGCATACATGAGGCGGCATGTGGATGAGTAGGTGGCTGTGCACATGGTGGCATTTTTTGTTTCGCCCAGGATGGTAAAACGTCATAATCATTGACTACACTTTGATCTACTAAATAGGGCATTTGCCAGTTTTGAGCAGCAGCCAGGAGTCAGCATTGCAGTGGAAGGAACTGGTCAAGTCTGCCTTGCCTGCATCCCCAGCAGAGAAGCAAGTGGAATTGGCAGCCTGGAATCTTGAACTGGGGCCTGAGATACAGCTCCTCCTAAACCCAGCCTCCAGCCTAAACCCAGCCTCCTGTCCTGACCATTCAAGGTCCATCATTTAGGGAAGCTTTTAATGTTTGATTGATTATTGTATTTTAATATTTTGTTGGAAGCTGCCCAGAGTGAAGCCCAGCCAGATGGGTGGGGTATAAATAATAAATTATTATTATTATTATTATTATTATTATTATTATTATTATCATCATCATCATCATCATCATGCAAGTCACTTCCCTAAGATCTGCTTACCAGTACAGAAAACATACTATGGAGGAGGAGGACATAATGAAGGGACCACAACTCCCATCATCCCTGAACATGACTGGGGCTGTTGGGGGTTGGAGTCAGTCCAACAACAGATTCCACATCTCTAAAGTAAAGGTGCCAAAGCAACAGCTGTCAGACCCAAAAATTATCCCTTTAAGATTTTTACTCCAGCCTGCTCTGAGGAGCTGGAGCTTGGGCTGTGAAGGGTAAAAGTCAGGGTTAGCCAACTTGGTGCCCAGCCAATGTTGTTGAATGTTAAGTCCCATCATCCTGCCCAATGACCATGCTGACTGGGGCTGATGAGAGTTGTAGTCAGGAGGGTGCCACATTGGCTAGCCCTGGTATAACACAACCCTCTGAGCAAGTTCCTAGCACCCAGTGATCTACCTATGCTTCTGCAGTTCTGCAAGCTTTGTAACTGACCATTTTGCTTCTCCTGAACTCCATATCTGTATTGGCTGCCTCCATATCATCCCCAGTTATTCATGGGCTTGTTGACTCAGAACAAAGCAGCTTTACTTTGCACAGGATTGCCTTTCATTTTTCTCATGAATAGAATTATAAGTTGTTGCACAGACCAGTTTCCTGTTCCACAAAGGGAATGGCTTTATTTCTTTGTGATAGATCTGAAGCTTCATTTCCCTTCCCTTAACAGGAATCAGAGCCAACATCTACCCAGCAGCATGGGGGCGGGGGGTAGGGGAGAGAGCATGCAGTTATTTTCTTGGTTCCCCCCTCCTTTTAAACTTCTCCAGTTGCCACCATTTAGGATGTGACAAAATATACAGCCCACATGATCAAACTGGACAGAGTTCACCACTTTCACAAACATGTATCCAGTGAATGTATTCGGGTGACAGAAAAATAAATATATATATTTGTGTGTGTGTGTGTGTGTATTAAACACAGATTTCCCAAGTCATTAAAAACAAAAATGAAGCTCTGTCTGCCACACAGGGAACACAGGAGCCAAAGAATTTGAGATGAAATTTGTTTACATGTGTAATGTCTTTGGAGTTGCTTAAGTATGATGCCAGGGGTCTTGTAAAAATCTAGCTTACATCTGGATTTTTTTTAAACAAACCCTTAAATTAGTACCAAAGGAATATACTGTGGTGGGCTTGTGCTAAATCTTGTTGTAAAACACACACCTGGGGACTATTTGCTGCAACAAATAAATGAGTATTACAAGGCTAGGCAGAAAGGTAATTATAGTACCAGCGTTGTTTTAAATGTGCATAACACAATCAGCACCTGCATACAACGCTTAAAAAGTGAAAATTCAGCCTTCAACAGTCACTCTATCAATACTCTCATGAAACAACTAGGTAACAAAAGTGAATTGTTGCCTTCCATGGCTTTAAACAGTGCTTTTCCTTCATTTAATCCATTATCTATCTAATCTATCTATCTATCTATCTATCTATCTATCTATCTAAACGCTTCTACATTTGCAGGCTTTTCCACTCCTGCCTGCTCCTTTGCATCTTAAGCAGCTGACTGTTTAGTAAACACTAGCTTATACTTCATTGAAACAGCACCCTCTATAAAATAGAACCTCCTAAATAACAGAATTTCTGGTTTGGAATTCAACAATTAAAGCTACACTCCTATGGCCCCTGCAATCAGTGGCGTAGGAAGGGTGGGTGGGTATGTGTGCCCCAGGCGTCATCGAGGGGGGTGACAAAATGGCAAAAATATGTGTTTTCTTTTGTTTGTTTGTTTTTTAAAACGGGCTCACAACACTTAAAAAAACAACAACTCCTGCACCCACCACACACCCCTTCCTATGCCACTGGTAGCTAGGTCAGGCGGGGGGCACTGGGCCCCACACCACGGAGCCTGCAGTATGCCTAAGCCACGCGTCTCTCCTGAGGGGGAAGTGGCAGGCGGACTGCCTGCAAGCTCCATGCTGCTTTTTTGAGCAGTGCGGGGCTTGCGTCCTTACAACAAGTCCTTACTCATGGCTTCCACTGATGGGCCTCATTAGTTTATTCCTACCCACAGCTTTTCTATATTGATTCAATAATTGATTGGATAACTGGGCATTAGATTCTTATTTGTTTTTAAAATAATGTTGCTTAATTTTGTATATGTTGAGAATGGATTTTCACTAAATATAGATCTCACAAGAGCAAACTTGAATTAGCTAAAATATGGGGGGGGGGAGTCCATCAGTGGAACAATAGTTGAACAAGAAATGAATTTTCCTCATTAGGGAAAAGCTCTCACACCAAATTAAAGAGGCAATGTGCCAAGGAAATTCAAAAGATTTTCATTGCACATGGATGTCATCTGTGGTATATAGGAAGGGGAAAGCATTTGCTGGCAAATCCCAACACTACTTCTCCATATTTATGTGTTAAAGTACCTATAAAAAGTTTATATCTCCCCCTCAAAAGCAATTCCAGTTGTTAAAAAGATTCAGTCATAAGAAGCTAGGTACCACAATAATCAAATTTAAGATTAGACAGAGAAGCTATTGAATGTAAATTTTGTTCTAGTGTTTATGCTCTATTTTTATTCTAGGATCTTTATATTAATAGCACTATTGTAAGAGCTCTGAGTCATTTTTAAAGTTCTGTATTTTCAGCCTTGTATGAGAATTGAATCAGTAAAAGCTAAAACACTGGACATGATCCAGCCCAATGATCCAGCCAAAGTCAAGCACATTGGAAGGAAAGATGAGATCCAAGCCAAACTTATTTATTTAGCTATCTATTGCCTGTTAGATGTGTATCCTACCTTTCTACCAAATGCTGCTTCAACATTTGCCTAACAATATGATGCAAACGAAATTGAAAATGTTGTGGTGGTTGTCAAACTTACCGGTATATGAAGTGTGCATTTGAATTGAAGGGATTTCTGGCTTGTCAGAGGTGAAATGGGATTGAAGTGAAGACCCCTGAAATGATTTGTGCCACCTCAATGACCCAGACATCTGCTGAAAGTGGAAGTGACATAATGATATAATACCAGGGTTGAGTGATGGAGGAAGGGAGAGCAAACACCAGGGGGATGGGCAGAGGGAGAGCCCCATTGTGACTGACAGGTCAAACTTGTTTTCAGAGAGAACAACTTTACCTGGAAATTGTATCTATTTCATTTCTTCTCACTTGAAAATTAATTTAAAAGATGCTTGAACGTATTTATCTGCACTCTGGCAGATTTCTTACCCAGAAACATTTATCTCATGTCTGCAATTTTTAGATTATTTACCCACGAAACACTGAGGAAGATTAAGTGATTCCTTTTTTAACCCATCCTAAAACTGTAATAGCTGCCCTCGCAGGAAAACCACCACAGTTATCCAGCAGTTACTGAAGGGGTTTGTGCATCTGAAGTGTTGATGAGAGCCATTGTGGATTGCCTCTTGGAGCTCAATGCTCATTGGAAGGTCATTAGAGATTGTGCTAGCCAGACCTCCTTGGCAAGTAGTGTGGAAACAGCCACCAAGAAGATCCTTCCTCAAGTTCCTACTAAAAGTACTTCAGATGTTGAGGAGAAATAGAAGAACGATATTTTCCAATCACCCCATTTCCTCTGCAGGTTCAGGGAGCTGCAGATGGAGGGAGAATTGGGGGAAATTGCTTCCTCAAGTGAAGAGATTTTGGATCCAAGCCACTGTAAACCAGTGAGATTGAAATCAATGGGACCTAAAAGTGCTTAGCTTTGACTGGGTCTAGGCCAAAAGCTTTACACAAAATCATAAAAGCTCTCGAATTATATTTGCAGACTCTCTTGAACAGAAACCTTGCTGTTGTGTTGGGGCTAATGTAAGAAGCTGACAGTCCCGCAAGCCTTTTATTACTGAGATGAAGTAATTGACATAGGTGTAATAAAGTCCACAGCACCTAAGGGAGCCACTGAGCAGTTTTGTACAGATGGGTAAAGACAGATGTGAAATCATACTATGCAAAAACGCTAAGCAGCCCAAAGCACATCAAAAGGCAACTGGTACCTTTCTCCTGATTGAGCACCTTCTCACAAGTTAAAGGTATCCATCCATTTACTTAATAAATACAACACAGCCCCCTGCCTCAGCTCAGGGTCTGCATGTGTGCTCTGATATGCATAAAAGATACTTCACGTGAAGATAAAAGGGATGTGCACATTCAATGTAGTACACAGATAGGGAACTCGCGGCCCTCCACTTGTGACTGAACATCTCATGTGTCCCAGCCATGATGGCCACTGATCAAGGAACCAAGTCAACTTTATAAACCTTGGCTTGAAGTTGGCTTGCTTCAGTAAGCCATCCTTATGACTGGCCACATTTTGTGAGGCTTCAGACACAACACTAATCTGTGGTTAGTAAGAAGGGGAAAACTTCTGAAATTCTCATTAGACACACGGAGAAGGAAAGGGGGAGCAGACAGTCCCAAGGTTCATTATTATGCCAATTAACCATGGTGGATCATTTAACTTTACGACAGCTTCCAGCAGATAATGATATCCAGTATCCTCACAATTTCAACAAACGCTAATCTGCATTTGTATTAATAGCAATGGAATGATTTTCTTGATTTCTTTTTATAGGGAAGTGTTCACAAAAAAAGTAATAAGTATTTGATGAGAGCTAGAAATGAGAAATTTGGAATTTTGTGTAACTGAGTTTAAGTGAGCTTAAATTAATGCATGCATATGTCAAACCTAATTATATTAACAGAATGGCATATTCTGCTCAGTGTTTGTCACTGTGGGTTTTTTAAGTATGAAATTTCATGTTCTTCTTTTAGCTTGTGGAAACCGACCTTTTTCAATTAAAAGATCCATATGAAGTGGTGCTTGATCTTTTGGTTTTGTACTACTAAATGTAGTTGATCCTGTTCCAGCAAATTAGTTAGACTCAATTATCCCCCAGAAAAACATTTTAGTTGTCTCTGGCACAATTTCACCGCCACCACACATCTTTCCGTTCCACACCTTATCAGGAAAAAATATATATTAAAGATATTTTTGATGAGATGTAACCTTGAGTTTCTCAGAAGTCAAGAAATAGTGAGGGCACCAGCAATGCAGCTTGCTTCTATAACTACCACAGTTGAAATAGATGCTTATTTTTGCTGAGCAACTTAAGAATTCATTATTGCCTTTGCAGTAGATGAAAATCAGTGATCCCAATAACAACCAATCCTATTAAATCTATAAAATATTCAAAACAGATTTAATGAAGTTTCATAATTATTTTTCTTGATTTTTTTTTTAAGGAAAAGCACCCATGGAGAAGCAGTAAGTGTTGAGAAATGGCTCTTCTGCCACGCTGCATACAAGAAACAAGAAAAATCCCTGCTGTTATTTGTTATTGTCTCCATTGGATGAAGAAGAGTTGAGGGAAGAGTGAATGGTTTTTCTATAGGTTTTTTTTTATTCCCTTTCAGTTATTTCAACTCCCAGTTCTCCCCTTCAGTGGTTAGATAAATTGCAAAGTGACGTGAGTTCAGGATTCTGGTCACAGGACAATATAAGACAATATGTATAACATCTGGACAATACCCCTCTGTATATTTGTAACAGTATCAATTCTTTGGAAGTATGAATTTGAAAGAGTATGAATTAGTGTGAAAGAGCAACGTCATGGTTTGTGGTTGTTTTGTTTGTTTTTGTGGGAGTTTGGGGTGTTTCCCCTTTTTGCTGTGCTCTTGATTAACCCTACACCGTATGATGTTTATAGTCTGTAGAGCACCAGACACACTGAACTTGAACACAATGTGAAGTATTAGCAAATATTTATTTAAATTTATAACCCAGTGTCACAAAAATTTGGCACTGATAACAGCTGCTTTATATTCTAAACATTCAACAGAAGTGTACAGAATCACAAATCTTCCAGATGCTCACTGTATCTAAGACTGAGCTGAAAAGATGGGGCACATTTCATGAAAAACTTTACCCCCCTACCCCACAAGGCACATATACACAGTGTGTTTAAGTGACTGTTCAGGAAACCTGCGAAGTGGGGCAAAAAGTCTGTTCAGAATAAGGACAGAAAGGATTGCCCTCCCTCTTCTTTGACTTTTGACATCACACAGACAGATATGATTGGATGACACACAACACAACATCTTCACATTGCTTGTGTGATCCCTGATTGGCTGAGATCACCTTAAGGAAAAGTTAGAGGAGAGGTGTACATGCCAAAGTTGAATATCACAGAAAGGAAACTGTAAACTGATAGTGAATAGCTCATGGTAAAAGGTAAGCAAGTAGACTGACTCCCTCCCCCTATCCTGAAATATTTTGTTTTTGAACACTGTGTGCCATGTGGCCATGTGTGTATGTTGAGAGGGAGGGAGGGAGGGAGGGGAGAGACTTGGAATTCATACCCCCTTGTTCGTTAATGATTTTAAGAGTTCTTGGATAGTACAAACAACCATATATATTTTACAAAATGGTCTAGGGTAAAATATAAATATATTTATTAATTAAATTTACTGGTTACTTTTTTACCAAAGTAACTCTAAGTGACTTGCAGTCATTATACAATTTTGTACAAATTCCAGAAAAATTAAAAGTGACCAATACATATACATTTTCACTCAAATCAAGCTTTATTTTGCGTTCTTGCTATTATGCTGATCAATAACACCTTGTTCATTAATATCCATGTTATTCCCTACTAATTGCCTTCACCATTGCATTGAGTAAACAATGTTTAATGGGTTTGCGTTGATCAATTAGGCCATTTATACACCAGATTATGATACAACATAGCAAAGCGGATGCAGCAGCAGGGTATACGGAGACCAGAAAGTTTTACATAGTACCGGTATTTATATTATTTATTAAAGGCATGTCATTCATTCTCCTATACAGACACACATACACACATATCATGGGACAGTTTACAGTACAAATTAGAACAATAAAAACCCTACGACAGAAAAAGCACAAATACAAGAATCACAGGAAATACTTCAAAAACAGAGTGGACAGTAAAACTGTCAGGGTTGGAAAAGTAAATAAAAGATGGTTACAAAGCCAGTGTGTTGGAGAGGAACTTAGGAGGTATTTAGGACCGTTGATAAGATTAACAATTTTTTTACGTGGTATAATAGCATCCATCCTAATATTAAGTTTACAACCCACTATCATAGCCAACAATTAACTTTTTTGGACACGGTTGTATATCGTGATAAGGCAAATAATTTAGGTCATTTAGGAAACCCACCGATAGGCCATCATATCTCCATTATAAATCTTTTCATCCCCTCCATCTTAAACGGAACTTACCCTATGGCCAATTCTTAAGAATAAAGCGGAATTCCACCTCCCTCAATGACTATACCAGAAATAGTGCCCAAATGGCACGGGATTTTGCTGATAGAGGATATCCGCAGCAAATAATAAGGACGGCGCAAATTAGGGCATATAATAGGCCTCGACATACTCTATTTGAAAAACGCTCAAAATATGAAGACAACCATTTAACCTGGGCCCTTGATTACACCCCTTTATCAAGTTCTATTGTCAATATAATCAGAAAACGCTGGCATCTTATACAGGACATACCAGGTTGCCCGTCTATACCTCCACAAATTAGTTTCCGCAGAACTAAGAACTTTAAAGACATGCTTGTGCATGCAGACATAACAGATAAAAACCATCCCCAAGGATGTGGTATAAAAGGACATTTTAAATGCGGAAAATGTGCAGCATGTAGCTTAACTATTGAGACCAAGGACTTTACAATACCTGGAACTAATAACACCATCAAGTTGGAAGCATTTACCACCTGTGACTCCCGTGGAGTAGTATATGTAATTCAGTGTACCTGTGGCCTGTGGTATGTAGGAAGTACGATACGGACAGTTAAAACTAGAATATTGGAGCACAAGAACCGTATCCTCAATGAAGTTATAGAGCAGGGGTGTCAAACTCAAATTCATCGGGGGCCGCATCAGCAGTTTGGTCACCCTCAAAGGGCCGGTTGTATCTGTAGGACTATGTGTCCACTCTTTATTATCATAAATTATTGTCACTGCATTCAATTATTACTGCTTTTTGTATTTTAAATATATATTACATATATATGTGTGTATGATTATATATAACATATTTCATTTTCAACTGCATATTACTCAGTATGTGTGTGTATATATAATAATAATATAAGGTTTCAGGGGGAGGGGGCATGTTCAGGGAGGAATTAAGGGGCAAAGGGGGATATTTTAGTAAGGTTTCAGGGGGAGGGGGGCATGTTCAGGGAGGAATTAAGGGGCAAAGGGGGATATTTTAGTAAGGTTTCAGGGGGAGGGGGGCATAGAATCATAGAGTTGGAAGAGACCCCAAGGGCCATCCAGTCCAACCCCCTGCCAAGCAGGAAACACCATCAAAGCATTCCTGACAGGTGGCTGTCAAGCCTCTGCTTAAAGACCTCCAAAGAAGGAGACTCCACCACACTCCTTGGCAGCAAATTCCACTGTCGAACAGCTCTTACTGTCAAGAAATTCTTCCTAATGTTTAGGTGGAATCTTCTTTGGAGGCATGTTCAGGGAGGAATTAAGGGGCAAAGGGGGATATTTTAGTAAGGTTTCAGGGGGAGGGGGGCATGTTCAGGGTGGAATTAAGGGGCAAAGGGGGATATTTTAGTAAGGTTTCAGGGGGAGGGGGGCATGTTCAGGGAGGAATTAAGGGGGAAAGGGGGATATTTTAGTAAGGTTTCAGGGGGGGATGTTCAGGGAGGGATTAAGGGGGAAAGGGGATATTTTAGTAAGGTTTCAGGGGGAGGGGGCATGTTCAGGGAGGAATTAAGGGGGAAAGGGTGATATTTTAGTAAGGTTTCAGGGGGAGGGGGGCATGTTCAGGGAGGAATTAAGGGGCAAAGGGGGATATTTTAGTAAGGTTTCAGGGGGAGGGGGCATGTTCAGGGAGGAATTAAGGGGGAAAGGGGGATATTTTAGTAAGGTTTCAGGGGGGGATGTTCAGGGAGGGATTAAGGGGGAAAGGGGGATATTTTAGTAAGGTTTCAGGGGGAGGGGGCATGTTCAGGGAGGAATTAAGGGGCAAAGGGGGATATTTTAGTAAGGTTTCAGGGGGGGATGTTCAGGGAGGGATTAAGGGGGAAATTTTAGTAAGGTTTCAGGGGGAGGGGGGCATGTTCAGGGAGGAATTAAGGGGGAAAGGGGGATATTTTAGTAAGGTTTCAGGGGGGGATGTTCAGGGAGGGATTAAGGGGCAAAGGGGGATATTTTAGTAAGGTTTCAGGGGGAGGGGGCATGTTCAGGGAGGAATTAAGGGGGAAAGGGGGATATTTTAGTAAGGTTTCAAGGGGGGGATGTTCAGGGAGGGATTAAGGGGGAAAGGGGGATATTTTAGTAAGGTTTCAGGGGGAGGGGGGCATGTTCAGGGAGGAATTAAGGGGCAAAGGGGGATATTTTAGTAAGGTTTCAGGGGGGGATGTTCAGGGAGGGATTAAGGGGGAAAGGGGGATATTTTAGTAAGGTTTCAGGGGGAGGGGGGCATGTTCAGGGAGGGATTAAGGGGGAAAGGGGGATATTTTAGTAAGGTTTCAGGGGGAGGGGGCATGTTCAGGGAGGGATTAAGGGGCAAAGGAGGATATTTTAGTAAGGTTTCGGGGGGGATGTTCAGGGAGGGATTAAGGGGGAAAGGGGGATATTTTAGTAAGGTTTCAGGGGGAGGGGGGCATGTTCAGGGAGGGATTAAGGGGCAAAGGGGGATATTTTAGTAAGGTTTCAGGGGGGGGGATGTTCAGGGAGGGATTATGGGGGGAGGGAGCATGTTCCTCACTCGTTTCTGAGGGAAGCCGGAGAGTTGCTGGCCAGTCCGGCAAGAGGCTTCCTTTCTGCGGGTGACTCAGCTCACAAAATGAAGTGGGAAGGAACGTGCAGCGCGAGAGAGAGGGGAATGGGAGAGCAGCTTTGGAAAGCTCGTGAGGCCCTCCCGGGGGGCGGGGCTTCGCCGACGGCGCGGGCGGCATCCCAGCGAAGGCAACGAGGAAGGAGCGCATCGCCTGAGCCGAGCTGCGTCCCTGCGCCGATGAGCCGCCGCCGCCCCGAGGAGAGCGCTGTGGGGGGCGAGGGGCAGGCTGGCCAGCGCCCCCTCCATTTTGGCGCTCTAGGTTTCCTGAATGCTTGTAAAGTGGAGGTTTCCTGTGTAGAACGGCCGGCGCCGCTAGAGGGCAGACGTTCTCTGGCTTGTAGGCTGCCGCGCATGCGCTGAAGAGGCGGCTTTCTTGTGTAAAAAAAAAAAGCGAGAATAAAAGGTGAAGGCTGGTGGCCGGCGGTGGCTACACGGGCCACATGACGAGGTCTGGCGGGCCGCATTTGGCCCGCGGGCCTTGTGTTTGACACCCGTGTTATAGAGGCACCTCTCACCTCTCACTTTTTAGAGGTTAAGCACAAAGCAACTGATTTCAAGTGGTTTGTCATTTACAAACACAATACTCCTGAGACAAACACAGATATCTTGAAAAAGCAACTACATCAGAAAGAATCGTATTGGATTTTTAGATTTGGTTCTTTGGCTCCTTCAGGCCTTAATGCATGTATTGATTATAGCTCCATTCTATAATTCTGCCTGGTGTTTTCTCTATCTGATTTTACTCTTTCTTTACTTTTACCTGCCCCGCCCATTGGTTTGGTAGGGTGATCTGCCCCTTTAAAAAATTCACAACCTTTTACCGGTAGTATTTAAACCTGAGATAAAGAACACCTTTTAGCAGTCTTGGCTGACCTTCAGAAGCATTCACATCATGAGAACCTTTATAGCCTAAGTTTTGGGTTTTTCTTAACAAAAGCTAGTATAACTTAAGTTTGGTCTTTGCCCCCTTTGGGGTTTCTATAGCTTAGGTTTTTTAAAACCTCTCTTGAGTTTATAGTGTGTTGTTACAAGTACTACAACCTAAGTTTTGAATCTTTGTATGTCATGGGAATATTTACAGCCTACGTTTTGAGTTGTTCAATGAGGGCCTGCACAGCTTAGGTTTGAATTTGTCTCCTTTTTCTTCAAGAGCGTCTATAGTTTAGACTTATCAATTTCCAACTCTCCTTGGAGTCCAAAAAGAGTTCCGTTTGAAGCATTTGCATTAATATAACTTAAGGTTCGAGCCTTTTCTAGAAAAGTTTTTTTCAAAGTGAGACTGTGCAGCCTGGGTCAGAATCATTGACCGATATCGAATTTTTACAACTGAGGTTTTCAACCCTTTATCTTTAGGCTCCTATAACTTAGGTTCTTACACCTTCTTTAAAGTTTAATTTCCTTTGAGGAAACTGATAGTCTCGGTGAAACAGGATTTTATTAGCCGGCCAACCGTTAGGTTTATTTTTTCAAGAAAATCCTTATTTAGGTTCTACACACCTTTATATATATTTTTCTTCAAGAAAACCCTTAAGGCTCTATATATTTTTGCATTAGGCGATTTAACGTTAACCTGTTTCCTTCTATTGAACTATATATTATAATTACCCGTTCTAGAGATTTTCACGGTTTTTGCATACATTTTCTCTGATAGGAGGAAACGTCTCAGTAGAGCCAGTTTAACATGTAGGCTGCTGACCATGCTAAGTATTAGAGGTTACTGCCCATACACTTCTGCTGCGCTTTTCTGCTTGTGTGGTGGCACCACTTCTTACTACTGTATTTGTAGCAGAGTTTTCCCCGGAGGCAGAGGACAAAAAACAGGAGTCATACTCAAATTCAGTCAAGAGCTTCTTTATTGCTTGACTGGTTGCACAAGCCTTTCTGTTACTATTATATACAAGCTATTTACATTCCTTCTTTATCTCTCCAGCACGGTATAATCTCAGTCCAGTAATTAACAATCCTGACACAGCAAAACTCACAGTATCAGCAGCACACACTGTCTTACTTCCAACCTTGTTGTCAGCGTGCGTGTTGACAGTGTGTGTGTGTGTGTGTGTGTGCTTGTGCTTTCCTCGTGCGGAAATTGCAGCCTGCAACTTCCTCCCTTTATTTGCACCTCCAGCTGACACCAATCAAGCCTAGAGTGTCACTTCTACACACTAAAGAAAATTTCTGGAACCCTCTTTAAAGTTTCTGTTGGGATTATTTTGGACTAGCGTGCTGGCACACCACACTGAATTTATTAATATAAATACACGGCGTTGGCATACCGCGGTAATTCTGCCCAGGCTAAGGACGTTGCGCTGGCAAGCCACACCGCGCTGAATGTCAGGATGGCAGACACTAGTCAGGGACACAAAGGAACAATGGAGGGTGGCTGGAAAAGTACTGGGGAACACGAGGTGAGCACGGGGAGGGTGCATGGGGAGAACATGTGCTTGGTGCATGCAAGTTGGTCACATACGCAATGGAGGAGGCATGGGGGAGTTTGGGGGTGTCACATTTTGGAAAACAACTCCTTACATGGTGCTATGTGCTGTTGCTGGGGCAGATGTTTCCTTATTTGGGATCTCAAGATGTACCTATGTGGTTAACTATTAACGAGGTGTAAGATTGTCAATAAAAGGGACCCTCACAAGAGAGTTGGGGCGCTTTCCGGTACATCCATCCTGTCTCCACGTCGTTCTTTCCCGCCATTTCCCGCAAGTTTCCAGGAACTCTTATCTGTTTCTTAAAGAACGTTTTCCTAACACTAAGAGCATAAGAAAAGCCAGTATCCTCTATTCTTGCAGTCGCCAAACAGATGCCTTATGGAAGCAACTGGTATTCAAAACCATGCTCCAGCTAGCACATTTTATTTATGGGATACATTGACATAGACAAAGTCTGATTGTCAAGTTTGGCAGAAGGCAACGACTTTACTCTCGTAGACAGAGAGCGTTTTGTGGTTCATCTCAAGTGGCAAAATGTCTCGGGCTATCCCTGTAGCAGAGTCACTTGAATAATGCAGACAGGGTTCTGAGAGAAAAAGAGACTGATAATACTTTACTGAGTAAGCTGAACAAAAGCAGTATAAGGAGAAATAAACAGAAAGGTTTTGTGTTTCAAGAAATAAACAGAAAGGTAGTGGTTCAGGCTTACCAGGCCTTAGTGTTTCTTAGTAGAACCAGGCAGAGAGCCTTCTTGGTAGTGGTGCCCTCCCTGTGGAATGCCCCCTTTTCAGATGTCAAGGAGATAAAGAATTACACAACTTTTAGAAGACATCTGAAGGCAGCCATGTATTGGGAGATTTTTAATGCTTGATGATTTTAGATATGCTGTAAGTCACCCAGAGTGGCTGGGGAAACCTAGCCAGATGGGTGGGGTATAAATAAAATAAAATAAAATAAAATAAAATAAAATAAAATAAAATATTAAAAAAATTAAAAATTAAAAAATTAAAAAATTAAAAAATTAAAAATTAAAAAAATTAAAAAATTAAAAAAATTAAAAAAATTAAAAAATTAAAAATTAAAAAAAGTAAAAAAAGTAAAAAAATTAAAAATTAAAAAAATTAAAAAAATTTAAAAATTAAAAATTAAAAAAATTTAAAAATTAAAAATTAAAAAAATTAAAAAATTAAAAATAAAATATAAAATATAAAATAATATAAAATATAAAATAAAAATACCACATAGCAGGAAGACATTCAATGCCACAAACAGAAGAAAACTCCCTTAAAACTATGCAACCAAAGAGGGCATGTTGCTACCACAGTGAACATCATGCCATTCTGCCTAGTGTTGCAAAGGAACATCTCCACCCATTACCTCCTTGACTTTAAAGTTGACTTTAACACTAACAGAGGTAACTCTTACATTTCGAACAGAATAATCCTTGATATTGTGCTTCAAATATTTAAAAGAACTGGAGTATCTGTAACCGTCTTTGCTTCCCACAATTACAATCTAGCTGTAATGAACACTGCTTTTACACATACTACAAAATCAGTTCTAGGAAGTCCTGGGAAGTCTTGGACTGTGGGCATATTCATATTATTCTTTTGAGCCCCTGCCAGATTTGTAGCTTTGGAGTAGCCTATGCTGGCTTTAGTCTTTCCTGATGCCAGCATTCGTGTGACCCAGCATATGGCACAGCCACTGAAAGTCAAGTGTGACTGGCAAACAGTGGTGTCTATGGACTCAGGTTTTGGGAATAAGCCCCCGTTTCATGACAGCTGAAAGTAGTTTGAATTGATCCATGGCTGAAGTGAATTGATTACCATAATGGTTTTTAAATCACATCTCACACTTAACAGGCCTGTTTGTTAAGCAACATGGCTGCCCTATCAAAATGCAATGTTCCCTGCTTTCACGGGAAAAAGGGGGGGGGGGAGATGCTTTCTATCTCATTTAAAGCTATCCTTTCCCCCATCTGACCATCTTTCCCTTAAAATGGTACATTTAGCACAGTGGTTATCCTCCTTACTGAGTGAAGAAGGGATGCTAAGATAACAAGCTGGACTCTAGCCAGCCTTGCAAAGACAAACCAGGAAACATATTGCATGAATCATTTGGAACTAGCCTGTGTGGAGGGAGATGAAAATGCTGAAGGCAAAAGCTTTAGCAAGAAAGCATGGCGCTACAAGACTTTGAAGTGTTTTGCCCTCCTTACCGAATATTACCTTGGGAGGCAACTCCCAGGATGCACACAAGGCCAGCTTTAAATGTTACTTCACAAGAGATGCTGGAACGAATTCTAACATTGCCCATATGCTCTGGTTAGATTATTTCCCCCCCCCCCTTAGAAGATTATGACGGTGAAATAAGCACAGCTGAAAAATGGTTGCATCACTTTGTAGGCTGAATACACTTTTAATGCTTTCAAATGTCACGAATGTTAAATGGAATCAAATGAACAATCTTGCATTCCCTTCCCTTTAAAGAAACGGTGTTGCCCAGCATTCTTTTTTATGATCTCTACAGAAACAGTCGCAGTAGTAGCCATGGAAGCTGTTCATGAGGAAGGTGGGGGTGGGCACAGGGAAGGGAAAGCAAGGAGGGGAACTAGCAACCTGTCCTGAAGCATCTGGCAGAAATCTAGCAGTGTGCTGGACTTCTGAGTGTCTTGGACAGGTTGAACAAGCAGGCAAAAGTTTGAAGAGGAGAGATGGAACAAATTGGTCTCTTGGAGACAAAGACTGTGTTATCAGGGATCAGGCATATGCTGAGGGAAGGAGGGAATTTCCAAATACAAAAAGTGACTAGTTGCAGGTTGACCAGAGACAAAAGATGATTAGACTTGGGCAAAAGGCATTCTGCTGAGTCACTGGATGTGTAACCCTGTAAGTTTCCAAATAATGATTTGGTAGACCTAAGGAGCAGTGGTTAGGGCAGTGATGGCTAACCTTGACACCCCAGATGTTTTGGAACTACAACTCCCATCATCCCTAGCTAACAGGATCAGTGGTCAGGGATGATGGGAGTTGTAGTCCCAAAACATCTGGAGTGTCAAGGTTAGCCATCACTGGGTTAGGGCTACACAAGTGGTTAGGGTTACACAAGTATCTCAGGTGCACACCTCATGTAGGAAAGCCTTATGTAGGGAAACAGATGTAACATTAAGTGATTCATAAAAATCATAGAGCTGTAGAGTTGGAAGGGACCACGAGGGTCATCTAGCCCACTGCAGGAATCTTTTGCCCAACTTGGGGCTTGAACCCACAACCCTGAGATTGAGTCTCATGCTCTACCAACTGAGCTATCCCAATAGCTCTTGGATCGTTTGATGGGGTAGTGCACCAATCAGGAGGAGACTTTTGTTCTCAGCAGGGCTAATGAGACCAAACTGAGCCATGTGCTTCTGTTAGCAGCTGGCAAACGGCACAGGTGTAGAATTAGTTATTACCATACAAACAAAGGTTCCCCTCTGCTCAGTCTCTGCTTATCTTCTGTTAAAGAGGGTAGCTAGCTTAAGGCAACATTTGGTTCCTCTGTTGTATTTGCAAAGTTGTTCCACGTAGTTCCAGGGCATGTACAAAGTGACAGCTGAACTGATCAACTTGGTAAGATACTGATCCACGCCTTCCCTACATCACCAACCCCGTATCTCCTTGGCAATGTGTAGTAAAAACCAAAACAAATTTGATACAATATCATCACCCTCATTATGTTCAATAGTTTAATTTATTATTACTGTACAAAGGAGAGGCACTTATGGGATTTTCTGCCCCAGGTTTTAAAATAATTTGGTCAGCTTTGTGTATTTTTTTAGTATAACTTGGCCATAATTTTTAAGTGGGCTAAACAAATCATGGTTGTCTGAGCAACCAGGTGATTAAGCTTAAAATCTTAGATATATACAAGTGTGTGTGTGCGTGCGCACACACACACACACACACACACACACACACACAATACCTACATCTGATCTAAAGCTGTGGGGAGTTCAAAGGCCTGCAGAACATTTCCTGGAAGCCGCAGTTCAATCATATCTTAATTTTTCTTCTGTCTCACCTCCGTCACCTGAGGATAACTGACTTGTAAACCATTCTACAATTAGTATTTCAGAATGGTACAGTGGGGCTCATGAAATTCCCAGGAAGCAGTGAAGTAGAAAGAATATAGGCCTAGTTATTAAGATACTGAGATTTATTACATGTGTGTTTTTTTTAAAAAAAAAACCCACCTGAAATGAGGTTGTTAACTTGGTGATAATAATTTCTGGCTCATTTTATGTACTGCAGAGATACTTTATTTAGTCAGTTGATTGGCCAGATCAATCAATTGATCTTTTACAAATTAGAAATATGCCATTGACTAAGGCAGATTTCTTTTTTAATTGATGCAAGTGCTTATAAAAACTAGTGTCAGTTTATTTATTTTTTCCGTTTCCATTTTTTCAGCCAATGGTGGACGTGGTGGCTACAAATACAATTTTTTAAAATTTTTTTTTAGTAATAATCCAAAAAGAACAAATCCATTTAAAAATACCATTAAAATGGCAAAGTAAAACCAGTTTCAACATATTTAGAAGTCATATTAGGGGCCCAAGGTCTGTCTAAATAAAAATGGCTTTGCTCATTGGCTAAGGAACTAACTGGGATCAGCTGCCAAGGAAGCAGTTTCTTAAGTTCCCACCTTCGAAGAGGCATGCCTCTTTTCCTCACACATATAAGATAATGCCTAACATGGATGGGGAAGCACAACACTTCAGATGTTGCTGAACTACAATTTCTGTCACACTGAACATTGGCCATGCTGGTTGAGGCCAATGGGAGTTGGAGGGCCACAGTTTCCCCAACCTAAGACTAAGCTTGCTGCAACACGCATATATATCCATGAAAAACAAAGAATTGTTTTCCTTCAGAACGGTTGTTTTATGCACATGCAAATGAACATTTAATACATTGCAACTCATAGGACTGATGGACTACAATTTATTTAACTAGGTGACAGAGCTCATGTACTATGCTCATCAAAGCACTCTGCTAGCTCAAACCTGAACCATTTCAACTGCTAATTTATGCTAATTCCTCATTTTGAGTATTAAGAACTCGTGCTTCCAGTTTAGTCTGGCTTTGAAACTTTATTATAAACGTCTGCAAAGAAATCTGTGCAGTCATGCTAATCTGGAAGAATCATTGTGCCTACTGACTTATCATTGCAGTTCAGTAGTTCCCAAAATATGAGAGGGACATACGTACATTTCTAAAGTGAAGTGAGGGAGCTGTTGTTTCATATTTCCCAGAATGCATCTACTACACTGAATTGTGGTTTGGGTCTAACCCAGTCCTGCGATTCACTGCAATGCAAAATAGGAGACAGATCATTGACCTGACTTTGTATCAATTGTCAGAGGCCACTCACTAACAAAACACTCCTACTGGTATGTATGTAAACTCAGAAGTATGTCCCACTGTGTTCAGTGGAGCTCAGTCCAAGGTGTGCATAGGATTGCAGTCTAAATCTCCAGCATGTGGTCACTGGAGGAGAAACAGGGGTGCGGGGGGAGCGCACCGCCCCCAGCGGCATGACCCCGGTGGGGTGCCATCGCGGCTCCCCCCCCCGAGCTGGGTGCCATGCCCCCACAGGGGTCATGCCACGCCCCTGCGGGCGGTGCGCCACACCCCTGCGGGCAGCATGTCATTCCCCCGGGATGTGCACCAGCCATGCCCCCACCTGCTCTCCGCCCCCCTGCCGGAAGCTTGAAGCTCCGCCTCTGCATGTGGTTTATCTGCCCTCCCCACCCCCACACCAATAACAGATGTCTTGTCCCAGATTCATGTATTTATCATTTGTATTTATAACCCATCCTTCACCAAATGGCCCCAGGACAGGTTACAAAAAATATAAGTATGAAAATAGGTATTGTGTACCATTAAAGTCATAAAAGAAAAACCACAAAACAACCAATTATCAGAATAACAACAGCAGGTTGAACTGTTGCTCATTGCTAATTGACTTTTTTCAAGTGCCAGAGTTGTCATCAGTATTAGATGAGTTTCACCTAAAGCAAAATATGAAACCAATTTAAAGTTTCATACCCAGGTGACACATCTGAAGGATTTTGAGGGGGGCGGGGAGGAAATGCAATGAGAGTTCAGCTTTTCAATGGGTAACCATGTTATGCTCCGGAGTCTTGGAGCATCTTACCAACACATTTATTATGGCATAAGGCAGGCATAGGCAAACTCGGCCCTCCAGATGTTTTGGGACTACAACTCCCATGATCCCTAGCTAACAGGACCCAGTGGTCAGGGATCATGGGAATTGTAGTCCCAAAACATCTGGAGGGTCGAGTTTGCCTATGCCTGGCATAAGGTTATTTAGACTACTAGAGTCCACTTCACCACAAGAAGCATGAATCTCAGTTGGCAGATACATGGATGTAGAAGAAAGAGAGATGTCTACACCGGATAGCTCAGTTGGTTAGACTGAGCATGGTGCTGATAACACCAAGGTCGCACGTTTAATCCTTATGGGACAGCTGGGTGCGTGGCTGGAGCTATGTGCCTCCCTGCACCCAGAAATGTGGCTGCCCGACCTAACAAGGAAAGCTGGTTACAGAGATGTATCCAGGGCTTAAGGCAGGAGTCTTTCTCAGCCCTACCTGCAGATGCCAGCTTCACCCATGCACTTACGGTGCATTCAAAGCATTTGTTCTACCACTGAGCATTCTTCTTCAACCTACAGTCCAGTTGTTAGATCTCAGGTTCACATTTCAAGATGGACGTGCAAAAGGACAACACAGAGCCACTGATATCTTAACTGTTTATTGGAGACAGGCTAAATGGGGGGGGGGGGGAGGCAGATGATTCTAGTTTCCAAACTGCCATTATCAGAATGAATCACTTCCAAAGGGATATTTTTATTCTGTTGTCGGCTGAAGTGGTGGAAAGGTCAGGCACTGTGCTAAAATTAAGCTGATAAACAGTGCTTTCAAACACACTGGGTTTTTTAAAATCAGGCTGAAACTCCAAACAGGGCATGATCCACCTATTTAAGCAATTTCCTCCAAAATTAGGAAAAGCTTATAATAGTTCCTAAGTAACACGAAGGAGTATTTCTCCACTCCTTTTCCTTTTTGTCAGATATTATTTGTAAGTTTATTGGTTCTACCATAATACAAAACTAATACAAAACTAAAACAAAGAAGAAAGTCACCAGTTCTGCACATGGGTGTAGCCAGGATTCTTGTTGGGGGAGCAGACTTTTGATAGGGTGGGGCAGAACCTCAGATTTGTATTGATTTTTATTGACTTAGATTGACGGGGGGCAGCTGTCCCCTGCCCCCCCCCCCCGCTATACCCATGGTTCCACACAACCCACCCCAAACCAGAAATGCAAATGTTCAAAATCAAAGATGTTGAAAAAAAATCACAAAGAGTAATATTGAAGAACAGGCTGGTAGAGAGGCATTATGGGGGATGTGTGTTGGTGTGGAAGCAGCAATTGTGGTAATATGATGCATGAGAATCTTTCCCATTCCACTTACTGTACTGTGTTTTCACAGTGGCCAATCAGATGCCTGTAGGAAACCAGTGAACACAACATGAGCGAAAAGCAGTCTCTCCTCCCGTGGTTTCAAAAAATAAATAAATCCCAGTTCTTGTCTGTGCTCCTCCAACATCACACCTGAGCCCACCTTCAGCAGGTGAGTCAGAGAAACTGGTGGGCGGCATGGTAGACTAGCAGCAACCCTAGTTTGCTATAACTGGCATCACTCTTCAAATATGGATTTTCATCTGAATCTTTCTGATACTTTCTGATACTTCAGGGAGAGTGAACAACACACACACTCTCTCTCTACCTTTCTTTCAGTGCACTGATACCTGCCCTCTAGCATTTAAGAACATCTTAAACTCTTCCTGGACTTCAGCCTGAGAAAACCAGTCCCTTTATGGATGAGCATAGATGATAATAAAGGCATTGATTTAGGCTTCATGTGGTGGTAGGTTTGTGACTCACCATCTAAATAACAAAATATGTGCAATAAGATGAAGTCACCCAAAGATAAGGCAATGAGAACCAAGGGCATCGCTCTGCGGGGTGTCATCAGAAAAAAGAAAGGAGACACCATCAAAAACAAGATGCAGAAAGAACTGTTGGGGGGATAGGTTATAATAGTCTCTCTCCATACTGTGCACATCACTTAAATTACTGCTTACAGGAGTTATTAACATGTGCTGGGTGATAAATGAATTTGTTATCTGTTTGCAGAATGTATTAAAGCATTCATCAGAGTTAGACGCTGCCATTAAATATAGGAGGAGAGAATGCCTGTGATGGAGCTTTGGCATTGTGAATTGAGTAACCTGGGCATAACAAAGTTCTTGAGTGAAATGCTAATTAAAATGCACTGACAGCAATGATGACATATAATAATGAAAGTTGATGAAAAACAGTGCCCAAGCAAGGTCATCTTTAAACAACACCCACATGCTCAGTCATTCCCAAATCTTCAGATAGCTGGTGGGCATAGTAAACTGATACGGACTCCTGATTATTTGGAGGATGAGACATTTCCTGTGTCAAAAGAATACAGAAGGTTCTCCACTGAACTTTGTCATGCTGCATTAAAGAAAGGGGATGAAAAATGCCTTGTAATAGTAGAATGCAGCACCTCTCCCTAAAAGGTCATAATTTACTATCCACTTTTGGAACATCTGATGCTTTTGACACCTCTGTGCTGGGATGCTAAGATGTTAGTGGATGAAGGATGGGTTCAAGTTGTGGTGCCATCAGGGATGGGCTGGGCTTGGGGGCAGAAGCCAAGAGATGTTGTTTGCTTTCTTCCTTTATATGTCAGAAAGGCACACACATCTTTTATACATTATTGAGCAGACCTAGATTTAAACAAACAGGTACTCTGCTGTAATGTCCAGTCTGGCCTGCAGCTGAGGCAAAACTTCAATTGCAAGGAAGGCATAGTAACTATTGGAGCACTGATAGCATTAGAACCTTATTATTGATGTGGTTTTGGAACATAAGGTGCTACTGTGGGGTTTGCAGCCAAAATCACAAATGCATGCTTTGTTAGACAAGCACAGGGCTAGTACACAGAGTTATTGAACTTCCTAGATAGAACCCTGTGTGTAGTCACTTTGTTTATATTTCCTTCTGCCTATGAGGAGACTTCCTTTTCTACCATGCCTTCAAGCTGAGCTGTATGGCTGAGGATCCATGTTAACTAAGACTACCAACTTTTGTTTTACTGTAACTTAGAGGTATTTTTCTACATACTACTTTTGCTGTATATGCTGCCTGCATTTAAATGTAAGTAAAACATTTTTCTGTTTATTTTACTAAAAACGTGTGGATCATTCTCTGCAACAGAGGTGAAGAGGGGGAGGTCTGCAGACCACTAGTTTGAAAGGGATAAAAAGGTGTCATTGCCTAATTTTGTATTTCTCCCACACACATGGGTAGGAGGCTTATATCTAAATCTAAATTTAACCCTCAATCCATCTCCCACAGTTACAACCAGGGTTTGCCATAGAAGGAGTAAAGTAAAATCTTCTGCCTTTCTCTTGTATGCATCACAGGAAAACAAAGCCTGTTTTCTACATCATCTATCTTCAGAAAAAGTGAGTTTGTTTCCAGTCCATCCAGCAGATATTACTCAGTAATAATTTAATTCAAAAAGCTGTTGTTAAGCATAGCACTCATTCTACTAAATAAATTCAGTTTGATCCCACTAAAAGAAATATTGTATCATAGCATAGTTCTAATTAATTAAAGAACATTAAGTCACTAAAGAAAACATGAGAGGGGGGACCATGGATTTTTTATATGTAGCTCACACTTTATTTTAGGGTTTTTATTAATTACTTGCATCAGCAAATGGAAATTCAAGCTTTTTGTTTTTTTTAAAAACCAGTGTCAATTCTTGAACAGTTCTTTTACACCTCAAAAGAAGAAACCTAGAATACACGACTGGCTTAAACAATCATTTTTACCATATGGGCTCTGGTGTGGTGATTCATCAACTGCAGAAGGAAATAATGATCATGGAAGCATAATTTGAAATGAAAAGTTTCCAAGAAAAGAAGCACCAGGGTATCTCTAGATGTCAGTAGGTGTAAAGAGAATGGGTGGGAGGATAAAAAATGGAAATGATAGCTTTACAGTACAGTCTGCTTGGTTAGCATGAACTGCAGAGCAAGTCGTGTTTTCTTTTTTTCATGCAGCACTGCCTAGTAAATTGAATGTTTATACTTGGGTAATTGTGCAATACATTATTTAAGAAGGCTTCCTATAATAGTTTAAAAGAAAGGGGGAAAGTCTGTGTAAATATCACATAAGCAAATTGTCTAATAAGAAACGGGCTTTCTCATGGTCTTCTGCATTTCAACCAGAGGAAGGGGGTGAGTTTTCAGTGACATTTTAAAGCATAATATCCTAATATTCTTTCCATACATAACAGCTGGAAAAGATACCCTTGCAGAGTTTCTGTAGAGGAGTGATATTGCAACTTTAAGGTAAAGGTAAAGGGACCCCTGACCATTAGGTCCAGTCGTGACCGACTCTGGGGTTGCGGCGCTCATCTCGCATTATTGGCCGAGGGAGCTGGCGTACAGCTTCCGGGTCATGTGGCCAGAATGACAAAGCCGCTTCTGGCGAACCAGAGCAGTGCACGGAAACACCGTTTACCTTCCCGCCGGAGCGGTACCTATTTATCTACTTGCACTTTGACGTGCTTTCGAACTGCTAGGTGGGCAGGAGCAGGGACCGAGCAACGGGAGCTCACCCCGTCGCGGGGATTCGAACTGCCGACCTTCTGATCGGCAAGCCCTAGGCTCTGTGGTTTAACCCACAGAGCCACCTGCATCCCTATTGCAACAGTGGCAACTTTACATCTCCCAGTGCACTATTACCTAGCATCAGAGTCTTGGAGAGAAGGAAACAAACCTTGGATTAGTTAAGAAAAATCACTTTGGTTCTTCAGATTTTTTTTTTTTTAGGACAGAAGAACTTGTGAGATTTCTGAGTTAATTTCAGGCAATCCTGGAAGAGCTCATTCATCTCTGCTGAAGTTCTTACAAGGTTTGGAATACCAAGAAAGCTTTAATGCATAATTACCTGGCCCAGTTTGTAATGGTTCTGCTGTATTCTGAACTAAGTGCCAGAGAACAACTGAGATCTTCTCCAGCTTGGAATGTACAACGAGGTTCTGAGCATGGTCAGCATACAACACCCAAAGCCAGCCAGCTACCTTATGTAGAAAATGCTAACTGATTACTGTGGATACATGGCTAGCCCCTGAGCCAATTAACCTTTTGTTTGTTGAGTATCTTCACTCAATGGTTCCTTGCAAATGTATATGTTAGTATTGTCACTCGTGTAGACATAAAATCTTCTCTTTCCCCATTTTCCTCCCTATTGGGGAGGGTTGGTTGAATTTCCAGGCAGGTCTCCACCATAATTTGTTCTGGGAACGGCAACTCCCAGGAGACAATATGATAAAGCACATGTACACAGCGCCATTAGAGCACATATGCCAATATTATGAGCTACGAAAGAACTCTCAGAAAGTGGATGTATTCCTGTCTGCCACCCTCCAAACACTTGCATGGAAAAAGCTTGTCATTTCCAAGCTCATATTAGATCAACCTAAGGGAGGTTTGCCTGCCTCTAAAGATCACCAGCTACATAACACTAAATGCTATTTTAACCCATTTCATCAGTCTGAGTCCAGCACTGCTTTTCTATTCCAATTTACTATGGTGAAAAACCACTGAGAATGTTAATAGCTGTTAATGCAACTTCCTCTAGCCCATAATCACAGTATTTGTCTGTAACTAGCAGGGTAACTCTCATCACCCCATTGAAACAGCCTGTGTGTAGCTTGGTAGTACTCCTGGATGCTGCTTTGCTCTTTGAGACGCTAGTGGCTGCAGTAGGTACAGTTGCTTTTAATCAATTATCAATTTTATATAGTACAGTACATAATTATATCAATTATATACTAGCTCTGCTGTTTCCTAGAGTGAAAGCCGCCATCCAGTCGCCCTTGGCATGGAATAGGTAGCGGGAAGCTACTTGAGAGGCTTTTTAAAAATGTTTGTGTATAAGCATTTTGAAGTTATAGAGTGTCTTAAATAAATCGTGTTTAATTACCTAAGACATCCCTGCCAACGCATAGAAAACAGTTTTGTAAAACTTGCTTGTTAGTACACATTTTTTAAAAATCATGATTCAGTCTATTTGTAGTCGCAAAGGGAAAATATTTCTCGAGTGACGTGGATATCTATATGCCTAATGATGCTAATATGCATAAGCAGGGGTTTGCAAACCTTTTATGCCAGAGGATTCAGCTATTATGCTTGTTGCCAGAGTATGAATAGCATACTCTGCTATTAAGGGGCATTGATGTAATATTTATAGCAGTAATAGGGAAGGAAGGCTATGTATGTGTATTCTGTGTGACATACTGTAATTTCATGAGTGTGTTTGCCTATCCCTATAGATGTCCACAGAAGTTGTGTATATGGAGACAGGACTTGGTGCAATAGTGTGTGCAGCAGCTGGAAGCTATAGGTGCAAGTTAACATAAGGATCACTGTGAGCGAATATGCGTTAAGGTGCTTCTGCAGTTGCCGTTTTTTATGGTAAAGATTCAAGTGGCAAACAAGCTGCAACTGTACAGCAGGCAGATTGACCGAGCCCGACTGCTGCGCTGCCCATAAAGTAAGCATGGAAGCAGCTGCTACCACTTCCCCTCAATTGTTCAACGCTTTCTCTCAATAGCCGCTGCTACCCAGAGGGAGAGGGGTAACAGGTGAGCAGGGGGTGCCAGGGACTCCATGCTCTTGTCATGCCTGTTCTCTCCCCCTGGGGGAAGGTAGCCAGGCAGAAGAAACATCATTTCTGCTCATCTCTCACCTGCTCTCTTGCAAGCACCTCCAGCCAGTGCGACTTTGCCATTTACACTTCCTCAGACAAGTGTGCTGCAGCAATGCTACAAGGAGCAGTCGCTGTTTGCTCACCTGTGCATATACACTCTCTGTGTGTTTGTGTGTTTGGATCCAGCAATTGGGACTGGGCCCACAGTTTGGACTGACTGCAAGGGGGTGGAGGTGTGGTGGTGGAGGTGGGTCAGGTCCCACCAAGCATGTTGCTGGGGCCCCACAAAATCTGGACCCAACCAGATTGGACAGAAGGGTGGGACAGCATTGGGGTTGAACGAGGAAGCATGTGGTGGAAGGCAGAGAAGTGAAATGGTATAGGCAGGTAGGTTACAATGAGGTAATCGCTTGTAGGGAAAGGGGGGTAGTGAGAGGGGGGGCAACTCCGAATTTAGGGTGGTGCTGGCGGTTCCCCAGCTGCGCCGGGGATGCAAAACTGAGAAGATCCATCAGTGAGCAGATCCATTTGGGAGCGCCCAAATTTTGGCCTCGCACAGGGCGCCATATTAGGAAGATCACCAAAGTCCTCCCCTGAAGGTGGCTATTTGGGATGGGGGGGGGGGTGCCGGAATACAAATCGGCACAAAACATCTGGATCGGCCAAAGCTGTGCTAGAATGTCTGATCTGAGGGAGCGCTGAGAGGATAAAGAGAGGACGAAACAAATGGGGGGCATGGTTGGCTCGAATGTGAGCGCGCCAGTGCCCTCCTGGGCATCCAACTTGTGGCTTTTCCCGGCGAGGAACAAGAGGAGGTTGAAGCGGCACCACAAGAACCCGAGTCGGGTTACCACTTACCAGAGGAATCCCGCTCGCCCTCCTTGACTCCTCCGACTACAGTACTGACTGAGGAGAGCGGGAGAGCTCCTCGCCCTCTGAGCAGCTTGGCGGGAACTGGAGGCAGGCGAGCGAGGAGAGGCGCGCCGGCGCCGCCTCCCGCTCCCTTCCCCGCCTCAGCCTCCTCCCGCCTCCCCTTCCCTCCCTTTCGTCGGCTCTGACGCGCCTCTTGCCGCCTATTAATCATCCCTCCGAGCCGGCAGGCTGCAATTAATGCCAACCGGACTCACGGCGGCGCCCGGCTCCCTCTTCTTCTTCTTCTGGACGGCTCTTCCCCGCGCCGCTCCTCAGATGCTGCCAAGCTGCGTGAGGAGGAGAAGCAGCGCAGCGGCACCCGGAGAATGCTGACGACCTCCTGCCGCCGGCTCGCCCGGGCGCGGGCGGCGCTCTGAGCCCAGGCCGACGGGGCGGAGGATGGCCCCTGCGCCCGGCTCGTCGCGGGCGCTGCTAGAGGCATGGACCCGGCGGCGGGCGCCAGGAACTCCTCGGGCTCCGCCAACGGCACGGTGAGCGGCGGCGGCGGCGGCGGGAGCGAGTCTCAAGGCAGCAGCGCCATCCTGATCTCGTTCATCTACTCGGTGGTGTGCCTGGTGGGTCTGTGCGGCAACTCCATGGTGATCTACGTGATCCTGCGCTACGCCAAGATGAAGACGGCCACCAACATCTACATCCTCAACTTGGCCATCGCCGACGAGCTGCTGATGCTGAGCGTGCCCTTCCTGGTCACGTCGACGCTGCTGCACCACTGGCCCTTCGGCTCGCTGCTGTGCCGCCTGGTGCTCAGCGTGGACGCCGTCAACATGTTCACCAGCATCTACTGCCTGACGGTGCTCAGCGTCGACCGCTATATCGCCGTGGTGCACCCCATCAAGGCGTCGCGCTACCGCCGGCCCACCGTGGCCAAGATGGTCAACCTGGCCGTGTGGGGCCTGGCCATCGTCATCATCCTGCCCATCATCATCTTCTCCAAGACCGAAGCCAACACGGACGGCACGGTGGCGTGCAATATGATGATGCCCGAGCCCAAGCAGAAGTGGCTGGTGGTCTTCGTGGTGTACACGTTCCTCATGGGCTTCCTCTTGCCCGTGGTGGCCATCAGCCTGTGCTACATCCTCATCATCGCTAAAATGCGCATGGTGGCGCTCAAGGCCGGCTGGCAGCAGCGCAAGCGCTCCGAGAGGAAGATCACGCTCATGGTCATGATGGTCGTCATGGTCTTCGTCATCTGCTGGATGCCTTTCTACGTCGTGCAGCTGGTCAACCTGTTCGTGGAGCCCGACGACGCCACCATCAGCCAGCTGTCGGTCATCCTGGGCTACGCCAACAGCTGCGCCAACCCCATCCTCTACGGCTTCCTCTCGGACAACTTCAAGCGCTCCTTCCAGAGGCTGCTGTGCCTCAGCTGGATGGACAACGCCGCCGAGGAGCCCGTCGACTACTACGCCACCGCCCTCAAGAGCAGGGCGTACAGCGTCGAGGACTTCCCCCAGGACAACTTCGGGGAGTCCGGAGGCATGTACAGGAATGGGACGTGCACCTCCAGGATTACAACCCTCTGAGGACAGGCCTCGCCGCTCTCCCCCACCAGGAGAGGAAGGCCGGATCCAGGGAGGGGACGGGGGTCGAGAAGAGGGGGCGCCAATGGGTCAGTGCAACCCCCAGGAGGCTGGTGGCTCGAGCCCACCCAGGGACGACAGGAGTCCTGCGTTGCAGGGGTTGGACAAGATGAGCCCGGGGGTCCCGTCCAACTCTGCATATGATATAGCTAGAGAGAGCAGCACTGCACTAGTTGCCCATCAAATGGGGAAAATATGTGTGCGCGCGCGTCCTTTCTGCTCAGTTGGACCCGGGCACCCCTTCCCTCTTACCTGCAGTTGCTTTGGACACCCTCGTCGATCAATCCACAGCACGCCCAGCAAGACTTTGATTCCCACCACCACCTCCCCAGCGCTGCGCTTTGGGCCATTGAGTGTGGGTCGGTTTGTGGGTCGCTTGTTTGTTAGATCTTTCTTTGTCCCCCCCCCCCCGTTGCTCCTTTTGTCCACGTCACTTCTCCTCTACTCGCTGGTGGCAGATCACAAGCTGAGGTCCGTTGCGCTGATGCCGGCTTGTTCAAGGCCCCCTGGGAAAAAGAGACGTGGCTTTTTGTCAACCAAATCGAGACCTAGCTAGCCTTTGTTTAAGTGGCGTTTGCTTACTAAGAGAGAGGGATGGAGGGGGAGAGGTGCTGGGACTCCAAGTTAGGTTAGCCCTCTAATTTAGAGGACCCAACCAATAAACACAGGTTTGGCTGGGTGTAATTTCTCACTTCTGAGGCTGGAAAGCACTCTTAACATGCTCAGAGGGCGCTCACATAGACTGGCCAGAGGGGCATTAAACGAGCCTTGCTTCGAATTAAGCCCTGGTTGCCTCAAACCCCTCCAAGTCTTAGAAATCTTTTTTGGCAAAGCGAGCGCACAACTAGGCGCGCGCCTCGCGCGCTTTTCTCTTCTCCGGAGAGGCAGAGGAAGCCAAGAGCTTCCCAAACGCAGGAGGCAACCGACCCCTTTGCAAGAAAACAGGCAAACAGTCCTCGGGGCAGCATAGATCTTCGATCTGTCTGGAGGCAGCTCCGGGGAAATGCGAAGCTAAATACGGTGTCGCTTCCCGCCCCTGGGCACGAAATTTCTGTTTGGCATTCAGCGGCGCTCAAGGGGAAATGGCAATCCGTTTGGAAAGGGAAACGAAACCGGCCTGCTGGAAAGCCAGGCGATTATGTCGTTATCTCGCGGCAACAGCAGGCTGCTGATAAGAGCGAGATAAATAGCTTTCCCTACACCCACCCGCACCTTCCTCCGTGACAGTCGAGAGCCCGGGCGCTGGGCGCTCCCAGCGATGTTTGATCTGGGAAACGTATCGCTGTGTGGGTACATATCATAAAGGTGTGTAAACAAAGCAGGTTAAAGAGCTGCCAGGACTGTGTGATAGGCGGTGTCAGCGGTACGAGGGCGAGAAATTAAGGGGGCTCCTGTTTGGAGAAAAGAATTGGTGAGTCAGACTAAAGAGACAGTTTATCTTAAAAACTTCTTTTTTTTTTTTAAAGGGTGCCAAATTATTTCAGCTACAATGCACAAAGTACTCCCTACTGGGTAGTAAATCTGATAGACTTCTGGGGAGCTGCCCATTATTTAGTAGTTTGGGGAAACTATTCAATGGTAGCTTAAGATAAACCAATAACATTTAAGACAAATCAAATTGCCTTGCCGAAAGAATCCTAAGGCTCACTTCTAGGTGGCTTAGAGACGCTCACAGGAAGGGTCTGATGTAATAAGCTATAGCTACACCCTCTTGTTTGGCTCCAGCCTTTCACCAAGTGACACACACGTGACACACCATCTATACTTTTTGGACACCTCCACGAAGTACACACAGGCTGCCACCGGGTGTTCCCCCCCTTGCTTCCCACTGCAGCTGTAATGGGCATTGCTGCCCCTGGAGGCTTGCCATTGGTGGTATTCTTAGTAGAATCAGGACTTAAAGAGGAATCGAAGACCAAGAGAACTGCCAAACTGGGTCAAGTCAAGTGGACCCATCTGACCAAATATCCTTTCTTTGAAGCAACCCAGGAGGAGATCCTACAATAAAAACAAACTGTACAGAAACAAGGTGCTGGGGTAGGGAAAGATTCCTACCCCACCCGGTTCCCAAGCTACAGGATTTTGTTGAAGCCCCCTCCCACATTTGCATTTGCAGCCCTCTTCATCATTAATTTGTAATACACCATCTAAGTGCTTTGCTACCTGTTCCATTTCTGGGACTCCTGTTTTAAAATGTGAGACCAATCACGTTTTTATGTTACTCAATATACTGTTGTTTCTGCGCTGTGAAAATTATTCTCTTTAAAACTGTTTTCTTTTGGAACAGCTTTTGATGTGCAGCAGTTTTTTGGTAATTATTCAAAAGATGAATTAATAACAATTCACAGGTTGGAATTGTTCACGAAACTTTCTGGGGGGCGGGGACTGTAACCTTGGGAGAAATTCCTTTTTGTTCCTTACATTTCTGTGTCCTAACTTTTGTTTCTATTGTTGTTCATGTACATGTCTGGAAAACCAACAATGTTTTGTTTTATATATGGCAATAGCTAAAGTGCAATCCCTCCTGTTTTAAAATAATCACAAGTATACAGTCTGATAAAATATACCATTTTGCCTTTTATTTTTACACCATTGCACAAAATTAATGTGAAATGGAAGACACTGTACTCCGGTGATGTACTTCAACTCTTTTCCACTAAATGTGCTTTTCCGATGATCGGGAACACTGAAAATTGCTTAAAATTACCGTATGTACCCATAATGTTAACAACTACTTGTAATAAGTAGCCTGAATATGACAGCTATAGTTGCTGGTACCCTTAATGAAAGGACCAAATTTTCTCTCTGACTGCAGTGCTGTTAAATTATACATTTCAGGTGTAAAGCAAAAAAAAAAGTAGATGTGGTTTAACAGTGCTGCTTGCTCATTTTTCTGAGATCCCTGCTCCAAATAGCCTCAATTTGGCCGGACAATGCCCTTAAGTCCCACTGACTTTAAATGAATTAAAATTGCAACTCCCACTTTCTACAAAGTTGCTGACTGTCATAGGACTGCATTTATCCCAGTGAAATCTTCAAGATTTAAAATTATTTAAATTTGGCTGAATTGTGCCTTGAATTTGGTCAGTGACTGTAAAAGAAAGAGGGAGAACAAAAGAACAGAGGGGATAGGAAAGGGGTTAATGTGTGCAGAAGAAGCAACATGTACTTTTGCCTAGTTTCACTTGGGGGTGTCAAAAGGCAGGCTGAACGTAATTTGGACAAGCCCCCATTGCCCCCATTTTATACAGCGATCCTATCAAATGCTGCACAGAAACTGATAATAATGTTGATTCATGGAACTAAAAGGGGGGGAAATTAAGTTCAATTATTGGGGTTAGAGACAACTAGATTATTTCAATCACCAACACAGAAGTTATTGATTCATGCTTAAATATTTGAGTCTGAATTTCAGTTCCCTAATTTTTCTGTAGATTATTCATCTGAAGCCATTTTTATATGTTTGCTAATTGTACCTTGCCTCCCTGAAGAGCTTACTTAGAGAAGCTCCCCTTTCAGTGTATTTGCTCACATGCCACCAAATAGAAAGAAAAAATCAGAAAATTGTTCACAACTGACAGAACCTCCATTGTGTCAATTTTTAATTAACGTATTTATTTTTATATTTTTTGAATGACATTTCAAATCTGGGTCACTGTTTCTTTAAGAGGGTTTCAATCTCTTACGCTGTCATTTTGCCCTAGCAATACTGTAATTCAGTGTTAGCTTAATAAAGAGATGTATTAAACAATACTCTGTAATCCATTTTCTACTGCTTCTGTACAATTGCTCAACTGGCTTGATCCTGAACAGCTACTGAGAAAGCAAATTTCATTCAGTGTATACTCTGAAGATAAGAAGATAAGACATTAAATAACACCACACTTGTTTATTTTTCGCCATCATGCAAATACACTTTGACAAGTGGGTGTTCTGCATTAGGCAGACTAAACCAACACAGATACATGAGTTTAGCCGAATTGTCCGGCCTTTGTGTGGGAGACCATAGACATATAACAAAGATATAGAACTGCTAACATAAGACAGTGTTGGTCATGATTGCCTATGGACAAAGAGGGATATTACTTTACTCCTGCTTTTTCTTCCTTTATGTTTGGCAATTTGAATGGGAACAAATATAATTTGATACTGGAAGCACTTACAAGGGGGCTGCAGTGGGACTGTTTCTCCTATGGAGACTTTACAGCAGGAAAACAAAGTTCATAGAAGCACATGTTAAATTTCACAGAAGATGGCACTCTTCCCTTGACAGAAAGCAGCTTTTAACGTCTGTTTACCATACCAAAGCCTCTGCAGCTGTTTTTCATTGTGTTTTGTTTTAAGTTTGGGCACAGAAATAAAGTGCTAGCCCAACTCTCTAAACTACCCTGAACCATCATCAATGGCTGCTAGCTGATGGCTATGCTCTGTCTCTACATTCAGTATGTTTCTGAATATCAGTTGCTAGTCGATGACCCGCCACCCGCGTGGAGTAAATAAGACACACGGACACATGATTTTAGGTTAATGGGTAAAATAAGGCCACAACTTTATTGGTTACAGCGTGTAAGCGGTATTGGCTTAGGCATTGGACAAGAGCGCAACACAAGACTCCACCCCACGGGGGGGGGAGTCACTTTAGGGTTAACAACCAGTGGGAGGAGCTTGTTGATGCCAATACAACTGGAAGTTTCCCCTGACGTCACCGGGGGTCGTGCCATGGCCCTAGCCACTAGCAGGGCATCGGACAGGATCCACGACCGCCGGATCCCTTTAAAGGGATACCCCTAGGAGGTAGGTGATGGCCACAACCTGACCTCCGACACACCACACATATTACATCACCTATTGAATATTCCAATGCCTAACCGCCACCCGAGCCCAAAGAGGCTCACCGCCAATACCCTCACAGCTGCAACCAATCCCTAATGCACTTTGTGATGTCTGCCAACCACACATCATTTCCTTGATCGGAAAGATGAACACCATCGTTGCGAAACAGAGCCACCTCGCTGAACTGGATGTCAGGGTGCTCAATCACACGGCCATTCAAGTAATGCAATTTGCGGGCAACCACACGATTCACGAGTTTCCTGGATTTGTCAATAGCCAAAGAGTTGACACTGTCACACCAAACTCTCCTTTTTAGCAGGGCGGACCAAAACAGCGTCGTTTGGGGAAAAGAGGCAACAAGTTCTTCAAAGACTCTCTTTATCCTTCTGTATGAGGAAGTTGGTTACCTGTGGGTACATTGTAGTGACTGGATCCCGCAAGCTGGGAAACATTAAATGGGAAACATTAAAGAATGAAGCCAATGTGCCAGCCCGCTCCTCAACTAGTTCAGGCTGAGTAACCGCAGAAGGAGAGAGTGCTCTTACAGTCAAGTCACGTTTGTGGCTTTCCCAAAGGAATTTGGTTGGCCAATGTAAGAACAGGACGCTGGACTAGATGGGCCACTGGTCTGATCCAGCAGGTTATTCTTACAGTCTTATCCATGTGATTTTAAACAGATGCAGTATTTATTATCCAAAAATGGAAAGATACAATGATTTAGGAGGAGGGATTAAAATATATATATAAACAAGGGTGGATAATCATGTCACTGTTTGGAGATGAAAGCACCACCAAGGCTATCACCATGTATATGATTTATTAGAAACCCTAAGATTAAACTCACCAGACAGAACAATTCCCCTTCCCCTTGCATGCTGTTCTGGGGGGCTCTGCTGACATCCCCCCCCCACCGGCCAATTTCTTTTTTGTGGGGAGGGGAGCAGGGGCGTAGCAAGGGGGGCGAGGGGGGCGGGCCGCCCCGGGCACCACCCAGCAGGGGGTGACAAAATCCGCTAAAAATAAAAAAGTTTAAAAAAAAATTATTTTTTTAAAATTTTTTATTTTTAAGGCTATTTTCGGCACTGCCGGGGTGGTGCCGCAGGGGCGGCCAGCGAGGAGCGGTGTCACCCCCCTTCACTGGCTGCCCCTGCGGCTCCGCCCCGGTAGCGCAGCGCCGAAAATAGCCTCCTCCCCGCCGCTGGCTGGCTTGCGGCGCCGCGGCATGCAGGAGAGGGGCGGGCCAGCAGCCAGGGGGGTGTCACCCTCGTGGCTCTGGTCCGCCCCTCTCCTGCATGCCGGGGCTCCGAGCCTGCGCCCAGGGAGCCCAGCTAGTGGCGAAAAAACCGCTGAAAGGGGGCGAAAAAGGAAAACAAAGCAGGCGCTTTCAAGCGCCTGCTTTGTCTTCCTTTCCCCCGTTCAGCGGCTTTTTCCGCCGCTGGCTGGGCTCCCTGGGCGGAGCCCCGGCATGCAGGAGAGGGGCGGACCAGAGCCACGAGGGTGACACCCCCCTGGCTGCTGGCCCGCCCCTCTCCTGCATGCCGCTGCCCGCCCGGCATCCCCTTGGAGCAGCGGCGCTCGTGCCGGCGCTGCAAGGGGGTGCCGGCAGCGGCTTCAGGAGTCTCGAAGCCGCTGCCAGCCCGGCACCCCCTTGGAGCAGCGGCGCTCGTGCCGGCGCTGCAAGGGGGTGCCGGCAGTGGCTTCAGGAGTCTCGAAGCCGCTGCCAGCCCAGCACCCCCTTGGAGCAGCGGCACGAGCAGCTGCCGCACCAACAGGTGCCGAGCAGCGGCTTCGGGAGAGTCCCAAAGCCGCCGCCCGGCATCCCCGGGGGCGGGGCATCACGCTGTGCGCGTGCGTCATGACGTCATGATGCACGCACACGCCATGACGCCCCGCCCCCGGGGGGGTGCCTCTTGGCTTCCCGCCCCGGGTAGCCGAGAGGCACGGAACGCCCCTGGAGGGGAGAAGCCCTTAACATGGTTCATTAGGTGAATCCTCCTCTTTGTTTTCATGTGAAAAATAGACATTTATTAATATATTTTAAGAAAGCATGGACTGTGTAATATAAAATATGTAAGCAGTAGACAAAAATATATACAAATATAAAAGTTAAACTCAAAAAACCAAATTACACACCATACAGTGGTACCTCGGGTTAAGAACTTAATTCGTTCTGGAGGTCCGTTCTTAACCTGAAACTGTTCTTAACCTGAGGTACCACTTTAGCTAATGGGGCCTCCCGCTGCCGCCACGCAATTTCTGTTCTCATCCTGAAGCAAAGTTCTTAACCCGAGGTACTATTTCTGGGTTAGCGGAGTCTGTAACCTGAAGCGTCTGTAACCCAAGGTACCACATAAAATTGTACATAAAATTGTTATGTACATAAAATTGTTCGTTGTATTGCTTGTGGTGCTGCTGCAACCCCACTTGAAGGCCCTGTTGCTGATAAATACATGCTGAATGCATAGCTCTGCTCGCAAGGCCTCGTCATCTCAGCACAGGGACAGCAAGGCAGTCTCTAAGATAACTTGGTACTGAGTTGTTTAAGTTTTTATAAACTAAGATCTTAAACATGGCCCAGGAGACATCTCACAAATGGTATCAGGTTTTAGTGATAGGCACAGACCTGTTAAATTAGTTACAATCCTTAAATAAGATGTGCTGTGCCAGCAAAATAATTGCTTAGCTTATAGCTTACCAGCTGCTACACCAGCACAATATCACAAAACATTCCATTGGCACTGCATGCCAAAGCACCAGGATTAAACCACTAGTTTGGGATTCAGGGTGGCGGCTGCTCAGTTAAACTGTACTGCAGAATTTCCCCAGCATAAAGAAGTTGCCTTCCTTCCTTTTTAGAACCAAAGCATCCTTAATTACAGTAGGATAAGATACTGATATAACTGAAGATCTGTAAGTTCTATTGGAATAGGATGGAAGACATTCGTGCATGAGTAAGGTCTGATTCATGCGTTCTGCTGCTGGCATGGTTTTTCCTTCAGAACAAGGTCCATATGGCAAGCTGGGTGTATGAAGTGAAGAGCAGGGTCCCCAGCAGAAAGGGAAGTTTTTAATGTTTGATGTATTATCGCATTTTTATATTTTGCTGGAAGCCGCTCTGAGTGGCTGGGATGGTATTATTATTATTATTATTATTATTATTATTATTATTATTATTATTATCATCTCTTTCAGAAGTGATGCCGAATGCATGTGGGATGAGGCTACTGAGTTTGAGTAGATGCAATCAAAGTCCACCATCTATAATCATGCTTGTGATTATAACATTTGAAGGGTCCTAACTGCAACAACAGCCAGTGGTTGAGTTCCAGCAGATGCAGATATACAGAATTTTGATTTTTCTAAGTAGCCATCTTTCAAGGGTGGGGGAGCTTTTACATACAGTATTAGGATTCAAAAAGATCTCAAACTGATGGAGTCCTTTAAGAAATTTCTCATATATTGTCATTTTTCAGTATCCCAGCTCAGGATTGCATAGTTTTTAAAGTGCCCCTTGTAACCTCAAAATATTTAATGCAAATGTATTATGAGCTGCCCTTAATTTCAATATTCATTGAAAACAAATATTTCAAAATATGCACATTTTGATTCAGAACCTAGTCACCATGAAGACAGCACACTGAAAAATGCAAGCAGGAGTTGACGGTTTCATTTCATTTGCCTGAAATGGCAGGGTTCGAAATAAATACTGTATTCCCATTATGATACCCACACACCAAAATTATATCCAAGAAACAAAGAAATAATAAATGCATAGAATAAACTTCATTCTTGAGAAAGAATTGATTTATGTTTGGCCTCCGCTATTTCTAGGCTCTAGAACTTTATCAGTCTCGAGGGATTAGCCATTGAGAAAATGAATCACAAATCTATGGAGGCAAATAAAATATTTTCTTCTCATTATGCATTCAACACTGCAGATTTCTCTTGTGCAGAATCCCACTGGACTAATAGCTAGAGACCTAAGTTTATAAAAAGAAAAAGGCATGTTCAGCCATTAACTCTCTTGCAAAGAAAATAGGAATGTACTGCAGACTAAGAGTAGTCAAAAGCCAAGGCACAAGGAATAAGAGACTGAAGTTGCTCCGCTAGATCAGCCAAAGTAGTGCCCGCCAGATGCTGGTGGACTACACTTCCCATCAGCCTTAGGCCACATCACCAATGGTCAAGGATGATGATGGGAAATGTAGTCCAGCAACTTCTGGAGGACATCATATTGACTACCCCTGGACTAGAATACTGGATATTAGAGGTTTAAGTTTTCTTCTGAGAAATTATTTGCCTGGACAACGCACACACTGTGAGGGAAGTAGTCCATGTCTACTGCTTGTCTGTATTATCAGACCTATCACCCTACCCTCTGATTCAGCCCAAAGACTGTTATTTCTTGCAGGAGAGGGCCTGCAACATAAATTGAGGTCCTATGGGTGCTTGAATCTCTCATCTTTGCTTGGGAGTGATGAGGTTGACGGTGGGTAGGGATTTTGATGTGGATGATAAGAGTTGGATTGGCAGAGTCCATATGGGATTGCAAAACAGGGATTATTAAAATATCTCATGGCTAATTTAAGACCACTGGTTTCTGTGGATCTGCTCTGAGTATGATTTTCTGGGCCATCCTAAACACAGGAAGACGGCATACTTTATGCCACCATAAATTAAGATGGCATAAAGGGGTGCCAGATCCTTTGCTCGTTCAGGATGCTCAGGGTGGGGAAAACACTGGTCGGGCTGGTCCTAGCCCAGTGGGGTGGAAAGAAGCCACTGAAATGGGAACTGGGCCCAACTGCTGGCACACAGAGGAGAGATCCCAGGTCTGGATGAACTGTGAGGTCACACATAGATTGTTCATGAGGAGCAGTGCGCAATTGACAGCAGAGGAACTTGCCAACACACAGTCCACACAGAACTGGAGGGGTGCTCCTTGGTTATCCATCCACATTCACATTAAGGCCAAGGAGGAGAGACATACCAAGCTGATATGGTTGAGATTCTAGGAATTGATTGTTTCGACCACGTGGCTTAGCTCTGACCAAGTTCTTCAAAGCATGCAAGATACATATAATTAAGCTGCTTCAGTTTAGCTCCTAGTTAACATTCACAGCAGGTAATCAGGAACATAACATTTTGGTTTTGCCTTTGGAGGAAAGTGCATTGGAAGTTTTAAGTGTTCCATTTGATATTTGCTTTCTGTTATTAGCTCTATGTACAATTTTGAGTTTGCTTTGAAAAAATAAACTAATGAATGTAACACACTGTATTGTTGCATTTTAAAAAATATAATTATCAAATTAAAAGCAAACAAGCATAGATTAAAATCTATTGCTCTTTTTCCATTCACACAGCGTGATGGCAATTGCAATTTAGTTTTCCCTAGCTCAAAGGAGGTATTAAAAAAACACAACTTTATTACAATTTCCAACAGAAAGATAACTGAACCATAACAGTAAAGTAAGGAATGCAAACTGTAATATACAGAATTGGGTAGAACTGATTAACAAAATAGTCATCATAGTATAGACTACAGAAAGTGATTTGGCAAACACAGAGTGAGAAAACACAAAGGAAAAATGTTACAATCAGTCTTACGACAACTTCTGTTCAGTTCTTCCCAATCACTACAAGAAACGTCCTTTATAGTGCTGGGAAGCATCTGCCTTCCTAGATGGGGAACTAGTATACAGGCAACTACCCATTTGTGTGGAGGTTGCGTTCCTGCCCCCGCACACATTGGCAGAGCACAATAAGCCCCCCACACCCTGTTACACCCCGCCCCATTATGCCTTGTTGTGTCCCCTTTTCGGGCCACTTCTGGGTCTGCAGTGATGAGCATGTGTGTGGTCACGTGTCAATCGGACAGGCATAAAATGGTCCCTGTATATAAATGACAAGAATCGCATCTCTTGAAAAGGGCGATTCCTCTACATTTCAGCTTCGCAAACCTAGCAAGTACATTGTTCATTATCATGGCATTCCACACTTTAGTTTTAGACCAAGGATGGGAAACTGGTGGCCCTCCAGAGGTTGCAGGGCTCCAACTCCCATCAGCCTCAGCCAGCATGGTCAGTGGTCAAGGATGATGAGAGTTGTAGGCCAACAACCTCGGGAGGGCTGAAGGTTCCCCATTCCTAAATTAGAGGAAGATGGGTAACTTTTGGAGGAAGTACACTTGAATTAGATTAGATTTTAGTCTATGTTGTTATTATATGTGCTTTATCACTTTTGCAAGCAAGTCTTCCACCAACAGAGAAACCCATTTTATCCCCACAAGACCTTATTCCTACACACAGGCACCCCTGCGCTCTAGCTAAGATTCTAACTGCGATACCACACTGGCTCTTGAATATGATTCTATGACAGGCTTTATTTTTAAATTGCCAATTAACTGTTTTCTCTCAATTACATTTTGGTTGTTATTGGGAAAATGAGATTGGGTAGATGCAAATGTATACTTTCCAGAGACACTTAAAAACTCGTAATTTCAACTACCGGTAAGTCAACAAAAGCTCCAAAGATTTGACTCCAATAACTTAATAGAACATCATTTGCCACCTTTTTCAAGCTGGAGATAGAATTTACCCAAGGCTGAAGCTCCTTATTTTGAGAGACAGCATTCTTGGGACACCTGCTGAGTACACTGTACTTCTACCTCCATATCTTGAAGATAGACACAGTCTAATAACATATTGTTACCAGCCATCCCAATCTCCGCTGAGCAGTGCAAGATTCCAGGGGTCTTCACATTCAACCAGTTTTTGTGTTTCTTTGGGGGGAAATGAGGCACAGTGGAGGCTGTATTGTCTTTATGAAATATGGCTTATCTTCAGATATTTACACTTGAGTCTGGATGGAGAGAACGTTCTGAGCATTACATCTCACCTCACAGCACTGTAGCATGTGATTCAAAAGCAGCCCAAACACCATCTCTGTGTCTCCTACACACATATTGTCTGTCCCTCAGCCTGCATGCCCTCTGGCCCGACTCTTATTTCCCCCCAAAACCCTTGCTAAAAATGTAATGCAAGCTTTGTATAAAAAGGACATTTTTTCCTGTGGTGACATCACACCCCCTGTAACCCTGGCAACTTCCCCTTCCCAACTTTGCTATTTATTGTCTTTTGCTAACTAACGCACATCTGGGGGAGGGACTCCACCCCCCCACTTCTTTCCTGAGAGTGAATGTCCCACCTTTTGTCAGGGTAGTGACTCTGCCATCTTGCTTTTGTGCTTTGATAGCACCTCTCTCAGCCAATCTCACGAGGAAGCTGGCTTGGCTTATTTTTTTTTAGGCCTTACTAAATCCATCGATCAAACCCCACATTTACTAATTTCAGAAATTATGATGAGAACTTAGCACCCAGGAATTTTAGGGGATCCTTGCCCCCTGCAAACCCATAACAATGTTTTACCACAGCTAGGAACATAGGAATCTGCCTCATATTGAGTCAAACCACTGGTGCATCTATTCTAGTCAGGGGTGCCAACTTGAATGAAATATTGCGGGGGCCCAGGTAAGCTCCGCCCTGCATAATCAATCACATGACACAATGCACACGCACCATTTGAATGGCAATGCCCGCAAATATTTTATTGCAGGGGCCAAAGCCCTCATGGCCCTAGGAGATGGCTCCTATGGTTACTAGTCAGTTTCTCTTGTTGTTGTTGTTCAGTCGTGTCCGACTCTTCGTGACCCCATGGACCAGAGCACACCAGGCACGCCTATCCTTCACTGCCTCTCGCAGTTTGGCCAAACTCATGTTAGTAGCTTTGAGAACACTGTCCAACCATCTCATCCTCTGTCGTCCCCTTCTCCTTGTGCCCTCCATCTTTCCCAACATCAGGGTCTTTTCTAGGGAGTCTTCTCTTCTCATGAGGTGGCCAAAGTACTGGAGCCTCAACTTCACGATCTGTCTTTCTAGTGAGCATTCAGGGCTGATTTCTCTAGAGTTTCTCTAGAGGTATATAACTAGAGCCATGAAGCTCCACAGGACACAGGAAAAAAAGTTTGTGTGGTGGGGTACGTTTCTTTCCCCAATAACTAAGGAAAAATTACAATTGGGGATAAAATAAAGAATAACAAATGAATGCTTTCTAATCTAAGCCTTCAAAACAGTGTTTTACTGCACTTTAATTATGTTACAGTGTTATTAGAAAGCATTCTGAGGAATTAAGTGTTCCATAATTACAATTCCTGAATACTGTAGACACATCCAACTCTCAAATCCTCTGACCTGTTTCAAATTCTCAATCTTCTGCAAGAATTTCTATAATATAAATTAATGCCTTTTATTAAAGGAACAGTATTTCAAATTCTCTAAGTGCCCCTATTTTCCAGGGATGGCCCCGGATTTACAGAAGCTGCCCTGGTTTTTTATTTGATCCCTGAATGTCCCACTTTTCCTTAGGGCGTCCCTATTTTCTTCAGAGAAATGTTGGAGGGTATGGAGTTATCCAACCCCCCACCCCCATCCTGCCATCTGAAGGCAGCCCTGTATAGGGAAGTTTTAAATGTTTTATTATGTTTTTATATATGTTAGAAGCCACCCAGAGTGGCTGGGGCAACCCAGTCAGGGATATAAATTGTAAACTTATCATCATCATCATTATTATGGCATAGGACAGTGATGGCTAACCTTGACACTCCAGATGTTTTGGAACTACAACTCCCATCATCTCTAGCTAACAGGATCAGTGGTCAGGGATGATGGGAGTTGTAGTCCCAAAACATCTGGAGTGTCAAGGTTAGCCATCACTGGCATAGGATGTCCCTATTTTCATCAGAGAAATGTTGGAGGGTATGATATTTTGAGTTCCTTGTGTTAGATGACAATCTAACATTCACCTCATCAGTAAAACAGGAATAACAAGCAGTTATTAATTTACATTCTTTTCCTCCAGGAAAGAGCAACATGACCCAATTTCAATATTCGTTTCTGATATGGAAAATCATATTGAGATTATTTTAGTTTTTTCTATTTCATGTATAAAATACTCCCCATTAAATGCACACCCACGTGGTGACAGCAAATATTGTATACCATTCAAAGCAAGTGACTTGTGGATTCTCATGCCATTTAGTTTAACACTTTCAAAGATATGAACTGTGTTATGTATTGATGGGCTGGAATATGTTTAATAAAATGGAAAATGCATAATTTTCATCAGGGAGCCAATTAAGGCTCAGTGGGAGCTACAGGGACACATTCTGGTAGTGGAACAGTTAGCAACGTAAAGGTCCTATGTAGGTTGCACCAGATGGTTATGTAAAAAAACTAGATTGCACACACACAAGACAAAAAAAATTCAGAACATATTGATCTCTGCAGTGCAGAAAATCAATACTACAGTTAAAACCTTTCTTCTTCCTATCATCCTGGCAGGTTTATTTTGCATAATTTGACAGAAACAGCTAGGAGAGCTGAAACACCAAGTTCTAAATATTGTTGAATAGGAAGGGATTCTTAGGAAGTTCTTAGGGGTTTGGGGGGAGACTGGAAAAACATTTTGTTTAAATCTACTTTTAATTTTAATTGTATATATACACATGCACACCCTTATATCGTCCCTGCAGGGTAAATTGCTGGTGCGGGTGAGTGCGATTTAAATCTATTTGCAAAGCATGTGCTCTGTCCATTGATCTGTGGCCCATACCAATCCAAGGTATCATGAACAATTTCATGGTTATGTCAGGGATAGGATATATTTTTCATGAAGAACATCTTCTTTCTGAGCAACCTTCCAGGGGCCACACAACAGTAGTAAATGGGGTTAAAGGCAAAAGTGAGCGCAACAATAAATGGAAATTTTACCTTTGTAGTTGGCTTATTTCTTCACACTCACTTACCCCATCAGAGCACCATCAGGATCCAAGAGAGCATTCCAGCCAGGCATAAATATTCAGGAAGGGTGCAGAGCAGGCTTGGGGAAGGGGGAAGGTATGGGCCTGGGGCGCACTCCAAGGGCCAGATAGAGGCGCAATGTGTACTGTACGTTTAAAGCAGTATCATGCAAATTTAAACAGAATGTTTCCCCCAAAGAATCCCGAGAATTGCAGTTTGTTTGTGGGGTGTGAAACACAGATAGCAGTCAAATACAACATTCCTAGACTGAACATGAAAGGGGATGTTTGCACCAGCCAGTAGAAAACATCCTGTTTCCTCCTGGGCTGGGACAAACTTCCTCTACATGTGACTAGAGGTGGGCATGACCTTACCTGCTCAGGTGACAAAAGAACTTGGGACACAGCCCTCTCTCTCTGACTTCATTCATCGTAGAAGCAACAGCTCTTCAGCTAGAGATGCCCCGTTGGCTTTCGGCCAACAGAGCACTAAGGGACTGTCTCCTTATGGGATAGATTCCAGTGTACAGTGGGACCTCGACTTACAACGATAATGCGTTCTGACGCGATCTTCGGAAGTCGAAAACACTCATCAGTCGAGTCCCATAGGGATGCATTGAGCGGAAAAACTTCATAAGTCGAAGAAACCCGCATCAAATCTTCGTAAGTCGAAAAAATCCTATCAAAAGCGGCCGCGACTTCCTTTCGGAAGTCGAAAAATTCGGATGCAACGGCCATTTTTTTTCTTCCGGAAGTCATTCGGAAGTCGAAAAACTCGTAAGTCGGGTCACTCGTAAGTCGAGGTCCCACTGTATATATTTTGTAACCTAAGTCTGCCTTCAGGGATCCAACTGTGAACTGATGATGCTGTGAGTAAACTTCTTTTATTGACTTGAAATAAGATTGTCATGTCTATTCTTTTTAAGGGGGAGATAAGGGGACTTACCAGGAATCTTATTTTTAGAAGCTTAAACAAGCTTGCAACAAGCTAACCGCTGTGCGTTTAAAAAGGGGAATGTTAAAACTCTGCTAAGTTATAGAACTTGCTAGCGCAAGTTAGGATATTATTAAACAATATATCCTCTCCTGCATCCCTGAACATTCCCACGTTGTTAATGGTGCCGATATATATATATTTTTAAGAAGACCCCTATTCCAGAGCTGCACTTTACAGAGTTCCCCTGGAAGAGCCCCACTCTAGGAATTGCAACTCTTAGCTGTAGGAACCTGAAGTGCTATGATACTGTTTTGAATGTATAGTGCAGGTGGAGCCAGAGAGGCCAGGAAGGGTGCATTTGAGGCCTAGGCCTGATCTCAGGCCTGGTTTATACAGCACACGCCTGCCATCCTTCTTCTAATAATAAGTAGTAACAAAGATTCTGACTGCACTTCATTTGCCTTGAAGAGGACTATTTGAGTTTCATCTCAAGGGCCTCCATGCCTCACCTCTAATGGGAACCAAAAAACGCTTCAGAAAGAAAAAGAACAGACTCCCAGTGCTACAGATGCACTCATGAGGAAACTCATTTATCTAATTAATAACGTATCTTATTTAGGCTGACTAGCTGAATGGCTGGCTGGACTAGACTACATCAGAGTAGACCAAGCCATCTGGACAATGACTGCCTGACTTCTTTGTCTGATGTATCACCAGCACCATTGCTACACTGCAAGCATTAAATAAGCATCAAAGTCAATGCAGCAGTATATTTATCTCCTTATGAGGATTACATGGTGCAATACTACTAATTTAGAACTGGCAGAATTCTAATCCTCCTCCCCAAATAATTATTGCTTTCTGCCTGGAAGACTACCTGTGATCCCCATCAAATCCACTCATATATATGTGTAGTAAACAAAAAAAAGATGGCTATCTATATTTTATATTTTATTGGTTCAAATTAAACAATACTGAGCTTTTGAATAAAACAGGGATGGGGAGTCTGTGGTCCTGTAGGTGCTATTCTTTATATCAGAGATGAAGGCAGTTGTAGTCCAACATGTGGATGGCCAGTTTTTTGACATGTTCCTATGGTTATATTAAAAATGAACAGAACAGAACAAAGCTGTTGCATTTCCTGTTTGCGGGCTCATTCACAAGCATAGGAATGGGAGGCTCACCTCGCACCTTAATTACTTATCTTTAGGTGCCAGGTGAAAACATTCCTCTTCTCCCAGGCCTTTGCCTAATCAAACAATCTATGGCTATTTAAACTATAGAGGGGGTTATTGTTTTGTTTGCTATTATGGCCTGGATAGCTCGGTTGGTTAGAGTGTGGTGCTGATAATGCTAAGGTTGCAGGTTCGATCCATCCCCGTATGAAACAGCTGCATATTCCTGCATTGCAGGGGACTTGGACTAGATTCCATGCTTGTGTTATGCATTTCTCTGTTTTTATATTGTGAACTGCCTAGTGATTCTCGGAAGAAGGGCAGTATATAAAATTAATTAATTAATTAACTAATTGAACTCAATGGGACTTATGAATAGGCATGCGTTGTATATCCTATAAGACTGCACTTCATGTGCATTGAACATGGGTATACTGCACTTCAATTGTTCTGTCAATATTTAATAAAAGTTTTCCAATTATATAAACAAAATTTCTAGCTGTTTCCCTTTCTTCACTGCCATATAATTTGCAAGCTGTGACATGAAGGCATATTCAAAGCATTCATTTTCTCATTCCACTCTTAAAGGGGTGGATAGGGATTCTGCAATGTTTTGCATAACTTCAATCATACATAAAACGAGTTCATAACAGTTTGAAGATCTCTTTTGTATCCATAGAAAAAGAATTACATGGTTCAAAGAATGCTCTATCATTTATTTTACATGCTTCATTTCTGTTGTCCTTTTTAATTGCTACCTTGATCTTTTTCTAAAACATCCTCACAACATGGCAGATCCACCAAAAAGGCATCCTTTTCACAACAAAAAACTATATCCCAACTTGTCATGAGTTGTTATCTCTTAAATTAACATATAGAGGAATTATTGCGTTTTTATTTTTACAATTCCAGATATAAACTCGCATACAGATCACCTAAGACCTTGTCTACAGCATTTATGATGCCATGCCACAGTATAAATCTAAAAGAAATGATAAATAGGTAGGTTGGCAGGAGCTGGGACAAAGCAACGGGAGACTTAACTGTCAGGGGTCCTTTATCTTTACCTTTAGGTAGATGAGAGAGGTTTCATCAGATTTGCGCTCATATATTAATTTTGACACGTCTGTCTTTTATCAGGGAAAGAACAAACTTTTGCAGTAGATGTGCGATTTTACTGGCTTGCATTTTTCCCAGCAATCAAACTACAGTATTTTGTCACTAGAAAACTTAACAGCCAAATCTATCCATCACCAGAAGCACATCAATTGCAATAACAAGTACTGCCCAGCAGAAGGTGGTCATTATAAGAAGCGTTTATTGGATAATGCCTGTGTTCTAAAGCAACAGTTGGAAGAACAACCCAATCTTCTAACTCCTTTGTGATCTTTTAAAATTATTTAAGTTTTATACCAGAGTGGGCAACTCCACCAGGACTGGCTTCTGTGTAGAAAAATATCAGATTGCACTGTACTTCTGTTTTATTTGGTCATCTTGAAAGGCCCCCAGACACCAAACAATAAACCCAGGCTGGCATTGTCTGTAGTAAACACATAAGTCATCTATACTGATTTTGTGCTATAGAGAAAAAATACTTGTCTCTTGATACACAAGCTACAGCTGCTTAATTGGCACTTTGTCAACAGTTCTTTTGAGCTTTTCTGAGAAACGAAGAAGTGCTGCCTGCAATCCTGTTAAAAACAGCTTGGTACTTCAGTGGTGCTTGGAACCTGCTCAGGGATACATTTTATTCCATGCTTCATGATCAGCACCATTGATTTAACCCCTAAGATGGAACCCAGTAATACCCACTTACCTGGAAGTTACCAAGGGTGTTATTTCTGGGTAGGTATGTGTAAGATCATGCTGTTGAGATTTACATACCGGTACAACAACAAAATCAATTTATGGGGCAGAACCAGTAGCAGACAGCATGGTGGAGCAGAGATACTTAGCTCACCTCCAGGCAGGTGAGTCACTGCTGCTTACCAGGAGGGTGGCACAGTGCAAACACAGCAGCAGGAGCATCGGATTGGCTCAGCTGCTGTGTTTGCATTTCACCAACCTTCTGCTCCCCCTTCTGGTAAGTAGCAGTGACTCACCTGACAGGTCAGGTAAGCAACTCCACCTCACCATGCCAACCACTACTGGGCAGAACTAAACATTATAAGAAATTTTGGGTTGCCACTGAAAATAGCAGCCCCTAGGGCTTGCCGATCAGGTTGGCAGTTCAAATCCCCGCGAAGGGGTGAGCTCCCGTTGCTCGGTCCCAGCTCCTGCCAACCTAGCAATTCGAAAGCACGTCAAAGTGCAAGTAGATAAATAGGTACCGCTCCAGCGGGAAGGTAAACGGTGTTTCCGTGCACTGCTCTGGTTTCGCCAGAAGCAGCTTAGTCATGCTGGCCACATGACCTGGAAGCTGTACGCCGGCTCCCTCGGCCAGTAAAGCGAGATGAGCACCGCAACCCCAGAGTCGTCCGTGACTGGACCTAACGGTCAGGGGTCCCTTTACCTTTACCTTTTAACCCTAGTACAATGCATTTCCCTGTTACTATTCAACAGTATTGTCTGCTCCTGGTGGGGGCATGCACTGTATAATGCTGTCAGGACCTCTGGGCATGTTGTACTAGCTATCATGGAGAGGAAGGGAAGCGCTTGACGTGGAACTACCGAGTTTGTCCATAATTCTGAGTGTTGTGCTTAGGATTTTAGCCTGAAACTCCCAACCTAAAGTTCCATCAAAATCAGCAGGACTTAATTTCATTCCATGTAATAGTTACAGTTGACGGCTTCGTGCTAAAAACAGCTACCACATTCCACAAACGTACGATCCAAGGAACCACAGTGCCTATGCTTCTATAGCATGGACTGCATTGGTGCACTTATCACACACTCTTCACAACATAACAGAAGGCTGTACTATCACTTCTCATTGAATTACAGGTATTACATTGTATTGCAATGGATCACCCAAATCTAATGAGTTCAGGCATTATTGGGAGTTCTGAGGTACACATAAGAGCTTTCACGGACGTTTCCCTGTTTCCTCCAAAGCAATATGGATAACTTGGTACCCCATTGAGCATAGAGAGTTATATTCACATCAAGGTATTTGTAGCAGAGCCAACAGACTGAATGCAGCTCTAGTAGCACATGGCTACATGTGGCTAGCGGTCCCAGAGCTGCACAACCACCGCCCATCTACATTGCTTGTATCTATCAAGTTCAGCAGAAGGTGGATGAAAACTGCAGTGTACATTCACATCATAAGCAGCACATGCAGATCTCATTTGCTGGGTGGATGTGAATATATCCTGGATAGTGGTTTTAGGAGATGAAGCTGTTTTTAGATGAAAGGAAATTCCACCAAATGATAGGGAAATGCCCAATTAATCAGTTTAAAAAAATCTTCATTAGACTGTAGTACTTTGCGGGTGGGTGTTTAAAAATGGTCCTTTGAAGTCTTTTAATTTTGCCCCTGGCCACCTTTCAATTTCACTGTAATCCCATGGCACATTTAATCAAGCCCTCTGTAGTTTAAAATATTATTAAACGTCTCTTTTTGAGGATTTGAATTTTACTCCCGATTATGTGATGAAGATCAATCATCAAATATTCATCATATATTCATAATCATGGCTTACATTCCCCCTCTGCTTCAAGATGCATATAATCATTTTGAAGTGTCTTAGAAGGAATTAATTGTCTAGAAATAAGATTTAAAGAGTGACAAGAGGATACACTGTCCTACTGTACTAGATGGAATGGGCAATCCCTGCCTTTGCAATGTTAATGGGTTTTCTGTGCTTTTAACCGATGAACATTAGGAGCCTTAGAAGCACTCAATGCTATAACATATACTACAAACATTACATACATATTTGTTGCAAAAATATGGTTTGTGTTGGAAATTAATGGCCTCTTCAAATGATCTGGGGCAGGTGTGTGTGTGTGTGTGTGTGTACCAACATTTACAACATTTTCTGAATACTGACTTAAAATATTCCTCAGCTGAAATGCACACATACAGGCAGGACTGTCCCTATTCAAGTAATGCTAAAAGAGAGAAATGCAAGGAATGCAGCTGTGGAGTGGGAGAGAACAGAGAAAACGTTAAAAAGAAATCCTCTACCCCTTTCCTTTATTGAAGAGAGAAATGTTGCTTAAAGTTTTCACTGAGTCCCATTTCCCCCCATTTCCTTCTCCAAACTGGCCCCTCCACAGTGCTCTGCAGTGAGAAATGGCAGAGAAAACCAAACCCTGGCAAGGCATGATGAGAGTGCTGGAGCCACTGCCACATCTGTAGCCCCATTGCTGATGCCAGCTGGGGTGGAAGGTGCAGAGGCCAGAATAAGCCTGTTGCAGACTACACTAGCCTGGAGCTGGCATAGTGATTGGGCACACCCAATTCTAATCAAATAATGGCAGTAGGACTGACTCAGAATCCAGAATGTATATTTCAGGGCTTTCCTCAGGCTACTGGCATGCATTTGTGTGTACCAATTAATTTTCATTTTTTAAATCTTCATTTTATGCATTAATACAATTTCTAACGCTGTCTGTAAAACAGAATATTCCAAGGTGGCTTCCACCAAATCTGTCGAGAAAACAATCAGCCATATTAAAAAACAGAAACATACAGTACAACAAAATTAAAAGTACTGTATCAAATGAAGGCAGCCTCAGATCAGTCAGTTTTGGAACAAAATATTTGGGAAAATTAAAAGGTCTTTGCATGGTTCTGAAAAGGCTACAGCATGAGTGCCAGGTGACCCCTTCCCCCCCCAAAATGGGCTGTACCACCTGGACACCACCACCAAGAAGACACTCTCCCCAGTCAAAACCTACCACACCTCATGACCTGCAAAGGCAACCTCAATGAATTGGAAGGTGGGCAAATGAGTTGGGCCCTCAGTAAAATCTTGACAGATTTCCACCCCACAATGTTATTCAGAGGTAAGGAGTCAGTATAAGCTAGACATACCTTGCAGGTTTTTGGAATTCCCACTTAAGGAAACTGGAACAGATAATGCTTTTGTGCGACAAAATCTAGCATGCACTGGCCAACACCTCTCTTATGAGTTCTCATACATCCAATCCATGAGTCAGTCAAGACACAGTACTAAGATGTCAGGCTGTTTTCTAAGTCTCACAAATAGATCACACATGCAGAATTGTACTGGCACCCCAGAAGACTAGTAGGAGGACAACACCAGATTCAAAATAATGTTGGAAAGCTATTTAAGTCATAAAAATCTTCTTTTACGGGGATGGGAAAACTGTGGCTATCTAGGTGTTGCTGGACTATAACTCCCATTATCCCTTTGCCCATTGGCTAGGGGTGATGGGAGCTGGGGAGCAGCAAATGGGAGTCCCACAGGGCCCTCACCTTTACCATAAGGCACCATTCGCTGCCATCTTGCACGCACACCTGGGAGAAAATTCTACTGAAGTCAATGTGACTTTCTCCCAAGTAAGTTTGCATAAAAAGGTAAAGGTAAAGGGACCCCTGACCATTAGGTCCAGTCGTGTCCGACTCTGGGGTTGTGGCGCTCATCTCGCTTTATTGGCCGAGAGCCAGCGTACAGCTTCCAGGTCATGTGGCCAGCATGACAAAGCCGCTTCTGGCGAACCAGAGCAGCGCACGGAAACGCCGTTTACCTTCCCGCCAGAGCAGTTCCTATTTATCTACTTGCACTTTGATGTGCTTTCGAACTGCTAGGTGGGCAGGAGCTGGGACCGAGCAACGGGAGCTCACCCCGCCTTCTGATGAGCAAGCCCTAGGCTCTGTGGTTTAACCCACAGCGCCACCTGGGTCCCCGGGAAAAAATTCTACTGAAGTCAATGTGACTTTCTCCCAAGTAAGTTTGCATAGGATTACACTATTCTACAAGCAGCTTGGCAAATCTTAATGAGACTTGTGTCTTGCAGCACTCTGTGGAGTTACTTAGCACTTTAGCTGAGAAAGAATGGCCAACTGATAAGGATGATAGGATTTGTAGTCCAACAACCTTTGGAGGGCCACAGGCTCCCCATTCCTGTCCTAACAAAAGCACCTTCTCTGAATGCAGGTCCATTGCCTCCTTCAAATACAGCCTCAGTCCCCTCGTGGCTGTTCCTGCTCCACCTGCCCCGCCACAGGCTTGGGTTCATCCTGAGAAACCTCGGCAGAGTCTGCCTTGCTGGGCCCCAGGGAATGATCCGAATCCGTGCGTGTGGCCGAGGCCTCGGGGTCGCCATCTGCGGTCGTGGCCGTCGTAGCCGGAGCTCCGTCCGTCTTGGTCTGAGACCCCTTGGAGCAGCAAAGCCTGAAGCAGGTCTGGAAGATCTGCAGCGCGGCCATGACCAGGATCACCAGCGTCACCACAGCCACCGTGATCAGGATGAAGAGGTAGTTGGAAGACACGGCTCCGGAGGCGCTGCTGCTGTTGCCCACCTCGGAGGGCAAGGTCGCCGCCAGGGAGTCGTTCCGGCCAGGCAGGCCGTCCGAAGAGCCGTTCGGGGAGGGAGACAGTGCAGGCGGCGGCGGCGTTTCAGTTCCCGCCGGCGGCACGCAGGCCTTTTCGTCGGCCGCCAAGCGAGCGCCCCAGGCGCACAGGCACAGGAAGGCGCCCCGGGCGCCGAAGCAGTCGGCGAGCTCGACGCACGCTCCCTCGCTCGGGCTCCAGTAGCCGCTGGGGCAGGAGCAGAGGCCGCGCTCGGTGCCTTCCCAGCGGTAGCCGTCGGGCGAGAGGCGGCAGGTGAAGCGCGCCAACCGCCCGGGGCACCTCAGGGTGAGCACGGTGCCTGGCGGGCCGAACTCCATGGCGGCGCTTTGGAGGCGGAAAGGGAGCGCGTAGTGCAGGTGGCTTCCCGCGCCAGGCGCGCGACACGCACCCGCGTAGCTGTACTTGCACACGTATCCCGCGTTGGCCTTGGCGCAGGCGTGCTCCGCGAGACCCCACGACTCGGCGGCGCGAGGCTCGCCCCAAGTCACCTGCAGGCCGGCGCACTTCTGCGTGGTGCACGACTTGCTGGGCTCCTTCGCCCACGAGAGGCTCCCCTCCGCCGCGCTCTCGTTCCTCGCCTCCGCAACAAGTCCTCCGGCAGCGGCCCAGGAGAAACCCCGCAGCGGCAGCTCCTCCATGGTGCACTGCTGAGCCTTCCTCACCAGGCCCAGCCAAAACAAGGAGGCGCCGGACCAGCCGCGGGCGACCCCTCTCAGCAGAGACACGATGGCCTGCACTTCCACCCGGCCGCTCGCCGTGCTCAGGCGCCCACCGTGCGCCGCGCAGGCGTCCTGGGCGCGGGGGAAGCTCAGGCTGCCCACGTGGACGCTGTAGCAGGACCCCGAAGGGTGGCACCAGGCTTGTTCGCTCTGGGGGCGCACGGCGGTAGTGGGGCCCCCTGGCACGGGGAGAGGTTGCAGGAGAACGAGAGAGGCAAGCACCAGGCCCCTCATCTTGCCTCGCCTCTCCACAGTGGCATTCGCAATCACCAGCGAAGTCTGGATGGCGGGGATGTTGGCGTCGAGGCGACTCCTTTTCTTCACAGCTCACATCACAACAATATCTTCACTCCCGCAGACCTTCCCTTTCAGTGGCTGAAAGGAAATGTGTCAGGGGTTAGGCTTGACCTTAACATCCTTGATTTGTTGAAGTCCCCGCGCCAAAAGTTCCCTTCCAGAATTGGAAACATCTGATAAATAAAACCCAGACGGTAGGGAAACTTTGCTTGCACTTTATAGGGAGAAACGCTCGCATAAACTAGGCGCAAGAAGGCAGACGATTTCTTTGGGCTGAATTGTTCACCTCCGTGTTAGTAAACACAGGCCGGATGTTTAATAAATTATTTGAACTCTGTGCCTTTTATTGACTTGAAAGCTTAGCACCGATTGCAGCGGATCTTAAAACTATCAGAAAAATAATTGCTTGATGAAATGCAGTGGAGGGCAATGGCATTAAGGCCCTAGTTAACCCCCTCCCATGCAAGCGCGTGCACACACACACACACACACAAAACCTACCAGTGTGCAGCTGGCACATTTTGGCACATTCCATGCTAGGAATCATTGGGAAAGGAACTGAAAATGAAAACTGCCATAATTCCATTATACAACTCTACCCTGTGATTGCATTTGGAATACTGTGCTGTGTAGAGTTCTCACATCAAAAAGGATATTGCAGAGTTGGAAAAGGTTAAGAAAAGGGCAACCAAAAAAGGAACAAGGCAGATGAAGTGACTTTTCTATGAAGAAAAGCTGCAGTGTTTTGAACTTAGTTTAGAAAAATGGTGAGTAAGAAGTGAAATGATAGAAGCTTATGAGATGGCTAGTCCCCATAGTGGAGGCAGTAATATTTCTGAATACCAGTTGCTGGACGCCACAGGAGCAGAGAGTGCTCTTGTGCTCAGGTCCTGCTTGTGGGTTTCCGAGACCATGTGGGTAAACTGGTAAAAAGCATTGGTAAGTAGTTAAAAGAATAGGATGAAGAGAGTAGAAATAAATGGCCAATTCTCACAATGGAGGGGTAGAAGAAGTGGGGGTTCCCCAAGGATCTGTACTGAGACTGGTGTTTTTAAAAATGTTTTTAAATAATTAGGAGTTAGGGCTAAACAGTGAGGTGGCCAAGCTTTTGATGAAATCCCAGCTATTCAAGGTGGTTTATGGAAATGGGATTGTGAGTAGCTCCAGAGGAATAGGTATTAAAATTTCAAATTTGGTTCAGTATAAGCAAGTGTAAAGTGATGTGCATGGTGGTGGTGGTGGAATCCTAAATTCACATATACAGAGATGAGGTCTGAGGTGGTGGGTACCTGATCAGGAAAGAGATTGTGGTGGAGAGCTTGATGAAAACAGTGGCTATGTACACACCAACCCCTTCATTGCACGAAAATACAGTTTTTTCCTCAACCCTGTATCATTCATGCTCATCCTCAGCATGCTGCTGTCAATCTATTTTTTTTATTTAAAATAAACTTTATTAATTTTAAAAATTTACAGAACTTGTCATTTGACAGAAAATGAAAAGAAAAACATCACGAAAACAAAAGAAAAGGAACATACAGTATTAACATTCCTGCCCATCAAAGTACGAATAGATAATTTTATTTGCCAATCTTCTATATTTGGTACTGTTGTGCTCTTCCAATTTTTTGCGACCAGAAGCCTCACTGCTGTTGTGGCATACATTAGTACACATCTGTCCTTTTCTTTAATCTTGTCGCCTAGGATTCCTAACAAGAATATTTCGGGATCTTTTCAAAAAGAATATTTGACTATCTTTTTTATTTCGTTGTATATTTTTCCCCAAAATTTCTTTATTTCCTTGCAGTTCTACCAAACATGCATGAATGTACCCAATTCTTTGTTGCATCTCCAACAGATATTGTTACTGCCCTTATACAATCTCATTAGGGTCAGATACCATCTGTATTGCATTTTATATATTTTTTCTTTTAGATCATAATTGGGGGTAAAATTCATATCTTTTATCCACAGATTTTCCCATTTCTCAAACATAATCGTCTTCCCCAAATCCTGGGCCCATTTAATCATTGTCTCTTTTATTTGTTCCTCTTTTGTATCTCAATCTAATAATAATTCATACAAATTTCTATGCCTCGTTTCTAATGCCTTGGGGATGCTATTTAATGGATCCTCCGTTGTGATAATTACATCGTCTGCAAAGGCTCTGGTTTTTTACTGCTTCTTCCCTATTACAATACCCCTGATATCCTTGTTTTCTCTAATATTTTTTAATAATATTTCCAATACTATAATGAATAATGTTGGTGACAGAAGGCATCCCTGCCATGTGCCCTTGGATATTTTTATTTCCTGGGTCGTTCTTCCATTAATAATTAATTTAGCCCTTTGATGCTGGTAGATAGTTCCAATTGCTCTCTATATTTTTTCTCCAATACCTAATTCTTCCAAAGCTTTAATCATAAACTGCCAGGATATGTTGTCGAACGCCTTTTTGGCGTCTATTGCCATGATCGCAGCCTCTTTTCCTCTGTCGCTTTGCAGGTATTCCAATATATTTAATATAATTCTTATATTATCTTTTTTCTGTCTCCCCTTCATGAATCCTGCCTGGTTTCGATGTATTATTTCCTCTAATATTCTGTTTAGTCTCCTTACTAGAACTCCTGTGAAAATCTTATAATCACAGTTCAATAGACTTATTGGTCTGTAATTACTTACTGACTCGAGGTCCGTATTGGGGTTTGGCAGTAATGTTATCATCGCCTCCAGGTTTTTGGCATTTCCCCTTTATTTAAGATACTACCGGTATTCATTAAATTGGTTAATGGCATTATAAGAACTTCTTCTAGATGTTTATAATATTCTGTTGGGATCCCGGCAGGGCCTGGTGCTTTCCCTTTTTTATTTTTTGGATTATTTCTTTCATTTCTGCTATGGTGGTTTCCTCATTTATTATGCTGCTGTCAATCTAGATTGAGTCCAGATCCTGCCATCCACAAGGGCTGGCATAGTTACTTGATATGTGTTTGAAAACACTTGTATGGATTAGGTTATCAATGCCTTTTCCTCCCTGAACATGCTCCAGGTGAATGAAGACGGAAGTCGTGTATGTGATCTTGGTATACACCAACCCACAATGCCATTCATTGGACAAGTGTGGCTACACCCCATTGCCAAGACCACCTACATCTGTTTTCAAATGGACACACTTTGCCTGTGAGGTTAAGCAAAACCAATCTGCAGCGAGCAGATGGAAGGAAAAAGTGGGAAGTAGCATCACTCTTACAACTTCTTCCTGTGTACTTTCCAGGGGAGAAAAAGGTAACCACCCTCACTCACCCCTTCCTTCGTTACCAAGTGAACAGTGGAGAGGGGGTGTCATGTTGGCCATCCCAACTTATTCATATCCTGACATTCCCATTTTTAAAAGAAAATCCAGAAATGCTCCATAATAAAGGTGATAGTAAAAAGTACCGGTATCTCATTAACTATGGACTCTGTGGACAATGCAATCGTTTATTTTAATGATTAATTAAAAGTAAATGACGACTAGGGAGTTAATTCCCAATGATTTATGAACCTATTTCCCCTGTTTGGCATTTGTCCTGAACGGGGGGGGGGGGCATCTGTTTGCAGGGGTTGTATTTGTCTCTTACAGTTCTTCCCTCCCTTAACTCCTACAGCTATGCTGCTTAGCCAGGATTTATCCATCTCTCATTGCTCAGCTCAAGCCAAAAATAAAGCAGTATCAACACAGGCTCTGAGTAAGTTAATGTCACCATAATTCATCACCATGACTTCTTTGAAATTAGTTGGGAAAATTCATCATGACTTCTTTGAAATTTGTGGCAAATTTTCCATTGATCTTAGAGCCAGGATTTCATTAAGTGGCTGAAATCTCTCTTCCCCCTCCCCTGGAAAAAGAAAGAAATAAAGAAGAAAGAATCAAGCCAAAGTAAGGGTCTGAGAACAGTGACTGACATCTTCCAAATTTTGGCTTTGTTCTACAAGCCAGTGATGTGCAATAAGATCAGTGCAAGGGCGTATTGTTTGTTTGTTTGTTTGTGTTTATTTTTTATATCTGTATTCTGCCTTTCCTCCAAGGAGCTCAAGGTGGCATACATGCTTCTCTTCCTCTCCATTTTATCATCACAACAACGTTGCAAGGTAGTTTAGACTGAAAGATGTGCCTGGTGCACATCCTATTCTAATAATCTGCTACTTGAAGCAAACAGTTGTGCTTTCAGTCTCACGCTTACCAAACCTGTCCTGATGATTCCCATTCAGTATTCCAGATTTGCACAAGATAACTTTTTTTAAAGTGTGTTGCTCTAAGCCAGGCAAGGATTTGGAGTTGCTCCCCCAAAATGTTGGCCCTTCCTTTCCTCCTGTTTGTCTTTTCTGCTTCCTGTACCTGCAAGGGCAGTTTTTATTTTTAAGGAGGGGTCTGGAAAGGGGAGTAGCTAAAGTGGAGGGTTGAGCCACCCAAGTTAAAAAAAAAAAAAAAGCAAAGCAAAACATCCACTACCCAAAGTGCACCAAGTTGAGGTCAGTTTTTAAAATTACTTCTCTGATTGGGAAACCCAACTTCAGAGGGGAAATGTGTGAATACACAGTTATTTGCTGCAGATGTCATGTGGGTGATGCTAAATTAATGAGAACACAAGCAATTTCTGATTCGCATTATACTCTGGTGTGGGCAATCCCTTATTTTTGGTGTGTTTTTTTCCTTATTCCTTTCTGAGAGGCTGAATCTTTTCCTGCTATACTAAAATGCAGGAGCATTCATAAAATCCTGTAAAAAGAAACAGAAGCATAGCAATCAGCAGAATGCCTGGGTATTTCAGAGAGCCTGAAAAAACAATGCAATGATCAGTACTCCCTTTCAGCAGCTCCTGTGTTCAGAAGTCCAATAGATTATTCACCCACACAACACACACACACACACACACGCACGCACACACACACACACAGTGACCCTGTAGTAAGTCTAAACTTTGTCATTTGTTATTTGTGGACAATGTGTTATGCTACCGTTGCTTCATTGGTTGAGACTATAGCATTGCAGAGAAAACCTAGGTTTTCATAGCATCTGTGCAAGCTACATTTCATATACTGTACGGTATCCATGAGACAACTTTACTCCTTTGGGGAATGGTAGCAGAGTGAAGTATTTGTGCTTTCAAATGGCAGCCCATGTGAGAGTAAATCAAAACTCTCTGGAGAATTCAAGTCATTTGCAACGAGGCAGAGTTTCCTAGGGAAACCTGCTAGAATAGCAGGAAGCCTTAAGCCTTGCCATAAATAGCAGACTTCAATCCCTGGCATTGTGCCTAGGCTGACCCTTCAACGTCTATGAAGTTTATACACTGCTGGTTTTAACTGTAGTGTTGTTTTGAATTATGTAATTTCGTTCTTATCTTGAGCTACCCTGGGAACCCATTGGGGAGGAAGGGTGGGTTATAAATTTGAAATAATGGCTTAATACCTGAGCATCTTAGTGGGGAAGGCAGGGGGGGGGTTGCTAAAAGAGCTACTGAAAACAAGAGGAAGGGGAAATTAGACTTCAGCAAAATTATTGTTGAATTCAAAGACAAGGGATCGCTCTGAAGTCCAGTGCTGAAGTCTCCTTGGTGTAAGCCTGACAAAATCAGAATGAAATGGTTTTGCACTACAGTCTCTTCTGTGTTTACTTCTTAACCCAAACCTCATGCCACCTTTCCATGGAAGTGTCTCTGATCCCCATTTGCAGGTACACACAGCTCCTTTACTCAGTTCCTCTGCCTGTTCCAGAAGGGCGGGCATTTACTTTATCATTAGCACCAAATCTCTGCTAAGACTGACAAGGTCAGGGGAAAGCCTTGCCAATATCACCAGTGCCTCATTCATTTAGTCTTTTTAATTAAAGTAATACTATGCGCTCTGCCACCTCCTGCATGTGTGTAGCTTTTCAGAGGAGTTGAAATTGATTACCGGTACATTTTCCCTTGACACTGTCCATTTCATTGCCCTTGCTGATAAAAATGACAAACCTTTCCTACAGTCAAAAGCTAGCAGGGAGTTTAAAATGTGGCAGTGGAGTGGTCAAGCATGTAATGTAAAAAAAGGGGGGACTACACGCTGTCAGTCTTGTGTTCAAATCTAGTTACTGAACAATATGGGCCCGCATCCCAGTAGGCAAGGAGAGGGGTGTATTTTCTGCATTAACTGGAGGTGATAACTTTTAAAGCACTCTGAAGTAGGGGTGAGATTCCTGATTGATTTTGAAATGCATAATTTTTAGAGTCATTGCAATAATTGGTATCAGGGCCAGGCAACCAGTGAGGCAAAGTGAGGTGATTGCCTAAGGTGGCAGGATCCACCTAAGGCAGCAGATCCTAATGTCAATCTTTCTTACCCCCTTGTTCCTGATGTAGATCTTCCCTTGCTACTTCTTCCCTAGCAGGGAGGGGAGGTGCCATTTTGGGGTCCGCCTCAGGTGGCAAAATGTCTTCGGCTGGCCCTGCTCTGTATCGTAGGTTCTTTGTTAATTAGTTTGTTTTGCCTTTATCTTGCTAGAGAACTACATGCCTGCTCTTCTGGAATGCAACATGTTACAAAATCAGTATCTGCTCAGTTATCCTCAAGTTTGTATCAAAATTTGGATAAATGTGCAGGAAGCAAAAAAATAAGGATGCTATAATCTTAATTCTATTTGTAGCTTGTCAGGCCGCACTCCTAACACAGAGCGAAGGGCATGTTAGGCCATTAAAATATATGGGCAGCAGTACAGAGAGCCAGTGTGGTGTAGTGGTTAAGAGCGGTAGTCCCGTAATCTGGGGAACCCGGTTCGTTTCTCCGCTCCTCCACATGCAGCTGCTGGGTGACCTTGGGCTAGTCATACTTCTTTGAAGTCTCTCAGCCCCACTCACCTCACAGAGTGTTTGTTGTGGGGGAGGAAGGGAAAGGAGAATGTTAGCCGCTTTGAGACTCCTTCGGGTAGTGATAAAGTGGGATATCAAATCCAAACTCTTCTTCTACATTTAAGTCTGTGTTGAATTTTGTCTGAGGTCTTAAAAGGTGCTACCTGGTTGTAGTTTGTATGCAGTCTGATGTAATCCATATATATATATATATATATATATATATATATATATATATATATATGAGACAATAGATTTTAACTGGGTTTAATGAGGCACACCTCCAAACAAGAGTGCATATGATTGCAACTTTAAGACCTTTGTACTGTAAGTACCCGCATAATGCAATCCATGGCAATGTTACCCATGTAGCCAAGGCAGTTTTGCAACCAACATAATTCAACATCATATCTGCCAATCGTAAATATCTTCCAGGCTTCCTTTGAGACCTATGTAGATTGCTGTACCACATTTTCCCTAAATTATTGCACTACCAAAGTAGCGTAAGAAGAAACAAGTCAGACACGGTAACTAGAAATATAATTTCGAACTGTACATTTCTTATTACTCTAGGTAAGCAGTCTCAGGCAGAGTTCATGATTCCCATTTTCTTTTATGATGATTAATAAAACACAGCTCATTGAAAGCACTGATGAAAGAATTATATTCAAAAAGCTTGTTAACATTTATGTTTCTGTCAGAGGAGGCCGGGAAGAGGATGCAAAAACATTGTGCTGTTCTTGAACTTGGTGCAGGGAGAGGGGGACAGCAAGACAAGGATCTGGTGTTCCCATTACGCTGAAGACTTCACACTTGAAAAATATTTTGCACTATTTCTTCCCCTTAACAGCGCAGGTTCAGCCAACACATCTTCAGTTATTATACCATATTTTTTTTAAGTCTCCGTTTATTCTGATAATTGCTTGACTCTTTACAAGGGCTATTAGTTTTTATAACACATCAAAATATTTTTAATTAGTGATTGACTAAGTAGATATTTGTTTTTATCATCTGCCTAGTGACTGTCAACTGATTCAGCTGTCTTGCATTCATGGGTGAAATTAATGAGTCAAGCAGGCCTCACATAAGGCTTAATCTTGTCATGTGCCAAGCACTTCCTGGCTTCTGAGAAGCGCATCAGTGCTTCACAAGAGTGCTAATCTTCATGTGTCATAGAAACAACCCTGAAAAAGAGACTGAGGATAAAGAAATCCCTATTTCTTTTAAGGCCTGCTTCAGGAATTACCATTTTTGTCCTAATAAATGCTTGTACTACACTGTACATGCGCACACCAAAGGCATCATCATCAAGTACTCTCGGGATCAGAATGTTCCAAAAGAATGTTCCGAAAAACCTCCCAAAATTGAAGGGAGGGGTATAAACAGGTTTCCAAAAGGAACGAGTTTCAAAAATTAGGTGGCATCATAAAGAAGTGTTTCCCCCTCACGTCACATGGTGGTGAAACATGGAACAGAACATCCCCAGATCTTAACCCATGAGCAGAATTCTAGCTGAGCAGGTGGCTCTTTTTAAATCATCATTTCATCATTTTTAATTTGTATACCGTCTTTCTATCTTACAATACTCAAGGCGGTTTACAAGCTGAAGAAACAAAAAATGTACAACTTATAACAATCTAATGCAATACAAAAATGTGATAATAAAACATCACTTTAAAATAGGCAACCTACATCAAAAAAGTAACATTCAACAATCATTAGAATAGTATAAAATAATAACATCAACATATAAAAGTTAAACAGAAATCCACTCAACAGTTACAATAAATAATATCTAAACTATAATCAATAAAACAACGGCAAGCCACAGTACATAAAATAATACAATACACATTGAGAAGCGGAGACTAGAGGGTGGGGCAGGACAAGTGGAGGGAGGCCTCGCCCCTCACAGTTCTTCCTCCAGGAACAGCTCCCTTATGAGGACTCCTAGGCCAGGGGGTGAGGCAAGGCAGGTGGAAAGAGGCCTGGCCTGATGGAGTCTCTCCCCTCACAGTTCTTCCTTCAGGAACAGCTCCCTTATGAGGAGTCCCAGGGCCAGGGGTGGGGCAAGGCAGGTGGAAAGAGGCCTGGCCTGATGCAGTCTCTCCCCTCACAGTTCTTCCTCCAGGAACAGCTCCATTATGAGGACTCCTAGGCCAGAGGGTGGGGCAAGGCAGGTGGAAAGAGGCCTTGCCTGATGGAGTCTCTCCCCTCATATCCTGGATACAAATGATCCCTAACACTAAGCAAAGAGAAGAAGCAGCCACTAGCAGCTGATTTTAGGTATTGTGAAAGGGCAACGAATGTTAGTGAAAGGGAATGACTGTTATTGCATTTATTATTGTTGTATTTTTGCCGCCAGGAAGGGAGAAGCTCTTGTGGGGTTTTCTATCTGAAGTGCCAAAATAACTTCATCAGCTTTTGCTACTAGACACCTTGACTTCAGGGTGAGGCTGGGTTCCATTTTCCACTTCAGCAAGCAAAATGACTTCTGGCCCTGGCTTTAAAGGTGGCTACGATAGGGAGGGGGTATCAGCTGAAATGGCTTCTGTTCTTTTTCCTTGTTCATTTCCCCATTCATGGAAGGGCAACTTAGAATCCAATTCAATATTATTATGCACAGAGAGAGCTGTAAATCCAATAGAATCCACAAGTGGAATGCAAAAAAACAACAACAAACAAACACCAAAAGAAATTTATTTATTCTCAATAAAATTTGCATTCAGAGAAGTTGAGACTTTTCTTCCCCTGCTCAGTTCATTTCAGGTTTAACTGTGACAAAAGTAGGAAACGCTACAGGTCACTCTGTCTTCTCTGAGTGCTGTGAAAATTCTTACTTGGATCTCCATGAAATATTGATTTCACGTCATGACTAAGCTTCAATTAATCCACCACCCTTTCAGAAATGCACTCCTACATCTTGACTTGAGAAAAATGACTAATGGCTGGCTGGCTATATAGGATTTAAATAGTGATGGTCTTCCTTAAATGAGCTTTCATTCCATGATTCAAATTTTGACTGTTCTACTTGGAATAATTGTGCAAGCAATTTACACATCATTATGCTCTTCTAACGTATTCTGCTATTTCCCACATTGCTTTCCAACATGAGCATAAACTATCCTGATTGACTGCATTGGCTCAAGTTACTTGGCACTGCAAAGTGCTGGGGGGGGGGAGCTTGGAAGCCTTTAATTAAGAAAGAGTAAATTAATATTGCAAACTACTGTGGTAGAATTCATGCTTGTTAAATCTTAAGTATATTGGATTGGATACAGTCCCTTCTGCAAATAGCAGGGTTCCTTCTGTCTGTGGAAGGAACCAAAATCAAGTGAAGATTAACACTGGAGAAATAGCAGGAGAAGCACTTTTCACTGATTGCCCCTTCCCACTGCCCTCCACAGTACTACTTCCAGCACCGTTCTAGAGAGTTCCACAGACCGCTTGATCAGTTTTTAAGGAGACTGTGGTGGGAAGAATTGACAAAAATCACCCCCAACAACCTACTATGTGTCCTCCAGCATCAGGGGTGCCAACTTGAGTAAAATATTGCCAGGTAAGCCATGTCCCACATAATTGATCGCATGACATGGTGTGCACACACCATTTGAATGGCAATGCCAATCCAGTTTGGGGGTTCTGGTCCCCTCAAATATTTTATTGGGGCTGAAGGAACCTCAGCCCCTAGAGGTTGGCTGCTATGCCCAGCAAGAACATCCTGTGAGTGGTGCCTGCTCGGTAGTGGCGCCCCCCCCCCCCCGTGGAACACCCTCCCATCAGATGTCAAACTGATAAACAACTATATGACTTTTCTTAGAAGACATCTGAAGCCAGCCCTGTATAAGGAAGTTTGTAATGTTGGATGTTTCATTGTGTTTTTATATATTGCTGGAAGCCTCCCAGAGTGGCTGGGGCAACCCAGTCAGATGGGCAGCATGTTGTTGTTGTTGTTGTTGTCGTCAATGTCAATGGAGTCCTGCTCACAGGAACTCCGGAGCCAGCCCATTGTCTTCTGTCTGAAAGTGCAGCATAGATGCATTTAATGGAACATTTGTGCTACGTGTGGGATTGTTCTGGGTCTTATTCCCATTCAGACCAATGTTGCATTGTCATCACCAACCCACACAACCGTTCTGTTTAGGAAGGTAAATGGTGATGAAACAATGTTGGATAGGTTTTTGTTTTGTGTAAGGGAGACTGCATGCATTCAGGCACTCAAAGCTCTAAGCCTTTCATGACACTGCACAGACTTTTCTCTTGATACAGCAAAGCCCTTATCATGGAGTGGGAGCTCTCCCGAACTGCAGTGCACCCTCATTCACTCCAATGATGGGAGAGTGAAAACTCATGCACACAAAGGGGTGCAGTCAGGAAAGTGCCCCACCTATTTGAGTGCATAGGGAAGGTCCTGTGCAGGAACTTTGTGAACACAGTGGAACACAAATGGAGCTATGCGCTGAGGGTTCTGCCGACTTTTACATTTACTGAAATCTTTGCAGAAGTCCAAGGCTGCATGTTCTCCAGAATTGTCCATGATGACTATTGCTGCATGACAATTCTGAAAGGTAGAAAGGGCAAAGAAAAATGTAAACATCAGGACCTGAGCACAGATTGGATTAGATTCACTCTTTTAACTGTGTCTTAGATGGAGACCAGTTTGGGGGAGAAATCTGATTTTGTCTGCATATAAAGGCAAGCCTGCTCTATTCACACTTTCCAAAACAGAATGTGAACTGAAACATGGTCATCTGTTGAAATTTGTAGGTTTTGCAATGCCAAGTAAGCCAAATTACATGTACAGAAATGCACATACACGTGCAAAGTATGTGAAAAGAACATTAAAAAACAAATTATATTATGGAGAATTGCTTTGCAAAAATATATGTCCCAGGCAAGAGTGCATACAGAAATGTGTATATTAAGATAAAGTTGCAATAAATGCCTATGAATTTCCTTGAGGACTGGTTTAAAAACAGTCATAAGCATGTGGATAACTGGATTTAACACTGGGAAAATGAGAAACTGAAATTGACAGATTTGCCATCCCTGCTGGGAAGGTTCCCATCCCTTGCTTGAGGAAGCTGGTTGTTGCTGGAGTCTTTCATCCTTGGCAGCTGATCTGTGTACTCACTAGGAAACAAGCTCCCACGCTATACCTCATGTGAGATAGTGTCTACATTTCCCCCTACACTGAGATTATCTTTCTCTAGGGAAGAATGTAGTGCATGCAACTGTCTTTAGTTACACTTTCCCAATAAAGGTTTATCTTTTACCACTGTATTCCTTGCAGTTCCTTTCACTTTCTGTATCTTCTTGTTTTATACTTCTTCCTTCCATTCTTTTCTCAGAACATTCCCAGACAAGTGAATTGTTGCATAGAATAACTAGGTAGTACCTGGGGAAAGTAACACAAAGGCTCTTCACAGTTGCTCCCCTTCCCATGTGTTCAGTAATCACATGAAGGGGGAATCAGGACTGTATCTGGACTGTTTCCGAGCACAATTCAAAGTGTTGGTGCTGACCTTTAAAGCCCTAAACGGCCTCGGTCCAGTATACCTGAAGGAGCGTCTCCACCCCCATCGATCTACCCAGACACTGAGGTCCAGCACCGAGGGCCTTCTGGCGGTTCCCTCACTGCAAGAAGCCAAGTTACAGAGAACCAGGCAGAGGGCCTTCTCGGTAGTGGCACCCGCCCTGTGGAACGCCCTCCCACCAGATGTCAAAGAGAATAACAATTACCAGACTTTTAGAAGACATCTGAAGGCAGCCCTGCTTAGGGAAGCTTTTAATGTTTGATGAATTATTGTGTTTTAATATTTTGTTGGAAGCTGCCCAGAGTGGCTGGGGAAGCCCAGCCAGATGGGCGGGGTATAAATAATAAATTATTATTATTATAATATTATTATCTGCAGACCCCCACCTCATACAGCACTCGCAGTCCCATCTAAAGCCTTGCATCTAAGGCTAGGTTCCCCCTTTCAGACATTGCATGGGTGTTAGGAACTGAAGGAAGTGACATCATGGGCTGGGCCTGCATGATTGACCCTCTACACCAGCCTTCCCCAAACTTACCTCTCCCTCAAATGCATCGTCATGGTTTACATTAAGTGTTAATCGACTTAAATAATTTGCAAGGTAAATTTACTTGTAGATGACCCTCTTTGAGCTCTATTGAGTAACGTCTGATCACATCCCCTCCCACAATCTTCCTTGCTGTTTTAGCGGCCCCTAAATGTATGCATTTACTTATAAATGAGTTTCATGACAGTTTTAATGGTAACGATAATGTTATTACCCACAGGGATGATGCAGCAACTGTGATCACATAAACACACAGAGAATATTTTATTGCTCATCTCCATGGGAAAGTGACCTGCATCTAAAAAAAACCCTCAACAACACATTATGCTGTTAAGATGTAATTTAGAAAAAGATTGACCTGGTGCATCTGCATTCTAATGAAGTCAAACTTTTTTATTTGGAAAATGAGTTCTGTTCGTTTTCACAATCTTCGCTGGGTGCAACCTAGCAGAGAAGCAATCCGCAAGGGGAGTTGCCACTGGTAATTTACTCCCATGTTCTTTGCCATATCACTCAGAGTGCCAGGTCACTTTCATCACACACACCCCACACCCCACCATTACCTTCCACAGTTCCCAAGCACAGGGACTGATTCCTCCTCCCTCATTGGAACTGCATACCATTTTGCAAACTGTTGCCCCAGGACTGACCAAGCAAGGGACATCACATAGATAAAGTAGATAGGAAAAAGTTCTTCTCCCTCTCTCATAACATTAGAACTCATGGACGTCCAGTGAGGCTGAATGTTGGAAGAGTCAGGCCAGACAAAAGGTAGTCCTTCACATGCCTTAATAGTGTGAATTTTCTCCCACAAGTGACAGTGATTGCCACCAACTTAGAAGGTTTGAATAGCGGATAAGACAAACTCATGGAGGATATCAGTGGCTACTAACCCTGATAGGTTTGCTCCAGAGGTAGTATGCTTCTGAGTACCAGTTGCTAGAAACCACAGAAGATGAGAGGGCGGTTGTCCAGCTTGCAGGCTTCCCACAGGAGTCTGGTTGGCCATTGTGAGAATAGGATGCTGGACAAAATGGGACACTGTCAGGCTGCTGCCAGCAACTGGTTGCCCAGAAACGTACAAAGACAAGAGAATGTTTCTTACCGTCCACTTTTTAGTCAGTATTTACAGTAGGGGGCTATAGAACCCAGCCTCTTGGATAATGGTGTTGTCCTGGGTGAATCTCCACCATCACCCCTTCTCTCCCACTTCCTCATTCGTCATTCTCATAGTCTCTCCTATGGGTGCTGCTCTGTGCCCTCTGTCTTTGAGCTTTTTGCTCTCCTACTTTCAAGGCTTGCCGGGTTCTGGGAGGGGAGTCTGGAATGCTTTCTAAAGACACTGTCCATCAGCTGTCACCCCTCCCCCCGTTGCTTCCTCCTCCTCCTCTCCCATTATTTCCCAAGTTTTCCCCTCATTTGCCTCTGAGCTGTGACCTCCCTCAAACCCCTGTTGTAAATTTAAACTGTCTTCCTCTTCCTCCTCCCTGGAAGGGTCAAGCTGGGGAGATGGTCTCCACCATTCCTCCTCTACCCAGTCCCTGACAGCCACTGGCCTGATCCAACAGGCTCTTCTTATGTTCTTATGACACTCTGGCCCCATGCCAGCAACTGCTATACAAGCAAGAAAACCAGCAAGGGAAGATCAATCTGGGCCCAAAGTGCCACTTACCACTTCTTCTGGCCTTGAAGAACTGATGTCCCTCCTCTGCCTTCGCCCTCCATCCACATTTTCTTGTGTATCTGGTTTTTGTAGTTTGTACGCCTAATGGCAGAGCCTTTCTCTCTCTTTGATGTGAGCTTCTTTGGAAGATGGTAATTATCTGAAGAGGGAGGGAGGGGACTATAGTAAATAGATAAATAATATCAGGTGCACAACAGAAGGAGAATGCATCCCTCTTTCAGTGATGGAAAGTCAAGATGTCAGCCTTATTATTGCTGCAGCAACCAGAAACTTGCTCTTACCCCATGAAAATCCTCCGCATATAGTCATCAGTATTTAGCTACTTTGATAGGAGTGGTCAACTGCATTAAACTGCGTAAATTTTCTCATTTCTTTCCCCACTTTTTCCCACCCTTTGCAATGTAATTTCCCCCTCTGCAGTCCCATGAGCTTACTGTACCTGAACTAAATCAAATTCTGCCATCATCTAGCCAGGAGGATGTCACAGTCATTTGACTGATCTCAGCATAAGCAATGTCTCTTGTGAGCCACTCTCCATCTTCTTGTTCATTTTTCTTTCTTTGCCTTTTAGTGTCTCCTTGCTAACATTGTTTTCCTTGCTCGTTTCCTGTTGTCAGTGGTGCAGCGAAACATCTTTACAACTTCATTTGAAAGCTTATGCCAACAGCATGCTGCAGGAAGAAGTCTATCCTAGCAGTTTACTGTGTGTGTGTGTGTGTGTGTGTGTGTGTGCAACCTTGATTCGCTATGTTGACGTTCTAGTTTCTGCCAAGGAATTATTTATTTCTGAAAGGCATGAGCCCACCCACATTAAGCTCCAGCAGTTTCTCCATCTTCTTTTCTGAATTTTTTTCCAACTGCAATATCATTTTTGAAGTGAGACATAGCATGCAGCAGTGCGTCTTTACCCCCTAACTTTGTCAAACCAAAAGCAGAAAATGTCTGCTGGGGGGGAGTTGAACATCTCCCCCGACCTTTCATTTACTCATACTCACAGCCTGCAAAGGTTGCTTTCCATTTTGGGGCCAGGAAAAAGATTCACATAGCTGTTTGTGACTTCCAGTATAGGAGAACATATTCCTTACACTTTGTGAACTATAATATGCAGAGAACGCAACGTATTATTGGGAGGGGGAGAATCATTACCCGATGTGTATAGGTAATGAGGAGCCTTGTTGTTATTGATCCCATTGTACTGGCAGGGATAAGAACTCATTGTCATTTTGAACAGATGGATTAGGACTGCACTATTTAACAAGAGCAAACTGTGAAGATTAATTATTTTAATATACAAAAGCACAATGAACACATTTATTTCCAAGTTAGATCATTCTGTGTGAATGATTTTTGTTCCCTACACACTTGTTTATTGCAAAAATGCTCGAAAATGTTCATTATGTACCAGCCATTACAAATAGTAGGGGGGGGGGGATTCTGGTTGGGACCACAGTAGGCTCCCCCTCCCCCCACATCACTTTTCCAGTTTGATTTGGAGAGCCTTTTGCTAGCTGTTTCTTTAAAAAAACTGAAATAGCACCACAACTTCTCATGAGAAAACTAAGTGACAATCCTTACATCCAGTTTGGCACTATTAGAATGAAATCAGGAGGGGGAGTTCTTGTGTGACTCTCTTGTGCCAGTTGCATATTAGCATTTGCAATTGCCTCCACAAAATAAAAACCAGTGCAAGCCAGCCATGTTATTTAAAAATGTATTTTGTAAAAAAAATATTATTTTTTTTACCTATTTTCAATAGAAAATTGGCCATAAGAGGGAGGGGGTTGAACCATTGCTGTGGCAAGTATGCTAGGTACTTTTAAGATAATGTTGATCAGAGCCATACAGAATTAGAAACCACTGTCAAGACCAGTGGAGGATTCCAGAGTGCTGTTTAGCCATGTTATATTGGACCAGTTTTGATTTTTGTGGACTGAGGATTTGGATAAGCTGCTTAAAGTGGCATGTCCTACTCACGTGTGTTCTCAACTCTTGCCCATCTTGGTTTACAAAAGCTAATTGGTGATGAATGTATCCCTCGTTGCAGGGAGGGAGGCAGTGTCAGGTCTCAAGGAGCAGATGGTTTGGCCTTTGCTGAAGAGACTTGCTCATCTCAACTATCACCCAGTCACTAATATCCCCTTTCAGGGCAAGGTCTGTCCCAGGGAAACTGGTGGCAAGTATTGTTAAAGATAAGCTAATCAAGCTTATGGAAGAACAAGCCTTACTGGAGCAAAACCAGCATGGCTTCTGCAAAGACAAGTCCTGTCTCACAAACCTATTTGAGATTGTCAACAAGCATACAGAGAGAGGTGATCGGATTGACGTAGTGCAGGGGGCCTTAGGTTGCCTACCCTGACGTAGTGTATGCGTACTTTCAAAAAGCTTTCAGATTACCTCACCAAAGACTCCGGAATAAGCTTAGCAGTCATGGGCTAAGAGGAGAGAGGTCCTTCTGTAGCTCAGGAATTGGTTAAGTAGCAGAAAGCAGAGAGTAGGGATAAATGAACAGTTCTCTGCATGGAGAGATGTACAAAGTGGAGCCCCCCAATGATCAGTATTGGGACCTGTGATTTTTAACTTGTTCATAGACGATCTAGAGTTTGGAGTGAGCAGTAAGGTGACCAGACTTGACAATGGTGCTAAATTGTTCAGGATGGTTAAAACAAAAAGAGATTGCGCTCTGGAAGCATTTCTCCAGACTGAGGATGACTGAATGAGTGATAAAATGACAAAAAAAAATTCAGTAAATGTGCTCAAGCAGTCTGAACTTTTGGTGGCTAACTAGGAATAAGACACTATCATGCTGGAGTCGTAGAGCATAGCATGAACAAGACATCAACACAGTGTGTGGCAGCTGTCAAAAAGACCAATTTCCTACTAAGGATTATTTGGAAAGCATTAAAACTGCTGATATCATGATAAACGTATATACAAAACTATGATGCAACAGAATTTGGAATATTGTGTACAGTTCTGATTGCCTCAAACTATCTCAGTTAGGAGGTGAGCCACTTCATTCTGCTGCTCTTGAACGTACAGAATATGATTAGAGGCAGCCCCTCACAGAATACATTACAGTAGTCCAGCAATATAATAGGCTCAAAACAAATCACCAAATCAGATTCTAACAATCCTGATTGTAACTAGAAATAGTTGGCAGAGAACTTTTGGCAACTGTTTCTATTCCTCTCTGATCCTTTATCCCTCACAGTTCACAAAGGGCATCGGCCACTTCCATTTTATTCTTTTCCACTTTTAATTTCGCCTTGAATCTCTTCACCAGAAGCGGACAACTCATCATTGCTAATGGGATTCAAATGGCTTTGCAGCCAAGTATAACAGGCTCTGATGAGTGAACTCTCCTCTGCTTCTTCTGTTTAGCCTACATCAGTGGAGCTAATTGGGGAACAGTAAAAAGTCAAACAATAGCAATTTGAATATCATACGCAGACAGCTCCCCACCACCACCCAAACTCTGCATATTGCTTCAAGAACATTAAAAATACTCCTACAGTGAGACGATTAAGAAAATGCCATTCTGCATTTAATTAGGTTAAACTGCTGGGCTTAAAGCTTTCTACATCTAGTCGATAAATTACTTAAGCAGAAGAAAATAATCATTGCAGGTTCCAGCCAAGCCAGTTCTTTCCACCTACTTTCTAATTATAAGTTGCTGTTACTGAGGACAGTGTGCCATGCCAAGCCAGTGGACTCTTACACTGCTTTGAACACTTCCCAGATGGCAATATGGATAAGTCTACATACTAGTACAGTGGTACCTCGGGTTAGAAACGCTTCAGGTTACAGACGTTTCAGGTTACAGACTCTGCTAACCCAGAAATATTACCTCGGGTTAAGAACTTTGCTTCAGGATGAGAACAGAAATCAGGCAGCAGCGGCGCAGCGGCAGGGGGAGGCCCCATTAGCTAAAGTGGTGCTTCAGGTTAAGAACGTTTTCAGGTTAAGAACGGACCTCCGGAATGAATTAAGTACATAACCAGAGGTACCACTGTAGTTGTGAATGTCACCTTGCAGGGGCACTTGGAGAAGGGCCCCAATGGATGAACTCAGATACATAATGGATTAAGGGAAAGGAGTCTTCAGATGCCACATTTCCAAACTGTGAAGGATTGTAAATGATCAACACCAACCCTTTGAATTTTATCCAGCATTGGACTATAAATGTACAGCAGCAAGAACGTGTTGTTGCCTGCAGCCACACAGCAAATTATGACTCATATTAAAAATGCTCTTGTTTGTTCACAGGCAACATGAGCAAAGGAGAGCTGGGCTTACATCATTCTGCCAATGTGCATGGCAGCAGCTTGATTGCCGTAGTGGATTCTTATAATCAGGCACAAGTTTGAAGGTGTGATACCATGTGGGCCCCCTTCTAGTATTACTGGCAAAATCTTCACATAGGGCTTCAGAGAAAATAACTCTATAGGCACTCCTTTGGGTGGGTTTTTATCTTTAGACAGAAATCCCTGCTGGAACAATTTCCATACAGATAAGTTTTAAAATAAAGCGGCAATAGATTCTCTTTATTGATTGATATCTCTGCACACAGTGTATTTCTCTGCACAATTGATATTGCTCCACACAAGCGAGACTCATTTCAGGATATTCATGTGCCTTGAAAGGTTAACAAATATACCAAGGAAAGTAGCAGAGTTTCATGAAATTTTCTCAGTCTTTTAATAATATTTGATGATCAGAAATGCTTTCATTCATTTCTCCCTTAGTTGGCTCTTTATATTGGGCAAGCTTTGGAGCTTCCCAAAGCCTGGTGAAATTTCTGATCATTAAAAAAAAACACAGCTATATTTCAGCACATTATAAAATTTTATGACCTAATCAAATGTCTATTCTTTGGGAAAGGGGAATTGCATTTGGATGTTAAAAGTGTAGATGGAATTGTATTGCACTTCTGGGAAGAAATGGGCAAGGACCAAGGATATTTAGTTAACAATGCCCTAAAGTGTATTTGTGTATGTGTGTACAGAATATATATATTCTGTCTGTGTTATTGCTTTCTAGATAAATGTGATCTATAAAAATGAATCTGATGAGAAAATGTCATAAATTGCAATGCCTCTCATTGACTCCTTTGACTTGAGGTTTATAGCAGATATATTAATAATGATGTTTTCTATAGCTGGTCACTCTGGAAATTGGATTATATTATTCTGTTGTCACTACTTTGAAAGATCATTCCATAAAGATATCACTCGTGATTTTAATGGCCACAACTTTTGTGGGATTCCATGTATGTGCTTTGTACCGGTAATAATTAAGTTTCTTCTCCTGTTCTTTTCCAGCAGTACTCCAGTTAGAACCACCACTTCTTGGTTCTAACAGCTTGGAGCTAGTCCCCAAACTATAGCGTTATAATAAGAATATTTAAAAGGTGGGGTCTGACCAAGGCAAAACAGTGAGATCAGGATTCCCCTGATCTGGACACTATACTTTTGGTGATGCAGCCTAGAATAGCATTAGCCCTTTTTTTATTTTTATTTTTTGCATCACACTGTTTATATTATGTTAAGCTTGTGGTCCACCAAGACCCCTGGATCCTTTTCACATGTACTACTTGTAAGCCAGGTGTCCTACATCTTACATTTGTTCAGCTGGTTCCTCCTGCCAAAGTGTACAACCTTACAATTGTCCCTATTGAAATTCATTTTATTAGTTTGGGCCCCGTTCTCCAAACTGTTAAGGTCATCTTGAATCTGATTCTGTCTTCTTCAGCATTGCTTACCCCTCCTAGTTTGGTGTCATCTGCAACTTGATTGAGCATCCCCTCAGTATCTTCATCCAAGTCGTATAGCATGTCAGCTAGGAGATGACATAAAGTAAGCAGACTCCCATAGCATGGATGTTGTTTCTTTTTTGATTATAATGGGTGAAGTCCCCTTGCCTACCAAGATTTCAGAGTTGTACTAAGCTATTTCCTGGTAGAATGAACACTACTGGCAAGGCCCATAGATGTACCGGTAGTTTTCCTTATAATTGAGGACTGTTGCCTGGTCATTTTTAACCAGGCAGCTTTTAACTAGTAAGCAACTGCCACATTTTATAGTTCCCCTAATATTTATGCTCAGAAGCATAACCTGGAGTATGTGTTTGTGCTTATATGTGTTTAGGGTTCTGCCCTTGTTCTTTTCAAAGTCAGTTGACAAAAGCATCTCTCCAACCTAATCATACTGCAGCCTCTGAAGTAAAATTACACCTAGACCACTTTGGCCTCAGAACACTATATTTAGTCACTACACATACAATTAACAAAGGAGGATTAAAATTGGCGCTGCTGCATACATTTGACAGCGCTGTCGCAGCATTGTTGAATTATTCATTGCGATTCCATTCGCTTATTATTTCAGTTACCTATGGCTAGTGCTATTTTTCTAGAAAAAGAGGTGCCGGAACTCACCATGAATGCCTCCCTTGTTCTCTTATAATGGCAATGGCACCTACCTGAGAGGTGCTGGAACTGAGTTCTGGTGAGTTCCAGCTGGAAAAAAAAGCCCTGCCTGTGACAGGTTTGCAAATCAACCTAGATTTTGAGTACTGTGGTACGTGTATGCCCGTAAGTTAAGATCCAACGTGAAGTGAAGATTTCATATAGAACACTTTTTCTGCATTTAGGGAAAAGTTTGTGTACAGCACACAAGCACTCGCACATGACATGGGGCACAGATGTCTTACTTTTGCCAGGATTACAGGGATTAAATAGACATCACACAAAAATCACGAATCCTGAGGTGAGGCAAGGTGCCTTGGAGGGATTTCTGGCTTGTCAGAGGGGGGCAGAATCTCACACCAAAACTATGTTTCATGCATGACGGTGGGCATATATTTTCCTAGTACAAAGAGAATAACTGAATATGTTTCATTTATTTATTTCCTTGTTTTATTATTGCCCCACTCTTAATCTATCTCGATGCATAGCAGTTTACAATTCCATAAAATGCAGCAATGAAATTTCCAAATGCTTAAAACATTATATACAGACAAATGTTTTCTGTGAAATAGATTTAGACAAGCAGATTGATTTAACAGCTTTCAGCCCAGGCCACCAACATGGACGGCTTTGAATCCAAATCCAAATCAAATCAAATAGGCAAATTCATGGAGGATACAGCTGTTATGAACCCTTACGGCTATGTTTCATCTCCATTGTCAAGAGGCAGTATGCTTCTGAACAAGAGCTGCTGGAAATTGCAAGAGGAGAGAGTACTGCTACACTCAGTTCCTGCTTGCGTGTTTCCCACATGCCACGGAACGGCCGCTGTAAGAACAGGATGCTGGACCAGATGAGCCACTGGCCTGATCCAGGAGGCTCTCACTATGTTCATGACTATTTAGTAATAGTTTATGGTATATGATTGATCACCTGCCTCACGGCTTAATGCTGGTCCAATGTAGTGGCTAAGCAGGTGAGCAAGGAAGTCCCTTCTTCAAATCTCATCTTGGCTAACAACTTAATAGGTGGCCCACAGAGAAATTCTAATTACCCCGTTGGGTGAGCAATACAGGCAACCTCTGATTTGTGTTGGGATTGCATTCCAGGTCATTGTGCATTTACCTTAAATCACATGCAATTGAAGCACCCCATTCCACACCCAGTAACCCTGTTTCACCCTTTTAGTGACATCTTTTATGAGGTTTCCAGGTCACTTTCGGGTTCAGTGCTGTGCGCTTGTGCGCGATCACACCCATATCTGTCGCGCCTAAAGCAATGGTTGCCTATATAGATTAAAATTTTATTCAGATAATGTGCGCAAGGTGCTTCGAATGATGCTGCACTGCACCAGGTTAGGAATGGCCCTGCATATGTATTGGAGTCCAACTCCCATCAGCCCCAGGAAGTATGGATAATAGGCAGGGATGAGGAGAGCTGTGGCCCAGCAAAATCTGAAGAGCCAAAGGTTAGCAACCCCTGCACTGCATAAATACTAAATGCTGTTATCATGTGATTTTTATTTTGTTTCGGCTGTTCAGGGAACAGACACTAGAATTATTGCAAAACAGAGTACAGAGAGTGATGAAGCATGAACAGCAAATAATTCCCTTGACGTACAAATTGCTGGAATACCTGCTAGTTCAAACAAAAATGTTTTGGTAAGGAAATGTTTCTGAATCATCAGTATGAATACAGATTGGTTTAAATGTGCCTGCTGTTGTGGATACATGAGCAGTCATTTCAGAACCCTGCAAGGTGTTCTGTTATTTTCAGCCAATGAAGAGTAAAATAAGTAGTAGAAGCAAATGTTCTGAATGTAACAGAAGGACAAATTAAGGTAATGGGAGTAGTTATCTATATTAGTTCCATCGAAATTAATGTATAATTCTATCTTGGAGATATCTTTGATATGTGAAATTATTTGCAGATGTTAATGTACTCTGAAAGTGGTCTGATGGACAACAAAAATAGGTTCCATGGGCCTTTGCTAGTATCCCAATGCCATTATACAAATCTATGCTGCAAACACAATTGGAATGCTGTGAATAGTTCTGGTTTGTCACACTTCAAAGTGAATACTGTGGGGCTGAGAAAGGTTCAGAAGAGAGCAACCAAAACGACCAGGGAGTCCATAACCTCCCGAGGGAGACTGTTCTACTGTCAAACAGCTCTTACTGTCAGAAAGTTTTTCCGTATGTCTAGTCGGAATCTCCTTTCCTGCAACTTGAAGCCATTGGTTCAAGTCCTACCTCCCAGAGCAGGAGAAAACAAAACAAGCTTGCTCCATCTTCCATGTGACAGCCCTTCAGATATTTGAAGATGGCTACCATGTCTCCTCTAAGTATCCTCTTTTCCAGGCTAAACATAAGGCTTAGTTTCCAGACCCTTGATCATCTTGGTTGCTCTCTGCACACATTCCAGCTTGTCAGCATCCTTTTTAAATTGTGGTGACCAGAACTGGACACAGTATTCCAGTTGTGGTCCAGTTGTGGTCTGACCAAGGCAGAATGGAGTGGTACTATTACTTTCCTTGATCTGGATGCTATACATCTTTTGATGCAGCCTAAAATAGCATTAGCTTTTTTGCTGCTGCATCACACTGTTGACTCATGTTAAGCCTGTGGTCCACCAAGACCCTTTGGTGCTATTTAATTTTAGAAAAAAGGCAAGTAAAGGGAGACATGACAGAGGTGTGGTTGTCTGATCTTTGTGTGCTTGCCCACTAGAACAAGATCCTTTAGATCTTTTGGATTTTGATCTAACCCTGCCCTGGGCAGTGCTGCTTTCCTCTGATAGCACTGGGCTCTGACAATAAGGCCGCTTCCTGGCTTTCAAGATCATGTGATTTATTGTCATAAAGGGCTTCCTCCTCCTTCCATATCTGCCTGTTCACTTATCTCGATCAAGTGGGGGAAGCCCTTTTCTGTTCCCTATGCAGCGTGGAAACCTAGTCAGCTAGAACAAGGGACAGGGCCTTTTTGGTGGCTGCACCACTATTGTGGAATAGCTTGCGGGTTTCCCACAGGAATTAGGTTGGCCACTGAGAACAGGATGCTGGACTAGATGGGCCATTGGTATGATACAGCAGGGCTCTTCTAATGTCATGATTGTATGGTATGTCGTAAGTTTCGGGTGGCCTCCTCCCCTGGCTTTTTATTTCAGCAGACTTTCAATTTGCCAGAAGGAAGAGATCTACTCGGGCTGTGTTTTAGCTGCCACACCGTTTTGTGTTACGTTTTTGTTGTCGCTGCACTTAGCTTTCATGAGTCACTTTGAGTAGTTCATAATTATTAGAAAGGAGGGGTTTGAATCCTTCCCTCTCCCTTCACCCCATTGTTCTGATCCTAATTCCACCTCCTGCACAGCTGCTGTTTAAAGAACAATAAAAATCAGATTTGTGGCGAAATGTTCCTGTATTTAGGAGGAGGAGGAGGCTTGACTCACACTACCTTCTGGCTTGTCCTCTGTGCAAGATCATCACAGGTGAGTTATTGCCCCCCAGCATAGAAACAATTTCCTATTGGCCAGTCATTCAGAAAATCGAGTTCCTTCTTAATGGGAGGGATAAGGAAATTGCCCATGTAGTAGCTATATTTGCTGTAATGGCTCCTTAAACTAAGAGCTAATTTTACAAAAGCTGAAGTAGTTGATTGTTACACAGGTATGTGGTGGAATGATGTATATGATATCTATGTGTTAGACTAGTAGTTTAATTGTCATTGTTATAGCTTATGGCTTATGGCTAAGGCTGTGTAGTGATAGATATGTTCTCCAAGTCAGTTGGTTTGTTGTCAGTTTGATAAATGGAAGTCTGATATCTAAATGGTCTTAGAAAGAGGGCAGCTAATCCACACAGGACACATCTGGCCCCAAAGAGTATTTTTGTGGCCACCCCAGACCTCCCTGTCTTATATTCATATTTGTGTGTATGTGTGTTAAATTGTTTGAACTGCTCCGATGGGCTCCCACCAAAAGATTTTTGTTGCCCCCACCTCCCAATTCCCCCCATTTAAAATAATTTAAATTCTTTTAATGACTTCCACACGTACTGCACTGTGATACCTTGATGACAAGCCCCCCCTTTTAATGTATTTATCTTTTGATGACCACTCTTGCAAGTCCCCTATTAAGATCCTGTGGTGCCAAAAGGATATCCCCCTGCAAGACTCCTAAATACTTGTTCATAGTTTTTTAAAATAATTATCCTTTGTGGGTAATATACCCACTTTTTTACTTTGGCCCAAAGAAGGGTAACTATGGATCAGTACCGCCCTCTGCGCTGAAAATGCTTAGTCCCCCTCGTCTAGGACTAGGTTACATTCAGACTTGCCTCCTTCCATATAATCCTGCATGGGAACCTCAGAGGTCCTGCTCTCAGTGCCATCGCAAGGCGTCTGTCAGGTGAGCGCAAGAGATGGGGCCTTTTCTGTGACTGTGTCATAGCTGTGGAAGACCTTTCCAGTTGGGATCCATCAAGCCCACTCTTTGAAAGTGCTCCATCGGAAATGGAAGATGCTGTTTTGATGGGTTTTTTAAAAAAAAATAAATCTATTCATATACTGCCAGATTGCAGTCCTTCCACATACCCTCACACACCTGTAAACCTGCTCCAAAAAGTCTTCCAACTTTCCATACCAGATTTTGAGATGAGAAAGCTGAAGTCTCATTGTGCAAATGAAAGTCTGTTCCACTCACACAGAGATAGATGCTCTGACGTGATAGTAAAAAAGAAGATAAAAACAACATGTTATAATGGTAATTATTAAGCAGGATGATAATCTAAGCAATCCCCAGTATAGCCGTATAGGTGTAGTATATGTAGCACTATTGTATCATGACGCAGTCTCTGCTGGATCAGACTGCAGATCTTGGAAACTTGAAATACTTCAAGTTTAAGAGTTACATTAGGATCCAAACTTAATGTCTACATTTCAATGCAAGCCCTTCTTTGTTTACACAGTAGATTATTGGACTGGACTGTGACTTAGATGACTGGCCAAGGTATACATTCAGAGGGTATAGGCAGCTCTTTTATCTGTTAAATAAGTATAACAAAGGCTTTATTCACAAGATTTTCAAAATTCATCCTCGGAACCAATTAGAATGTAGTTTGTGTATTCTGATCTGGCACATACTGTGTGCATGTTACATTTCTACATAATTCAGTGGATGTAAATCCATGTACGTGTTTATAGGATTGATGCCTAAATGGTTACTAATTTTGTTTATTCACTATTAGCTCATGAGACTATGCAGATAACACTATGGCAAGGAAAGCTAGCCTAGGAACTGAGCTCGTCCCACTTTTGATTCTTTTGAATAATTTTGTGAGAGATGATTGCCTTTATAGCCATTTCCAATTCTCCTATGATGATTGAAAGTTGTAATGTAATTCAAATTGGATTTTTTTTCATCACCGCATGAATTAAGTGGGCTACTTCAATTCTTCTGAGTCTCCCATGATAATTGGTTTTGCTGTTTAAATAAATTCAACAAATCAGTTGGATTTTAAAGAGTAGGTCAAGTCTCCATGCTATTTTATGTGGTATGTTAAAATAGAAAAGTTCTAGTCTATAGAGGAGGAGGAGCACAGAGAAAAGAAACACCATGGTGCACCTGTAACAGCAAAACCGGATGCCTTCATCTGCCCCACCTGCAATAAAACATGTCTCACCCATATTCCTGTCTCAGTCTCTACAGCCACAGCAGGTGCTGTAATTCTCCAATGGTTAGACTTTATCCCTGAGGGTGCACTTGTCCATTTCTCCCAAGAAAGATGGATGCCAGCAATAACAAATTCTGAAGCAATGAGCTCCCAGTCCTAAAAATACTTACATCTATAGTTACTTACTGATACCACTACGATCAATAGAATGGATCTTTCTGGGTATACATATAAGTGTTTGGTTTCTGCTTAAAGCAGAATGTTCCTGCAGTTGGCTTATTTCCTTAAAATAAAAAATCAGATTCCTAGCACCACAAGTTCAGGATAACAGAAGACTCATTTAGTTGGTCCAGAGGTAGGGTTGCCAGTTTCCTGCCTGGCAGATCAACCATGTGTTTTACAGCTGCATAAAAGACAGACTAGTCGGTGAATCCCCCACCCAATCATTATACTTCCACTTTATGCCTTTTCTAACCACCCTGCATCTGTTAAAAGCTCTCTCTCTCATGATACTTGAGTCTATCCAATGGAACTGAAATTTGGAAGATTCAGGGCAGACAATTTCTCCGTGTAGTTCAGAGTAAAACTAGATTTTGCTCCCGCAAGATGTAGTGATGGCCAACAACTTACCGGTAGCTGTTTCTAAAAGCGAATTAGACAGATTTATGGAGGGCAAGGCTACCAGTGGTTACTATCCATGATGACTTCCCAAGTGGGGAGAGTGCTGTTGTGCTGATACCCTGCTTTTGGGCTTCCCCAGTGCATCTTGTAGGACACTGTGAGAACAGGATGCTGGACTAAGCGGCCCTTTGACCTCTTCCACCAGGGATCTTCTTAAGTGATATGAAGAACTCCATGTAAAAAAATTCTTAAGTTTGGGTTGATCAAGCTAGTTGTGCAGTTGGTGATTTTGGACTGTTCATTCTTTTTATGTGATAATGTAAAATGTGGCATGCCAGCCTTACTGCATTTGATGTTCCTGCTTCTCATTCTGCTGAGTGCAGTCCTGGACTTCCTACCAAAGTCCTACCCTGACAGCACCACTGAATGGAGGACAGCATAATTTCTTTTAATTTTCAACCATGACGTGTCTATTAAATGATCTTAATACCTCTCCAAAGCAGCAAACTAACAAGTTGAATCTTTTTCTGGGATTAGAGCCAATATTTGCTATTCCGTATTAGCAAGATTATCCAAACCAGCTTGTTCATCAGACCTGTAATTTGTCTAATTAACTCTCCCCGCCCGTCACTCAAATCCCTATAATTTGATAAAAATGCAGCAACTGATTGTGTGCTGTTTTGCAAATAATGATTTTACAGTACCCTTCTCAAAGATTATGAAAGGGGTCAAGCTTGGGAAGTTATTTAATTATTAACAAATTTTATTCACTGTCAGCATTGAGATATTGTACTAATTCATGTCTAATTCAAAGAACATGGAACGGAGTCCTAAAATTATAAGATAATACAATTAGCCTAATTGTTTATCCACAGTCATGTTGGCATTGCTTATTAAGGAAATGTATGTGACTGTACAGCTCAAATGAATGATAAATCAACATTAGGAAGATTTCAGACGCATGGCCATTCATTCTTCCACCTCAGACCCCTTGCACAGCTCTATAAACAGCACAAAGCATGTTCTTTGTAGGCAGGCAGAAGGGAGTGTTTGTTAGGTTGAGCAACTTGGAGGAATTTAAAAAACCATTTTGTTAACAGAGTGGGCAACATGCGTATAATAAACATTTATCTAGTTTTTACATTTTATGCTATGTTTGTGTTAAGAGGAGTAAGTGCCACAGATGCGAAAGGGTGTGCCTGCAGTGTGGCTATGTGTGTGTAAGAGAGATTTTTTTGTGTGTGTGACAGGTTCTGTCTCCACACCAGATTAGATGGGCACCCACTGCTACTGGCTCACTGGACACCTTTTCAGGACTTGTCACAACAGTAGCATCCAGATCAATGGCTTTTATCCTCAAAATGCCTTGCAGATTTGTCCCAGCAGGCATCCAAGGCCTGTAAAGCCCCAGGTGCTATATCAGATGCCAATAAGTTTTGTATGACCTCGAAAAGCTGTGCTGGGGTGGATGGGATGCAATGGAGGCTGAAGGGGACACCTTCTTTGTGGCCTGCACTAGCAGGTATACTATACTTTTAGGGAACACTGTGTGAGTAAGGAGATGATAATAATAATAATAATAATAATAATAATAATAATAATAATAATAATAATAATACATCCAGCTTAGATTTTACTCAGAAATTTAATTCTACAACCCCAAAGCTGAGTGCTGTCAGATTATTAAACCAAAAGTGTTTAAAGACTCCTGCAATAATCCCGGCACCAGAGGCCTGAGAATCACATGAACTCAACAAACCCTGTTTTCTATCCTAAGAGGAAACTGATAATGAACTGTGCAATCCTTCCTTATCCTATCAACAACCTACTGTTTGGTCAAGAGACCCTGGGACTTTCCTCCAGGGGGAACTTCTACTATTCTCTCTTCTCTCCCTCCTCCATTCCCTCCTGCACTACATCCTCTTATTTCCACAACAGATTTCACTTCTGTTCCATAACTCATCCATTCCCCCTTTTCAGATCTTCCCTTTTTCTGTCTCCAGATAGTGCGACTGGAAATTTATCCAGTCACTACCTTTCCTCCTGCACTGTGTGATGGATTAGGCCTGTACAACTTGTGACAACCCATCCACCATTTTTTTGTAGTGCTTGGCAGACAGCAGAACAGGAAGTGTACCAAACCATTGGTGGGCCACCAGACATGTTGGGTTGTACTCAGCTTGCTTGGTATTATACCTGATCCTTGGGCCTCTCTCCAGGCCTCTTGCTAGTTGGTATACTCTCCTATAACAAAGCTTAAGTATCTGTTACTGCAACAGTCATATAAATTGTATGCAGCCTCAAAGAGATAGGGTGCAATCTTCCAGAAAGTTCTTCTGCACAAGCCTTATTAGAGAGTTTTTGCACATCTCCCAGTGATTAGTGCAGAAGATCTTCCCGATGAATAGCATTCTGAAATTTTAGAAATATTTTTCTCTTTGACCTTTCAATTAAAAGTGGCACTCCAGGCATGAACATTTGGATGTTGTGTTTGGAATGGTCAACCATTCTTCTGAAATATGCCACTTAGATAAAACTGCGTTCTTGTTTCTTAGCACTCTTAAGGCCACCGACCTTTGCAAACTCAGCTGGGTTTAAGATCGAATGTTAATTTGCATGGAATGACATTTAGTTAGCAGATGCTCAGAATTGATGTTTGGTATTTGGAAACTTTGCACCCTAAATTCTATGTGAAAGTGAGTTTCCACATTGAAAGTACTATGGATTGCTGACTGGCAGGTCTAAGTACCAGTGTCGAGTAGTTCTTAGCTGTGTAAGCAGCTGGATTAAATTTTCAGAGATAGGCTCCTCCAGCTATTTTGCTTGGAAAATAGTTAACAAGAGTTGCAGCTGTTCATAAAAAGAAATTAAAATCCCATGCAGGTTAACAGAAAAAGTCCAGATACGGAAACTTACAGATGGCATTTATAGCTCTCTACAGGCACCAAGCTATAAAAAAAAGTGCCAACATAGTGGCAGCATTTAATTTATAAGCAAAAATATTTACTCCCCTTGAAGATATCGTTTTTCAGAACTCAAGATTAGCTTCTATCTCTGCTACCGTTCAGATGGGAGCATAGCCAGTTCTCAGATTAAGAAGCCAAATACATTACAACCTAATTTGTTTCAATAGGCTGGGAAAGGACAGGAACATCCATAACAATAAATGGAAGTGCTTTTTGCATAAGGTTATACAGTATTGATTTGGGCCAACATAGCAAGATAAAGAGAGAACGTGGGCCATCAAGAGGTTGAGATAATACATATTAAGATAATTGGGATTCTACCGTAGTGTTTAATCATACTACATAACATGAAACATGATACCGTACTTTTGAAGTAAATAAATCAGATAAAAATCAAAAGATAATTAATACAGAATGGAGACAGTTCCACAAAGAAGCCATATTGGGCATGAAGAAAATATAATGATAATGAAAAAAGTGTCACATTGTATTTAAGGCCATTTACCTTAGTTCACTTTGTTTGGACTTAAGAATATACTATATTGACTGCAATCCTATGCATTCCTTCCAGGAAAGTGGGTACTGTATAGGATTGAGGCCCAATAAAAGTCCTATTGAATGGGAAATTATAAGTTAGAGTGCTGAAATATATATATATATAAATATACCTGTATATATATAAAGTATTAGAAATAGCAAAACACGAACAATAAAAATAAGAAACGATGCACAAACGGTAAGAAGTCATATTTTAATTGTTATTTCTTTTTCTTTTTTCTCTTAAATATATTGTAGTCTTTGTTTTTCTTTTTGTTTCTCCTTTTCTTTCTGTTTACTTTTCTCTTCTCGCTCTTTCTTTGATTGTATTGCTTTTTTCTCTTTTTTTTAGAATTTCCTTTCTCCTTGCTTTTTGGAATGGGTGTTTGTTTGTTTTGATTCTGTATTTGGTGTAACTCGTAAATTTTATGTGATTGATAAATAAAGATTACTTTAATATTAAAAAAAAATAGAAGTCCTATTGAAATCAGCAGAAGTGACTTCTGAGTAAATGCGTCAGGCTGCCTGACTACTATGGTGTTAAATTTGTTGAATATAGCTAAACTATAAATTCAAAATGACACATAAGTGCCTAAGATCCACAGGTATAGGGTGGTATACAAATTTAATAAATAACAATAACATACAAAAATGCATTACATTAGGGTAAATTGCTCTGCAAATGTGTGTACAAATAGGTGTTTATTATGAGAAATTTGCACCGAAATCCAACTGAATTTTCATGAGGATTTGTTTAAAAGAAATTGTAAATTGCTGCAGAAATCACAGAATCACAGAATCACAGAATCATAGAGTTGGAAGAGACCACAAGGGCCATCCAGTCCAACCCCCTGCCAAGCAGGAAACACCATCAAAGCATTCCTGACAGGTGGCTGTCAAGCCTCTGCTTAAAGACCTCCAAAGAAGGAGACTCCACCACACTCCTTGGCAGCAAATTCCATTGTCGAACAGCTCTTACTGTCAAGAAATTCTTCCTAATGTTTAGGTGGAATCTTCTTTCTTGTAGTTTGAATCCATTGCTCCGTGTCCGCTTCTCTGGAGCAGCAGAAAACAACCTTTCTCCCTCCTCTATATGACATCCTTTTATATATTTGAACATGGCTATCATATCACCCCTTAACCGTCTCTTCTCCAGGCTAAACATACCCAGCTCCCTAAGCCGTTCCTCATAAGGCATCGTTTCCAGCCCTTTGACCATTTTGGTTGCCCTCCTCTGGACACGTTCCAGCTTGTCAATATCCTTCTTGAACTGTGGTGCCCAGAACTGGACACAGTATTCCAGGTGAGGTCTGACCAGAGCGGAATACAGTGGTACTATTACTTCCCTTGATCTAGATGCTATACTCCTATTGATGCAGCCCAGAATTGCATTGGCTTTTTTAGCTGCTGCATCACACTGTTGACTCATGTCAAGTTGGTGGTCTACCAAGACTCCTAGATCCTTTTCACTTGTACTGCTCTCAAGCCAGGTATCACCCATCCTGTATTTGTGCCTTTCATTTTTTTTGCCCAAGTGTAGTACTTTACATTTCTCCCTGTTAAAATTCATCCTGTTTGCCTTGGCCCAGTTCTCTAATCTGTTAAGGTCATTTTGAAGTGTGATCCTGTCCTCTGGGGTATTAGCCACCCCTCCCAATTTGGTGTCATCTGCAAACTTGATCAGGATGCCCTCAAGCTCATCATCCAAGTCATTGATAAAGATGATGTGGAGGGCTGAATCTAATATTGGAAAATGTGGAGGGCTGAATCTAATATTGGAAAAACAAGAAACCGAGAGAACTGAAATTGGCAGATCCTTCCATCCCTACTGATCAGATACCTAAAACCATCCACACTGAGCATCCCCCACACCCATGGTCACGGTCGTGTGGGAGAAGTAACATTTTATCTTGTAGCCATTTTGTATATGGCATTTTTTAAATCATCGATTTAAAGTGCCTCTTTCTTCACATGGATTTGGATGGCTGGACTTCTTTTAATCACTTCTTACCGCTTTCTCCTTTTTCTTTCTAGTTGTTCTTCACCTCATGGAGATTTAAATCTCCTGAGTGGAAAATGCTTTGAACTTTCAAATAATCAGTCAGGTCACATTTTCTTTTAAGACGCGTCTCCTTTGACTGGGTGGCACTTTTATAGATAATCATCTCAGCCTACGCAAGATGACATAACATTCTTGTTTCCATTCTTCTGGGCAATATCTCCTTTTTGTCCAGCTTCACAACTGACAAGTTCTATTTCTCCTCCCTTTTGGGTTTCTTAATGCAAACCTTAAGAGAGAAGGGGAAATAGCAGAAGAATGGTCTTTTGTGTTATTTCCTGGAGATAAAATCGCAGAGCTCAATGTGAAAAATGGCTTTGCAGCTGCTTGGATTCATTCCTACAGAGCAGGTTAAAGGTTTTGCGGAGGATTCCTTTGGCACTTCAAGTAATTGATCTTTAAATTCAAGTAAACTGTCCGCAGGCCAGTGTGTGACATCCTTTATATTAACTCCATACATTTACAAATGAGTAAAGCAAAATCAATGGGCCTACTTATGCCACTTACAGTGCATTCCTATGCATTATTATCTAGAAGTATAACCCACTATGTCCAATAAATGTGTGAGGGTCTTAGTCATTTCCCTTGGGGAATTTATTATATATCTACAGCAGACATCCCCAACCTTTGGCCCTCCAGATGTTTTTGACTACAATTCCCATCATCCCTGACCACTGGTCCTGTTAGCTAGGGATCATGGGAGTTGTAGGCCAAAACATCTGGAGGGCCCAGGTTGGGGATGCCTGATCTACAGCACAACAAACAGAGATGGAAACAAATGTTCTTCTTCCCTTCCCTGAATATGGAAGTTTCTTACATTAGGAATGGGGGGCGGGGGGGGGTTTACTTTCATCCACCATTCCCAGAGCTGAAGAGCCCATCATTTCTCTTGCTGCTCACCATTTACACATGGCAGTGGTCCATAGCTTACCCATAGAGCACATCCTTTATATACAAAAGGACCCAAGTTTGATCCCTGGAATCTCTGGGAAATATAAGTTGTCCTACTTTACAGAAGGGAGTCCTTTGTCTGATGGTTATTTGAAGATAAAGCGGGAGCCTAAAAATTGTCCAACACCTTGCACATGTCCAGGCATGCAGATAACCTGATTTCAATCTTCTCCACTGTGATGAGATGTATTTCCTTTTAAATTATAAGTAATTATTTCTCTGTGTGTGCGCACACACGCAAACATATGCTTATATTTTGGGGATACGTAAATGATCGGCCTGTGGTAGGCAGATATCTCTTTTTTATATATATCATAATCTTTTTTATTCAGTTTTACACTACACATTTAAATACAAACATTAGACATAATCATCAACATTTAGGATTCCCTGAATCTTTAGACTTCCCTCCACCCTTCCATGGTTTCCATTTTCAATCTTTTTCAACTGCATCATATATTTTCTCTATTTTTCTTAAGATAATCCATTTTCCCCTTAGTTTTTTGTACGTTACAAGTGTTACTAAAATCCTGCCAAAGTTTTTAGTTGTTTACAATGGTAGGCAGATATCTCATCTAGGAACCTTGTGCGGAGGGTGTCATTCTGAACACAGCAGGCTCCCTGCTGCAGATATTTGCCACACATGCACACAGCACATTGAGTTTGGCAGCAGCTGCTAGCCCATTCCATACCCTCCAACATGTCACCATGGAAAATCAGGATGCACATATTCTGGGATGCGCTTCCGTGCCAGTCACATCACCAGTGCGAGATCGCAAAAGACATGCGCGTTTTGGGTCACTGTGCCCTCGAGAGTATGGCCTGCAGAAATGGGATGTCCCAATTTAATTGTGACAGTTGAGGTGTGTGCCATTTATCCCCACTCTCCTCCATTGCGTGAGAAGAAGAATACCTGGAGTTCCTCAATAAAGGTCTGTAATATACATGTGTGGAACGGGGGGGGGGGGTAAAATCTCAATTGGCTACTCTAATTTGGTCACTTATTTGTCTCCACATAACAGCCATTACATGTAAAGCAATCCTTGAAAAGCTTCTAGGAAATGATATATAATGAGATGAAAAAGATGTTGAAATGTACATTTATTAAAAAACAAACAAAACCAGAAGCATTTTACTTGGTATTGTAGGCGAGGATATTAATAGACAAGATAACAAACTGTTTTTATATGCGACAACGCCAGCAAGAGTATTATTGGCACAGAAATGGAAGCAAGAAGAATTACCGACGAAAGAGGAGTGGCTGATGAAATTAATGGACTATGCAGAATTGGATAAGATGACAGGGAGAATTCGAAACTGGCGGGATCAGAAATTCTTGGAAGATTGGAGTAAATATGCGAACTATTTGAAAACTAACTGTAATCAATTGACTACGCTTGTAGGACTGCAAGAAGTTTTGTAAGGACTATATGAAATATTGCAGGGAATATATGTAAAAAAAATCAATAAATATATACATACACACACACACACACACACACACACACACACACACACACACGAGAGCTAATATGTTTCTTTGGAATCCACCACCTCCCTTCCCTGGATGATTTTGCTTTAATGTGCAGAAATCAGGAGGGGTTTTCTGTCACATAAATTAGAGCAATTCTCTGGTAATGATAATTTAGACGTTTTCCTTATTAGGCAATCTTGTTGCAAAGATAATCATTTCCCTCCACGAAAAAAGTGGATGTTTTCCTTTTCTTCTGGTTAAAAACAGAGTTCAGGACTGAGGAAATATATTAGTGCTATATATCTTCAGATTACCACTGTCACTGGCACAATTTATTATTTGGCGTGCAACACCAACCAGCCAGATCAATGAGAAAGCTTGGAATGCGTTGTTTGTTTTAACCTTAAACCTTGACATAGAAATAAAACTGAATGAGTTTTATTAGTCAAGCAAGTCGAAGACTCATCAAAAATGCACCAGAAATGTGCTGCTGTGCGCAGTCTCTGAAGTCTGGGACTGGTCTTTGATTTCTTAGAGCTGTTCAAGGAAGGGCAGTGGCCTACTATAAGATAAGATTTCTTTATTGTCATTGTTTAAGTACAAGTATGGCACAGGGTCCAACTCAGCACAGGGCAAATGGCGTTGGGAAAACTCTGTGAGCATGGCTGGTCTTGCACTGAGTGCCCTTCACCTGGTCTTCATTGAACATTGTGTGGCAGGCACATAGTGGCCACCCCCCACCAGGCCAGGTAAAGGCTAAATAACAGTAAGGAGGTGGGGGTTGGTCAAATAAAGCCAGACCACAGCTTTATTGACTACTAGAGTGAAGTACGCAGGGTTGGGTTGGCATTGGGTCAGAGTACGCTATCTCATAAGACTGAAACCAACACTTAGTTCTTTCTTCGTGGTATTTGTGTGAGTGAATGATCCACCAGGTGTGCTTTTGAGTAATCTGTTCATAACCCTCAAAATAGTTCAGTGCATGATGTGATATACAGTAAAGCCTCTTCTGATCATAAGGTATCCCTGTGCCAGTACTTTTGTCAAACATAATTGCCATGAAGAGAACGCTCTGGGTTGTGGCCAGTGTTGGTCCTACTCAGTGCAGGCCCATTGAAATGAATGGGCATAAGTTAATATCCATTAACTTCAATGAGTCTGAGTAGGACCAACATTGGATGCAACTTGCTGTGTTGCCTACAGTGCATTTTCTTTCTTTATAGTCTGTTTCTGCCCTACTTGCCAATGTATGTTACAAGACAGTCAATTAAAATAGAGCGGTTCTTAAGTCATGTGTAATATATCCATTTTTTTAATCAAGCCTGCACCACACATTAATGGAATTAGCTGTAATTACATGGGAAATGATCAGCATTTAACAGCTCATTTTCAAGTGAAGGGGGCACCTAATACATGTCTGAGGCTTCCCCTCTTTATTTTCTTCAAGGTGAATGCATATGCACCTGCATACTTGTACGCGGGTGGCCCTGTGGTCTAAACCACAGAGCCTAGGGCTTGCCGATCAGAAGGTCAGCAGTTTGAATCCCCGCGATGGGGTGAGCTCCCGTTGTTCGGTCCCAGCTCCTGCCCACCTAGCAGTTCGAAAGCACGTCCGAGTGCAAGTAGATAAATAGGTACCGCTCCGTCGGGAAGGCAAACGGCGTTTCTCCGTGCGCTGCTCTGGTTCACCAGAAGCGGCTTTGTCATGCTGGCCACATGACCCGGAAGCTGTACGCTGGCTCCCTCGGCCAATAAAGCGAGATGAGTGCCGCAACCCCAGAGTCGGACATGACTGGACCTAATGGTCAGGGGTCCCTTTACCTTTACTTGTGCATTGGGTTACCTGCTCAGGTAATTCTTTCATAAGCTTATCACTGTAGTCATTTCCAGTTACCAACAATTCAACGTGGATCCAAAAATAGTGGAATTGTATTTCCAGTTTCTCCATCTAGTCATGGAATTGTTTCTCAGATTGTGCTCAAAGGCCAGATTCTTACAGCTAGTAAAAGGTGTTTTAAAATAGCCTAATGCATATACATAGTTTTCTACTTCCATGGGATTGATATGCAATTGGAGGAGGAAAAAACTGTGGCAATTGATTGGTCCATTACTGGCCCACAAAGGCTCATTGCACATCCAAATAAGCATGCCCTGAATTGCAATGAACACTTATCACTTGTAGAACCAGCAGTGTTTCCCATTTATGACCCTGGAGAACTGCTGCACAGCAGTTTGGGGAAAATGGAAAAGCAGAGAAAAAACGTACTTTATCAAAGTATGTCCTCCAAAACCTTTATGGTGACCAGCCAGCCAGTGAGAGTAAAGTGGAAGATACTTCTAACTTCCACCTGCCTGAAGCTAAAGGTTAAAGATGGGGTGAGGAAGGTGGGGGAAAGGATGGGGGGAAGGTGCCAGCAACCGTTTCATAGCCACTTCCACCTGGGTATGGAGGAGAAATTCAATTCGGTTCACATTTGAAGGCAAACCTACAGTTCTCTGTTTCTAATTTTTCCAATCTTGCATTCACATACCCTCCAACATTTCTCCGATGAAAATAGGGGTGTCACGTGCCATAATAAAAATGTTACTCTTTATACCCCATGCATCTTACTTGGATACCCCAGTCACTCTGGGCAGCTTCCAACATATATAAAAACATAATAAAACAGGTGCATCACCAGCAAGAGAGAAGCAACAATACCACCAACCCTAATACGGATTGTACCCATGATGGAGTCACCACCCCTGCTGCATTCCTTTAACATAGACATTTTAGAGCTACAAATGAAAGGAAAACAGAACCTTGTGTGCCTTATTGTGGCATAAGATGCATTTGACAAAACGGGTTGCATGCCATGAGAGTTTATGCCATGATAAATTTGCTCCCCTTGAAGGCGCCGTCAGATTCTATTGTTTTTGCTAAACAAACTAACATGGCTGGCTTCCTGGAAAATGAAATACAGATTGTAGTTACAGACAAAAGATAGGAGGAAAAGGCAGAGACATGGTGCTATATACATGGTTCCTCTAGAGGGGCATGTCATAAATCCATAGAAGCAGGAGCATCTTGAGTTAAGGTTATGAGAAGTCATATAACTTCCTGTGTCAGTATGATGCATGGTAACCTCTAGAGACTTGCCCAAATATATCCTTTTCATTACAAAAACGGGGTGGGGGAAGTAACTATGTTTTAGATAATTCTTTGCCAACACATAAGCTCTAAGCCTTGGGAAATGGTCCCTGAACTTTCTGCTTGGCATCTTGTTTTAAGACTGGATGTGTCAAGTAGAGGCACAACGTAAACAAGAAGAAACAATTGCTAAATAGTTGGCACTGGGGAGGCTGCAGCTAAAGCATTTGTCCTGTCAAAGACATTGTGTATTAAAGGCAGACACACACAAAAGGAGGCAAGTAGCAGACAGTGCTGCAGAAAATGGTCATTTATTTAAAAACATGCAGCATTTTGAAATTGTTGTTGTTGTTGTTGTTATCTTTCATTTATTAACTGCCTTCTAGGCGACTGTCTCAAGATAGTTAAAAACAGTTAAAAGCATGGGGGTGGGAAAACCACAGGGACATTTAAAACCAGACTAAAATGCAAACAAGTGGATTGTTGGTTAGAGCATGGTGCTGATAACGGCAAGGTTCAAACCTTATATGGGACAGCTGCATATTCCTGCATTGGACTAGATGATCCTCAGAGTCCCTTCCAACTCTACAAATCTATAATTCTATTAAGTGGACAATTGTGGTAAAGGTCCATTTTTCCAGCCAGAAGAGGCTGTCAGAACAAAAATGTCTTCATTTGCTTCTGCAAAGTGCAGAGAGTAGACGCCTCTCATATCTTGACAGGAATGCTATTCCACAGAACAGAGGCAGTCACACTAAAAGACCTGCTCCAAGTTGCTGCAGAGTGAGCGTCTGACATCTTTGGAATTGTGCCCAATATGTTTCAAGTACGACAACTGTTCATCAGAGAAACCTTTAAAAAAAAACACAAATAAAAAAACACACCAATAATATTGTATAATTAATTTGGATTGTAATTTGGAATGTAATTGGAATAATTTCAATGTGATTTGTTGTTATTTGTATTGGAAAATTTAATAAACAGATTATAAAACCCCCCACAAATAATAGAAACAAAAATTAAAATGTATTATATAATACAGTACCTGTATACCTGAAGCAGCATCTCCCCCTGAATTGTTCAGCCCAGACACAGAGGTCCAGCGCCAAGAGCTTTTGGGCAGTTCCCTCAATGCGAGATGATAAGTTACAGGGAACCAGGCAGAAGGCCTTCTAGGTAGTGGTGCCTGCCTGTGGAACACCATCTCATCAGATGTCAAACAGATAAACTAGATGTTACCAAAAACATGGGCTTGCTGCCAAAATTACCTCTCCAACCTTCCTCTTCCCAACAATGTATAGCAATGAAGCATGTGATGTGGCACTAGGCCAGTGCACACCAGCTCCCCACATGTGCATGCACATCCCACAGTCCTGTTGAAAGCAGGAAGCAGGGAGGGGATTACTTCTGCTGATAACATTTCCCCGAACGCTGATGTTCACAACGGTCTCTCTCACTTACTAGTGGCTGTTCATTCAGTGAGTGTTATGCAAAAGTGCCCTACCCACATAAAGCTATATGCATGTTGGGCTCTCCTTTGCAATTAAAACGTTAGAGGAACCTGGTAGATCAGGTCAATGGCCCATCCTGCTCTCACAGCGGCCAACCAGATGCCTGTGGAAAACCCACAAGCAAGACCTGAGCACAAGAGCACCCTCCCCTCCTGTGTTTTGCAGCAACTGTTACTCTGAAGCATTACTCCCTCCGGCTGTGGAGGCAAAGCATAGCAGTCAATCACCTTGAGTGGTCACAAGGATGATCGCTACACACATACATCTGTAGGACCCAGAGGATCCCATCACATGAATGCTGAACATGTTGCCTCCAGAAGGGCATGGCCAACAGGTGCACTGGTGTCAGCATGGAGCCAGCTGGCTTGATCCTGATCCAGCTCCCACGTATTCAGTGAGTGTATGAGGTTGAACTTGGGTTCGGCCCCGTATACCTGAAGGAGCGTCTCCACCCCCATCTTTTAGCCTGGACACTGAGGTCCATCTCCGAGGGCCTTCTGGCGGTTCCCTCGCTGTGAGAAGTGAGGTTACAGGGAACCAGGCAGAGGGCCTTCTCAGTAGTGGCACCCTCCCTGTGGAACGCCCTCCCATCGGATGTCAAGGAAATAAACAACTACCGGTATCTGACTTTTAGAAGACATCTGAAGGCAACCCTGTTTAGGGAGGGTTTTAATGTTTGATGTTTTATCGTGTTTTAAATATTTTGTTGGGAGCCGCCCAGAGTGGCTGGGGAAACCACTCTGGTGGCGTATAAATTATTATTATTATTATTTGCTAATATCACATAGTGTTGTTCCTTCACCCTGCAGGGAGAGGAGGAGAAACGTAAGAGGTGGCCACTGATTTAGCAGGCAGTACTTCTACAATGATAACCATTGCCTAGCTTGGCAACAATGCTCAAGAAGCAAGGTGGTCTAGAAAACTCTGCAGCATGCCTGTCTCTCCCCAATGTTATCTACAGAACATTGCAAAGATCAAGAACGAATTGTAAGAGAGGGATGGAATTGTTATGTCTTTAAACGTAACGGCAAAATTCCCTTTGATGTTAAGGCAACTAGAATGCCACCATAATTTCAAACATACCTTTGTGCCACAGAAGCAGTTAAGTAACGCACTACCCTTTTAAAAAATAAGAAGAAGAAGAAGAAGAAGAAATGCATGTTCAGACATCCAGTTCAATATAGATTGCTGCTCAAAACAGTTTCTATCACATACTTGCACGTCTCTGCATTTATCTAGATGGAGCTGCGGGGAACACTTAAGTTTTATGCTTTCATGGCCATCAGATTTATTGCATGCAATTGGTTTTAGGAAACTGATGATAGAGTAATATTCAAGGTCATAAACCCTTTCTCTCTCTTGTAAAACACACTGAAAACTCTTGCATTAGCCTAGCACTGAAGGGGTGGAAAGTCCACAACAATGCATTCATTAATGAAAAGCATATACATAGATAAACAGACTATGCTTCTTAAAAGAGTTGAACAATCACAAGAGGAGGAAGGGAAGAAGAGGATTCTGACCATTGTCAAATTTTAAAATTGCAATTTCTAATATCGTCCACATGGTGCCTAACACAGAGATCCAGAGTAGGAAACAAACAGACCATGTGGTACTGAGACAGCAGCACAGAGGACCATATAAATGTAATGATGCTGTCTTTTCCTCAGTGCAAAAAGCTGTCCCCAGACGAAGCCTTGGTTCAGCAGTAATCAGTCTTGCTGCTCTTTCCTTCCTCTATACGACTGCCCTGCGGCCAATATAATATTTGTGATAGTTTATTAGGAGCACTGATAGCTATACAGGCATGTATCGACTAGCACGTGACCACGTATACCTGCGGCACTGGGAAATAATTAAATAATTAATTTCAAACCCGGAAATGGCGGGAGATAGCTGGAGAGTCCTCGTGGCTCATGAGGAGGCCCTCCTCGGAGCTTGAAGAGGAAGTCAGAGAGGACGGAGGAAGCCCTGAAGAGACCTGAGGCACAGGGGGGCTTCGTTTACGCTGCTCAGCCTCCCCACCTAACAGCTGGTGTATGGGGTAGCACAGCAGCAGCAGCCATTTCTTGTGTGTCCTCCAGCCTCCAGGTGGCCCCAGAGCTTCCATTCTAGTGGTGGATATTTTGGGATGCAGCATTTTTGGTATGGATTGCAGAGAGGGTGTTTGGAGGGAGCACAATAATCCTGTGAGGTAGGTTAGACTAGAAAGTGTTGGCTGGCCCAAGGTCACCCAGTGAGCTTTGTGGCTGAGTAGGAATTCTCCACATTTCCACATCAGTCTGCAATTAAAAAAACAAAAACAAAACGTTCTTGTGAAAAGCCATCAGCATTTTATGTTAATTTCCCCTAATACACACATTTTTGTATGCAATTTTGCATATATTATACACATTTTTGTAAAACAATTTCCCCTAATATAACACATTTTTTTTGCATGTTGTTTCCCCCCGATATATGCAGTTCATGCACACTCCAGCATATGCAATTTTGTACTCGTTATTTGGGCTGGAGAATGGCACTGCTAAATGTGGAGAAGTGTAAATTTTGGCTACATTTTGGTTCACATACTGTTTTGGAAAGTGAATATTTGAATCTAATTTCTCTGCTATCCCTATTGGTGAGTGGGTAGCCCTGCACAGGTTTATGACTATATATGGGTGTGCATATTCAGTGTTGCATCGATTACCAAGCCCAAAGAACATGGAGTGTATATGTACAAGAAATGTGTGGAAAGCATATTTCACAGGAACCACAAGAGAATACCAGGAGAAGCCAAAACAAAAGAAAATTTGCAGAACTACAGCAGGCACGCCCTAGGATTGTAACAGAGCATATTGGCTCTCCTTCGTTCATGTATGGTGTCCTTTCGGGGAAAACCCAAAAAGAATATACTGAAATGTGGATGGCTCTGAGTTTGTCTATAGTATGTTCAATTTTATTCAATCTATTTCTTTCTTTTTGGAATCATTTCAGTACAAGCTCATTCATGTCACATCAGAGGCTAAGAAAAGAAGGCCACATTTATCTCAGCTATATTAGCTTGCTATGCTAATGGAATTCTAGACAAAATGGAATAAGAGAATAATGGCATTAGTTCTTTCATGACCTTTCCCACCATGCATCAGAGAAGAGTTGTAGTAAATGGTTCTAATTTTGTCAGGCAGTTGCATGTATCATTTTCAGAGCAATCTGCGGCCCTCTTCACACATTACTCACATGTGGAGGCCAAGTGTGGTGAAAGGGGTTGGAGGACTGTGAAGTTTGTGCTGCTCCTCCGGCCCCTGTCATCAAAATCACCTGCTGCAGGGAGTCTTCTCTATGTTTGGAGGCTCCCTGCATGGTTTGGAACCCGGACTGCTCAGGGTTCAACACTGTACCTACAGAGAGCCTTCGCAGGCAGAGTGAGTGAAAGTACAGGCAACTCCCCATTTGCACGGGGATTATGTTCCAAAGAAGCACAGTGAAATCGTATATATTTGAAGCATCATTGAAAAAGCCTGCAAACACCCATTCCACCCCACCCCACCCCTTTCCGTCTTTTGTGAAATTGTCAGGATGCACGCATGGGCTGTCACACACATGCCAGGCACACCTAAAATGGTTGCTGCGTGTCTGGGCAATATGAGGAGGTGTGTGCTTTCGAGGGCAGAGCTAAATTTTTACATGACCTGGTGGTGGAGAGAATTGTTCAGGAATTCCTGGATGATGTGGATTCTGTGTTTAGGTACCATTTTGCCATTGAATCAGCTTTGGTCACCCTGATGCACTTTTTAAATATACTATTCAAATATTAAACCAGTGATTGACTGGATGAAGGCCAATAAACTGAGCTTGAACACTGGGAAGATGTGGGTGGGAGGTTCTCATGTCCATGAGAACTGAGAGTCCTATCTACACACTGACTAGTAGCAGCCATCCAGGGTTTCAGATGGGGGATATTTCCAACTCGGCTCGGAGGTTGAACCATTCAAACAAATTAGTGAGCAACACATGTGCTCTAAATGGAATATATTGAATTCCTGCAAAAGATGGTCAGATATAACATCCAAATATATTCTGGTCTGCAGAACAAACATCGCGTTCACAGCGGGGGTGGAAGTTTTGAGTGCGTGCTTTCGTGTAATGTGTGAAGAAAATGCTTTATGTCTTAATTGCTGCAAACTGTAAGACTTCCTACTATGAAACAATAATACCCATCAATAGCAATTTTATCCTTTATGGAAAGAATTGTTCTATATTGCGAAAGTGGCAATTTAATTAAAATGCATATTTTACATGTTCTTGTTTTTGAAGTTAATAATCACTCATCCCTAAGTACTGTTCAAAGGCCAATACAGAGTCACTTATCTCTTACATCGATACACGCACACACTGTTTTAATTTTGCATATTATATGCTGAACACTTGACACACTTCAGAGCTGAAATACCATCTCTCTATATATCTATAACAATTATCTTTATCATATAATTTTCACCATTTCTTAATCATGTTGAGTTATAATAATGTAAGTTTCCCGGTTACTATCAGAATAAAAAAATCTTTTATTTTTTTAAAAGATGGTTTTATATATGAAATTGCTTTAATTGTATTTATGTATGAAATTGTTTTATATTTATATTTTTAAAAATTATTTATGGATTTGTGTCCCACTCTTCAGCCGAAAAGGCTCCCAGAGTAGCTTACCGTACAATGCCACAGGCTTACAATCTTAAATAAATAAATACACAACACTCAAGGAAAAAGCGACTGGGAGGGAAGAGGGGTGGGGGATCAAAACAAATCCAGCAGCAATTTTTAAACATAATGACATAAGAAGAGCCTGCTGGATCAGGCCAATGGCCCATCTAGTCCAGCATCCCTTTCTCACAGTGGTCAACCAGATGCCTGTGGGAAAGCGGCAAGCAAGATTCGAACACAAGAGCACCCTCTTCTCCTGGTATTCCGCAACTGGTATTCCGCAACTTTGCTCCCTCCAAATATGGAGGCAGAAGCATAGAATCATAGAATCGTAGAGTTGGAAGAGACCACAAGGGCCATCCAGTCCAACCCCCTGCCAAGCAGGAAACACCATCAAAGCATTCCTGACAGGTGGCTGTCAAGCCTCTGCTTAAAGACCTCTGAGTATGTCTATAGTATGTTCAATTTTATTCAATCTATTTCTTTCTTTTTGGAATCATTTCAGTACAAGCTCATTCATGTCACATCAGAGGCTAAGAAAAGAAGGCCACATTTATCTCAGCTATATTAGCTGAAGGAGACTCCACCACACTCCTTGGCAGCAAATTCCACTGTCGAACAGCTCTTACTGTCAGGAAGTTCTTCCTAATGTTTAGGTGGAATCTTCTTTCTTGTAGTTTGAATCCATTGCTCCGTGTCCGCTTCTCTGGAGCAGCAGAAAACAACCTTTCTCCCTCCTCTATATGACATCCTTTTATATATTTGAACATGGCTATCATATCACCCCTTAGCCTTCTCTTCTCCAGGCTAAACATACCCAGCTCCCTAAGCCGTTCCTCATAAGGCATCGTTTCCAGGCCTTTGACCATTTTGGTTGCCCTCTTCTGGACACGTTCCAGATTGTCAGTATCCTTCTTGAACTGTGGTGCCCAGAACAGTTGCATAGCTGCTCATGGTCAAAAACAGGTAGTGCCAGTTCTGTTTCTGGCTTTAGAAGCTCCTGAAACATTAATATAAAATGTGCCTCAGACACATGATGCCAAGATTAGGCCTCTTGCACTGTTGCTGCCAACAGTGCCAGCAAGAGGAATCTACCAGAGACCCTCGAGTGCTGTTGCCGATCAGAGTAGACAATACTTAGCCAAATGGATAAATAGCTTGATGGTATAAGGTTTCTGCATTCCTGGCATGATACATACACTTCCACATCAAACATATGTATGTATGCCATCAAAAGATAGATAATTCCTTTGTGCAAAGTTACTGAAAATTCTGTAGGCAAGATCTGTTTTGATCAGAGACATCATATTATCTATACATTTGTTTCTGATCTCTGAGGTTCCGCATCATGTGCTGAAATCACTCTTACACCACTTTACTGGTGGTCATGGCTCCCCCCCAAAAAAAAAAAAATACTGGCAGAGGTTTGATCCTTTTAACTGAAGATACCAAGGACTGATTCTGGGAATTTGTCATTGCAAAATATGTTTTACTCCTGAGCTATGGGTCCTGGCTGTTCCTGAACAGGAAGACCCTCGTGCAGGCAGGGTAGATGCAGTTTAGTCGGTTTCCAGCCCATATCAGTTTCACATGTGCTTACTCATAAGTCTGCTCTGTCCTGTTTTCTGTGAATCACTTTAAATGGCATGAAAATTTGCATTTAAATGGAATACATTCCCCCACCTAAAATTTTTGAAACTTTTGTTTTTAAAAAGCTGAGAACTGCATCACAAAATGTAAAATAAAAAGGTAAGTGTATAATTCAAAGCATAACTGCATTCCAATCCCTGTATTAGTCTGGAAAGCACCCATTAGGTTAGTTTGCTTGAGAATGCAGACCAAATGAAATTCTCCACCTTCAAAGCTCATTGTTTAAACATATTTCATCCCTGTCCTCTCCAGAACTCAAGCTCATCCAGTGATTAAGTATTTTGCTTTAATAGCCTTAATCTAGTTGTTGACACTCTCCTTTGCCTTTCAAAGCCATTTCTCTTACATCTTTCAAACTGTAAAACTGCAAACAGAAGCATGATTGTGGATAGTCTATGCTGCTTCTTATAGCTGAGAAATTCAACTGAAAAGTTTAATTGATCCCACTTATGGAATTGCAATTGCCAATTACCAAGCGGGAACTTATGATAACTCTACATTAGTTGACAATGCATGTACACGTTCTACAACAGAATGAATTAATCTTCCGAGAAATCTTTTCATTAACGTAATGGCTGATTGGAGACTTCATCTCTCCCGCCACATTTTTCATCACGTTCCCTGGGACTTGATGGAGCAGTAGGAGGAAAGGCGGGGAGTGGGTGTTTGGCTTCACATATATTGTTCCCTGAAAGATTGTGAAATACAGGAATTCAAAATTTCAATTTTAAGTTTATGATACACGTGCTGCTTTCATGCAACAGACAGGGAGGGGAAAATTAAGTATGCTTTCTCAAACAAAAGGAGAGTACCGGTAATTGGTATTTTCATCTGCAAATAAACTAACCTCAAATTAATTCTATAAAATCTGCTGACACCATATCACTGTGGAATGCAAATCTCTTTGTTCATTAGGCTCATCTATTTCAGTTGTACATACAGTATACATCTCAGCAGGGTCTGATAATTATATCACAGAGTATATTACATTAATTAAATTACCTACATTATTCAGCTGGATGCTCAAAATATACCCATGAAAATCAGTATACAATGTAGAGTTGCATTGTTTTCATGTTTGCTGAGGCAACCACACTACACAAATCACACAAGATAAGGGAAAGGTGTAATTTGCATTTTTATTGTCTAGATAACAGATTCTCTCCATACGTGAGGAAGGGATTCCAGCAAAGATGACAGTAGCATTGGGAAATTAAATTAATAATTGAATACCTGATAAGAAGTTACAAGTCAGCAAATAGTTTTCCTCTTTGGAGGGAAAAAAAAGACCCCTTTGATAAGGTTTAGTTATCAAAGCCTTAACAGAGTTTGCTCTTGGCAACTCTTGGCAATGTATGCCTGGGTTGAGATCTTCAGCCCCATGGAGCCTTCAAAGTGGGCTTCCACTGGGCTTGGTTTTATCCCCCATGCTGTTTAACATCTACATGACACCACCCAGAGTTTGGGAGTACATTGTCAGCAATATGCTGATGACACACCTTTATATCTGCAGATATTTATATCTGCAGATATATTATTTGGAGCTTTATCTTGCCTTGGTAATGGACTGGATGAGAGCCAATACACTGAATCTCAAGCCAGATAAGACTGAAGCACTGTTGGTGGGTGTTTCCCTGGACCAGGTGGATGGGAGGTTGCCTGTTCTTTTTTTTTTTAATTTTTATTTGATTCCTTCTGTACATTACATTGCATACACATTAAAAAAAAAACCCGTAATACATAGCAGTAATTCCAAAAGGAAAAAAACCAAACTGTAAAGAAGAAAAAAAGATTCTAACAGAAGAAAAAGACGAAAAGAGAAAGATACACAAAAATAAGAAAAATAGTAAAAAGAAAAGTAGAAAGAAACAGAAAGGGGAGGAAAGGTGCAACAAAGAAAAGAATGAACAAACAGTCGGGCAATTTCTCACTGAGGTTGCCTGTTCTTGATGGGGTTACACTCCCTCTGAAGGAGCAGGTACATAGCTTCTGGATCCATCGCTGTCCCTTGAGGCTCAGGTGGCCTCAGTGGCACAGAGTGCCTTTCCTCAGCTTTGGCTAGTAAAATGGTTTGAGCATATAACCCCAATCTGGACCTGGATTGGCTGCCCCAATCCTGAACTGGCTGCCAATTAGCTTCTGAGCCCAGTTCAAAGAGCTGGATTTGACCTATAAAGCCTTAAACAGCTCAGGACTGCAGTACCCGAAGGACTGCCTCTCCTACAGTGTGGTGTAGTGGTTAAGAGCGGTAGACTCATAATCTGGTGAACTGGGTTCGATTCCCCGCTCCTCCACATGCAGCTGCTGGGTGACCTTGGGCTAGTCACACTTCTTTGAAGTCTCTCAGCCCCACTCACCTCACAGAGTGTTTGTTGTGGGGGAGGAAGGGAAAGGAGAATGTTAGCTGCTTTGAGACTCCTTCGGGTAGTGATAAAGCGGGATATCAAATCCAAACTCTTCTTCTTCATATTAACCAACCAGACCCTGCGGTTATCATCTGAGGCACTTTTTCTTATGCCTCCTCCACAAGAGATCCAGAGGGTGGCAACACAAGAAGAGGATTTTTCTGTGGTGACTCCCCATTTGTGGAATGCTCTCCTCAGGGAGGCTTCATTGTCACCTTCCTTACATATATATTTATGCGCCAGGCAAAAACATTCCTTTTCTACCTTTTCTTGACTAAATAAACAATCTACAGCCTTTTAAACTATTGGGGAGGGTGTATTGTTTTTGTTTGTTACTGTGTTATGCATTTTTGTGTTTTTATATTGTAAAGTCCTGTGGTCCTCAGATGAAGGATGGTATAGAAGTTTAATAAATCATTATTGTCATCACACGAATCTCCTCTCTGGGTGCCCTCCATCTGAAGACAGTCAAGGCGTACCTAAAAACAGGACCTTTTATGTGGTGGCTCCCCCTAGGTGGTTCTCCTAGAGAAATTTAGCTGGAGCCCATTTTGCTATCTTTTAAGAGCAAGAAACCCTTTTATTCTCCCAGGCTTTGTTCCGTTTTGAGTTCTGGCTCTTTCTCATCTACTGCTTTTAACCTGCTTTTAACCTTACGCCAAAGGATAAATGGACATAAATCTGACATCGGGAATCACAAGACAGAGAAACCAGTAGGAGAACACTTCAATCTCCCAGGACATTCAATACAAGATCTCAAAGCAGCTGTCTTATTACAAAAGAATTTCAGATGTAGACTTGAAAGAGAAGTTGCTGAATTACAACTTATTACTAAACTGAAAACTATGGAGAGACCTCAGAGTATCTGAGGAAGTGTGCATGCACACGAAAGCTTATACCCAGAACAAACTTAGTTGGTCTCTAAGGATGCAGGTGGCACTGTGGTCTAAACCACAGAGCCTAGGGCTTGCCGATCAGAATGTCGGCAGTTCGAATCCCCACGATGGGGTGAGCTCCCGTTGTTTTGTCCCTGCTCCTGCCAACGTCCAGTGCAAGTAGATAAATAGGTACCGCTCCGGCGGGAAGGTAAACGGTGTTTCCGTGCGCTGCTCTGGTTCGCCAGAAGTGGCTTAGTCATGCTGGCCACATGACCCGGAAGCTGTCTGCGGACAAACACCGGCTCCCTCGGCTTATAGAGCGAGATGAGCGCTGCAACCCCAGAGTCGTCCGCAACTGGACCTAATGGTCAGGAAGGGGTACCTTTACCTTTACCTTTAAGTTGCTACTGGACATTTTTTTTTTTTTTTGACTGCTTTTAACCTGTTTGTTTATATCGTGTATTTGGAATGCTTTAATTGTATTATTTCATTGTGAACCACTCTGTGAGTCATTGTTTGAAAGGTAACAGAAACAGTCGCATCACAAAAATAGCAAGTTCAGAGACTTTCTTTTGTTTGAGGGTCCATTCTTGACCCAAGGTTACTTGTTACGTTGCTATCCAGTGAAATATTGATCGGACAATTGTGGTTGGATGTTCATTCAGTTTCTTGCACTTGAAACTGACCTTTAGCGTTGTTATAAAACCCAAAGCATCCTTTCCTCCCTTTCCTCTCCTTGTTCCCTACATATAAGCAAATTCTGAATCTCAGTTCTTCTCTGAAATTGCTGTACATTGATATGTCATAATTCTTTTCAAGTTATAGCCTCTTTCTGTGCCATCTGACCTTGTGAAGGTTTGAAACAGTTTCCCAGAGTGAAAGCCCTTTTCTGCTGTACAGATCCTTTCTTCCGTCCCTTCGCAGCCTAAAACCCTGCTGTGACTAGAGATAGCTATTTGGCCAGGGGCACCTGACATTTGATGTGAGGCTTTATTCTTTTCTTTCCCCCCATATCTATCAGACTGTTAAAGTGATTTGTCCTTGTGTTACTTTATTTTGCTTGACAAGGTGATATAAAAGGTTTATTTTGTAAGAGAAATTCATGTTCCGGCAACATCTGCTGAGGCCAGAGGGAAATATCTTATTTGTCAGTATTGCTAATTGAAAATGTCAACTCATTAATTGCTTGATGTTTTATCCGCAAGAATTATGCAAGTTCCCATACAGAGAATGTCTTTGATGGCTGCATCATATCTAAAGATTATACTCATATGAGTTGACTTGGATCATAAAATTTTGTGGATACTATATACTTGTATCTTTATAATTGTTAGTTCATGCTAATATTCATTGGTTACCCTAGCAAGTGGTGAGTGAAATTACCATGAACTGTATGCACTTTACTGTGGCAGATGTGTACATAACATTTTGGTGATAAATAAGTTTTCACTCATGTCAGCTGCAGAATATAAAACTACCGGTACTTTAGAGAGGAAGACTACAGTAATCACTGCATCCTTCTAAACATGGGTGACATTGAAGGAGAAGTCCCATGTCCTTGATTTATAAAATCATGGTGCTGGAAGAGACCTTGGAGGCAGCAATAGAAAGCATGGTAGGGCTGTGGGACTAAACTCACTTGACCTCTGGCAGACTGGCTGCAGCATCCTGGCTTGGAGAAGGAGGAGGGGTGTTGTGGTGGCAATGAGGTCAGCACGCTGCAAACTTGCCATCAGGAGTGGTGGGTTGGCTCTGCCGGTATGTTTGCACCATGCTGACCTTACTGCATTCCCCCACGCTCCAGAGTACGGTAGATTTGGATGCCAGGGGGCACAAAGGAAAAGGGAAGGGAAGTTCCACTGTGCAAGTGGAAGTCCTTGCACTAATGGGATGACTTCATTGGATACAACCCAGTGTATTGTATATCTCCATGTTGTATTTCCCACCCCCCTTTTATTAATGGCAAGAGTTACTGAACTGAAACTAGTAGAATCAGTGGGAATTTGAGGTCATAGTGGGCATAAAATAAATAACACTTTCTAATTTCCATCCCAATTAAGACTGGAAAGCAAAAAAAGGTGTTTGTAACTTACAAATAATTTTAGGGCAGTGACCCACCCGTTCGCTTTATTAAAAAGTACCGTCCCACAGCGACATGTCACTACCGGTATTTGATTTGTTAATTTTTAATAATGAACTAGCACTCTTTCACTATACAAAAAAGGGAAAAATAATGAGATCTATCATTAAACTTCCCCTCATCCTCAATGGGAACAGAAACTAACATCAATGCTCCAGTTCTAACCCCCCCACACACACACACCTGAGAGTAAGCGCCACTGAATTCTGTTTAGACATTGTTAGACTTGCAGCTTAGGGCAATTAATAGAGGCTATTCAGAAGAGCATTTGGGGGCCATTTATCACTAATTCCTGGTCAACAGGAATAAAATGGGCAGGAACTGTAAACAGGAAACTTTTAATTAAATGTGCAGAAGTCCTGAATATCATCAACAGCATTTTGCCTATCTGCACTAAACAGAGTGCTGCTTCAATTGTGTTTTGCTGCACACATAAAATTCACAATTTATTGCACATGCACAAATTACAATAAATCAGGTGGTTAAAAAAAACACCCAAGAGAATAATCTAGAAGACACTGGCATTGATGGAATTCTCCATTGTCTGAAGAAAGAAAAGCTAGAGGCATTTGATTGTATCCTGGCCAACTCTAGGCAACAAGCTGAAGGCAGCTATTCACTAGCTAATAGGAAAAAAATATTTGTGTGTGTTTTGTTTCTCAGAGTGTAGATTTGAGCTTTGCAGTTTTATTTTTCTTACTTTTAGTTTTAGTGCCAGAAGCTGAAGACTCTTTTCTCTGCTTTCAGTTGCTTTAAAGAAATGTACAGGAAGGAAGAAAAAGCAGCAGGAAAGTCAATTGAAGTTGTGCGGGCATATCTTGGGGCACAATCTGTCCCATTGTATTTCACTGATGTGGTGGAGATTTTTCATTAACTGAGCGTCCTTTCAGTCCCGCCTAAACATATGGTGTGCTCAGTAGAGGGATCAAGAGTGCTACAACAGAAAGGCTTGCCTATTAACACAGAAATTGGTCGTTTAGCTTTTGGAGGGGGGAAATTGCTTGCAAGGCAGCATGTCAAACAGTTTGGATAACTGCCTACTGTTGCAGACAAATCCTTCCCCTCTTTCCTCTCTGTGCAAATCCTTCTCCTAGAGATTCCTGTTACACATTGAGGGGATGTTAGAGAAACATACAATTGAATTCATGATGCCTAAGAGCCAGGTCTCGGCTCCAGCTGAAACCCAAAGACATTCTTACAAATTTGTGCACCCGGGTCCCACACCATTAAGAGATTTGCACAAGGCTGGTGGAACAATGCCAAATTTGGCACCTGCTTTCTTTCCCTCAAAATATGCCGGGCTGTTCTCGTTTGACATTCCTGCCTCTGTCCTGCTCATTAACTCTTCAACCATTAGTCCACATCTCTTGTTGAAAGTCCATGTTGAAAGTAGAAGCAATTAATTCGGATAGGATTAAACATTTGCCTTAAAAATGCAAAAGGCAGAAGCAGCTTTCATGAACTCTATAGAATTTTATGCAAAGTACAAAAAAAACTATTTGGAAACCATCAAACTTCATCTGGCAGCCTGCAAGCGCAATCCTGGGTTAGTCTCATGAGAAGTAAACGCCATTCAGTTCAGTTAGGTGAAGGTAAAGGGACCCCTGACCATTAGGTCCAGTTGTGTCCGACTCTGGGGTTGCGGCGCTCATCTCGCATTACTAGCTGAGGAAGCTGGCATACAGCTTCCAGGCCAGCATGACTAAGTTGCGTCTGGCGAACCAGAGCAGCGCACGGAAACGCCGTTTACCTTCCCGCCAGAGCGGTACCTATTTATCTACTTGCACTTTGACGTGCTTTCGAACTGCTAGGTTGGCAGGAGCAGGGACTGAGCAACGGGAACAAGGGGGAAATAAAGGTATACACCAGGAACAAGAGTGAAAGGAGACCAGCAGCACCTCCTATTTGATAAGAGGCCACTGTAGAGGTGGCAGATTTGGCCTCCACAGCAGCTGTTGCTGCCACTACAACAGTAGAGGCTGGATCTGCTGCCCTGTGGATCTTGCCCCCGCCCCCCACCCAAGGCATTTGCCTCAGCTGGCCTCAGGTTTCCTAATCAACAGGTCACATGAACAAGGAGTGTCTCCTCATTCTTGAAGGTTTGAGTTTCTTTCTTTCTTTCTTTCTTTCTTTCTTTCTTTCTTTCTTTCTTTCTTATGTAAGTCTAGCTGTGCTCAGAAGCTCAGAAAATAATTTCTAGCAAATCTCTAGAGCGTGATTCAAATGAGACCCTGAAAGAACCTGGACGGACTCCTGAGAAAGCATCCTCACACAATTGCTCCAATATATCAAGGGAAGTCTGCAGGCCTTGTGTTCACCCGAGCCCCATTGAACTTGATGGATGCATGCAGCAATATAAAAACATCAAATACTTCCAAGAACTGCACCTTTTCTCATACACCTACTATCAGGGAACCGGCTTCAACATTAATTTCACACATTGACATGTCTGACGGCTATTGTAAAGGAGGACAAAATGCAGAAGTACAAAATCCTAATGCAAGTGCCGGTGACAGAGAAAGAGGAAGCAAGGTGCCTGTAACTTCTTCTTTGGCCAGCGGGTAGAATCTGGGTGGTGTAATGTTCCTCCTGAGACACAAGAAAGGTAGCCTCCCAGTGGCATATGGTGCCCTGGCTGATGGTAAAGGCCGGGAAGTGCTTCACTTCCTTCGTGCAAGAGGTGAACACTGCGCTAGTGTGATAGAGCCGCACACTATGAAGTAAGCACTTTATAAACATGATATTAACTCGGTGTCAGAGGGGCAAACTATAGGGGGTGGCAGCGTCTTCACCTCCCTCATATTTGTGGGCTGAGCCCGACCCCCCCCCCTCCAGTATTGAGAAGTTGCCAAACAGATAGGCCTCCCACGTGCAAACACGCCCTCCTGAAGGAACGTCTCCACCCCCATCGTTCTGCCCAGGCACTGAGGTCCAGCACCGAGGGCCTTCTGGCGGTTCCCTCACTGCGAGAAGTAAAGCTACAGGGAACCAGACAGAGGGCCTTCTCGGTAGTGGCACCCACCCTGTGGAACGCCCTCCCATTAGATGTCCAGGAAACAAACAACTATATGACATTTAGAAGACACCTGAAGGCAGCCCTGTTAGGGAAGTTTTTAATGTTTGATGTTTTGTCGCTTTTTATATATATTCTGTTGGGAGGCGCCCAGAGTGCCTGGGGAAACCCAGCCAAATGGGTGGGGTATAAATAAATTATTATTATTATTATTATTATTATTATTATTATTATTATTATTATTCCCAGTCCCGCCACTGAAGGGTAAGCACTGGCCCACCAGGTGGGGGCTGGACGTACAGAGGGTGAAGATCATCCTCTGCGCTCCCCGTCCCCCGCCACCGACGGGACAATGGGGATCTTGGGGGGGGGCTCCTGGTTTGTGAAACCCAGATTGTGCATGATGTGCATATGACATCACACAGTGCCACACCCCCTCAATGTGGGGGGGGGCAAGTTGGCACCCCTGCTCTGTCTACATGGGTAAGCGCCATTCGGCATCAGCTGAATGGCGGGCAGACAAGACCAATTCTTCCATTTGTGGCGAGACCATAGCTAGAACAACTATGCCAAGACTGAGTTATATTGGGTATACACACAGCTGCATTAGTACAATGGTGATAATGCCATTGTGACAAGGTGCTATGTGACAAGGGCAAAGTTATTCTCGAACTATTTGAATAAGTATAATGTTTGCCCTTAAATTGATGAGCAAATGCCTTGTCCGTGTTCAGCCCCCGCCCCCACCTGTTCATCAGCGCAGGAAGTTGAGATAAGAGAGAACAAACAGAGATGGCACGGGAGAGAAAGGAGAAAACAAACTAAGCAGAGAGAAAAATGTGTTTGTTAATTGAGCTGAGGAAAAGAAAAACGTGATTGATGGCCTTGCCTTCCATTCTCTGGTTATGAGCACACTTCCTTGCAGTGATCTGTGCCTACATTAGGGGAGCATATCAGAATGGATAATAAATCCAGCTGCAGCTGCTGCTGTAGGCATTTACTTTACTTAACAGTGTTAACAGTATTGAAACACAAAAGTAATATATTAATGTGCTGAAAGAAGTGGGTAGAGGGAGGGGTGTTGCAGTGCGTTGACACCAGCTAATTCATTACTCTGTTCTGTATAATTAGAAACACATTCTGGTAATAAGGATAGTTATTTATAGTTATTGATTTATAGTTTTTGATTGATCAGTTGACTCACCGGATTTCTTAAACTCAGGACAGCTATTCTAACAGTTACATTTTTTTAAAGCCAGCTCAGTAGTTATAGCAATATAGGCCTATATCAGGGAAGGGTGCTCAGAGTCATGCAACCACCTTCCTTCCTTCCTTCCTTCCTTCCTTCCTTCCTTCCTTCCTTCCTTCCTTCCTTCCTCCATTAGTCCTTTCCTGAGCATAACTGGAGGAAACACAGAAACTAGAAATGATACATGTAGCTTCACTTCTTCTGAAAACAGCGGCACCACTAGGAATTCTTGGAGATCAGGAAGATAAATATACTATGCCAAGTTACAGGTAGGTAGCCATGTTGGTCTGCCGTAGTTGAAACAAAATAAAAAATAAAAAATTCCTTCCAGTAGCACCTTAGAGACCAACTAAGTTAGTTATTGGTATGAGCTTTCATGTGCATGCACACTTATTCAGATAGGATCTGCGTCTTACAAAATATGAAATAATCCTAACAGACCTACAGTGGTACCTCGGTTTAAGAACAGTTCTGTTTACGAACTCTGCAAAACCGGAAGTAGTGTCCCGGTTTGAGAACTTTACCTCAGTCTAAGAACGGAATCCGAATGGTGGAAGGGCACCAGCAGCAGGAGGCCTCATTAGGGAAAGCGTGCCTCGGTTTAAGAACGGTTTCGGTTTAAGAACGGACTTCGGGAACGGATTAAGTTCATAAATCAAGGTACCACTGTATAAGTAAAGGTCCCTCCCCTTACAGCATTCATTGTGCCTGTAGCTGTTTTCCTGGAGAGCCATTTACATCCTCACTTGCAAAGAGTTTGAGAACAAAGACTCAAAGGCAACTCCCTTCAAGATGGCGAATTTGCAATTCAAGGCCTCTCATGTGATCTAAGGTTAAACATTCAAGTGTTAGCTAGCAGAAAACAACAGTAGTTAATTATCAACCCATTTAAAGCTCAGAGACCACTTCTTGACTTCAATATAGCCCTATGAAAAAAAACCACATTAAAGCCTTCATTAATACACATCTAGTCATTCACCATTTCAGTGTCAATTAAACCAATTACATTTAACACCAACACACATCATTGGACACCAGCTCCCATTAGATCCAGGCAACATGGTCAGCGGTCAGAGAAGGTGAGAGTTGTTGTCCATGGTGTGCTATAGTGTTATTTTTCCTGGAGATACTGTTGAATTACTGACTGGAAATGGAGCAGAATGTCCACCCTAAAACTTTTGCAGACACAAATAATACTGAAAGTGGAATCACGTAGAACTGCCTTGATAGCATCATGAACACAAACCATCATGAATGTGTAATAAAAAGGGCAGGCAGGCAGGCAATGGGTGAAGGCAGAGCTCCTCAGGTCCCCTTCTTCAACATCCTGGGGGTACATCTCTGCTCTGTTTGTCAGCCATTAAATCCCATTGGGCAACCAAAGTGGATGACATGGGATTGGTCTGCCAGGCACAATCAGCTGGCAAAGGTGCTTTGTTTTTTGCCAAGGTGTTTTGCTCTGAAGTTTGTTTCTCTCCAAAGGTTTGCAGCAAGCTGGAAAATGCAGCAGAGTTTTAGCACCATGTCATAAATTTACTGGATGTGCTGGACTACACATGGTTATTGCTGCTGTCACTTTCACTATAGCAACATGAATAGCATTTCAATGTAATCTTTTGAGCACTGATTACTGCTGAAATGCCAAGGTTAAATGCCAAGCATAGAAAAGTGTATGGAGAACATGCTCTTATGGAGGGTGAAGTGGAGCAACAGCAGTTCATTTTTTCTTCTTATGATGCATAAAAATAACCACACATAATTGCATAATCTTAGGCAAGCATGGCAAATCTTGTAGGCTGCAGAAACAAATGTAGCATCCTAATTCAGCGTGGCACATCAAAGAACAAGATATAATAAAACTGAGGACTAGGTATGACTCCTCTCCAAATAATATCCCTATTCCATTTTGGTCTACATATATTTCATTTTCAAAGGCAAACAGAATCCTCTGTCTGTTACTTTCTTTTTGGAACACATCTACCACAAGCCAACGTGGGGCCTTCCTAGTTGTCTTCTGATGGAAATTAGAGTAAGCATATTGTGCATCAACCTTCTCCAACCTGATGCCCTCCAGATGTTTTGGGCTACAGCTTCCAACAGCCTTGCCCAGCACAGAGGGCACCAGGCTGGGGGAGCCTGCAGTGTACTAGTCTCCATATATCCCTCTCCCTACATTTATGTGTATTGTTGGTGTTATTAAGCAGCTGCGGTGCCTACCATTATGGATAACTGGACTGTCAGAAGCTCCCTCGCAGGTATCAAATGCAAGTAAGATTTACCACTGAAAGTCATTTGCTGTTTTATGATGATAAGCCAGCTGTGATGAAGTTAACTGAAATGAAGTGTAGCTGCTGAAAATAATGAATTTGCTAATTATAGAGATGTTGAAGCAGTAAATTATCCAGAATTGCCAAGGAGCACTTTTTAGCACTGGAACAGAAACGTGGCGTGAAATGATTAATAAAGCTGGAACACAATACCTTATTACATTTGATGGTTATATCAATCACAGACAAAAGACAATCTGCAAAGCCTCACAAGTGTCACAGGTTTTAAGAAGGCAACACATGGATGACGGGACGACATTTTCATATCTTGCAGCACTCCTGTGTTTAGGATCCATTAACAATTAACCTGCGAAGGAGCAAGAAATGTATCTATCTCAGAGGAAAAACATTAGACTACAGATTAGAAACCTGTGGCCCGCCAGATGTTGTTGGACTACAACTCCCATCATCCCTAACCATTGGCCATGCTGACTGGGGCTGATGGGGTCCGGAGTCTAACAACAGTTCTTATTTGATAAAACTCACCCCCGTCTCTTGGAGTCCCTCCAATTCAGGTAAGAGATACACAGTCACAGACATACCTGTACAGACACGCAGGTTCCTGCATGAGTATTCTTTACTGGATGAGAAACTGCAGGCATGAACAGGTAATGCATTAATCATGCACCTTTCTGATGTAGCGCCTGGGAGTATGCAAGCTTGTCCCTGTATAATATGTTTCATTCACACCAGCTATTCAGGAGGGAAAACAAGTGGTCTGATTTCATTCTCTTCTGTTTCGAAAAGCTGATTCCCCTATTACAGTCTGTTTTACAAGGCTCCACTTGCTCAGTCCTGCTGCCATGTATGAACAGTGTACTGGTTGGGTGGCAATGTTCACATGTTAAATCAATGGATTGGATTCCAGTATTGATTACACTTAGCTGGATGCGTCTTACGTTAAATCATTGCTGACTTTTCACATTGCTTTCAGTGAAACTGTGCAGCTATCATAGGGGTTTTGTTATTGTGTACTAGCAGGGAGTGCCTGGCGCTGCTTAGGTATTTTTAGAGCCCCCCCCCCCATTGTGATTTTAAAATTGATCATGCTGTTTGTGAGTTTGGACCCATCATACCAAAAATCGGGTGATGTCAGTCCAAAGTCATGTTGCAGTCTACCATCTCGATCCATAATGGTGCTTAGTATCCAAACACTGACAAAGACTGCTGCCCATAACTCGTAAACCCCCATGCAAAGTTTGGCAACAGTCTCTCAAGAGGCAACTGAACCTATTTTAAAAATAGGCAAAGTTACGCCAAAGTCACGTTTTGGCCCACCATTTTGTTTCAAAATGCTGGCCAGCATCCATATGTCAACAGCACCATCTGCACCTGAGAAACCCTTATGCCCAGTTAGGTGATGATGTCTCGAGAGGTGTTCAAATATATAGAGAACAAACAGACAGACAAACAGAGAGACAGACATACCACTTTCCAAAAGATATAGCAGATTTGTGATGATTCAGTCATACATGAACCTGCTTTCAAAACGATTTGGAAGCAGTCATACTGCTTCATTCCAAAGCAGTGCATATCCTGTAACTTTCCACTAGAAACCTGTAACTTTTTATACCACAAATGTCCCTGTTTATTTTTGTCCCACTTTTGTTGCACTATTGCCCCTCCAGGCAGCATCACAGAACAATAAATCCACTGCTAATAAACGATTATTGTGTCAAGAAAATACTTACACTGGCAACAAAACAGCAGTCTGGAGGGATCCATACTCTGGATTCAGCCCAATAGGCAAAAATTAGCCACTGTAAGGTGCTATAAAATAAAGACATCAGCATCTGGTATACTCACCAAAAATCTAAGACCAGTGAGAGTATAATAACACATTTTTTTTCTTCCATACTGGAGGCGAGAGAGTCAGACACCCTAGAGGGCATTTTATTCCAGCTGGCCTATTAAAAACCAACAATGTTTTAAAATTTGTGTTAAAATAAACACATCTTTAGCAGTTACTATAATTTTCTCATTGGCACAATGGCAGTTTGCAAAGACTAGCAAACAGTTTGCAAAGTCTAGTACACACATGTGCACTGAAATAATTTGTACTGTAGTCCAAATTGGTTGAACTGAGCTGAGAATGGAGTTGAAGAAGCACACTGGGGAAAAGGAACTGAAATTACCAGCTACTCTTAAATGCATGAAATCTATGAAAAATAAGTCTCTCCCATAACAGGCTCTTAGTATCAGGTGCTGCTGAAATGTTTGCTTTGTTACTATAACTACCACAGAAATGGTGTCACACAGATAGCATTAATAATTATTATAGCTTGCTGCCTGCATTGTGCACTCTCACCTACTGCCAGAACGGAAAATTGTTATTACCTTCAAAAAGCAGTTCCTAGATGACAAACAGAAGTCACCTTTCTTGGTGTTTACCAAAGTAGTAAATCAAAGTTCTATACCACTGCAAATCCATGAAAACAACAAGAAAAATCCTGCATGGCCGAGCCATAACAGCCTCTAAAGAATGTTATTCCATAAATTTTTGCAAGTTACCTGCAAAGTATGATGAGAATGAACTCCCTAAGGAGCACTGGTTTGGGGGTAAGGTGGCCAGTAGTCCCTGGGCTAAATGAGAGGGAGAAGGGGTGGATGAAAAGCAGCAAGCTTAGCAATGCACATGGTGGCAAAGCCAATCCGAGTGTCCTGCTGTGACCCAATGCACTGAGCTCCCCACTCCTTGCTTCTACCCTCACAGTAAGCACCAGCAACCCACTTTGTTGGGAGAGCAACGATGACCCACCTGCAATGTCTCACAAGCCGCTACTGGGGGTGACAGGGATAGGATGACTAAAATGGAAAGAGGGGAAATGGCTTACACATTGATAGGATGAATGGACTGCATCCAACATAGCAGCAGGAGAAACTGTGCTGGATCACCAAGGGGCAAGGTTTCCCACTGCCTTGCCCACCCCACTGCTGGGGACCCTTACGAAGAGGAACAGCTCCCTAAGGATTTACTCTTGCTGTCTCTGACAAATATGTGGGTCTGTCCTTTTGGGCAAGAACAAGGATGTATTTGGCTTTTTTTTTTTTTTTTAGAAATGTTGGCATTAACTTTTGTCTTAACTTTTGCTAAGTTGCTTTCTTTTACACATACATTTTATACTGGTGTGTGAACCTTTGTGAATTACCTTGCCTGAAAGTCAACATAGAAACTCTGGCAATATTAACAACAATGACAGCATTAGTCATACACACAGAAAATCCTTTGAAATGAATAAACATGACTAACTTAGGCTCATTAATTTCAGTCGGTCAGCTGTCTGAGTATGACTAGTGTTGGACAGAACCTGTATCCACAAGGCATATACCAACACTTATACTCTAGACTGGTACACAGTAATTCACATTGTCAACGTTTTAAGAGAAGGTGGCCCTCAGAGAAGATTCAAACATCTATTAGAAAAGATTTGGTGCAGATCTTATGGGACTCTACCACTCAGAGGAATGCAGATGATGAATTGCAGGCTTGAAAGCTCCTGTCCTTTGCATGTTTAGAACTATCCCTGATGAGCTTTGAACATCCTGAGATACTTCAAATTCAGTGTGAGTTTTCAAACATGCAGTTTCTCACCTGCATTCTTAGTCTTTTCTAAACTTAGGCATTTTCTTAGTAAGTTCAGTAAACACTCAAAGGGGAGAGTGGTGAGGAGCATTCTTGATCCATCCTCATCCCTACTGTTTTCATCACCTTCCATGAGCTGGAAGGTGACTGTGTAAAGTAGAGAGTTTCATTTATTCATGGAGGCTCCCCACACATTACTGAACCCTATGCAGGGAGCCTTCACTTCCGTCTCCCTCCAACCCATGGACAGTGACTAGAATGACAGCTAGTGCTCTCCACCCTGCTCTGTTTATTCAACTCATTTGGAGAATGCTTAGCCTTTTCTACACTTTTGAACTGGCTCTCAGTTTTGAACTGGCTCTCACAAGTCCCATTTCTCACAGCAACACCAATAAATTGCAAAGAGGATTTCGTAGTGGAGTCAAATAATTGCAAATATCCCCATGCCCAAAGGCTGGATCATCTACCCAGTGCCTAACCACAGTCCAAGATATGGCTTCACCAAAGGTTTGTTTTCTATGGTTCTTTTGCATGACTTATGGCTGCAGACTGGAGGCAAGGCTAAATCTACTTAGAGTGACTTCAGTGTACTGGTCCATGGCAGAATAAGACAAATGGCCCAAGGGACATTTATTGTGTTCTGTAGTAACTTTAATTAATTTGTGCTAGTGCCAAACCAAATATTTCATATTAAATATTACGCAGCAGGTGCATGTAACAGTTTCCCAACTTCCTACTTTTCTTCTTTCAAAGAAAATTGGAAAACTGCAAGTTTTATTGGTGGAATGATGAACATGACATTCAAGTCTTTTCCCCTGTTGGTGGAAAAGCAGCTTGGGAGATGAGATGGGCATGATTTTGAGCGGAAACAAAAGGAATAGCCAGAGCAACATAAGAAACTGAATCCGACTATTGTTCTAACTAACTCTGTATTGGCTACATTAGCGATACCAGGGATTGAACCTGAGACTTTTTCCAAGGCAGACATTCTAACACTGAACTATCCTTTCACAAAGGGTTATGGAGGCTTTCCTTCTGCGAGGGGAAAGGGTTAATGAGACCTTCCCCCCTGCTGTTTCTTTAATCAAACTTGCAGTGCCCCTATGGCTGCTTTTCATTAGCAGGCGGGGTGGGGGGAACAGTGAGACTGCTACATGCATCTAGTTTGGTTATTGAGTTCTAAGTCTTTGAGTAATTGTTTCCAAATAATACTAAAATACTGTTGATGCTGATAGGACCCTGCGTAGTGGATACGAGCAGTATAACTGAATGATTGGCATGATTCAAAGATCCTCAGGGTCCCTATAAAGTGCTATATATTAGATCTGAGACATTTACATTTATATAGCATATAAATATGCACCCTACCCCATTGGGGGTAGTACAATAAACTGATTGTACTACAGAGACCAAGAGTTGGTGACTTCCTGAAGTCTCTTAAGGGCATTTTAATATTAATACATGAGGCTTTTCACAGCTCTGGTAATTTTTTTAAGACTGTGAGTTTCAGGATATATTTTTTGACATTTTAACGGTTTATATGCCACTTAAAACCATGATTTCTAAGGTGTGTACAGTGATGTAAAAGAAACACAAAAAGATAAGAGGAGTTCAAATTCACCATAGCATTAGAAAAGCTGGCTTAAAATGCCTGCTACACACCCTACAAGGGACCAAGGTGGAAGTTAAAGCACAGAGCCTAGGGCAGTGATGGCTAACCTTGACACTCCAGATGTTTTGGAACTACAACTCCCATCATCCCTAGCTAACAGGATCAGTGGTCAGGGATGATGGGAGTTGTAGTCCCAAAACATCTGGAGTGTCAAGGTTAGCCATCACTGGCCTAGGGCTTGCTGATCAGAAGGTCGGCAGTTCGAATCCCTGTGACGGGGTGAGCTCCCGTTGCTCGGTCCCAGCTCCTGCCCACCTAGCAGTTTGAAAGCACGTCAAAGTGCAAGTAGATAAATAGGAACCGCTCTGGCGGGAAGGTAAACGGCGTTTCCGTGTGCTGCTCTGGTTCGCCAGAAGCGGCTTTGTCATGCTGGCCACATGACCTGGAAGCTGTATGCCGGCTCTCAGCCAATAAAGCGAGATGAGCGCCGCAACCCCAGAGTCGGACACAACTGGACCAAATGGTCAGGGGTCCCTTTACCTTTACCTTTACACACCCTATACCAGCGTTTCCCAAACTTGGGTCTCCAGCTGTTTTTGGACTACAACTCCCATCATCCCTAGCTGGCAAGACCAGTGGTCAGGAATGATGGGAATTGTAGTCAAAAAAACAGCAGCAGACTCAAGTTTGGGCAACGCTGCGCTACATGGGTATCTGCATAGGTATCTGCCTGTGTGGGCTTTATCAGTACAGACATCTTCTCCAACGTGAGGACATCTGGGGTGGGGCCAAGCAATGTGACTAACACTGGCTGGCCCCATTCCCCCAACAGACATGGAGGTGTAGGAAATCCTCATCTCAGCTTGTTCCCATGTCTGAGAGGACATGGGAGTCATACCCAACTTTTCCTCCAATATAAAGTACATATTAGTTGGGTTTCTTTTTTAATGTGGCTATACAAGATAACATTTTAATTATTCTGCCAGGGCAATAATTTCCACAGATCATCACAGTGAAAATCAGGTCTTGCATCATTTCCAATAATGTTACTTTAGCTGAAAAAGTGACTAACAATGTTTTAAAGTGATTTCTTTTTAGATTATAGCCATTTGTACCAAACAAGTGCATTATAGTCAAACTAAATATAGATTCATTTATTTTCGTCGTTGATACCAGGGTCACAATTCATCATTTTCTCCTTCCTTATACTTTTTATTGATTCATTCTCCTCATCTGCAAGGAGCCCAACAAAGAAATGAATCAATAAGTCCTCTGGAAAAATCAACACACCCATAACTATTGCAGTGACTATAATGTCAATCGCCTCATTGTATTCAATTTGCCCAAACAACACTAATGGCCCAATTCTAATAGCCACTACTCTGAAAAACAAGCATATAGGATTGGATAAAAGAACTCTAGTCCTGGCCTAACTTGTATTATGCTGTCAGGTCATCATTATCTGTCAGTGCACCCTACAGGATCATACAGAAACCAACTACAGAGCATTACAACTTCTCCAGTCATATGCAATGTAAGACAATAATATTTCTTACTGGATCAACCTGTCTATAATATGCTAGGAGCAGGTTTTCAGGCTATACAGAGTTATTTTCCAAGTTTCAGTCTTTAAGAAGAACCATTGTTACATTGCTACCGTGACATTTATCTCAATTAGTTGTCTGCTCTTCAGAACAAAATCTCAAGAAGTGGAGGACTATGCAATGACAATCTGATTATAAATAGTTACACCTTGACAATAGCATTTATCTTGTAAAGTCCCTCCAGAATTAATCAAATAAATAATGTTATAGTGGGGAACAGAACCAGCCAGATTAAGGCCACTTTACACATAATCTTACACAGAAATTACTTCCCGGTAGAAAAATGCAACGCACATTATCCTGTGTGATAATCCTAATTGTAGGTTTTTCGCTGCTTGTAAAGGCAGGGTGCATGTGCCTGGAAACCACAGCCAATTGCAATTTCCCCAAATGTGAACAATGTTCAGGAGAATTGTTCTACTTACTTATGGGTAAAAAAATTCCTGCAAAGCAATTATATGCAACAGAATTGCATCTTCCACCACAGCAGGCCAGTACTCAATGGTGCTGCACACCTGTCCCCCCTGAATTTATTGGTTTGTGTCTGTCACTGACTGTTCAACTCTCCCCATCAGAAATATTTCAAGGGCTGTGTTGCAGCTGGAATATGTGGGAAATTTTGCAGTCAAACCTAACAATGCATGTCTATGCTAGTTAATAAATGAAGGAGTTAAGGACCACAGAGCTGCAAATTTCTAGAGAAGGCACAGCTAGGTCACACCAACTCACCTTCTGGGAGGGAGGAAGTAAGGCTTGTTTCCTGTTCCTTTCTCTCGTCTCTTTTCGAACCATGTAACTGACCAGACACATGAGGGTGGAGTTCCCGAGCTCTAGACTCCATGTTTGAAAACTAACTTTTGTATTTTTGTACTCAAGAAGTTTTTACCTCTCTTTTTTCTGTAGCATTGAATGATGCACAAGTGAGACCTCTGATTACTGTAAGTAAAGCATTTAAACTTACTTAGGTTTGTGATCTATTCATTGCGAGAGGGGTAGAGGCATGGGAGCACATTGTGAGTGCTCAATACTGAGCTATTTAAAGGTCTAACATCCTTTATTTCCCATATTTTGCAAACGCTGCATGAATTTCAGTTTTAAACTCTGCTAGGGGCTTGAAAGTGAGTCATGCCCCATGCTTTTAGAATTCAGGCAGTCAGCTGTTTTTATTTTGTAGTTTCACACACACAGTGGCGTCGCGAGGGGGGACAAGGGGCAGTTCGCCCCAGGTTCCAGGGGAGGGGGGTGACACTTGGGCCGGCCCCGCCCCGCCGGCGGGCCCTGAGCAAGCCGCGGAGTGAGGCCACTCTGCCCTGCGGCCCATCCGGGGCCTGCCCGCCAGCTCTGCTATGGGGCTGCCAAGCGCGATCGGCGGCTCATGGGGCTGCCCCGCCCCCTGCTGCTTTTTGCACGGCAACTCGCAAGGTCGCCACAGGAGCAGTGGCGCAGGCCAAGATGGAGTGCGCATGCGCGGCATATCGCACATGCGCAGTCCGTCATGACGTTGCGTTGTGATGTCACGACGCAATGTCACGACACCCCGCCCCCAGGGGGTGCCTCCGTTCGCCGCCCCAGGTAGCGAGGAGGCTTCCTCCACCACCTCCACACACACATGGGACTTCAGTATTAGTTGCTATTCACCAGTTATTTTCCAACAGAATAAAGGCTGCTGTTTTGTTAGCACTTTGCTGCAGCTTCCTGACTCACAAAATGATACTTTCTGATAGCTAGTCTACAAGAATACGTATACCTCCTGAACAAACAAAAAAATTATAACATCACTTCCTTTCGGTGCAAACCTCTAGAGCATAGTATTATTATTGTTGTTGTTGCTGCTGTTGTTATTATTATTTTATTAAATTTGTATCCCATCTTTCCAGTGGACCTCAAGGTGGTGCACACATTTACCGGTATCTCCCTCCCCATTTTATTCCCAAAACAACTCTATGAGGTGGTTTAGATTGAAAGATGGTGTCTGGCTCACGGTCACACAGTGAACTTCATGGCTGAATGGGGTTTTGAACCTGGGTTTCCCAGGTCCTGTGCCAACATGCTGATTGGTGCACCATAACTGAGGAGGCCACCAATTGAATCAAGCTCTAAAACAGGCATAGGCAACCTTGACCCTCCAGCTGTTTTGGGACTACAACTCCCATCATCCCTAGCTAACAGGACCAGTGGTCAGGGATGATGGGAATTGTAGTCCCAAAACAGCTGGAGGGCCAAGGTTGCCTATGCCTGCTCTAAAATCTGTTCTTCCTTGTTCTGACATGGTCATGAAACCAGATATAATTTTGAGCAAGGATAGAGAACCTGAATCCTTCCAGATGTTGTTGGCCAATGGTAGGGGTTGTAGACCAACATCAGGGGAGCCACAGGTCCCCACTGATATCAAGTGAAGGGGGGAACCTTCATCAAGCATATCCTCCCCATACCATCCTGCAATTGGTCAAACTTCTGTGCTCGTTTGAAAGGTGGAAAAAGTATCAAGAACCTGGAGTAGGGACTGACAACAACAGGAAAACCTGGAACAATTCAGAGGGATTGATGGCAGGCTGGGAGGGAATTAGGAAGCAATGGACAAGTTTCAGGAGGACCACAGTGTGAGCATTAAAAGCCCATTTGCAGATAGTAGAATCAGTCTTTTACAGCAGAATGCAGCAGAAGCAACTGTGGTAGGAATAGTAACATCTAAGGTTTTATTTATAAAGGAAATAACAAAACAACAAGACAACTCTCACATCCATCTTCTTCAGCAGAGGGGCAGAGAGAAGAGAGAGGGAGGAGACATTTAAATAGTTCCCATAATCATACATCAATTAAGTAATTAAAGGCAACCCGCAACATTATGCAATGTGAGAATGAGACATTACAATACTGACACACAGGGTAGATCTGGAATGAAGCACAGCAAGAGAATTTAGGTTTGCATTCAGCTGTAGGAGGGCCTGATGAATGATAGCAATTCAGGTGAAGTTTAACAATAGTATTACTAAATATAATTTTAAAATGTTTGGGGGAAATGTTCAACATATTTGTGCAACCAAGTGAGAAATAATTCAGATATTTAACTACACTACCTAGATGCAGTTGATGCTAACATCCCCACAATAATATATGAACCATTTTTCCCCTGCAGCTGAGGTTGAGAAATGGTTGAGAAACAAAGAAGTTTGGAATCCCTTCAAGGGCTTCATGGCAATTTTCTGCCCTATTGATCAAATCCAGAAGTTTAATCAATACAGAGTAGTGGGGATTAATTTAAAGGACTTTAACCCATTCACTTTAACCTAGTGAATTAGAAGGCATGTTCTTTATTGAGACATAAATCACTTTGTCTTCCATGCCATAATGGAGAATTGCATTCAATCAGTAAATGCCAAATGAAAAATAATTTGCTGTATCGCTGACTTTTAAATATTTGTGAAGAATAACTCTTATATTAGATTGTTACATTTAGGAAAACTGAATCATGATACTAAAGTACACAAAACTGCTGTGTAATTAGTTCCTGGTACAGGAAATTGCAGCCAGCATACAAATCTATACTCCTGAGGTAAAGGTAAAGTCTGACCATTAGGTCCAGTCGCGGACGACTCTGGGGTTGCTGCGCTCATCTCACTTTACTGGCCGAGGGAGCCGGCGTACAGCTTCTGAGTCATGTGGCCAGGATGACTAAGCCGCTTCTGGCGAACCAGAGCAGTGCATGGAAACGCCGTTTACCTTCCCGCTGGAGCTGTATCTATTGATCTACTTGCACTTTGACGTGCTTTCGAACTGCTAGGTTGGCAGGACCAGGGACCGAGCAACGGGAGCTCACCCCGTCGCAGGGATTCGAACTGCCAACCTTCTGATCGGCAAGCCCTAGGCTCTGTGGTTTAACCCACCCGCATCCCTTTTACTCCTGAGGTAGTACCTAGTTAACTTGTTCCATCAGTGCAATGATTTCCACTTGTGCAATGGAATTCCCCTCCTCTCCTCCCCCTATGTGTCTCTTAAATTTGCTCTGGGTTTCCCCCCAACCTTCTGGTGCATGGTGTACAGAGAAGACGGAAAGTTCCATTGCTCAAGCGGAAAAAACAAATTAGATGGATACAACCCAGGATTCCCAATCCATGATGAATCTCTTAGGCCTTAGACTAGTGAGGAGTAAACATGTCTGATCAAGCTTGGAAAGTTCATTTTAGGAAGGAACCTTAGAGTGTAAAAGAAAAGAGAGTGCCAGAAGACTGTCAAAGCTAATTTCCTTTAACGAGCAATGAAGTGACCCCATGTCAATGATTTTGCTTTATCATTCCATCGATCTAATTTCATTTCCAGGTCTAAAATCTTTACATAACTTAAAAAGATTCTGAATAGAATAGACATATGTCCCAGCCACAGGTGCTCTTGTATTTGGGAAGCGCTAGGATGATTCAGATTTGTCCTTCGTGTCATCGCTAGAATGAATCAGCACAAGCAATTCAGTGTTGTAGCAAAATATTTTATATTTGATATGTGATCTTTTAAATAGACTGGGACCATTATTATATATTTAGTAATTAATTACCAAGATTTGCTATAAAATACAAAAGATAGTTTTTTATAGATGTAATCATATACAAACTACAATAAAACAATCATGAGAGCCAGTATGGTGTAGTGGTTAAGAGTGGTAGACTCGTAATCTGGTGAACTGGGTTCGCGTCTCCGCTCCGCCACATGCAGCTGCTGGGTGACCTTGGGCTAGTCACACTTCTTTGAAGTCTCTCAGCCCCACTCACCTCACAGAGTGTTTGTTGTGGGGGAGGAAGGGAAAGGAGAATGTTAGCCGCTTTGAGACTCCTTCGGGTAGTGATAAAGCGGGATATCAAATCCAAACTCTTCCTCTTCTTCTTCTTCTTCAAATAATGATAATGTTAGCCCAATCAACTTGTTGGCCAAACATGTACCCTACTTGTGCAAATGGACATCCCAGCTTGCTCTTCAAGATGGCAGGCTGGAGTGTCTTTCTGCTAGTAAAACTATTTGTAATTTCAAGTACTCCAGCCTGCCATTTGGATCTCATAATTTATCTTCTCCCATTATTATTCTTTTCCTCATGAATGAATGGATTGCCAATGCGTTAAAGCAGCACAGAAACCAGGAGAGAAAATTAGGAACAACCAAAATATTCTAGCTAAAAGATTGGCCCTGAATCTATTCTTTCAGATTGGAAACTGGAGATTCAATCATGGTAACCCAGAACATGGAAGGTTCAAGGTGTCCAAAAAAGGAATGAATTCCAATTCACATTTGCCCCTTTACAAAATCAACTAATTTTTCTCACATTCAGTTTACAGCACAATTCAAGTTCATTCAAATGATCTTCTGCAAAAACAAAAACCTAATAATAACAACAAAATTCAGAATTCAGAAAGTGACAAGTTGCTGTACTTGAAGTATAAAATAAACTTAAGAAGCCTAGGAAAATATCAGCACAGTGGAACATGAATTGTTTAATTTATTTTCCCCAACCATTCTCTTTAAGAAATAGATCCCCAAAGTGTCTGAAGAGCAAAAAAATGCTTAAGAACAGAAAAGCCTGCTGGATCAGGCCAATGTCCCATCTAGTCCAGCATCCTGTTCTCACAGTGGCCAACCATATGCCCCCCAAGCAGGACCTGAGAGCTAGAGCACTCTTCCCTTCTCCAGTTTCTAGCAACTGGCATTCAGATGCATTCTGCCGTCAACCATGGAGGCAGGGGAGAGCCTTTGTGACCAATAGTAGCCACTGATTGCCTAATAATAATAATAATTTATTTGTACCCCGCCCATCCTGCTGGGTTTCCCCAGCCATTCTGGAAATACATTAAAATATCACACATTAAAAACTTCCCTAAACATATCCTCCATGAATTTCCCTAAGACATCCAAGTTGGCCGCCAAGTACATGTAACAGAACAAACCTGAAGATGAACCAGAAATAACTCAAAGCTCTACCCCCAAATGAACTTGCATCATTCATAAGTTCACCTGGCAATTATGGGAACTATTTTCAAGCGTAGTTCAGAGATTTTGCCAACTAGCTCAGTGAACTTTGTAAAACTAAACTTGTTCATTCCAGGCACTGTGATATAACCTGCCAGACCCTGCAGAAATAAAGTATTTGTGTTTGAATATTTAAAACATTAATATTGAAAGCATATGCCTGACCGTAAAATGGAAGATAAAAATGAAATGTTTTATTGATATACAGGTTTGTATTCAGGGAACAAAACAAAATAGCTGTCATATAGGTTTAGTCATAGCTCAGTAACTTATTCAAATTAGCAGTGCTGAAACAGAATAAATGATTATTCATATTCATTGCCTGTCTCCATGTTTGAAAGCCTACCAAGTTGTCTTGAATGTGGAGTAGCATACTGCTGGTCAAATTATGCTTTTATCTCTACCAAAATGTTCCCTAAACAATTGCTGCTGAAAAGAATCTGAAAACTTAGATTATACCTGTATATCCAGCTAGTATCCATGAATGGACAATAAATTGAATGCTGAACACTAAAAGCAATGTAAGTAATAATAACAATATTTTTCATTCTTCATTAGGGCAAACTGAGCATTGAGGAAGTAAAATGCAAAAGATGAATAAAACAGGCAAAAGAAATTTATAAACTCAATTTAAAGGAAACAATTCAATAATGTTGGCAGCCCACAATTACATTAGACAGCACAAAACTCTAATGGATAACAAAGGTTTTTCAACAGAGAGATTACAAAATGAAACTGTCCATTACAGCCCAGATAAACTCCATGGAAATGTCATTGATAGAGTGCTCTGTCAAATAAATGATATCTGGCTTTATAAAATGACACAAATGTGAACAGAACATAAGCAATATATAGTACCCAAATCATAGTGATGCTTTTTCCTTGATGGGGCAGTTATATGACAAGGAACATTCATCCTACATTCATAGTTAATTGTACACAAGTAGACACACCATTGTAGATACTGGACTGAATGTACCAATTAAACAACATAAACTACAATGTGGGTGAGGTTAATACAGTGGTACCTCGGTTCTCGAACATAACCCGTTCCGGAAGACCGTTCAACTTCCGAAACATTCAAAAACCGAGGCGCAAAGGGTTGGCTGCAAGTTCAGTTGGGGAAATTGAAAAACACACAGCGGAAGCCATTTGACTTCCGAGGCGCGTTCGAAAACGGAAGCAATTACTTCCGGATTTTCAGTGTTCAAAAACTGAAATGTTCAGCCTCCGAGATGCTCAAAAACCGAGGTACCACTGTAACATCTTCCACACACAGCCTAAACAAACATACACATTTACTCTATGCATTAAAACGTCTGATTAGAGCTGGAGTCAGCAGGAAAAAATAAAGATTATTTCAACACTTCAAAAGACATCCTAAGATGGATGTCATTCTTGAGAAGGTACATACAGGTGCAAAAAAAAAAAAAAAGGCAACCCACCTGTGAAGCAGTTCACTTAAATTATTTCATAAGCTTTTCTTATGCTGATCAATAGACTTTATTCCGTTTTTTCAAAATCACTAAGAGCCCATTCATGAACACTCTGTGGCATTATAGCTCCTTGAAACTCATACAGGCAGCACCATGGGGCAGAGAGTGAGCAGGGATGGGGGGGAATCATTTAAGTGAAGTGGCTTCCCTGGGCTTCAAGTGACTTTTCACCACAATATGACAAGATGGCACCTGCTTGTGAATTTCTCACGTAGACCTGGAGTTAGAACAGTGCTAACTTCAAGTCTGAATACTGTTGCTAACTAGTTTGAGGCACAGAAAAAAAAATTACACACTGTTCTGATTTGGAACAGACTCTCCCACATGTGGTGTCAAGAAGCTAGATGGCCTCACAGAGAACAGAAGGAAATAACAAAACTCATGTTGCTAACCATCAGCTGTTCTGCACATGAAGCATCAACATGAGCCAAATGTATGTTTCATAGGAATTTTTCACAGTCTGCAAGCAGAGTTTGCCTATAGTTGGTCTCTGGTTGGCAACTATAAACAGAGGGTGGGGGGTATAGTTTCAACTCAGCAAGAGATAAAGGGCAAACAATGTGATATCCACCCACTGACTCGCTTCTGTTCATCTCATGATTCTTGGCTTTTCTGTTGCCTCTTCCACAGCAAGAACAGGAGAGTAGACATTGGCCTGGCCCTCCTTTCTTCACCTGTGCTTCTCAATCCAGCCACCGAATTGTGTTTTGACCCCGTTGGACCGGAGCCATTTATCCACAAACGGGTGCCCAATGTTGTTATATGCCTTATACTTTAACCTTTAATAACAGTTAACAATCCATTTTTGGAATGTTAGGAGATGCAAGTCAACATACACTTCTGGGATTAACACCAAATTTACATTTCATGTAAAATGATATTGTAGGCTCTTGATTCCTCCTGTTGTAAACATTCTTAGAAGTGTGCAGTTCCTTAAAAGGTGCTAAGGAGCTGTGACAAAGTGCTGAAGCACTTAGAAATCCTTTGTGCTACACTGAATGTCCAAGAACTGATGAATCTCAACATTCTCACGTTGATGTTGATAATCCCAGATGAATGTTGTAAATGTCTAATACAGTGGTACCTCCGGTTAAGAACTGAATTCGTTCTGGAGGTCCGTTCTTAACCTGAAACTGCTCTTAACCTGAGGTACCACTTTAGCTAATGGGGCCTCCTGTTGCTGCCGTGCTGCCGCCGCGCGATTTCTTTTTCTCATCCTGAAGCAAAGTTCTTAACCCGAGGTACTATTTCTGAGTTAGCGGAGTCTGTAACCTGAAGCGTCTGTAACCCGAGGTACCACTGTAAATGGATATATATTTCTGTACATTTAGGGCACATAAAAGTGAATGCACACAATTAGCTCTAGGTGACTGTCAGTGTTCAGTCATCTAAATCTAGGTCAGTGATGGCTAACCTTGACCCTCCAGATGTTTTGGGACTACAACTCCCATCATCCCTGACCACTGGTTCTGTTAGCTAGGGATGATGGGAGTTGTAGTTCCAAAACATCTGGAGTGTCAAGGTTAGCCATCACTGATCTAGGTGATGGTTCTCTGAATTTTTAGATATCTATTAAATTTATCCGTAATATAGACTAAAGTTCTCTGTGTATCTGGGTCTGGACAATGCCTAGCTAGGTGACCTCTTTGGGGCCATGTATGATGTGCATGCTTGGATTCCATGATAGAAAACACAATCAGTCAATCAATCAATCAATCAATCAATCAATGATTCCCATTCAGTTCCTGAGGCTAGGAAGAAACACATGTTCCTAAATCTGAACATGTCACCTGTTTAATACTTTCACCCAAAGCGTCTTCCAAACACCGATCTTTCCAAAACTTCACTTCTAAGGTTCCCAAAGTTACCCACCAAAATCACTGTAGTGTGTTCAGAAGATATTTAAAACATTTGTAAGCTCTATGTGGCTTTTAATATTTTCATTAAATCCATTAACACTGTAATGCATTAAAGATGTGTGACAATGTTGTAGAATCGTCTCGTGGCTGAGAGCCAAGTATCTTAAAGAAAACCTTTTGGAGAGACATATGGCTTGATATTTCAGCGTGAACATTATATTTCAAAAGTGCTGCCATGAAAACTAATGATTCATGCATACAAAAATAGAAAACCATCACTTCAGGAGGAATAAAGTAGGATGACACTTTAAAATAGGGGTTCCAGGATTTCACATATATCCAAAGAGTTATTCACTGTCTGAACCTGTTACAGGCTGCAAACAGATTAAGGTAATAAATAATCCATTTAGAATTTATATTTATAACAACTGGCCTTGGTACCATGATTTACAAGAGGATGATTAAATTAAAGCAAGCTGCCAGGCATTAGTTTTCGACTGGTGTGTTAAAGCTTTAGGGGAACAAAGATGTTTACATATTGTATAGGTTTAGTTATACTTGCTGGTGTTTAGAATCTGTGGACCCACAAATCCATACAACACTACCTTCTTGTGGGATAAATCCAGCCCCATATAACCTCATATAACCAACATTCTTAACTCTTGATAATGTGTGAAGGGGGTGAATGCACTGTGTGGGAAGGTGTAAGTCTCTGGTATATGAACATCTATTTGAAGGTTAGAAATTGAGGGGGAACATTTTATTTATACCATTTTCACACACGCAAGCACACACCATCCTGCTTCCTTGAACTTGTTCCTTGAGGTATGTGTTCCTCCATTCCTTCACCTGAAATTCTTTATCCTCACAACAAACCTGTGAGATGGGCTATGCCGAGAGAGAGAGTGATTTGCCGAGGTTACAAAGCAAATTTCATGACTGAGTGGAAATTTGAACCCAGGTCCAACCCTAAACCACACTGACTCTGCTATGTGTGAACAGAGCCTGTTTACAACTGTAGAGCTCTTATCAAGTAAAACCTTTTATTTTATTTTATTTTTTTGAGTTCCTGATCTCATAGAGAGCTGTATGCCAGCAGGCTATATTCGAAGCTTTAAATGTAAATTGGGGGCAGAACCTGCCACCACAATCCCACTCTTCTATCTATGACTGAAGTCATTCACCATAGATTGAATAGATTAGAACTTTACCTCAAACCCTGTTTTCTCTGGCATCTAATCCATAAAATAATGAAATATGAAATAATGACTATTTTTTTGGAGACAAAACTTTTAAAATAAAAGATTTGCCTTCTGAGGACAGAATTCATCCACAAACATTGCAATTTGCAGAAGCAAGAATCACCTTCTTGGTAACAGACAGCAAATATTTTGACAGCACACTGAGTAGAATAACATATCTCCACACTACCAGAAAGGCATCATAGCACAGCCCTTCCTTATTGGACAACATTTATTAATGCCATACCCTCCAACACTTTGAAACCAAAATTCAGGATGCCATCCTCCCAGACACAATCTTCCCATTTCTTATTGTGCCCCCAAAAAGTGGGATGTTTCTTGTGGGGAGTGGAACTGCAGCACAAAATTGCCCAAGATCACGGCAACCAAAATGGCCACTGCTCTTGCATTAGAAAACGGGATGTCCTGGTTTTTCTAGGACACCTTGCTGGGTATAGAAAGTGGCTACCCCTATAAACATGTGCACAAAAGTATGGCAACAACCAAAGTCTCCCTCTCTCCTGCTTCCACAAGTCTTTAAAGCAGGGCTCACCCACCTTTGGGGGGCCAGTGGGCACACTTTGAATTTTCAGAAAGTGCCATGGGTGCCAGTCACAAAATGGCTGCTCTGGGAATGTGACATAAGAGAAGACAGCTGCTGTGGGGATGTGCCATAATGCAAAGTGGCTGCCACAGCTTGGCTGCCACAACTAAAAGAGCAGAAAAAAGAGGCAGGTCTCCAGAAAGGGGTCCCATCAGCTTCCCCCACTATCAGTGGGGTAAAGCCACCATCACACTCACTCACAGAGAGACACCCTTTGTACCTCTCCTCTGTTCAGAATAAAAAGAAAGGTGGGTAAATGTCCAATCCTGACATCCATTGAAATGTGGCATGTCTGAGGGAGCAATTCCAATGTGGGAAAGGCTGAATGAGTGCAAACCAAAACTGAGCAGGAAAAGTAAAGAATCTCTCATACACTGTGGATTTTTGAGGGGAAATACACTGAGATCTTTTAGGGGCTCCATTTGAGGTAGTGGTGGGCACACCGACGCCTGTGGGTGTCATGCTGGCAACCCCTGCTTTAGGCTGACAAAGACAGTATCCCTTAATTGGGGATTATATAGGATGATAGAGAAAACATTGTTTCTTAGTGGAGATCGTTATGTACATGCAGTGCACTGAAATACAGTATTGTTTTGCAGAGCACATGCTGCTTAATGTGGAGGCAGATTATGATGCAATTATTTCTCTTCATAGTTTGCTTCCCCCACTCCATGATCAAAGAACTCTATTAGCTGCAAATATTGCTGCCATATAACACTAATGTTTGTGAATTACCAAGGCCTCAACACAATACAGCTACATTTTATCTAATTTTTTTACAATGCTTATATTAAAATGGGATAGATAGATGATAGATCGATGATAGATGATAGATAGATAGATAGATAGATAGATAGATAGATAGATAGATAGATAGATAGATATAGATATCTTCAGGGAAAGATTAAGATGTTTTATGTAGTAAATGAGAGTTCACGAAGTGGGGCAGGTCTGGGGTCCTTTACACATTATCCCAGTTGCATGGAATAGCTTTTCCATGAACATGTCTTGTGTAGCTGGAGTAATGTTCAAATGAACAATTGCCTGTCATACCTTGACTTCACCCGACACTTCCTGCTTCCCCAGCAAGCCTCAAACAGCCACAAAGCAGGATATTACCTTGCCAGTAGCAAAGGTACAGATTCCATGGGAAACATCAACTGAAACGATCCCAAACTTTGCAAGAACCAACCACAGAAAAGCAGCTGCCACACAACTGGATACAAATCTGGGGTAATAGGGTTTGGGGGTGCAAGGGCACCCATAACTGCTAGAGTTAGTGAATGTTAGAAATTAATAAATGATACCATTTAGATAATATGTGAAGTAATGAAGGGAAGATGCCAGGACCTCACCTGACATAGAAGTCATTAAGAATGACAAAAGGTGCTGGAAGCAAAGCATTAACCTATCAATGGAAACCATCAACTAGGCCGGAGGTTCTGTCATTGAGGGGAGAAGGTTGCCAAGGTGACAAGGGGTGTGATGTCACAGAGAAAAAATGTTGTCCCTTTATAAAACAGAGGTTTGGATAAGGGGAGAGAGCAGACAGATGGGGAAGAGCTACCAGGGACAGGGGTGCTTGGGATGGAGAAAAGGAAGTGGGCAGAACTCCAGGCAGAGACCATGTGGGGCAGAACCATATTGGGCAGGCTGGGACAGAGGCACAGGGATGGAGTGCAGGAAGCCTTGGACTCCAATGCTGCACTGCTGTGGGGAACAGGCGCCTCTTGAGGTGTAATGCTCTGAACTCTCTCCAAAGTAGAGCCAGGTATAAATATGGGTACAATAGACCATATTAAAGTTACGTTTTGATTTCCCAAAAGAAACACAGCCCTGAGTGAGTGCCTGGGACCCCCTTGGAATATTGCTACCTGCTCAGCAGAGATTGAGAGTGGTGTGAAACCTTTGTTTCAGTATAAAAGATTCCCCAATCTGTGGTTTTTACAGGCTTGCAAGAAAGGAACCTGAGAAACATAATGCTGAATTGCTCTTCTTTTGAAGGTAATCTATTTTGAAAGGGGGGGAAAGTCCACATACACTTCAGTGCTAACATGTTGCATTATCACTTTTCCGTAGACACCAAATATGTGATTTATTTTGTTGACAAATGTTTATACTTGCTGCAGCTAAACATTTCCTTCCTAGAAACCCACATATGTCTAACAGTGACTTCCAAACATAGCACATAATGAAAAGTCAAACCAAACTGAACTAAAAATTCAGCATTCAGCAAGTAATATGCGAGAAAATGTCTCAGGAGCAGAGATTATCTGATTTAGCTAATTCAATAGGTCCTCTGAAAAAGTACACAGTGCCCTCCAAGTCTTTGCAACATGGTCAAATGTTCTGGTGTTAGATAATTTAATGTAATAAAAATATAACTGGAAGATAATAGAAAAAATGCAGCTGAACACAGGAAAGTTCTGTTGCTATTGTTGGAACATGCACTGGTTGCAAGTTTGTGCACAAGAAGAAACACAGTACTTCTCATTGATCCCAAGTGTTAAAAAGTAAAAGTTAAGAATTTTCTTTGTATTGCCTACTTTGAATGTGTCTATCACTACCAGTTTGGTCTAAAATTGACCACTTATAAACGCCATCTTGAAGGATTCCATCAACGGTGTCTCCGAAAAAAATTTGCACAGGCAAACTAATACCAATGTACTGAAAGAAGCAAAGATCACGAGTATCGAAGCAATGATTCTTCAACATCAACTTCTTTGGACTGGTCGTGTTGTGTGGATGCCTGATTAGCGTCTTCCTAAATGACTACTCTATTCTGAACTTAAAAATGGAAAGTGTATTGCTGGAGGTCAACAAAAGAGGTTTAAAGACTGTCTCAAGGCAAATCTAAAAAAAATGTAGTACCGGTATAAACACCAACAACTGGGAAACACTGGCCTGTGAGTGGTCCAATTGGAGAACAGCCTTTACCAAAGGTGTCATGGACTTTAAAGACACTCAAACTCAGGATGAAAGGGAGAAACGAGCTAAGAGGAAGGCATGTTTGGCAAACCCTCACCGTGTTCAGCTCCAGTCTAGAAACCTATGTCCCCACTGTGGAAGGACATGTGGATCCAGAATTGGTCTCCACAGTCACTTACAGACTCACTTTTAAAACTGTGTTTATGGAAGACAATCTTACTCAGCTACGAGTGATCGCCAAAGAAGAGGAAGAAGGTCTAAAATTATGCCTGATAGAAATTAGGGATTTAAAGAGTTGTAGGGCCAAACTAGATGTGACACCATTCACACAAAGAGTATAGGGGAATTTAGCCCGTTGGCCTCTGTGGTGGTCCCAGTTCAGAACCGTCGTCCCTCCCAGTGACTACCATATACATTGGAAGTAAGCTTCCATTGACACAAATGAGGAAAACATTTGTATGGTGTGTCGTGCACACAGATTCCCTGCATGAAAGAAATCATTGCACCATCAATCTGAAGTGTAGATAATTTAGTTACATGCTTAAAAGTTTGAAAACACAGTGGTGCATATGGGCAATTAAAGAAACAACATTGTAGTCACGATAGTTGATTATAAAGTTATTTTCATTGGGAATCTTGAGTCACTGTAACCATCTATACTATTATGGATAGAATGGATCCAGAAATCTCACTACTAAAACAATAAAAGTTGCTTTAATGGCTCATTCCAAAAAGTGAGTCATATGCATTAACAGCTCCCCAAGCCTCCTGATTTCACTAACTAATTTCTTCCCTATTGAACTTCATCTTATTGCAATGTTCAGTAACATTATGAAAGCTAAAATCCATCAAAACTGAAGTGCTCACGTGCCATGGATATATAGACAGATATAAAGGCTTCCTAAAATGTAAAACTGATAGTACATACATAGAAAATGGGAAGGTACTGTGAGAATAAGCCCTTAAAAGTACAGCATAATAGATTCTGAGACAGGAATCAAAACATCAGGAAATGTATTCAAATGAGAAGAATAAGGGAGACAAATTTTGCTAACTGATTGAAGGCAAAGTCAGAAATAGAATCAAAGTCCAGGAAATTGGGGGGATCACTCATTTTCTAGAAAATGATGGATTCTTTGCATTGGTATATACAGTGGTCTCCAGAGAACCTTTGATGGTAGGTATGCAATTACTGAAGTACAACCTTCTGCAGTTTAATAAACTGGAAATTGCATTTTTAACCTTGGCTGTTATTGCATGAGAGGTCTATCATCTTTTCATCCCATCTGGTGCAGAACAGTAAATTAGATTGATCCCCCAAAATGAAATTTATTATCTCCAAGTATTTCTTTCTCTCTTCCCCCCCCCCCCTTTGAACTGTGCACTGGACTGTAGCCAAAATTCCACATAATGAGAAAACATTGAAATACATCTTAAGCAGAACGGTATGTGCTGTCCTTTCACTCAGGATTCCAGTAGAGAAGCTGCTCGGTTTGCTGACCAGATAGAGAAAAACGCCACAGAGTCTCAGGCAAAATGCTGATTGCAATGAAATGCAGATGATAAAGCTCTCCTTTTGATTTGCATACCCTTCTCCAACTAATGGTAAAGGTCCCTGAATACCATCTGACATTTTCAAGGCTATGGACATATCTACTTGTGATGGAAGGGGAATAACAGAAAGGTGTGCTGGTTTATTTGGGCATTATCAGCTGCTACATTATACGAAATACATGCTGCCATGCGTGAAAGGTAGCTGAGTGGAATATAAGTGCATCTGAACCAAAATAATAGACTGCTACTTGCAAGGTTGGAGGAAACAAATCTCCAAAATGACATCAAGACATGAATAAAGTTTCACGGATAGAAACCCAACAGGTTTGGTGGCAGCAAAATGGCGGAAGTTTTGCTCTTGCTTCAGCCATTTGGGACCCAGTGAATGGAAGTTGTGAAGCAGCAACACTAAGAGGTTTGCACTAAAAGGTAAAATGCAATGAGGACTTTGTGCCAGTGAAATGGACACTGTTGCTGGAACAGATTCCCCATGCAGCCCCTGGAACAACTCTGAAATCACCCAGAGGGTTGGGTGACACTCCAGAGCAGTTTTGGGGGATGAGGCTGCAAGGAGAGGAGCGTGTCAGGTGTCAGCCTATGAATGTATTTTTTGTTGAAGTACTTTTCCTCTTTCACAAATACTAGTGGGTAAAAGTGAAGGCAATGTGTGTTTGTGTGTGTTCCTGTGTGTCTGTGTGCTATTGACGAGGAGCAACCATGCACAAGCTTTCAAGCTGCCATTATGTGCTTGGGTGATTGGATGAAGTGGATTGAGCTTTTTTTTCTGTTGTCCTTCATAATTACTCACATGCTGCTTTTATTGATTATTTGAGACAGTCTGATTCATTCCATAGCCATTGTCTAACAATCATGCAGGCATAATGGATTTTGTTGTGTAGGGTGGCCAGCAAACATGGTCCTCTGGATTTGACATTTGTAGGTGAAACCAGAGCTTTTGTCTTCTGAATTGGGTTCAGTATTTTATTATCTTTTGAAAGCTTTTTGTTCGCTTGCGGGTCTCTTTCAGTGTAAAGGTGTCCATTTTTATTTTTTTATAGTACTGTGAGTGATTTCCTCTTTTCTTATAAACGATCATGCTGGGAAAGGTGGCCTCTTAGGCGCATCTCTTTCAGAATAATTCTGAAGGCAGAATCAGTGCTATGAATGGCCTTGTACCTTGTCTAATTAATGTTCACATGGGCATTGTAAGTTATGAATGGATGCAATCTGCTATCATACCTGAATGGCAGACCCTGTGTCTCAGTATGTTTGTGGGTTTGTCTGCATGGCAACTACCTACGCTATTGGCTAGGCACTGCTATGTGCATCTGAAAGCTTGGGGGTGAAGGACAATTTAGTAAAAAAAAACAGAACTCCTGGGAATGTGAAGGCAATTGTTCTAGGTATAAGTGGTAGTGCTTTTACGTGCTGAAGATCCTAGGTTTAATCCCCTGCATAACTGACTATGCCTTTTTTTTCTTTACTCATCATTTGGTCACATGGCAAGACACTGATAACTTAAATAGGTAGGCTACATACGGTAGATAAAATGCATGAAGAGAAACTCTTCTTTTTCCCACCCAGAATACAAAAGTCTATAAACCCCCCAGATGTTTGACCTTGTACAGTTACCAGATATAAAAATCTAGAGAATCTGGAGGGGCTAAACTAAACTCCACTCTACTGTTTGCTACATGTTGTGATTGGCAGAAAGGGCAACCAAGTGCTCAGTATGTTTGATGGGCTGGAAAATAAAGAGCTTGGCCCCTGAACGTGTTGGGTACTATTGCTGGCTCTCATGTCAATCTCCAGATGCTAAAAGAAGCAATCTCACATTCAAACCCATGCTTGTTATTCTTAATTTAGAAGACTTGCCGTATTATAGTCAGGAGAAACTAAGATGCCTCAAATAAGAGATAATGACATTTTATCTGGGAAAGTAGCACAAAGAATAGAAGCCTGGCATTATGATTCTTTGATTCTATGGTTTAAATTCTAAACACATTGCTTTTCTACCCCAAAACGGCCTATATTTTCAGGTGAACAACAATCTCATTTACATTGCAAACTGTCTCTCTCTTACCTATTTTTTGGTTTTATATGCCTGAAAGAATTAAGGACACCAAAAGTTATTCCTATTAGTTTATTTCATAATGAAAAAACAAGTTGTTGGCTTCCAAATAACTGTCTTTTGCAGCCGTTGCAAGTCAACGCAGACAGGGCTGAGCTAGATGGACCAATGATTTGACTCAGGAGAAGTCAACTTCCTATGCTACTACATTCCATCATTCCAAAGTAAAGCATCCTTCAATGGCCTTCAGCATCCCCCTCTTTTCTCTTCCCTTCATTTAAAAGTGTGCTGTAGCCCAAATAATCCTTGCATTGCTTGCTGCTACCCCCAAACAATTTCCATGTTACACTGAACAAGGGATGGGGAAGAGCCACATCTCAGCTTTGCATATGCAGAAAGTCTCAGGTGACATCCCCAGCATACCCAGGTAGGACTAGAAATGTCCCCTGCCTGAAACCCTGGAGAGCCACAGACAGTCAGTGGCTACATCTGCACACCACACTAAGCAAAACCATAGCTTAGCTTGAAGCTGCTAATGTGGTGGCTCCTGAGGTGGACATCACAGCCACTTTGTTCCTTCCCAGGCTTTTTAGGTCAGCATGGGCCAGCAGCTAAGCCAAGATTTGACTTGGCATGTCAATTCATGGGTCTGATTAAGGTCTCTCTTCCTTAACAACACCATAGTTTGCTCTATGGTTACAGGGCATGGTAAAAAGGAGAGACCTTAACCATGGGCAGATCAACACTCATCATTTTTAATGTTAAGGAAGGGTTAAGGAATTGTTTTGATCATGTAGATGGACTCATTATATCCCACTTTTTACATTCATAATGCGTTATTACCTTGTCTGTTTTATAGCTTATTTTTTATTTGTTTTATGCTGCTGTATCAGTGAAACACTGCTCATGTGTCCCTATGTAGCGTTTTACCTTTTTTTACTGCATTCAAACTCCACCCCACTCCATTGGTAATCAAGGGGCAGTGTTCAGTTCACATAACAAAGGACACAGAGCGAGCGAGGGAGGAAGAATTAAAATGCTACAGCAGAGTGCGGAACAGAGCAAACAGCGACCAGCAGGGAAAGAAACAGACTTTTGGATAATGGTGTGGCTGCGTATTACTTACATTTCATGGAAAAAAACAAGGTAAAAATGTTTTAATAACAAGTATGCCCTGTGATGTTTTAGAATGACATATCTAATATCATTCTAATAGGGGGAAATAATGTTAAACAGGTCACTGTCGACCCAGCCCATGATCCCAAGTTCAGATGACATGCTAAGGCAAACCTTGACTTAGCCATGGTCCTGTGTTGACCCAACAGGTCTGGGGAGAAGCAGAGCAGGTGCTCTCTAGGAACCAGAATGTTGATGTGGTCATTGTAAACTAGGGGATTACAAATCACATCATGTTTTGGATTACAAATCACATCATTCCTGGCTATTGACTATGCCAGCTAGGACTGATGGGTGCTATAGTCCTCAAAATCTGGAGGGCACCACATTGGCTACCCCTGTAGTGAGCTTACGATGATGTAGAAATCAGGACAGTATAGTGAGCTAGATGGATCAATGGTCTGCCTCAGTACATATAAGGCATGATTCTATGATGCTGACATGTCATTGATGTTGACTGTGTTCAAACTATATTCAACAGCTTTGTGATTTACCCCAATAAATTCTCAGGATTTAAGGCAGCGGAAGTGGTGCAATCTTAAGCCTTTACAAACGATCCAAGCTTGCATCAAAAAGGAGGAGGCTATGATATGAATTTGGGCCCTCTCTTACTCCTCCAACCATGTTGCGACATCTGCTAGAAACAGTGTCAATGACAGCAGATTTTCCATACTTGCCACAGAACATGCTTCATGGATTTTGTAAAAGATTAAAGGCATCTAATTTCATGGAGTGGATTCAGATGAGCTCCTTTCAAGAAAAAGATAGCAACCATACATTTGTTCAAGAGGAGGACGGAACAAATGTGTACACTTTGCTATGCAAGCATTTTCAAATTAAGAGTCTGTTTACTATTAATGGAATTATTAAAATGATTTAAAGTTGGGTAGAAATATTAAATTGGAGCAAGTCCATGGTTAGAATATTATTATTGCACAATTTGATGATTATCTTCATTGTGGGTTTGCCCTTTGCATAAAAAAGAGGCTCAGAGTATCTTTGCAGGGGCAGAGGTGGGCAGGGAGGGAGGGATTATTATGAATATTGCAAATCCACACTCCTTTAATATATTGATTGCATCCTCAAATTGGTTTGCAGGCGGTGGTCAGCACAAATTCATTTTATGCACTTTTCAAATGTTTACTGCCGTTTGGAGGACATAGGTAATGAGCTAACGACAGATAACCGCCAGAAAAGTCAATGAGAATATGTCTGCTGTTACAGGCACCTCAGTTTTCAAATGATGAGAGTTATTAGGGATTCCTGCACACATTTGGGTAAAAGGTAAAGATAAAGGACCCCTGGATGGTTAAGTCCAGTCAAAGGCGACTATGGGGTGCGGCGTTCATCTTGCTTCAGGCCAAGGGAGCCGGTGTTTGTTCACAGACAGCTTTCTGGGTCATGTTGCCAGCATGACTAAACCGCTACTAGTGCACAGAAAACCGTGACGAGTGCCAGAGTGCACGGAAACGCCATTTACCTTCCCGCCGCAGTGGTACCTATTTATCTACTTGTACTGGTATGCTTTTGGACTGCTAGGTTGGCAGAAGCTGAGACAGAGCAACAGGAGCTCACCCCATCGCGCGGATTCAAACCACCAACCTTTTGATTGGCAAGCCCAAGAGGCTCAGTGGTTTAGACCACAGTGCCACCCGGTTCCCTTGCAATGAAAGTTACTGGAGACTTAACAGCATTTTTGTGGTGCTTCCACACAACAGTTTATTATGGACTTGTTTCTGCTTGTGCGTGCAAGCTTTTCTTTTCCTTTCTTATTTGCAGCAGCCATGTTGTCCTCACCAAATACCATCCAACATTATTTTCTTATTTAATCCAGATCTACCATTTCTGCAGAAAATCAGATATGGGGAAAAAACAAATAAATGCTGAAATGGGAAATTGGGATTCAATGGAGAGGAAAACAGGACTTGACATTTCAATGAGGACAACATTGGGAAGACACTGGTAACAAAACTATGAAAGGGTTAACCTGAGCCCTGAGGCCAAGTTGCCAGTGGGTGTGGCTTAGTAGGTACCCAACAGCTTTTGCTTCCCTGGGACCAAAGTACTCTAGCAATACATAGTAACGTCAAAACGAGAGTACACAGCATGAACCATGCTTTGGTGAAAATTTTAATAAGAGAGCATAAGCATTCTTAAATAACCCGGATCTGCTTTGCAAATAAGCCCAAACAACTGAAAGTGACCAAATAAATTGTTTTCCCCAGGGGGACTGATGAGCTGTACTACTATTGGAAGTTTGATTGAGGTTGGTTCATTATGAATGTACAAATGGAAGTGACCTGCTTGGACAAATTATATCTCTTCAAAGAAACAAATTATGCATATATTCTCAGGGGCAAGACTTGACATGCTTCTTGTGGGAAAATATTGAGGCAGATCATTGTACGCTGAATGGCTAGAAAGGGCTTGCTTCTTTATTTAGAAGATTTATTATATAGCTCTTCAGTCCAAATACTCTCAGAGCTGCTAACAATAATTAAAAGTACAATAAAAAAGGCAATTAAGGCCAAGGGGTTGTGGCACAAAGAACATAATTGGCAACCAAACACCCTCCACACACTGACTTCATTGGAAGACTGTATAGCAGGGGTGGCCAACTCCCAAGAGACTGTGGTGATGAGACTGGTGGTGATCTACCCCCTTTTGGGGGGTTCAGGTCAAAATTGTTGAGCTTTTCTTAGGAAGGAAGAAGGCCCATTTTTTAGGGGTTCAGGTCAAAGTTGTAGGGCTTTTTTAAGGGGGAGGAAAGCCCCGTTTCTTTGGGGTGCAGGGCAAAGATGTTGAGCTTTTTTTAGGGGAGCCAAAGCTGTTGAGCTTCTTTGGGGGAGCCAGTGATCTACAAGTGATCTACCACAGACGTCCAGTGATCTACTGGTAGATCACGATCTACCTGTTGGACGTTGTGAGACGGATGGGTGTCTCCTCGGAAGTAAGCATCCACAAAACGCAGTCTGCTAAACTAATCACTTTATTTCATAACATTGATAATCCAGACCTTGCGATTATGCATCCGACCCCTCGGAGTCAGATCCTTCTAGTACGGATTTGCGGCTCCGCCCCCAGCATAGGAGCTTCGGAAAGCCTAGTCTCCGCCTCTCCTTTTTCCGCTTCCGCGCCCTTGACCTGGGCAGCCCTACGGCTCCCCCTTCCCTTTCGCTTTCACCTTCCCCGCTTGTGGTGTCTGATGCTCCGGTAGGCTCTCTAAGCCTCAACTCCTCCTCGGTCTCCATATTCTGATCCCTTCCCATTGGCTGTGCTAGCGCTCTTGTGGAGCTTTCCTCCCATTGCTGCACTACCTGCTCTGGCGTCAGCAGGGGCTGTGCCTGTTCCTGATCCCAGACCCTCAATAACTCTTCGGGCGTCAGCGGAGCCCTATCTAGGTCAGCTGTCTCCTCTGGCACCGCTTCGGAAACCGGCCAGCCCCTGACATCCATCCCCCCTTCCAAGCCCCCCTTCCCCTCCTGAAAAGGCACACCTGGTTGGGGCAGATTGGTTTCGGAGTCCCTTGCTAGATCTCCCAGCTCCCCCCAAGACTCGTCTGCTGTGTCAGGGGAGGAAGGGAAACCTAAGAATATTGTGGTGTTGCCACTGGACGATGAGGCAAACAGGTCTTCCCAATCCTCCCTGGCCATGGGTGGAGAAAGGGGTTCTGCACTCTCGGTCCCTTCTCCTACCATTGGGTACCCTTCACTCCCCCCTGATGGTGGGAAACCCCAGAAGTCCCCTTCCTCCGAGTCTGTGGGCTGAAACACGTCTCTTAGTTGCCAACGGTATGGTTTGGGCTTGTGCGGGAATAGTTCGTGAAATTCCCACACCAGATGCTCCTTGGTGACTTCCTCTGCCGGGATCCATGCATTTTCCGACGCTGGCTCCCCCTCCCACGCTACCAAATACTGCAGTTCATCCCCTTGCCACCTGGAGTCCAAAATCTCGGTGGCCTCGTTGAAGAGTTCCGGTTCCACCATCGGTAACCCCTGCGACCCCTGCTGGTAGCCCTGTTGGTACCTGTGAGGTTCCCTGTACTTGGACAGGAGAGACCTGTGGAACACCGGGTGAATCCTCATGTCGTCCGTCAGTCGCAGTTTGAAAGCCACGGGGTTGATCTGCTCCACTACCTCAAAAGGCCCCAGACTACGTTGCTGCAGCTTCTTGCACCTGCCGCGAATGGGCAGCCCTTGTGTGGACAACCATACCATATCTCCCACCTGGATGTCCTCCCCCTCCCTGCGGTGCCGGTCCGCTGCCGTCTTGTAGGCTGCTTTAGCCCGCTCCAAATTGTCACTGAGCAATTGGTGCAATGCTTCCAACTCCTCAGCGAAATTCTGTGCAGCGGGCACGTCTCCATCCCCCTGTTCCCCCTCCCTTCCCGGAAAGGCCCTGGGGTGGCTGCCGTAGATCGCCTGGAACGGGGACATGCCTGCCGAGGAGTGTTGAGCATTGTTGTACGAAAACTCTGCAAGGGCGAGTTTGTCACTCCAGTCGCTGTGTTGCTGGGAAGCATAACAGCGCAGATACTGCTGCAGTATGGAATTAACACGCTCCGATTGACCGTTAGTTTGAGGATGGCGTGCTGAAGATAGACACACCTGCACCTTCAAGATCTGCATGAGCTTGCGCCAGAAACGGGAGGTAAATTGGGCGCCGCGATCCGAAATTACTCTCACTGGCATACCATGCAGCTTGAACACGTGCTGCATAAACAACCGGGCCGTCTCCTCCGCCGACACCACTTTGGGGCAGGCAATGAAGTGAGCCATCTTGGTCAGGAGATCCACTACGACTAGTACAGCCGTGTTGCCCTTGGACTTGGGGAGATCCGTGACAAAGTCCAGCGAAACCGCTTCCCAGGGCTTGCTTGGGGTGGGAAGCGGTTCCAGTAGTCCTGCTGGTACCCTTCTCTCCCCCTTGGCCCTTTGGCAGACCTCGCACCCCCTGACGTAGTCCTTAACGTCCTGCCTGACCTTTGGCCACCAGAATTCTCTAGTGACCAGTATCATGGTTTTGAATTGCCCAAAGTGCCCTGCTGTGGGGTTGTCATGAAGCTGTCTGAGAATTTTGGCCCTCATATCCTCCCCTGGCACATACAGTGCCCCCTTGTACACCAGTAGCCCCTCCTTTTCCTCAAACCCTCCTGCCCTGGGATTCCCCTCCTTGAGTTCCCTCAGTTTGTTCTGGGCAAAGGCGTCCGCCTGTGTGAGGCGCACCAGTTCTTCCCTACCACCCAATGTCGCCCCACACCGCCACTGTTCAGGCTTGAAGATGGCCCTTGCCACCGGAGGTCCTTCATCTTCCATGTATTCTGGCTTCCTGGATAGGGCGTCCGCCCTGCTGTTCTGCTCGCCAGGAACATACTGGATGTGGAAATTGAATTCCGCAAAAAACTCTGCCCATCGCATTTGGCGCTGGTTGAGCACTCTAGCCGTGCGCCAGTACTCCAGGTTCTTGTGATCAGTGTGAACCTGGATTTGGTGTTGCGCCCCCACCAAGAAGTGGCGCCAGTGTTTGAATGCTGCGACCACTGCCAACAGTTCTTTGTCCCAAATGGCGTAATGGGCCTCAGACCGGCTCAACTTCCTGGAATAGAACGCACAGGGCCGCCATTCCTTTGCTGGATCTTGCTGCAGTAGTATCGCTCCTATGGCTCGATCTGATGCATCTGTCTCTATTCTGATGGGCTTGCTGGGGTTCACATGCAGCAACTGCTCCTCTGAGGCGAAGACTTTCTTGAGTGTTTCAAAGGCTTGTTGCGCCTCGTCCGTCCACTTAAACTTCTTCTTGCCTCTCAAGCAGTCCGTAATTGGTGCTGTCATGTCTGCGAACGCCCTTACGAACTTGCGATAAAAATTTGCGAAGCCGACGAAGCGCTGCACGTCCTTCTTGGTCTTGGGGCTTTTCCATTGCAGGATCGCCTCCACCTTATTGGTATCCATGGCTATTCCTGTATCTGAGAGTCGGTAGCCTAGGAAGTCCACCTCCGTGGTGTGGAACCGGCACTTCTCCAGCTTGACCGCTAATTGGTGTTCCTGGAGTCTCTGCAGTACTTCCTTTACGTGGTGCACGTGCTCCTCTGGGTTCTGAGAGTACACCAGCACGTCATCTAAATAGACCACTGCCTGTTTGTACAGCAGGGGTCCCAACACGTGATGCATGAACGCTTGGAAGCATTGACTACCTCCCTGGAGGCCAAAGGGCATCACGAGGAACTCATAAGCACCCAGGGGTGTGAACATGGTTGTTTTCCACTCATCGCCTTCTCTGATCCTGATTAGGTTGTACGCACCCCTCAGGTCCAGCTTGGTGAAGATCCTGCCCTTGCGTACCGCCGCCAGCAGGTCGTCGATCTTCGGCATGGGGTAGGAGACAGGGAGGGTCAGGGAGTTGAGAATCCGATAGTCACAAATCAATCTCCGTTGGGGGGTGTCCTTTTTGTCCACCCAGAACACTGGGCTGCCCCCTACAGCCTTGCTTTCCCTGATGAACCCTCTGGCCAGGTTTTTGTCAATGAAGTCCTTCAGATCTGCCATCTCCTGCTCCGACATTGAATAAAGCTTGCCCGGTGGCAGCTGAGCTCCTGGCACCAGGTCGATTCGGCAGTCGTAGGGGCGGTGGGGGGGTAGCTTGTCTGCTTCCCTTTCGTTAAACACCTGTTGAAACTCCGCATATTGCGCAGGGAGGGTGACTTCCCCTGCTTGCATCACGGCAGCCTTTGCCTGCTCCTTGGGATTGAGCTGCTGCAAGCAATTCTCCATGCAATACGCAGAACCAAACACTAGAGAGCGCTGATGCCAGCTCACTACTGGGTCATGTCTGTCCAGCCACCCCATCCCCAGTATTAAGGGGGGGCCTGCTAACGTGGTGACGTGGAAAGCAATAACTTCAGAGTGCCTTCCCATCCCCATCCGCATAGGTGGAGCGCTTTGCGTGACCGCCCCTCCTTTTAATTCCCTCCCATCAATGGTGGTGACTTGCAAGGGGACAGGCAAAGGCAGGAGGTGAAGCTGGTGCTGCCGTGCAAAGTCTATATCCAGGAAATCAGCCGATGCTCCCGAATCTACCAAGGCGGGAACTTGCATGGTGAAGCCATTGGGTAGCTCCAGTGTGACTTCCATCACGATGCCTGGCTTGGGAGGGTTGGGGAGGGTGTGCTCTGGCGGGCTGGGGGGGGGCGTCTCTGGTGCGTTGCTGGGGGGACCTTTTACTGCTCCTGAGCCGGGCTGGCCGTCCCCGTGACTTGCCAGCCGGCATTCCCGTTTCCCTGCCTCGGCGTCTGCTCCTCCCCTTCTCCTGTTACAGCCCCCGTCATGCCTTGCCACACCTTTTTCTTATTACACGCTTTTGCGAGGTGTCCTATTTGGTGACACACATAGCATTTTCTGGGCGCCTTCCCGCCTTGCGTGTCACTCCCCTTGGCAACCGTTGCGTTTGAAATAGGGCGCGCGCGCGCTCCTCCCAATTCCATGGGCGTTTCTTCCGGGAGGTGCGTCTGCGCGCCAGCCGGTCTCTCTGTTGGTGTGGGAATGCGGAAGTTGAACCACCTTCCCGCCTTCCCCTCCTTCCTGCTTTTGTCTCTGAGTTCCAGTCTAATGCCGATTGCCATCGCTGCTTCGGTGAGGCTTTTCATGTCATTGTAGGGACCCCCCCTCGCCAAAGAGTCTTTTACTTCATCGGCCAGACCTAACTTAAAGAGCGCTATCATTTGAGGCGTATTGATTTCCCATCCCAGACGATGGGTTAACGACAAAAACTTTGCCTGGTACTCGCGCACCGTCATATTCCCTTGCCTCAAAAGCAAAAGTTCCTGCGCTTCCAATTCCTGTTCCGAACTGCTCGTATAAACAGCGTCCATCGCTTTAAAGAACTCCTTTACTCTCTGAAGCGCTGGGTCCTTGGCCATAATCAGTGGCCTCACCCAATCTCGAGCATGTGATTCAAAATGCGAAATTACAAATCCGACCTGCTCTTCCTCATTTTTAAATGAGTCTTTTTGTAGTTCCAGGGCATATAGCATGTCCGTTCTAAAACCTATGTACTGTTCTGGTCTGCCCTGAAACCTGCTTGTTAGCATGGTGATTCGCCTGCCCGCCTGCGCACTCCTGCCCTGCTCAGCGTGGATCCTTGCCTCCTCCAACCTGGCTTGACTAATTCGGTACAGTACCTCTAGCTCACGAGCTCTATCTTCCCAGGTAGGGGCACCTCCACCGCCGGCTCCTTGGGCAGCTAACGCTGCGGCTTCTTCCGCGCTGCTCATGCTGGTTGTGCTTTACTTCTGAGGAGGTGACGATGACTAGAAGGATGCTGTGAGACGGATGGGTGTCTCCTCGGAAGTAAGCATCCACAAAACGCAGTCTGCTAAACTAATCACTTTATTTCATAACATTGATAATCCAGACCTTGCGATTATGCATCCGACCCCTCGGAGTCAGATCCTTCTAGTACGGATTTGCGGCTCCGCCCCCAGCATAGGAGCTTCGGAAAGCCTAGTCTCCGCCTCTCCTTTTTCCGCTTCCGCGCCCTTGACCTGGGCAGCCCTACGGCTCCCCCTTCCCTTTCGCTTTCACCTTCCCCGCTTGTGGTGTCTGATGCTCCGGTAGGCTCTCTAAGCCTCAACTCCTCCTCGGTCTCCATATTCTGATCCCTTCCCATTGGCTGTGCTAGCGCTCTTGTGGAGCTTTCCTCCCATTGCTGCACTACCTGCTCTGGCGTCAGCAGGGGCTGTGCCTGTTCCTGATCCCAGACCCTCAATAACTCTTCGGGCGTCAGCGGAGCCCTATCTAGGTCAGCTGTCTCCTCTGGCACCGCTTCGGAAACCGGCCAGCCCCTGACAGACGTGTATAGAATATTCCTATAGGAAAAAGAACAATTACTAAACAAGGACAATCAATCTAAAAAAGGCTTCTTTGATACTACAATACATCAATACTCTTGTTTTTTGTTTCTTTGTTATGTGCTATGTACTGTTTTATACTGTACCAGCATTTTTATACCAAAACTGCAATAATACATTCCTGGCGCAGGGGGAATGAACGCCAAGGAATTACATCCAGATGTGCCCTTCCACAAACAAACTGAGTCTTTATGTTTTCAGAAGAGTCTTTGATCTTGTGGAGGCATCTGCTAATGGAAGATAAGCATTTTTTTACAGGTTCTCCCTTCCTCCTGTAGCTCCACCCCAGGCCAGGCTCCTTGCTGTTCTCCAAAACAAACAAAGTACTTCTTCAGACGGCACAAATCCAAGGAAGTCCACCCAACATATAAGTCAACCATGGGATTCGCTCCCACAAGGAGTTGCAATGGCCACCAACTTGGATAGGTTTAAAAAGAGGATTGGATAAATTCATGGAAGGGTGTGTGTGTGTGTGTGTGTGTGTGTGTGTGTGTGTGTGTGTGTGTCCAGTAGCACCTTAGAGACCAACTAAGTTTGTTCTGGGTATAAGCTTTCGTGTGCATTCACACTTCTTCAGATACTTCTTCAGATATTTATTTTTATTTATTTATTTTTGAATTATTTTTTATTATTTTCCAATTAAACAATTTTAACAAATCATCTTTTATACATTTTGCTCCGCCGAGCTTTGACTTCCCTCCTTCCCATCAGCAGGTTTTCTAGTCCATTCTTTTCCCTGCAGTTTCTTTCTTTCACTTCTTAACAATGTCATAGGGTTATTCCAGTCCCGCTAGTGTCTTCAAATTTCCACGGTTCAATCTTAAATAATCCACAAATTTACTCCATTCTCTTTGGAATTTCGCTTCGTCCTGGTTTCGTACCTTGCTGGTCAGTTTCGCAAGTTCAGCATATTCCACCATCTTTGTCTGCCACTCCTCTATCGTCGGTATTTCCTGCGTCTTCCATCTCTGGGCTATCACTATTCTAGCCGCGGTTGTTGCATACATAAACAATCTCTGGTCATTTTTAGCAATTTCTTCCCCCATTATGCCCAGCAAAAAAGCTTCTGGCTTTTTGGGGAAGGTATATTTAAACGTCTTTTTTAGTTCATTATATATCAATTCCCAAAACGTCTTCATTTTTTCGCATGTCCACCACATATGATAAAATACTCCTTCCTCTTTCTTACATTTCCAGCAATGATTATCACTCATTCTGTACATTTTTGCTAATTTCACAGGGGTTAAATACCACCTATACATCATTTTTTGTACATTTTCTTTCAAGGTGACACATGCCGTAAATTTCATATTTTCATTCCATAGTTTCAACCACGCATCAAAGTCAATGTTATACCCAAAATCTATTGGGCAATAGATTTTCAGATTTTTAATTATTGAATTTCTATCCTGTCCTTCATCCAAGGATCATAGGGCGGTTTACACTGTAAAAACACAAAAACACATAACATAGTAACAACCAAAACAAACACACACACACACACACACAGAGAGAGAGAGAGAGAGAGAGAATTTATAAGGCCATAGATGGTTTGATAAGTTCTTACCTTCATATAGAACAGATTGGAGGGAAGGTGCAGCAAGGGACTTGCGAGGGAAGTGGGAGACAGTATCTCGTCCTCCTTTCTGTTAGTGGAGGGGTCTGCTGGATCCAAAGCCCTTCTGCAAAAGAAATGATGCTCTTTGATTCAACCTATACAATAAGAACATACAGAGCGGCCAAATTTAGACCAGCAGGGATACTGTTAGGGTGTTCCAGCTCTGGATTTCCTGCATTCAGCAGAGTTTTGGAATAGATGACCTATAAGCCTCCTCCAACCTTATGGTGCTAGATATCATTGTCATCTGTGCTATTTGTGCACATGTCTTTGATGACACATTTAAGCCACAATCAAAGATATCTGTGCTGGATTTCAGTTTTTAAAACAAAACAAAACAAAATGATTAAATCCTAGAGCTGGTAACACATTCAGGGACTGACTTGCTAAACAAACATTAACAAGGCTTGTCAAAGCAATTTATCGGGCATCATGGCAATTCCCACCCCCTTCCTATTTCTATGAACTACTTCTGAAAACTTGTTATGCTAAGCTGATGGGTGATAAGAAATGTTGAGTGGCAACCAGGATATCAGTGCTTTCCTGGATGCTAATGGCTTTAGCACAGTGGAAGAATTGCTTTTCATTGACTAATAGGATACATTTGCTACCTCAACACCAGGCAATGACAAGGAATATTAGCATGTTAATGGAACTTTGCACCCTAAGGCTCTGGCTAATCAGATTTTAAGAATATATTAGCTATTAATAAGCCCTGATGGACAGGATTCATTAGCATGTTAATGATACCTTGATAATAACCTACTGTTATTGTAGCCAGCACTAAAATCAGCAGGACTGCATACAGTTAAACAGTGGCCACAAGGAACTCAACTAAGCAAATACTACAAATTCACCCCCCAAAAAAAGGCCAAAAAGCATTTGAAAGAGACCTGGAGACAGACAAAAATCACCTCTTTTTTATTCACAGAATGATCAACTGCAAAGGAAGACCAAGCATTTGTAAGGAACCTGTGTGTTTTTCTTCGGGCGGAGGATGGATTTCGGTACTGCTGCTGGATCTTATGTTTTCAAAAATGGAGGCTCAGCCATTCTTTCTTTATTTCACCCAACAATCTTAAGTGCAACCTGAAATCTTGATAGCAACTCTTATTGCTCAATCCTGTTTTATGTACTTGAAATAATAGTAAGTTTAAACCAACAAGAACACAAATACTGCGTATATTTCAATTTTTTTACCAAATTTCCATTTGGTTTTTTTGGGGGGGTTGGGTTTTGGCAGGGGGAGGGGCAGACTGCCCTGGCCTCAGCATTTCCAGCAATGTTACATCTCTGCAATCCTATATGCACACTTACCTTGGAGGATACCTAAGCATGCATAGGATTGCAATGTAAGGTTGCCACCATAAAGGTGAGCCAGGGAAGGGGAAGGAGAGAGGAGCAAAGGTCAATGAACCATCACATCTAACACCCTATCAGACTTTCACTGGCCAGATGGAAGTGAGGGTTCCCCCAGCACACCCCCTTGTCAGCCCTACCAATGTTGACACACCAGTAGGACAAGGGATGCAGTGGCTTCTATAGTAGGGAAATTCACCAAAAACTACACTTCCGATATGGGTTGCCATACATACAGATCTTCCCAGACATTTCAGCAATTTCCGCCTGGACACTGTTTGCGAGGGCTGAATACTGGCTACGTCTGGGAAATTCTGGACGTATGGCAACCTTAGCATATTACCAAGGTCCGGCCCTGCTTCCTCTTTGCCCACAGAGAGGAAGGGTCAATGCTTTCCATGGCTTGTTGGATGCCCTCCCAAGGACCATAGGACTGCAGGCCTCATCCGTGTAAAGAGAAAAAAAGTGGACACCTCTATTTAATGTCTCCTGAAAGCTGACAGAAACATTTCAATGGTGGAAACTAAATGAGTGTCAGGGTGCTGTCAGCGGCCCCCGGCTGGTTGCCCAGGAAAGTATAAAGACAAGGAAAAGTTTCTTATAGTCCTTTTTTATTTCAAACTTTACAGAGAGAGGCTAAAGAACCCAGCTTCTTGGATAATGGCGTTGTCCTGAGTGAATCTCCACCCCCCCCCTTCTCTCCCACTTCCTCATTCATCATCATTATCACCTCCTCTACGGGTGCCGCTAAGTGCCCTCTGTCTTCAAGCTCTTTGCTCTCCTACTTTTAAGGCTCACTGGGTTCTGGGAGATGATGGGTCTGGATTGCTTTCTAACGACAACGTGTCAACCAGCTGCTGCTCCGGCTCTGCCTGCTCCTCCTCTCCCATTATTTCCCAACTTTTCCCCTCCTCTGCCTCTGAGCTGTGACCTCCTGCAAACCATTGTTGTAAATCTATACTGTCTTCCTTTTCCTCCTCCCTGGAACAGTCAGGATGGGGAGGCAGTCTCTACCACTCCTCCTCCTCTGCCCAGCCCTTGGCATTGAGCAATTAAGACAAGAGTCCTATTTTGCAGCAGAAGGCGAGATTATATGTGTTTATCTGCGTTCCTCGACCATTTTTCATTTCTTTCCTCCTGAGTCTGATTTATTGTCCATTTATAGCCCGAAGCTAACAGATTGTTATTTATGCACACATATGTCACACTGAAATAGACTTAACAGATTTGTGTCCAAATACTGGAAATTTTGGTACCCTAGTCCACGGCATATTTGCAGCTATAAATCAAGAATATAAGTGGGAAATAGAACAATATAGTAATTCGGTTAAAAAGGAGTGTAGTGGCACTGAATCCAGTAAAATAAATATTTAGATTACAGTGCATGCAATTCAACTATTTTGTTGCCAAAAGATTTCTGGGAGGCATACATTGGTTTATCACATGGATGAATAAACAATGTAATATATCTATCATACAGGCATTTCCCCCACCACCACCACCACCACTTACTCACACATGACTGTGTATCATGCAGCACCGGGAAATACTTAAATAATTCAACTCATACTGGAAAATGGCAGGAGAGAGCAGGAGAGTCCTCATGGCTCATAAGGAGACCTTTCCCAGAGCCTGAAGAGGATGTCAGTGAGGATGGAGGAATCCCTGAAGAGACCAGAGGCTCAGCGAGGCTTTGTTTATGCTGCTCAGCCTCACCACCTGACAGCTGTTTTATGGGGTGGTGCAGCAGCCGCAGCCGCTTTCCCACGTGTCCTGCATCCTCCAGCTGGCCTCAGAGCTTCCATTCTGATTCTGGATATTTTTTGATACAGCATTTTTGGTATGGATTGAAGAGAGGGTGGCAGAGAGGGCACTTAAAGGGTGTTCAGAGGGTGCTCCTCACTTTACGTGATTTCACTTATGCATGCAGGGGCCAGGAACGTAACCCCTGCATAAGTGGGGAGTCATCTGTATTCAATACATATATTATTTAACAAACTTCTTGAGACACGGAAACAGAAATATGAAAGTTGATGTAGATAGATTTGGAAGAGAGATTATTACTCTCTCGCAGCAGAGTTAAGCACAATGGTGATGACTCAGAGCACATTAAAACTTGGTTAGATTTTAGAGAAAGACATTTGTAAAACAAAACAAAAAGTCAAGGACAAACAAATATGGCTGAACATCACATACTCCCCAAGGGCCCAGGCTGCCTGTGGCTCAGAAACTGACAGCTATTTTACACACACCCCAAATTTCTGTTTGTTTGTTTTTGCCTTTATTCGTTATTTGTGTCCACTACCCCCAGGTTTGATGTCAGATGACAATCTGAGTCATAACCATGCACCAACCAGTATCTTGGGGGAAAGCACTTATATAATGATATACTCCTTTTCTCTGATATCCGCATGACTACAGATCACACCTGAGTAAATTAATTTGTTAATGATATGCCTCCAGTGTCATTTCAGGAAAACCTGTACCAGTGCTTCTGAAGCAGTGCAGAAGCAGCATCCTCTATAATAATCTCCCTGTGTCCCTGCGTCCGCCGTCCATGTGTCAGTGGAAATCGCAATTGCGCATGCGCTCCACTGACACACGGATTGGAGCGCAGGAGCCTGAGGTTGGAGCGCAGCGCGAGCGAAGCGCTTGCGCTTCGCGAGCCTCCGAATCTCTCCGCTTCAGCCGCAATGGCGGCCGCTCCCCGCGCGCTGCTGCTTCTCCCCCTCCCTTCTTTCTCCCCGCCTCAGCTGCCCGTGGTGGCGGCGGGGAGGGCGGCCATCGCCGGGGCTGCCAGCGGGGCAGCGGCAACAGGCAGCTCCGCCATGGTGGTGGCTTGGCCGCCTGAGGCGGGGAGAAGGAAGCGCCTCGGGTCCCCGTCGCCGCCGCTAGCGCCCATTATTAATGGGCTTAATTCAACTAGTTTTAAATAATCCCCTAAATGAAGGAAACACTTCAAGCATGTCTTGGAGTGGTGGAGACTAATAGTAAATTATGATTGTAAGAAAGCCCAAGATACATCATTATGAAGGTGCCAATTTGCATCTAGGTAAGACTGCAGCATGTGCTTAACTGTTAAGTGTTGCAGGATGTTAATGAACAAATTGGAGCTTCAGACACTTGCGACTCCTCCACAAAAGTAGGAGTTGAGTACAAGGTCCCTCTGAGCACAAGGGACACAGATCTGATCAGAAAAAGAGGCTAAAGGAACCATTTTCTTCCGTGATGCAACGCAGACAAAGTCTGTAATGCAAACTGGTATTTTTGCTGCATTGTCAAGAAGAGACGTCCTTGTTCAAAATGCTTGAAACAGATTTCCTAAATTTTGCAATTTTGAGCTCCTATGCCTGTGCTGTAATTCCTATTGACTGAAATCACAAATAGGCAGGTCCATTAATCTAGCCACTTAAGCATGCACATTTCACAGCAGTGCTTGTCTATTCTGCCATTTAAATTCTTCTTCTTTTTATGTCTGAGTTCACATCCTAAAGTATGAATTGGCTGTCCCCTGGTTGAAGCAAGTTCAGTTACTGTTGCTGCGATCACTGGCTTAGAATGTGTTTCACACCCAAGGATGCTTCTTAGAATACCATTTATAGGAAAACACAATTTGCCCCTGAGAAAAATGGCTGCAAAAGCCATAATTTTCACTCTTCTTTCTTCAAGGTTACTTACACCCTGGAGTCCCCTGTATTTATTCTTAATAAAGACTGAACATCTATCTATACATGCCACCAAACAGCTATAGTACGTCTTATTTTTTATTCTGCTCAACCTTGTTCATCCTTCCTTCTTTTTTAGGCCATGAATGGAACCTGTGATGATCAGAACGTAATTCCAAAGTCCTATCTTATGTTAGGCAGATTACCCTGTACAATGCTAGACTTTCAGTTGTTAATTCTTCTACTACATTCAGCACTTGCAGAGAAATAATAAAGAGTTCCCTTTTAAAAAGTATCAATTCTATCCTTCTTCATATACTGAAGGGTACTTCTTTTATTGTTTCTATAATTTTACCTTGACGTCTGGAGAAGAAATTTGAGGGGGAAACCTCTTATTTCCTTCTACACTGAAAGAGGGAGAATGAAAAGCAGAGAGATCAATGTTCTTGATTCAGCCAATTCTGTCCCCTTGTTTTCCCACCATTGTTCATTTTCTTCCAGTTATATAGTTCCATCTTGGTATATTGAATGACCATTATTTGCCCCAGATGCTGCTACATAAAGTCTCTCTGATCTTGAGTTCTTATTACCAGTCTCTTCAAATCTTGTCCACCATCATTTATTCAATTCTGTAATTATTCTAGCCAATTTGACAGCGGCCTGCCTTTTCAACCCCAGGAGCAGACCAGTGGGAGCAGAGCCCTCTGTCTGGTCCTCTGCAAGGCCCCACCCCGGGGAGCCCCAGCACCAATGCTGATTGGCTCAGCAAGATAATGCCCCGTCCCACCCTCATGCACAGCTGCCAAAGTGCACAAAATGCCTCCCGGCCACATAAGGGGATCAAGATGCTGACTCTTCCACCACCCAAGGCCACAAACCAGGCTCCGCAGTAAGCCGGGGAACTGGGAATTGTAATGTCGAAAGAGAATTCATGTAGGGAACTTGTGTAGGCCACATTTGCATGTATGACTCTCCTTCATTGGAGGGTTTTAAGCAGAGGTTGGGTGGCCATCTGTCAGGGATGCTTTAGCTGAGATTCCTGCATTGCTGGGGCTTGGACTCGATGACCCTTGGGGTCCCTTCCAACTCTACAATTCTATGATTCCATGAATATATGATTCTATGACATGGCTATTTGTCAGATGCAAGTACCCTTCAACTATTACAAACAGGTTGTTGTTTTTAAGGCCAACTGCAGAAGGGACTGCCAAGGAGACTGGCAGCTGATATGTATTTGTAACATCTAAAGCTCCTTAAAATTTTTAGGTGACTTTCAAATTGAATGTGAATTGTACTTGTGGTGGCGACAATAACCATTATGGCTTTTCAGCATCGTGATACTTCTGTCAAATGCTGGCTTTAATATAAAAAAGGAGATGGAGAAGGGAATACATGATGGGAATCAAACTCAAAATTCTTAATATAATTTGATTTGTCAGTTAGTCCCTTGGGCTGCCAAGCACAATAAAAAGCAATGCTGTGGAGCCAAACAACTTCATAGAAGCAGAGTGTGGGGGGGGGGAATCTCATATATCATTTAATCAGCCCCATCTGGTAGTTTTCATGACAAGGCTGAAGGACACAGGGGAAAAAATGATTATCTGATTTCCTTCATCTGCCAGTCAATTAACAAAGATAATAATCCTAACCACTCACATCTTATAAGCAACTTATAAACTGCTACTTAGAAAGCATAAGGCAAGTGAAGCAACGCTGGGAGAATTCAAAGATGGAACTTGGGGACATGGCCACACAGAGGCCTAACTTATTCTGGAAATAAGGCAAAGCTTAGTGCTTCTATGGCCAGTTATCAACTGCTTCTTTACTCATGCTATCTGGGAGAGAGCATGATGTAGTTGCTAAACAGTCACCGTACCTTCCTCCACTCTGGAACAAGCTAAATGTCAACCTGAAAGCCAGCTGCCAAGGAGAGAGAGAGAGAGAGAGAGAGAGAGAGAGAGAGAGGGAAATTAGAGCATTCCGTATCTGTGTTGGCACTGTGCAAACCTTTAAATAGCAGCGATAGAAAGAATTTAAAATTATAGATATATAAATTTGCACTAAGAGTAACAATAAATAGCATCTGTAATTATCTGCATGTCATGAATGCTGTATATGAAAATAGCATGCATATCAGAGAAAAACCTCTATCGAGCATTCCCACAAGACATTAGTCTAGCATCTGATTCAGATTATGACAAACCACTTAATATTGATATCTTGTCAAATCTGTCAACGGTCAGGAAAGAAGTACTCTTTCATAAAACTCTTGCTCTCTTCTGTTTTGGAATCTGACATATTTTGTTAATTTGTTGATTATTTTGATGGCATTATTTACCAAGCATTGCTTCTTTAACGGTGGTGGGTTTTTAATTTTTTCAAATATCACCAAACTCTATTTTTCTCTGATGTATGAATCAGGTGTTGGCATGCAAGTCTGGGACCAGTGTCTAGATCAGGGGTGCCAATTTGAATATAATATTGGGGGGTATAAACTGAAATGGATCCTGACAAAACAGAGATCCTTTGAGGTGAGTGGTTCTACAGTCTGGGAGATAGGTCAGATAACTACTCTGCCTGCCTTTTGAAATGGTTTGAAAGACAAAAAGCATAACTTTCTGTCAGTATTTTCGCAGCAGAACAAGTCACCATTGTGACATAATTTCTTTCATTTTAGGAAGTACAGGCAACACAATTATGTTGCTTGTGGAAGCAATTTAAATCTTGGAGGTAGGTGACAGTCGATCACTAGTTAAAATATTTCTGTTCCTTCCTTGGCAGTGACATTGTGTTTTAGATTTTAACATACATGCTTAGACTTTAATCAAGACAATAAGAAATCCCCAAACATTTTTATAAAAGGAGTTAAAAACAGTGAGGAGAAAAAAGGCTTGCACTTCTGGCTCTCCAAAGTATTAGTATTATTATAGATTCCTTCTTGATTCTTTGTATGCATCTGAGTGTGTCCCATGCAAGGTGAATGGATTAAGCCCATCTTGAGAAGCTGAAAACCCGTAGAGCCAATTGCTAAAATATGCAGAATAGAGGATCACGCTGAATTTCATAATAGTCTAAAGCAGGGGTAGGCAACCTAAGGCCCGTGAGCCGGATGCGGCCCAATCACCTTCTAAATCTGGCCCATGGACGGTCCGGGAATCAGCGTGTTTTTACATGAGTAGAATGTGTCCTTTTATTTAAAATGCATCTCTGGGTTATTTGTGGGGCATAGGAATTCGTTAATTTCCCCCCAAAAAATATAGTCCGGCCCACCACATGGTCTGAGGGATGGTGGACCGGCCCACGGCCGTAAAAGGTTGCTGACCCCTGGTCTAAAGCATGAAGATTATCAAGACCCATAATCACTTCTTTCCAAATTCTCTCTCCAACCACTTAATGTCACTCGCCACAATCCTCGCACGTTGTTTTAGGCTCATGCAAGAACCTCTGTGGATTAGCCTTTACAAACAGCTTCTGTGTTGCCTCTAGTAAAAAGGAAATTCAGCACTAGTGCAATATCCTGGGTCAACTGGCAGTGCACCAGCCCGATGCAAGAAGCTTCGGTGCCACACTCGTGCCACTGTCGCTGCTTCTGATTCTTCAATTTGCACGCCAGCACATCAGCTCACAGATCTGGAGCACCAGGTTAAATGACTTTCCAAACATCACTCTGCTCAGATTTTATAGCAAGGCCAATTCCACTAAGAGCTGTTACAAGAATTGTCAGGGTAAAATGGTGAGGCTTAGGATACCTGGAGAGGCTCCATGGGAAGTAATAATTCAAGATTATTGCTGAATAATGGGAAGCATTTCATAAAGTTCTTTTGTAAAGGAACTGCAATGAAAAGTAAATGTTGGCAGCCTGTTACACTGGGAGCTGTAATATAATATATGTCAGTCTCCATTTATTATACAGAGTATTGGGATGATGATGCCTGGGCCCATCCTCTCCAGAGTGTGTTATAACATGTTTTTCCTGAAGAGGATGGGGGAGAAATGGAGCAGGAATTGGGACACAACTGCTAAATACTATAATACAGGGGTCAGCAACCTTTTTCAGCTGTCGGCCGGTCCACCGTCCCTCAGACCATGTGGGGGGGCAGACTTTATTTTGAAGGAAAAATGAACAAATTCCTATACCCCACAAATAACCCAGAGATGCATTTTAAATAAAAGCACACATTCTACTCATGTAAAAACACCAGGCAGGCCCCACAAATAACCCAGAGATGCATTTTAAATAAAAGGACACATTCTACTTATGTAAAAACATGCTGATTCCCGGAGCGTCCGCAGGCCAGATTGAGCAGGCGATTGGGCCGCATCCGGCCCACGGGCCTTAAGTTGCCTACCCCTACTATAATACCTACAATGTGCAACCAAGTACAGTAAAACATTGGTTCCCGGATGGCTTAGTTGCCAAACAAATTGGCTTCCGAACGCCACAAACCTAGAAGTAAGTGTTCCGGTTTGCGAACATTTTTCGAAAGCCAAACATCCGGCGCGGCTTCTGCTTGAGTGCAGGAAGCTCCTGCAGCCAATCGGAAGCTGTGCCTTGGTTTTCGAATGGTTTTGGGAGTCAAATGCAAAACTTCCAACAATGTTTATAACCTCATGGTAAGAGAAAGTGTTCCTGTTTAGTCTCAAGGCAGCTAACAACATTTTTTTAAAGTACATAATTACAAACAAAACAAAAATAGTCAGAAACAATAAATAAAACACATCAAGAAGTACACAACCAAATCGAACAATTTCCACGTAAATTATAATAAGATACAAAAATAAAGATACAAAAATAATAATATCAATAACAGCAACATCGCGAGATCAAACATAGGACAAGCTTCTTTCTCACACCGCAGCACAAAGGCATGCAAATCGTTTTGTCCTTCCTTCTCTCCCTCACTTTGAACACTTTGAGTACTTGGGTCACGGAAAATGTAGTAATTTCTAAGGTGGCTATTGTGGTAAAAGGGTTTTCGTGGGGGCAGTGCTGAATTGAAAATATTATATATTTTTTGGCAAAGTTGTTGAGCAGCCCAGACGCTATTTTCGGAGGCCGAATCCTGGATATGTCCAAGAAATTCTGGACGTATGGCAGCCCTACGATACTAACTCCTTGTCACAGCCAGCAATTTTGCACATTTTCCATTTGCTGATGCTCTCCTGTTCAAGATTCTGTCACCAGCATTCAGAGGATCTCCAGCAGTTAGCACTCTCTCTTATGTGTACCATAGTTAGATGACGCTCCTGGTGTTGGAGCCTTGAACAGGGATCATACCAGCAAATGGGAAGCAACCAATGGGCTTTATTCTGGCAGCAGGGAGCACCTGGGAAGGTGACAGTTCGGCTGGAAACTTTGGCGGAGGGCCAGGGTATTTGGGTACTTGCAGCAGTGGCAAAAGCCACCGTAAAATGACCTCCTACAGTCACACAGCACCATACATCACCCTCAACCCAAAGAAAGGTTGTCCACTCCTACCGAACGGTAATAAATAAGGCACTTCAGAATATACGAAGCAAAATATATCTGGGCACCTTTTACCAAAAGCAACAGAGGTTTCATTGCACATTAATGTCACCAAACTAATACTTTGCACGAAAATCAATAAATATGCCACAATGTCATATAGCTTTATGATGAAATAAGTTCCGGTGTGAAATGTATGCAACTAAGAAATGTGCAAATAAAAGTTTGCAACCGAATTTCTAGGTAAAAAAAACAACCATTGGGACTGATCAAATGGAAATTGATATCTTCCCTTCTGACAGAAAATGCCTGGTGTATATATAGAGCAGCTGGACCGGCTGAGACTCCAGAAAGGCAGATTATCCAAGGCTATTTTTAAGATGAAGGAAGGCCACAAGATGCTTTAACTTGCTGAGGGACATAAACAGTGAAATCTCAACAGAGCTTAATTTCAATGAAATACATAGCGCTTCATAATTCATGCTAACATGTGCATTATTTATCATTGTGCTTTTCCCTGCAGTAAAACTCAGGAGAAGAAAAAGAATGTACAACTGAGTCAAACAGTTGGAGGAAATGTGAGATTAAAACGATTGTGAGAGGTGAAGCACAAATCAAGATGGCCTCTTTTTCTTCCCCTGATTATCCCGCTGCGGTGGAGTAAGCCAACAACCCATGCCTGTAAAGAGCAATCCAGCACAGAAAAATGTAACTAACTGATAATTAAATATGGATGGGCTGTAGCTATGGGCTGTAGCTAAACCTGTTTTTTATTGTAGCAGTAAGGACCTTTTCTGTCTTTAGTTTAGAGTGTTATGAAAGAGTTAGACTATTATAGTTGACATGGACCCCCAACAAGTGAGTACTCCCATCCACCTGTCAAAGTTGGCCTCTGGAGTGTAGGGGACTTAGGAATCGAGCCCAGTGGCCTAGTCCATAAAATCCATAATAGTAATATTACTTCTCCTTTCTTGGAAGAAAGCCGAGTTTGCTGTATCGGTACAGCATTCTTCCACAACCAGCCTACACTTACAGTGCTAGCTGTTCTAAGAACAATGCTGTCAGGGGACAAGGACTTGGAGAGGACTAGCTGAACATGGAAATCTCCGAAAAGTGCTGCAGCATATCTTGTGTTCAAAAAGCTTGCCAAGGGCTTTGAAGCGACAGACTTCTTAGCAAAATAATACAACTTGAAAATAGTGAAGTGGATGTTTATAACTGTGTTTTGAACTCCTCGTGAATGACAACTTCCCACCACTAAGAAGGAGCATTATCCTGACATCTTATAGAACCATGATACATTTTTAGGAAATTCGCTAGGTACTACATCTTTTGAGCCTTATTTTTCTTTCCAAGAGTTTCTTCCCCTTCCGGCTCTTTCAAGGGAGAGTAGGGTTTTTTTTCGGACACTCAGTTTCCGTAGAGGCCAAACAGTGATAACTCCCAAATTAAAGCCAAACTGCTTCTGAACTTTGGCACAGCTGAACTGCATATGTGCAGTGAGCAGAGAGGGGGAGTGATGTCAGATGGCACGTAGGCGTTGCCAGGTTTCCATCGCTGCGTCCCGTGGCCTTGCCGAGAATAAGCAAACAAAGAATATTGGTTGGCAATTCAACATAGCTTAAAGAGCACTACTCTGAAAGATTGCAGGTCATTAATGCTATCAGGATACGGAAGTCAATGCAAGCTGTTCTCATTAATCAAAGGCTAGAAATAGTTCCCCTGTTTTTGTGAAAGGTGAGCAAACAGGGCTGAATACCACTGTGGCCTTGACCTTGGATTCTGGTGCTCACAAATCACTTCAGAATGTTCTTGTGCTAACATACAGCTCAAGAGCTTTTCCAGTAGTTGAACTGGTAGACCAAATGATTACTTTTGGAGTCACTCTGTTCCCCTAATGCTTCATGCAGCACCAGCACCTGGGCAGGGAGGAATGGGAGAAGGGCAAAGTAGCCGAAGAAGAAGAAGAAGAAGAAGAAGAAGAAGAAGAAGAAGAAGAAGAAGAGGAGGAGGAGAGGAGGAGGAGGAGGAGGAGGAGGAGGAGGAGGAGTTTGGATTTGATATCCCGCTTTATCACTACCCAAAGGAGTCTCAAAGCGGCTAACACTCTCCTTTCCCTTCCTCCCCCACAACAAACACTCTGTGAGGTGAGTGAGGCTGAGAGACTTCAAAGGAGTGTGACCAACCCAAGGTCACCCAGCAGCTGCATGTGGAGGAGCGGAGACGCGAACCCGGTTCACCAGATTACGAGTCTACCACTCTTAACCACTACACCACACTGACTCGTGTACAGAAGGGCACGTTCTGCCTCACATATCAAACCTTCTTAACTGAACCATCTCTATATAGCAGACAAAGCCCTGAATGGTTTAGGCCCCAAGGATTTGAGGGAGTATCTTCCTGAGTATCAACCAACCCAGGTTTTCAGATCTGTGGAAGAGGCCCTACTTGCTTGCGGTACTGTCACTGATAGCCACTACACACAGCGGGGACTATCTCAATGGTGGCAACCCTTCTGTGGAACTCCCTTGCATTACAGATCCAGCTATCCCCCACTGATGCAACCGCTGAAGGGTTGGACTAGATTATCCTTGGGATCCCTTCCAGTTCTACAATTCTATGATTCTAACCTTGAGTAGCTGAATGTGCATAAATTGCTCCACACTTCAGCTACTTGCACATGAGTACCTCTTTGCAGTGCCTCCATGCTCAATCCATGAACCGTGTGAGAGGTGGGCACAACAGTCAAGCAGGACCCGTCGCACAGTCCCACCGCGACTTCCACGTGTGACAGCTTTTTTCGTGCATCATACAGGAATAGGGCTAACATGTGCTAATGTATCATAGCAAATTGTCACAATGAGACTGCACTTAACATAAGCAGGGAAGACCAGCCCCCACTGCTCTGCAAAGGAAAAGGAAACCATAGTATCTACACCACAACATAACAACTCTTTATATCTCGTGGTACAGTGTGATCACAGTCTGAGTTTTGTTCCAGTTTATGATGTTGAGCTGAACAATTATGCCTAGCTGGCTCCATTGAAGCAATCACAATTTGCTGAAGCCCTAGCAAAGAAGGGTTCTTATAAGTTAATATTTTGTTCAACAAAGACTCTGACACAAACAAAACAAAAGTGGTCATTAAAATTGTTCTGAGGTTTGCTAGTTATTCAGATGGCTTATTTGTCAATTTAATAGTTCAGCTTGCAGCAAATGCAATCTCCCCCCCCCCCGAAATAAGGCTTTCTGAGGTACAGTTATCCCAAAGGCACCCACCCACTCACCAATGCAGATTACTTTTCCTATATTGCTGCTGTTTCTCCTCGGTAAACAAAGCAAAACCCCTGCTTTGCACCTGCACTTTTGGAACAGCTCTAGATCATCAGCAACTGCTTCCCCCCCCCCCCAATAGATTAGACAAATGAAGTCCTTTTTCAGAGCCAAGATCCAACTGTTACTTTTGCTGGAAGAATCCCATCTCCTCGCATCCCATTAAAAGTCGCTACAAACAATTCTGGTAGCAGTGAATCCCCCCCCCCCCAAGGCCCACACTACAAAAGTAATGTGCTTACAAATATTCAGTCTGAATGTTCTGTAATGTCTCTATTAGAAAGCAGCATCTGTTTCAATCTCTTGTACATGCAAATCAGCAAATGTTCACTTCCTCTTCTTCTGTAGTTTTCCCACAGAGCACTTGCCCAAGGAGACTCCCATGACTGCCTATATTTATTATGGGATTCCCCCCCCCCATTCCCTTAGGAACAGCACAACTGCTCATGTCACAGGCCAGGTTTACATATGCACAGTAAGATGGTAGAATGATGAGGTGGTTGAATAGCATGTTGCAAACACTCGAGGGGAAGGATCCTGCATAGGAAAACATCCCTCCCAGAATGCTCACAAGCAGGGTTGGGCCCAAGGCAATCCTGCTCAAAGTTGGCTGAGGGCTTGTTGCACCTTCAGCACCTGCCTTTCCATTGGGTCTAGACTGAGCATGGGTAGGCAAACTAAGACCCGGGGGCCGGATCCGGCCCAATCGCCTTCTAAATCTGGCCCAGGAATCAGCATGTTTTTACATGAGTAGAATGTGTCCTTTTATTTAAAATGCATCTCTGGGTTATTTGTGGGGCATAGAAATTAGTTTATTTCCGCCCCCCCGAAAAAAATATAGTCCGGCCCCCCACAAGGTCTGAGGGACAGTGGACCGGCCCCCTGCTGAAAAAGTTTGCTGACCCCTGGTCTAGAGCAGTGTTTCTCAACCTTTTCGGGGCAACGGCACACCTGTCTCATGAAAAAAATCTCGCGGCACACCACCACCAGAAAATGTCAAAAAATCACAAGGAGACGCTGTGCACCCACAAAATGGCGGTGGCAACGTCGCCATGGCAACGGAAATCACGGAGCTATGCGCCCAAAGTAAAACGGCCCAGGGAAGCCTAAACGGCTCGCCACAGCAGCAGCCCCACAGCCCCAACCGGCAGCGCCAGGAAGACACAACCGCCCGGGGATCCCCGCCCCCCTCGCGCTCCCGAGCGCAGCAACCTCCAACTTCCCGACCCGCGCCCACCAGCGCCCCCCAGCCCCCCCCCCTGCGCCACCTCTCTCCGGCTCCCACCAGAGTGGATGCCGAGCTCTCCGAGGCGCCGCTCCCCGTCGCCGAGGTCGAGGCCAAGCGGGGGGAAACCGAGCAGCAGGCGCTGGGCCTGGACGGGGACCCCAGTGAGGGCAGCAATCGCGGCCCGGAGCTCGCGCAGGTGGGAGTGCGCCGTGAGTCCGGGCAGCAGACAGGAGCCGCTCCGGGCTCCACAGCGCCGCCGCAACATCTCCCCGCCTGAAGTTCCTGAGCTGTTCCGGCGGCGGCCGCCGGGCTTCAGCGCCCCCCAACAGCAAAATGGCGGCGGCTACCGGCAGCCCCCGCGTCTCCCTCCTCCGACTTCCCATTGGTCCCTGGCAACCAATCAGATTCGGCGGCGAGCTCCCAGCCTGCGCATGCGCGGCAGAGCCCGGCAGCCTCTCCGCGGTGCTTCCTCTCGGCGGTGGCCCTCTGCGCTCCCTTTCCCCCACTGGAGCCGCTGCCATGCGCCTGCGGCGTGGGTCCCCAACGGTTTTCCCGCGGCACACCAGCCGACGTCTCGCGGCACAGTAGTGTGCCGCGGAACACCGGTTGAGAAACGCTGGTCTAGAGGGTGGGGCACTGGTGACAGAGCAGGCCACTGGTGAAGATTCCAGAGCATCTTGAAGGCTTTGTGAGCATTTCCTTCGAACATGCACACACGGTCACAGTCTCTGCTGTGCCTCATTCCCAAAAGGAAACACAGAACCCCTGGAATCTCGCACCGCTCAGAGTTTGGGGTGGCATGCAAAAATAGATAACATCTTCCCTAGCTTCAGAACACTGAATGGTCTCAAGACCAATATTAGTTTCTTACGCTAAATTGTGGCCACAATCCTACCAAAGCTAAGTATATTTAAAGCCCACTTATTTAAATAAAGTAATGCTTAATGTCCTTACTCTGAAAACAATAGGGCTTTTAAGTGTTCAACATAGGATTGATTATGCCCTTCTTTTATAAATCCATTCACATTTGGGCTTAATTCATTTGAATTCTGGGTAATATTACTCAACCAATGGCTTTCTTTCTTTCTTTCTTTCTTTCTTTCTTTCTTTCTTTGGTAACAGAGCACTTCAAATCAATAGGAGTTGCAAATGTTCAGCAGTTTTGTCTGAGAGCATTTATTTGTTAATTTGAAAGCGCTATCCTTTGCAAGCACTTCTTTTAACACCCTTGCACTTGACAAAGCTTTCCGTCATCGGTAGATAGAATAACTCCAGAGGTTAGATGTGTATCAGTGTAGCACAGCAGGAAGTAACTACTTCTCAGGAACTGTGTTCTACGCCCACTTGATTCAAAAGCTAGATGTGGATTTTAACAGAGCAACCCTATACCTACCAATTACACCAGCAATAGATAACCTGATGCTATGCTGGCTCAGTTTCCACCGTGACCTACATTCACCCATCCCAGAATGGTGGAGGCGGGGATGCACTGCTCCGAAAAGCACACAGAGGAGCAACGGTGGCAGCCAAACCCCCCAGTATAGGTGGCAACACCATGGATGTCCACCAATCACAGGTTGGAGTAGAGATTTGGGGATGATGCTGTAGAAAATGTGTCACAAAGATGTCATGGTGGTACCTCTATGCCAACCAGACACAGGAAGAGCCAATAATAATAATAATAATAATAATAATAATAATAATAATAATAATAAATTATTATTTACCGGTATACCCCACCCATCTGGCTGAGTTTCCCCAGCCACTCTGGGCAGCTCCCAATCGAGTGTTAAAAACAATACATATTAAAAATATTAAAAACTTCCCTAAACAGGGCTGCCTTCAGATGTCTTTTAAAAATAGGATCGCTGCTTATTTCTTTGACATCTGATGAAGAGAGAAGAGTTTTGGATTTGATATCCCACTTTATCACTACCCTAAGGAGTCTCAAAGCGGCTAACATTTTCCTTTCCCTTCCTGCCCCACAACAAACACTCTGTATTTCAGCTGAAGGTGTACATAGAATTTATATGGGAAGAAGAAGAAGAAGAAGAAGAGTTTGGATTTGATATCCCACTTTATCACTACCCGAAGGAGTCTCAAAGCGGCTAACATTCTCCTTTCCCTTCCTACCCCACAACAAACACTCTGTGAGGTGAGTGGGGCTGAGAGACTTCAAAGAAGTGTGACTAGCCCAAGGTCACCCAGCAGCTGCATGTGGAGGAGCGGAGACGCGAACCCGGTTCCCCAGATTACGAGTCTACCACTCTTAACCACTACACCACACTGGCTTTCCACAGGGCAGGCGCCACTACTGAGAAGGCCCTCTGCCTGGTTCCCTGTAACCTCACTTCTCGCAATGAGGGAACCGTCAGAAGGCCCTCGGCGCTGAACGATGGGGGTGGAGATTCTCTTTCAGGTATACAGGACCAAGGCCGTTTAAGGATTTAAAGGTCAGCACCAACACTTTGAATGCACTTTGAATCCACTCTGTGTATAGGATTTGACCTATGCCTGCTCATTTCCTGTCCCACCCAGATCCCACTCACATCTCCATCCTGACTTGGCTGCTCCTCCAGTGCAACTGCACTGGTGGAGCAGATATTGCATTACAGTGTCATCCAACAAAACTAAATGCTGGAAGATTCAGGACGGATAAAATAAAGTACTTCTTCATGCAGTGCATAGTTAAAGTACGGAACTCATTCTCACAGGAGGGAGTGATGGCCCCCAACTTGGATGGCTTTAAAAGATAATTGGACCAATTCATGGAGGTTAAGGCTATCAACAGCTACTAGCTATGCTCTGCCTCCACAGTTGGAGGTCGTAATGTGTCTGAATACCAGTTGCATGAAGTCACAAAAAGGGGAGAGTGTTCTTCTGCTTGAGTCCTGCTTGCAGGTTTCCCACAGGCACCTGGTTGGCCACTGTGAGAGCAGGATGCAGGACTAGCTTGGCCATTGGCCTGATCCAGCAGGCTCTTCCTGTCTTCCTGTGTCTTCCTGTGTCATCGTCCCAACATAGCTAAACAGTTGCACTCGCATATCGGATCTCAATATATAGACTGACAAGTTGACATGTGTTGGTTTTCTCCACCAGATAAATGAAAACCCAAACCTTATGCCACCAGCTCTGCAGAACTGATATTAAGTGTATCACCTTAGATTTAATCTTATCCGGCTCCATTAGTGTGGCAAAGATAGATTTTCGTCGTCGGCGTCAAGCAATATAAATATATCCGTTTACAAGTGTGCTGCTTCATCCATCAGGGTTGCACGGGACAATCTGTTTTCAGTAGGTAAGCATAGCATGGCGGAAAGAGATAAAAATGACAAATGCTTCCAACTCAAGATATGCTAATTCTGAGCTATGTACTGCAAGTGCTTATGCCTACTATTATGTTAATGCTTCTCTCGAGAAAGTTCTGGCCACATTGTTAACGTTTAACAAAACAGCACAAAGAAAGCACAAAATAAAACTACAGGAGTTTTGTGGCCTAAAAGACTTCCATGAGACTCCAGAGCAATGAGGAAGGAGCAGGTTCATGGTTTGGGGTGCCCCTGTTTCCACCTCTGTCACTGGAGGTGAAGGTGGCCTCTGTGACTAGGAGTGCACAACCTCCAACATTTCTCCGGTGAAAATAGGGACATCCTAAGGAAAAGTGGGACATTCCAAGATCAAATCAGAAACCAGAACAGCTGCTCTAAATCAGGGATGTCCCTGGAAAATAGGGACACTTGGAGGGTCTAGGAGTGCCTTTCACCAACTTTGGTTGGTAAGATAGCTACAACCGTTCGTAGTTCAGAATGATTTGACCACAGTTGTAACCTCACAGTTGGATTACTACAATGTGCTGCATATGGGACGACCCTTGGGGTTGGTCTGGAGGCTGCAGCTGTTGCAGCACACGGCAGTTGTGTTGTTTGTGTGGAGAAACTACCTCCAGCGTATAACACTCTGTTTTCAGGATCTGCACTGGCTGCCAACCTGCTACCAGGCCAAGTTCAAAATGTTGGTACTAACTTATAATACCCTATACAGGTTACTTGAGAGACCACCTAACCCCTTATACGCCCTGTAGATTGCTGCAGTCTGCAGGAGAGTTTCTCCAGCAAGTTCCAAAGATCTCAGAAGTCCACACCACAATAACTCAGAGCAGGGCTTTTAGTGTAGCTGCCCCTGTTTTGTGGAGCAGCTATCCTGTCGAGATATAGCAGGCACCTGCAATCTGCAGTCTCCAGAAACAATTGAATAAATGTTAAAGCATATGCCCATTGTGCTTGCATAGTTAACAGATATTGTGACTTTTAAGAGATAATTTATCAGACCACTTCTTACCCCTGCTTCCTTACCCAGTCAGTCATATTGTATGGTTTTGAGGCACAAAATAATGTTAAAAGGAAATTTAAAAAAAAAATTCCTTCCAGTAGCACCTTAGAGACCAACTAAGTTTGTTCTTGGTATGAGCTTTCGTTTACACACTTAATGTTAATTAGTCTTGTCTACCTGTCCAATTCCTAACCACAATAATAACCTTTGAGGAAGTCAGATCATGAGTCTGTAAGCCTCCTAAATTCACAAATAAGTAAACTAAGAAGCCTTCTAGAAAATCTTTATTATTCTGTGTTTTGGAAATGCAATGTTATTCAATCCCGGTCACACTTAGAATAGATCCATTGAAATCAAGGTACATAAGTTCAATTCTTAAGGAAATCAGCCCAGAGTGCTCACAGGAAGGACAGATCCTGAAGCTGAGGCTCCAATACTTTGGCCACCTCATGAGAAGAGAAGACTCCCTGGAAAAGACCCTGATGTTGGGAAAGATGGAGGGCACAAGGAGAAGGGGACGACAGAGGACGAGATGGTTGGACAGTGTTCTCGAAGCTACCAACATGAGTCTGACCAAACTGCGGGAGGCAGTGGAAGACAGGAGTGCCTGGCGTGCTCTGGTCCATGAGTTCACGAAGAGTCAGACACGACTAAACGACTAAACAACAACAACAAGTCCCTTGAGTTAATGGGTCTACTCTCTGATTATGACTGATTTGGTTAGCACCCAGTGAAGGCCTGTTCAATAGATTTATTCATCTCTTTTTAATGCTGTAGTCAGTTGTTCAATGTGCTAACATGACAGGGTTCTGGTTCATAATGAAGGCCACATAATGAATTCCTACAACTTTTCAGTTGGATGACTACTATAAAAGTGTGAGTCCCTCTCGACCAATGAATAGAAATGTTCCCTACATAATGAATATGTAGCTGAAATAAATATTTTTCTTCAGTAGTGCATTTTTTTCTAATCAGCAGATTTAGATAGAAACAAAACTGAATGCGTGTGATGCGTCTTCGCAGTAAGACAGTAGCAGCTGCTATTTTGGCACCAAAAGACTGATGGAATTTACTGGCTTACTTCAAACATGCTGGTGGTTGCTATGGTATCCAAGCATGTCTGACACAGTTGTTCAAAAGCAACAAAGGTTTGTGCATTGTGTCTCACAGGACAGCAAATGATTTCTACGTGGTTGTGTGCCTTCGTGGTCCTTTTCCTTGGTGGGTGTTGTGAAAAGCCGAACCCTCAGAAGGATGAACTGCAGAAATCCAGTTTTGTTTTGTTAAATAAATAAAAAAGAGCTTCTTGTTTCAACAATGAGTTCATTCCCTCTCGGCTGTTTTCACAAATGTTTATTAGTTTCCTCACTTGTTCAGTGACATCCAGTTATTCAACCAGTGCTATTTTGCAGCTTCAGGAGCTGCAGAAAGTGGCAGCCTCTCTCTTGACAGCAGGATCACAAGATGACATTACGCCAGTCCTTTAGAGTCTGCATTGGCTTCCTGTTTTCCCTCTGGGTACACTTCCATGTGCTACTTTTGACCTCTACTTGGAAGCAGCACCCCTAAGGGACCCCTTCATTCCTTTTGACACATTGCATTATCTTGGGTTGACCCAGAGCTGCCTTTTAATAATACATTTGCCTGTGCTGAGATAGGATGTCAAGAATATGTAAAGTGGTGCCCTCGAGAGCTCTCTGATGGCTCCCCTTCCCCTGGAGACCCTCCAAAGGCCAGGCATCAGCATCTTTCAGATGTGTTCGAAACCCTGCAGATTTGGACTAGTCTGCAATGGCACGTGTATGAATTAATAGAACGGAGCTAACATTTGTTAGCTTGTCTCTATGTCTCTATTCAGATTCAGCTGGCTTTTCCTGTACAGTGGTACCTCTGGTTACATACTTACCAGTAATTTGTTCCAGAGGTCCGTTCTTAACCTGAAAACGTTCTTAACCTGAAGCACCACTTTAGCTAATGGGGCCTCCCGCTGCCGCTGCACTGCCGCTGCCCAATTTCTGTTCTCATCCTGAAGCAAAGTTCTTAACCTGAGGTAATATTTCTGGGTTAGCAGAGTCTGTAACCTGAAGTGTATGTAACCTGAAGCGTATGTAACCCGAGGTACCACTGTATATCTGGCTGTGTTTTAGGAACAGGAATTCATTCAGAGCACTTTTCAAAAATGCACATTCCTTGTTTTATTCATTGTTTTTTGGTCGTGGCTTTTGCAATGTTACCCACCCAATGTCTTTGGACAAAAAAAATTAAGAAATAAATGATCAAATCCTGCTAGTTTGCATGTATTTGAATCATTGGAGAAGCATAGAGCTTGGACTCTTACACGCTTTATAACTCTCCCCATGTTTTTACTATTTTTTTTTCATACCACCCCGATTTTCGAGCAATGCAAGATTCCAGGGGTTACAGACACAGAAATCAAGCATGTCTTTCCCTCACAGGCTTCAGCCTGCAGCCTGCTTCTAGTTTCTAGCTCACAAACACCTCCACTCTGGCGTTTGCCCTTCTAACTACCAGCTGATTGAGGGAGGGAGGCCCAACCAATTGATCTCTGGCACAGAGCCACCTCCTTTGTTACCTTATCAACCCATACATAGGACATTATAGAATCATAGAATCATAGAATCATAGAGTTGGAAGAGACCACAAGGGCCATCCAGTCCAACCCCCTGCCAAGCAGGAAACACCATCAAAGCATTCCTGACAGGTGGCTGTCAAGCTTTACCAAGACGCTGGCTGGCTATTCCAACAATTGGATCCTTGCTGGATCCAGGAAATAGAAGGGACTCAGGCATACAGCCCAATCGCAGCAACATCATGCTTTATTTATATTTCTGGTATTAACATCTTTCTTGGAGTAAAACAGTACAGCGATTCCCTTTTACGTATGACTTCTGGCTCCACACCCAATTTCATTCCTTTTCAATCTTGGGAGTAGCTGAAGAGATGCATTCCTCCTTCCCACTCACATTTCCAAGCCATCCCTTTTGGAAGCTCCATAGCACAGCTGAGCCAAGCAGAAAGCTGAGCAGAACAGAGTTTGAAGTCAGTGCCTAGCAGCTGATTGGTGCTGATTTAAAACTCCCTGGGATCAACAAACTACTGAGTTTGCCACGAGGAACTCGGCACAGCTGCCCCTGCAGAAAGAGAAGCTTGAAGTCAGGGTTGCTGGTTGGCATTAACTTAAAGTCAAAGGGGAAAAATGGGTCACCTGAAGTCATAGTGGTGTTAGGTGATTGACAGGTGAGCAAGACCCACCCACCTCCCAAAATGACCCACCTAAGGTGGGGGGGACCTAGGATTTTGCCTGCCGGCCAGATCCAATTCATCACCCTGAAATAGATTGTTGTGTGCAAATAAATCCTAAAAAATACTTCGCATTTGTACAGTATTTCTGAGTGTTCAAAACACTATCTGCAACACCTCAATGTCACACTGATCCAAGAAGGGAGATGCATACGAACAATCTGATGCAGAACTCAGCACTCATGGTACCCACAGAGGAATATGCTGGAAACCACCAGCTACATGCCATAAAGGTAGAAACAGGCAATATTCTGAGACAGCTGAAGAAAATTTGAAACAGAAGTAGCTGCCTGTGGTATATATACTCCGGTAAACACATTTTGCACAACACAATGTGCAAAATCTCTCCGATCAGAATCGGTAGTGGGAGAAAAAAAAGCACACTCCAGAAAATGAACCCTTTCTCAAACTACTTGCATCAAATTGCGACCTTCCACTCTCACAGGGACTTTTGACCCAGCAGACATGACCCCTAACAGAAGGGGGAGATGAAGAAATGTTCACTGGTCCCCCCTTTGACCTGCAACCCATGAAAATCTGCTCCAGGTGGTTGGGCAGGGAACTCCAGAACAATACTGTATTGTTATAGAATTGGAGGTGGGGGTTTCCCCTAAACACTAGGAACGAATAAATACTAGGATTTTAATGAATTGGGTTGTGGATTAAAGTACAGAACTGTGCCAGACAGGGAATTAAGGAAATTCTTGGACTGGCTTATGTAAACCAGCCTGGCTGGCTGGCTGGGGGAAGAGCAGACCTGTTAGCATTATAAAAATGTGTTGGTGGGCCATAGAAGGATCCTTTGGCCTGGGGAGTAAGATGTCACAAAGGTTGTCGGCTGTGTGTTTAAGGGCACAGGAAAGGGGAGTTTCAAAGCATGGATTCCTGGGAAGAAGAAGGACGAAGTAAGGCAGAGATCCATCTTGGAGAGGGAGATGAAAGGGTCTCCTGCACTGCTGTAGACCATACTGTAAGATCTGGACTCCCTCCATGCAAACTGAAGGTGCAAATAGGCAAATAAGCCCTATTTCATAAAGCACGACAGTCTCCGCCATGTCTTCTGTTCTCCAAAGCGAACAGCCACTGCTTGGCAGAGAGAGGGGCAGGCACTGGACTTTTGTAACAATATGGAAGTTGGTGTGGGTAACCACAAGAAGAATCAGAACTGGATTCAATCCATTGCCACCCTCCAGACTTAGGGCAAGGTTATATATGCAATGGAATCAAGTGGTAAAGCTTTTCATGGACTACCATTTCAAGCCGCAGGTGGAGCATTTGAATGCTGTCGCATTAAAAATGTTTCCTTCATATAGAAATCTAGCAGTTCAGGAAGAAAGGACCATACAGCAAACTATTCTTCCCAGCATGCTATTTTTCTATGGTCAGAGGATGTCTTCCCACCCCCATGGATGAACATTCAAATTCCACCAGCAGCATAAAGTGGTATAAAGTGGTACATCCGGTTGCGGACAGGATCCGTTCCGGAGCTCTGGTCGAATCCCGAGGTTTCTGCAAATGGGGGGGACCGCTTCTGCGCATGCACGCACGGTGGTAGAGCGCTTCTGCGCATGCGCATGCGGCAAAAACCCGGAAATATACTTCCGGGTTTGCCGCTTACATATTCCGAAGTTTACGTACGCAGAGGGATACGTAAGCGGAGGTACGACTGTAGTCCAGAACAGTTTTATCATCTGATTCTGATGATGGGCCTCATCATCCTTTGGGAACATAGCCAGTTTTTTTGCATTCATCTCATTGAAGTGAGTCCTTCGCGGCCTAGGACCCTCGTACCTACGGGACTGCCTCTCCTGGTATGCCCCACGGAGGACCTTAAGGTCCATAAATAGCAAGACTCTAGAGGTCCCGGGCCCTAAGGAAGTTAGATTAGCCTCAACCAGAGCCAGGGCCTTCTCAACACTGGCTCCGACCTGGTGGAACGCCCTGTCTCATGAGACCAGGGCCCTGCAGGATCTGATTTCTTTCCGCAGGGCCTGTAAGACAGAGCTGTTCCACTTGGCCTTTGGCTTGGAATCAATTTGATCTCCTCCCCCCTCTTTCCTTTTTTCCTCCTGTGATGGAACTCCTATTTGGGGACTTCCCCGGCATTTTTCTGGCCCATGTAGGACCAGTCTGGGTAGTCAGCCTTGGTGAAGATTTGACGGTTTCTTCCCCAAATAGTTTTAATTTGAGTTTCTACTGAAATGAGGCTGCACTTTAATGTTGTTTTTAATCTTGTTTTAAAGTTGTATTTTAATCAATTGTTTTTATACTTGGTGTTAGTTGCCCTGAGCCCGGTCTTGGCTGGGGAGGGCGGGGTATAAATAAAATTTATTATTATTATTATTAGTCCTTAATTTGTGCTTGGGAGTCAAGCTATTTAAACATACAAACAAGCCAAGCACTTGTGGCGATTGCAAGCAGCAGGGGGTTTGGAGAGGTATCTTTCTGCAGAGAAAACTGCTTGTCATAGAATTACTCTGAACAACTGGACGCGAGGCACAGAGGGAACGTTTTGCTCAAATGCTTTTGCAAAGTGATAGTCATCCAAGGAGGCAGGGAGAATGCCACATTCTCCATCAACATGAATGAGAAAGCACTGGGACACTTTCGCTCTCGTCACTGTATCCTGTCAAGACCCTAAGTGAAAGAGATTGCTTCTGCATAGGTAAATCTGGGTTATTAGACAGGAGCCTTCTGGAATCTGTGCTTTTTACACTTCAGATGTGCATGGGGATGTCTCTCCAGTAGCCTCTAGCAGCAAGTACTAGCACAATCCAATGACATTATTATATTTGCAGACAGCTCAATGTTTCCCTGTAGGCAACGTGCAGCTGCACTGTGTACTTCACAGCGTGGGCAATTCCTGCACATTATCAGATAGTAAGGCCTGGTCATGCACGTCTTGATTCTTCTTTACTGCTCTCTCAACAATATTGCATCCCGCCGAGACAATAGCTGACCATAGAGCGGAGGAGGGGGACGGCTGTGATGATGTGCTGGCTTTGCCGGTTTGCCAGTGCGTTTGGGTGTCTTGCCTTCATATCGACTGCTGGCTGCGGGTCTTGAGATCCCTGAGTGAAGAGGCTTCTGTGGGGTCCCTTCTCTGAGGCACCACTGCACATGTGTTCAACCTCTCCCTCTGGGCCCAAGCCACAGAACTCTCCAGAAGGAAGTGGAGGAGGGGTCTCCATTTCTACTCCCTCTTATCATGCCTGGATGCTCAGAGTGAACAGGCAGCAAGAAGAGGCGCTCCGAAATCAGGAGACCTCAGAGACTCCAACAAGTATTTGAATATTAAATGTATACTTTTACAAGGGCAGCAAGATCAAAGAGAGATAATACTTCACTGTCTAGAAGAACAGTATCTCTATTTTTCTCTGTATGTGTGATAGCTCCAACCAGAGATTACCTGGGGATTACCTGGGACCGTAAGATTGCGGTCCTAAAAGTTAAAACCCATGCTATGTGTTTTCAGATTTTGCTAACCCAATGAGTACAAGCCAGAAGTTTCATTTAGGTCTGTTGACTGTATAAATAATTACCAAAGAAAGTTAGAATTTAAAAATAAAAAAATCTCAGCATTTCTGAAGCTGTTTGAAGAGTAAAATGCCATATTATGTCAGTACACAGCATGCTGCAGCAACTCCCATCAATTAGAAAGTTGTTTTCTTTCTCACCAGTGATAGGAAATGTTTTATTTAAAATCACACGGGGAGCTAAAATCAAAAACATAAATCACCTGCTATAGGCAAGTACTATTTTAAGCCTGCAAAAATTATGGAATAAGAATGGGCACTCCTCAGGTCTGTGGGCCAAATGCAGCCCCCCCCCCCCGGACTTTCTGTCTTGGCCTCCTGCCTATAGACCACCCCCCTTCTCCCAAGGCTGCAGCCTTCACCAGCCCTGCTTTGCACCTGAGGTTTTTTGTTTGGTTGGAATATATCTTTGTACAGTCATACCTCGGGTTACGGCTGCTCCAGGTTGTGTTTTTTCATGTTAAGAATGCGGCAAACCCGGAAGTGTTTACTTCCGGGTTTCGCTGCACGCGCAGAAGCGTTCTGCGCGCTTCGCGCATGCGCAAAAGCACTGCTCTGGTTGCGGACTTTTCGGGGTGTGAACGGCAACCCGGAACAGATCGTGTCCGCAACCAGAGGTACCACTGTATGTGTCAGGGACCTGCCCTCACCCAAAGCTCAGCCGACGGGGGGAGGCGGATGGAGAGGGAAAGAAGTCGTGTCAGAGAGCAGTTCCCAGGAGAGCCAGGAAAGCAGCAGTGGCGGGGAAGGGGAACTGCAGGCAGACATTGCGTTGCAAAGGGTTGAAGATGCTAACAGAGACCTGGCAACACCAAGGGGAGGGGCTGACAGTCTGACGGATCAACCCAGTGCCAGCCCGCAGGTGTGCAGGGGTACAAAGCGGAAGGAGAAGAGGAGGCGCTTTGGCTTTCCAAAACTTCTATGCTGGGGGCGGAGTCGGGAAATGCCACTCCCTGAATCTGCGACCGACTCAAGCAGTCATGAATCTTAGGAGCTCTGATGTATACATTTGTAAATAAAGACAATTAGTTTAGCAGACAACGTGGTCTGGCTGATTACTCTCGAGGAGACATCCCAGAGTCCTTACAGTATGTTTTTTTGCTTGCCTCAATGGGAGGATAAAGAGGCGTGTGTAGAAAAGTAGCCTACTGTAAGAAAGTAAAACAAACATTTGTTGCTCCACCTACTTTTGCTTCCGCTCCCACCCACTTCTGGCATGTGGCCCCTAGAAGGTTGCTCGGAAGGGAATGTGGCCCTCAGGCTGAAAAATGGCGCACCCTTGATGTAGGATATCAGGCAAAGCTAACGCTCGGTGATTCTGAGCTTTGGAATCAGAACCAAGATTTAGGAAAGATAAAGAAACAATTGAGGAAAAAAGGAGCTGAAGCACAGATAGGATAAAAGTCAGGAAAAAAATCAGGGCTGGGTCATGAGCGGTGGTCTGACGTGAGTCAGGACTAGAAACTCTAGCTGGCCTGCCCATCCATGAGGCGAGATGATCTGGTCACCTCAACTGATCTGGACTTCTCTGCCAGTTCATTGCCTCCTCCTCTTGTATCCAGCTGCCTCTTTTACAATTATTGTTCCCAATGACCACTTATAGAGCAGCAGATAACTGGGAATTGATGGAGGAATTATATCTGTTACGAACTAAGAAAAACTTTCTCATAGGTTCAACATATAGAGGCTTTTATAAAAAAGGAAACAAATTATCATGGTAAGGTCTAGAATTTGTATAACTGGGTTTAGAAGAAGAAGAAGACAAACTCTATAACGTATTGTCGGTTATTTCTCTTAAGTTTAATACAAAAGAACAGTCCATAATTATCGGAATTTTTTTTCTAACTCTAACAGTGAATCTTAAACACTGCTTACTCAGAAGTAAGTCCCACTTTGTTCAATATGTCTCTTTAGGATTTCAGCCTGAAAAATCTTAGTAACATCACTGGGAAATAATTGAAATAGTTTAAAAATATTTATACTGTCAAGTCTTTTCCTAGCCGGAGTCAAAGTTAGCCATTATTCCAAATGCATTTGCTCTGTCTGATTAAAATAGACACAGAAGCCACAGAACCAATCTCCTTCGTTTCCGTGCCTTTGTAGCAGGCCGAGAAATATTTCATAGCGCTGAAACAGCTTCAAATTAAGAATGAATTCTCTAGTCGGTGCAGAATACCCAAATCCGAAATGAGTACAATAGAATGAATATTAACCTCAGTCTTTCAAAGGAATAACAAGCCTATTCAGATCCAAGCTAACTATTTAAGCCTTTTATTGAAAGATATTGAAAGAAACAAAAATGGGATGTTTCGTGCCCCACAGGAGTAGGGTATAATTACAAGGAAGTGTCAATTATTTCCCAGTAGTGCTACATATCATGACAAGAAAGTGAGCGTTATTAAAGGCTGTCCCTGCCTTCCAGTGCTTTTCATTAGCTATACTGTATCTGGTTCTCGGACTCCTCCCGGTAGCCATGAGACGAAGAGGAAATGCCCTTTTCACACATCTAAAAGTCACTCATCCTTGCTTGGTCTTGTTCATTCAGCTGCCCTTGAGCAGTAAAAGAAGGGGTGGGGAGTAAAGAGCCAATCAATCAGAATCTGTCGCACTTGATAGAATGTCTAATCTCTGACACCTTAAGCTCAGGGGGAATAAAACTGCATTGTCTGTCTGGTGTTATTAATCCATTCTTGAGAGTACTGTTGACTTCTAAGAAAAATATAAACAACCTGAATAGGTGAAAGGAAAGGTGCACATTCTATGGTACAATTTTCAAAAATATTAAGAAAAACACTGTCGCCCTTAATAGGCACAATGACCCTATTCATGTGTGCAGCCTGATCACATGGAGCTTAAATGTGCGTAAAGAACTGGACGCATCCTCACCCTGTCCCCTACAAGCCAGATATGCCACCTAGAAGCGTTTGGATTTGATATCCCGCTTTATCACTACCCGAAGGAGTCTCAAAGTGGCTAACATTCTCCTTTCCCTTCCTCCCCCACAACAAAAACACTCTGTGAGGTGAGTGGGGCTGAGAGACTTCAGAGAAGTGTGACTAGCCCAAGGTCACCCAGCAGCTGCATGTGGAGAGTGGAGACGCGAACCCGGTTCACCAGATTACGAGTCTACCACTTAACCACTACACCACACACCTACCATAAATGTCTGTAAAGGTAAAGGGACCCCTGACCGTTAGGTCCAGTCACAGACAACTCTGGGGTTGCTGCGCTCATCTTGCTTTATTGGCCGAGGGAGCCGGCGTACAGCTTCCGGGTCATGTGGCCAGCATGACAAAGCCACTTCTGGCGAACCAGAGCAACACACGGAACCGCCGTTTACCTTCTCACCGGAGCAGTACCTATTTATCTACTTGCACTTCGTGCTTTCGAACTGCTAGGTTGGCAGGAGCAGGGACCGAGCAACGGGAGCTCACCCCGTCGCAGGGGTTCGAACCGCCGACCTTCCGATCAGCAAGCCCTAGGCTCTGTGGTTTAACCCACAGCGCCACCCTGTAGGGAGCTTCTAATCATGTTCAGCTGACATTGCAGGGTTGCCAACCACGAGGAAGCATCTAACTGCAATTAACTGAACATGATCAGAAGCCCCCTTCAGAATATAGTGCTTGCATGTGGATGGTAAGGGGATGGGGGACTTACACAGCATGCAGGGGAAATTGCGGGTATATGTCAGACTGAGGACACTTCAGGGGCACCAGCTTCCCCAGAGGATTGAGGGAGCCTGATGCAACATCACACAAGGCCACATGATATTGCAAGAAGCCCGGAGGCGGAGCCAAATGCCCTCTGAAAAGTGAGGGATCCCAACACCCTCAAAAAATGCATTGGGGAGGGGACTGCCTCAGCCCCTAGCCTATGGGACGCTTACAGACCATCGCTTTTTTGTGGTGATATTCAATCACATCCCGGCAAATCCAGGTTTCTCAATTAAAGCTGCTTGGGAAGTCTTAAGCATCAAACCCACTTCCCCAAAAGATGGGACTTCTTGCTATAAGGAGAGTGATGGAGAAACGCACTGGAAAATGTGAGATAATAAGGCCATCTCACCAACCTGCTAATAAATCGGAATGAATGTTCATTAAATGTCATTTAATCAGGTTGAATGCTTAACAAGGAGCACTAAGAAAAGACTAGTGAAGGCCACTTGAACCATGATGTGTTTCACAACATATCTTCTCTTAAGCGTATGCATTTTGAAACAAATTTTATCTTGAGATATAGAGTTTAAAAAATGTGTTCTGATATACAGCTTTGTGCCAAAAACTGCACTGCAGCCTTCAGAGGCTAAAACCACATACCCTATATACTCGAGTATAAGCCTAGTTTTTCAGCACATTTTTTGTACTGAAAAAGCCGCCCTCGGCTTATACTCGAGTGAGGCAGGCAGTGGCTCCTATGAAGCTTTCCCAGGTTTTTTGTGGTAAAATTGGGTGCCTCGGCTTATATTCAGGTCGGCTTATACTCAAGTATATACGGTATGTTTAAAAAGCGTGGCGATGGTTCATTCCCAGCAAAAGTTGCTTTTGTCACAAGTAAATTTTTGCTGTATCAGAGGCCTATAATTCTTCAGAGCTGTCTGTTTAAAATAGCAATATTGACCTTCCTCGCAGTTCTTTATCAGTCAGAAAGCACCGTAAATTTCAGTTTGGGCTTTTCATCACCCCAGGCAGTGCTTATTTGGCAGGTTTAGGTCACTATGGACTGTGAGAATTTCACTGAGAATGCTGCAGCCATGTAAAAGGACAAATATGCCATAGAGAGCAGGATTCAGAATTGAGAAAGAATGTTTTTGCAGGACCAGGTAATCATGTAACTCTGTTCTTAAAGTTTCCCTAGACTTTCCAAAATCTGGAATGAAAGAGTAAAACTGTACAACAGTCACAGTGCCAAACATTTTAGCATTCCCATTAATTAACTGTTTCTTAGGTCCAGATTTTACATGATACAGGCATTCCACAATGGGTTCTCCTGGCTAAAAACGAAATAAAGGCAGTCATGTCGCATGAATTAGATCAGAACAGTGGCACTGGGGTGAGATATTGTGTAACCCTCCTCCCCACACTCCCCTCCTGAATCACTCATCCTTACTCAGAGAATACCCACTGAAATAAATGGGCAGTGATTGGTGATGGCTGCTGTCTGCCAGCAGGTAGCTTATTTGTTTATTTATAATATATTTAAAACATCCTTTATTCCAAGGTGGTGTACAAGGTGTGGGTAAAATTAGCAGAGCAGAGCAATGCAGTCTTAAACCAACATATAAACAAAGCAAAATACAGCTAGTCAAAATAATTAAAAAGCTAGAAACAATATAACACACAATTCCACCCCCCACCACCCCACCCCCCAAAAATAATTCTGCACTCTAAATTGAGTGGGCAAAGAAATGCCTCAGAAATGCATGTAATATAGACATGAGAGATGGGGCTCCCCAGGAAAGGCATTCTAAATTTGGGGTGCCACCACAGAAAAGAAGGGGCTCAGAACAAACCGTCTCTCCCCCCTCCCCCTCCCCAAATCTGTTGCCATCTTATAATTGTTGACTTAATATTCACACCCTTCCCTGTTCATATACAGTGGTACCGCGGGTTACAGACGCTTCAGGTTACAGATGCTTCAGGTTACAGACGCTTCAGGTTACAGACTCAGCTAACCCAGAAATAGTACCTCGGTTTAAGAACTTTGCTTCAGGATGAGAACAGAAATCGTGCGGCGGCAGTGGAAGGCCCCATTAGCTAAAGTGGTGCTTCAGGTTAAGAACCGTTTCAGGTTAAGAATAGACCTCCGGAACGAATTAAGTTCTTAACCCGAGGTACCACTGTACTGTAGCATTTTGAAGACACACCCAAGCAATTCAGATATCATGTCTTGCCATTATTCACCTAAAAACCAGCTCAGCATCAAACACTTAATTAGTTTTCAACCGGGACAAAAATTATTCTAGCAATTTTCCTTTTCTTCAGAAATGAGAACTAAGAATAAAACAGTTGCCTCGCTTTGCCCTTGCTTAACATACTGTGACATTTCAATTACAGAGAATTTTTTTCACCACATTCTTGCTCCCTTCATTCTGTAATCAGTTGTTATCCTACAGCATTCAGGCGCCCTGTAAAGCAGAGTAGATTATTGGAGCAGAAGTGTCTGCCGCAAGTATAACTATTCCAATAAATAGCTTCCCGCTGTGGGTGTGATAACTGTCCTCCAGAGTCTCACGAAAGGAAAATGACAGCTGGTAAGCAGTTCATTAATCCTGAACATTGAACATTTCAGATGTTCCATCGAGGCATGGGCAGCACAGAAGCCTCAGACAGAATTCCGTTTTCATGTCAGCTTCCCTGCCTCAAGTAGCAAATTTCCACAGAAAATCCATTATGGATTTGCATGGCAGTTCATTCAATATTACGAATTGCTGAACTCAGCCAGAGGCGCTGGGGTGTTTATACACCTGTTCACAGGTGAACTGGGCCATAGTCCTTATGATCTTAAGAGTGTATAAGCAGTTCTAGCTCACGTGCTGTTTGACCACGAGCACAATGAAGATGGGCTTTTGGTGTTAAAGAGTTAAAATGCTACAAGAATGCGGGTGGTTTGGTACTCAAGCAGGCGCATTCTGTTCGCAAGAGGTTAAAAAAGTTTAAAATATACAGAAAATGCAGAAGCAAAAAAAAAAAAAAACACTGAACCATCCTTATTACATAATATGGGTTGGTGCAAATGCAATTCATAAATTGAGTCTTGTTGAAAGTTGTGGATTTTGAATCTCTAGAAGAAATTTCAAATTAGGATTCAGAAGGGACAAAATTAGGGCAGACAGAAGTAAGCTTGATTCGGATGCAACAATAAGCTTGCGTTGTCTCAAGAGGCAAGTGTTTGAGCCTCACGTGCACCCATTTTATTGGCTAAATACCAGGTAAAGGTAAAGGGACCCCTGACCGTTAGGTCCAGTCGCGGATGACTCTGGGGTTGCGGCGCTCATCTCGCTTTACTGGCCGAGGGAGCCGCCGTACAGCTTTCGGGTCATGTGGCCAGCATAACTAAGCCGCTTCTGGCAAACCAAACCAACGCACGGAAATGCCGTTTACCTTCCCGCCAGAGTGGTACCTATTTATCTACTTGCACTGCGTGCTTTCGAACTGCTAGGTTGGCAGGAGCAGGGACCGAGCAATGGGAGCTCACCCCGTCGCAGGGATTTGAACCGCCGACCTTCCGATCGGCAAGCCCTAGGCTCTGTGGTTTAACCCACAGCGCCACCCGCCGTCCCTCTAAATACCAGGTAGCAGATGGCTATTCGGGCACAACACATATTTCCCATCCCCGCATTCTCCAATGTAGCCAATCAGTGAAAGATTGGGGGGGGTCAATATCTAGAATTAGGTAGCTGATGTCAATCATACTCAATGTTTACCTGAGTCATGTCATTTTAAAATGAAACATTCTGTATAAAATATTTCCCTATACAGACAGCAATACAGCATTAGTGGGAGTTTAGTCAGTTCAGAGCTTAAAATATTTCAAAATCCTGTTACTATATATAGATGACTTTAAAAGCTCCCGTGAAGTTAAAATATCTGTTCTAGTACTTGTGATTTGTACTGGAAACTGGAAAGATAGTGCCCTCTGGAGAAATACTGACTTGGAATCCTTCATTTTTAAAAACAAGTTTTTAGTTGATCTGCGTATTTTAAGAACAAGTTTGATTTAGCGTGGACCAGTGAAAGCCTCTTTATTAACCTTCCTCTGACTCATATATGGTCCCTCCAGTTTCAGAGGGAGGAGGTGTCATGTGCACTGTATTCTGCAACATATCATTGAAACAATAACAGTGGATTAGTAGTGGATTTATACTGGACTGTCCACAGACCATTCCATTTTATTAGCTGCTCTGCAATGCTTCCCCAGTGTTCTTGCATTATGCTGTCTGAAAGAGCACTCCTGCACTCTAGTGCAACAGACGCAGGACAAAAAAATGAAGTGGAACATTCGTGATTTAGAAAGTTAGAGGTTGCAGGACAAGCACTATCTGGAAATAAACAGTAAGGTAAAGGTAAAGGGACCCCTGACCGTTAGATCCAGTTGCGGACGACTCTGGGGTTGCGGCGCTCATCTCGCCGGCGTACAGCTTCCAGGTCATGTGGCCAGTCATGTGGCGAAACCAGAGCAGCGCATGGAAACGCCGTTTACCTTCCCGCCGGAACGGTACCTATTTATCTACTTGCACTTCATGCTTTCGAACTGCTAGGTTGGCAGGAGCAGGGACCGAACGGCAGGAGCTCACCCCGTCGCAGGGATTCGAACCACCGACCTTCTGATTGGCAAGCCCTAGGCTCTGTGGTTTAACGCACAGCGCCACCCACGTCGGAAATAAACAGCATGTCCGTCTCAAAACATCTGCAGGCCCAAACAGTATTGGAAGCGGGATTGCGTATAACTGCCCCGATACTATCATGAGCACAAATCATGATGAACAAATAAAGGATTTCTGGTAAAACATATTTAAAAGGCCCAATTTCCTACCAAAACCCAACATAAAATTACAATAACTTCAAAATTGCTTAATCAAACACCGATCCGTTTCCCCCATGCAAATTTAAAAATGCAAGAACTGTGCAACTAAAACTCTGTGGTTTCAGGCTTGTTAGGTACCTGCTCTCAAGTGGCATGCAAAAATTAATTAACAGGCAAAGCAATTAAGTAAGGATGGGGAAGATAGAATATGACCTAGCACAACTGCCAAACCCTGAGCTCTGCTATACTTGCGTCAACCATGACAGACGTGGAAAGTGCAGGTGGTTGTTGGCAGTGGCGGAGCTCCATGCTCCGGCACCGGGGGGAGTGGAGAGCAGGCGGGGGCATGGCTGGCATGCGTCCCAGAGGCGTGGTGCGCCATCTGCGGGGGTGTGGTGCCTAGCACAGGGGGCAGCCACAATGGCACCCTACCGGAATCGCACTGTCGGGGGCGGTGCGCTCCCCCCACTCCACTCCTTCCTCCGCCAGTGCTTGTTGGCTGTCTGATTGGGAAAGAAGCTTCAGGGCTGGCATATTTTCCAACCCCAGAGGGATGTGAGGAAATTTGTATTTTTATTTCTTTAAAATATTTAAAACAAAAAAGCACACCTAGTATTCAGGGGATGCTGCTAAGGGACCCAAACCTCACATGATCTGCCCCCAATGTTTTTCTTCTCCCCTCCTCTGAGTGTGGAAAAGGGATAACTTCCATGGATGCAACCAGGAGGTCTCCGTGGGCAGACAACCTGTTCTGCCTGCAAATCTCCCTTCTCTGCCTATGGCAGGTGAAGGGACCCTTTGGCCTTCCTGTTGTTCTTTGACTACACCTCCCATCATCTCTTGCCATTGGCCATGCTTGCTGGGGCTGATGGGAGTTGTAGTTCAGTCATAGAGGGGAAGGTCCCATTGAGCTATAGATCCTATGGTCCTTGGGATGCCCTTTGGATGATTTCAATAACTGGTTCCAAATTTTAAATTCTTAGTAAAAACTGCTACTTTCAAAGTTGCCCCCTCTCAGAATTGGAAGTTGTCATCATTAGAGGAAAGAATAATTAAATTAGCTAAAGTAAAAAAATTATATCAAATAATACTTATTTTCTTGTGCTATGTGGAGTATGATTTTATTATTTTGGTGGGCGAACATTTCCTTTCATGCAGCGCTGAAACTAAAGCCTCATCATACGTTTACAAGCTTCTATGAGCTTTGTATTTTGCCTCCAGCCATCTTTGTAGAAAGTGTGTTTTATATAAGATGTAAAACAGGGTGTAAATTTTTTATAATGTAGCTACATGGTTCAATCCATATCCAAGAAATATGATGTTCAATTTATGGTTGGCTGTCTTTTTTTAATTTTGTAGCCAAGAATGCACACAAGATATTAAACTACAGAGGACACGAAAAACCTGCCTTAGCAGAGCACCATTAACTTTTGTGTTTATTACAATAAATTAGCACAGGCAACAGTCAAAATGTTTATTGTTGAAAAAATCAACTAGCACTCTGAAAGCTATTCTTTTTTAAAAAATATTGATATTAAAATAATTGCTAAACAGTATTCAATTTTTTAAAATTGGAAGGCATAGTCAGCCACTGCTGGAACTAGACTTGGAGGATTTTTGTATCACCTCCAGACTGTCAGTATTTTAAATATACTGGAAATTTAGACTTGCAGAGTTAACGTAATTTAAAGTGCAGTGTCAACCAGGTGAAACAAATTCACTTAAAAACAACAACAACAACTTCCTGGAGTTAGGAAAGTGACAAGGAAATGCACAGAAAAGTGTGAAATGAACAAATTATCATGGGATGACAAGCAACCACTACATTAGCAAATTAGGATGAGTTCAGGATGAATATTCATTGTTGTATAATTTCTCCCAAAAAAATCAAAATTAAAGATCAATAAAGACTTATTGCATATTATTATATATATATTCATACATACAAGAAAGGCAAAAGATAAATAATCATTTCCAGGGACAAGGACAGGTACTGGAACTGCATTTTATTTCTTGCTATAGGCCACACAGTGAACTCTTGCTATTGGGTGGCCCTTATATATTCCAAACAAATAAATTTGTTGAGCAGCTTCAAGACTGTGCACATGTTAATGATTGCCATGGGAAGGCCACTTTATCTTTTTTTTTTCTAGAGATGTCTTCTGTGTGGTGACATTTTTACTACAGACAATAAATGTTGGAATCCTGGAAGCCAAGACCCAAGTTTAGGACAGGTACTCTTTGGTGAGAGAACCCCAGCAGAGATTAAACATTACAAAACTTGCAGCAAAGAAACACATGGAAATATTGGCTGGAAAACCCTTAAAATGTGCCCTTCTGGTGAGTCCCAAAATGTCCCCTTTTAAAAGTTTTTTCCAAAGCTTTCCTGTGGGAGATGAGAGGGAATGTGGATGAGGGAATATTGATTAATATTTCCTATCCCAGCTTGTGCTAACAAGCTCCAAACTAGCAGAGTTTCTCATCCCCAATAAAGCGCAGCAAAGCGTGGCGTTTAAGTTCCTATGAACTTCTAGAACAAGGCAGATCCTGGCATATAATTCCCCTGCTTCCCTCTTAAAAGAAAATACGCGACACATAAGCTTATAAAAGTATAAAGCTTTTACTTACAGACATTCCAAGCTCATACAGGCAGTCTCAGAAAGGCAGGCTAGCTTAGATTAAATGTATGTACATGTGGAGATTCTCCTTAAGGGAGAAAGGCTCCATGTGGGCCTCTCTTGGCTGGAAGCCAAGAGAGCATCTCCTGAGATGTTGCATCCTCGGAGTCCTGGTGGGAAGAGAGAGAGAGTAGCAGCTCACCTGTATCTTTGAATAGCTACAGGTAAGGCCACTCCCACTTCTGGTCACACAAAGGAAGTGATTTCAGTCTTGGCACAGGAAACTCTACCTGGAGGACCAAGTCCCCTTTGTGTACACTCTAGGAATGTTGTGATTGACTGCACCAGTGTTATACATCCCACATTTCCCACACGGCTAGCACAGATAGACCACACATTTGCTAAGTCATAAAGTGGTTTACTTACAAAATTCTTCCAAAGTCAAATTCATGTGCTTTTCCATACAGCAATCAGAAAAAAATGCACAGGTAGTCAAAATGTTGCTTTGTTACAAAAGGTAAAAGTTTATAAATTATTGGTATAGAAAAACACTAGTTTTAAACTCCAGCCTGGTCAGAAACAAGAGGCTAGTTAAAGCCATGCACTGGAGCAACCAGCTCAGAGATCCTTACATACTGAATTCCACATGCAGAGAGGAATAACAAAGGTTATTATTAGGGACCCACTTCCTCTCAAGGTGAGGGGACATCACATAGGTTAGGCCTGGAAGGACAGCTTACTCTATGGTTTTAACTCTTTCATACACCAATTAGACTCAAGCCTGCTGGTTATATGAGACTGGTTACCTTACAATAAGCAGTGATGTCCAGCCCCCTGCTATATGCAGCAATTTACAGCGGTTTCTACCTGACAGCTTGAAGTTCAACACTTGGCAGCCTGGGTTCTTCTATGCCAATCTTTGCCTGTGCATAGGCAGCATCAAGGAATCTAGTGGCAAAGCTGCTGTTGATTTCTAGGCAAACAAAAACATTTTTTTTTAAAAGACTCTCCTGGCTTACAGCTCAGACATAAAGCTGAAGAGCAGGATGCATTTATGGTAGAGAAATTTTCAAATGTTGATCATTTAAATGCATTGTTATAAAGGCCAGGGAGGAGGGACAAGTCTGCCAAAAAAAGTTCTGTTCTTTCAATGATGGGAATGATTAAACATGCAGAATTGACCTTAAATAATTCATAATCATAATACTGAGCAGACTTGGCTCCAGGCAGTCTTCAACCTTTTCTGCAGGGTGTGGGGAGAAAAGATTTTGCTACTTCATGGTGAACTTTGTGCTTGGCAAATCATAACGGTGTAACAATGAATATTCATTGCAGCCTGGGTGCCCCCCCCATTAAGAACACCACATTTGCCGTCTAAAATTAAATTGTCCTTTTATGAGTTCACATCCCACTTAAAGAGATTTGCGATACACATACGGATATATTCTGCACATATCCGCCACAACAACTCTAATTAAACTGCTTAGCATAACAATGCAATCACCATTTTAAGGCCTGCTTAGACTCTCAGGTAAACAACTGCTGTAGAGATCAGGCAACAATCAGAGTATTTTACATGACTGCTTCGTAAGTCAGGTGAGATAGGAGGGCCTCTCTTCTGCAGATTGTTGTTGTTGTTTAGTCGTTCAGTCGTGTCCGACTCTTCGTGACCCCATGGACCAGAGTACGCCAGGCACTCCTGTCTTCCACTGCCTCCCGCAGTTTGGTCAGACTCATGTTGGTAGCTTCTGCAGATTACGCTCTTTGAACTCATAGTACTTGGATTGCCTATGGCTGGCAATTTCCACCCCACCCCCACCCCCACCCCATTTTTTCAAGCAGTCTTCATTAAAAATAACAGACTCTCCCTTTGCATAGCTGTCAACCCTCCCTTTTTTTGCGGGAAACTCCCTTGTTCCAATGCCGTTTCCCACTGCTATCCCGGATTGTTGATATCCCTTAAATTTCCCGGATTTCAAAGGAAGCAGCTCCTCTCCCTCCCTGCCGGCCAGGGAGGCTCCTCAGCTGCATTGTTCGGCTGCCAATAAGGAGTCTGAGACCGACTGGGGGCGGAGCTTGCATGCCTTGTGCAGCCAAACCCTCACGCCCAACCAGACAGACAGCCTGCCGTCTACGCGCTCACTCTTTCACTCACCCGTTTACGAGCAGCCTCTGGAGCGCAGGGTGGCGAGGCTACTTGGTGCCATTGCACCGCCCTCGCGGCATCCCTTATTTTCAAATCTGAAAGTTTGAAAAAACCCTTATTTTCAAATCTGAAAATTGACAGCTATGCCCAGGAAGGGGTGAGACTATAGCTAAAGAAGGTCGTCTGCAGCTAAAGACTGGGGGCTACATTTTTGTTGCGATTATTTGGCAGGTGAGGTGGTTGAAGACCTGTAACTCCTACACACGTTAGAGCTCCGGATTTGGGGAAGCAGAAGGTGGCATTCCATTTATTATTTGCCACATTCTCATATATATATAAGCCCTTTATGTCAGGGATGGAGAACCTGTGCCCCCATTCCCCCATGTTGATAGATCCCAGCTCCCATCAGCCACAGATGGACAGATGGTCAGGGATGATGGCAATTGTAGTCCAGCAACCTCTGGCAGGCCACACGTGCCCCATCCCTGGTGGTATACACCCACACGCCCACCCCTCATTATTCCTTTGTGCCAATATATTCAGTGGTGGAGGCTGTCTTCACACCAATTACTCAATGAAAGGGGCTGAGTCCTATTAGCAAAGTATGGAAAAGGTCACAAAGCAAAAAAATAAGATAAGATTCATTATTCTCTAAAACGGGCTGTTTTCAAAGAAATGCCAAACTAATGTTAATATTTGCTTTCGCTTAAGAGCAATGTACATTCTAGTTATCTAAAAAATGAGATTCCTGATGAATGGGAGACTCACACAGATCTTCAAAGAAATTATTGATCTCAGAAGAGTGATATGGACATAACATTTTAAATCGAATGCTCCTGTCTATTTGCTTTCCTTTAAACAGGCTGTTGAGTGACACATCAACTTTCCACTTCACGGGAAGTTAATGGCACTTATTATATCTTTCACCCAGAGAAACCTATTATATTACAATGAGACTGGAGTTAAAAGGAAAGGTTACTGCAATTACTACAGTCAAATGCAAAGGTGTTATTAATAAATTAAGACATTCGTTATTATAAGATGCCTACTGGGTCGAATAGTCCAAAGAGCATTGTAACCTGATGGCTTAATTAAAAGCCTTACTTGCCTTTATAAACAGCCTTGGCTACACAAACGAATGGTTACTGGGATGGTAACAAATTGGTGACGTTAATTTTTGAAGGTACATTTGTCTCAGGGTTCACACATTCATTTTTTTTATTTGGAGATTTAATCTCTGTGTAAACTCTGACACATTTGTTTAGGCCCTCACAATGTGGTGAAAAAGAGGCTCATTCTCTCTGTCATTGAATCTGTGATTGGAAAGTGTAATTGTAATGGAAGTTTATACACTGGGTCTATTTACTTTTGCACATTTTTAGTCTAGTGTAATTAATTCCCGTTTGCACCTGCTTTGCTGAGGCTGCACTTCTTGGTCAGAATCTCTGTTCCAACACAGTTTTGCTGCAAATATCCCCAAGGTGCTTTGCCGGTTCTTCTTTCAATCGGGGTCTGGATTGGCATGAGGGGTCAGCATCAAGAAGCACCTATCAAGGCCCACATCTGAGCTGAGTAAAGCTGACCCTCAAAACCTTCTGCTGTCCCTGCCAATTAAGCTGCTTTCTCCATGTGTTCGGTTTAATTTGTATTACACAAAGCTCTCATTTTCTTTTTAGAGGGAATAAACTCAATGTCAAGAGAGAGAAACACAGCTTGCCATAACCCAGCTGAATGTTTGACAAATGAATCATCATACTCAGGGTCCAGAATAGACCATTCAATTCACAACTAAAAGCCTGGTTTTGAGAGAGAACAGGCAGGGAAGAAGTAAAACACATATAGGTAGATGTCTCTTCAGCTTGTTCCCTCAAAGATGCATGACCCAACTGAGCTCAAGAATGTGGGTTAAAATTGATAGGGTCTGAATCTAGGCAAGAAAAAAGCATATGCCACAAAAAGCACATTTTTCCTAAGCTGATGTCAGGAGCCGGAGATGGGGGCAGGTCAGCAATAAAACACCATGGTTTGGTTTCTTTGAATAAAGAGTGAACTTCTTGAGCTCTTCATTCAAAGAAGCCAAAACAGCGCAGGCCTAGTGATCACAGCAACTCTTCCCAGGAGGTGTTGCCTCAATGGGGCAGCTGCGAGGACTGAAGGTCCCCATCTTCCCACTGCTCTCTAAGGCTTCTACCCCGGTTCCTTTCCCAGCAATCTGGGGCTCCTTTGTCTTGTCTCTATTTGCTCTACTCTCTTCATTCATCTCTGTGTTCTGGGAGACCAAGGAGGAGGGGAGCTGGTCATAGCAAGCAGGGAAGACTCCCTGGCTTCTTCAGCAGCCTACTTCATCTCTGCCTCTTGACACCCGACCCCCTTTGCTTCTGCCACTGAGCCTGGACTCCTCTCTGCCACAGCCTCTTCCTGCTCACTAAACCCTGATACCTCTTCAGCTCCTGACACCTCCTCTTCCCAGTCTGCTCTCTCTTCTCCCTCTGACCACTCATTGTTGTCCCACCACCAGTCCTCTGGCTCTGAGCCTTCTTCCCCTGGGGGGTCCCCTGCTGGTGCCTCCCTCCACTCCTTGGCACCCAGCCAGTCCATGGCAGCTGACCTCATTGCAGGCCCATGCTAGGATTGCCCTCTGTCCTGTATAATACAGGATTGCCCTGTATTTCATTGTAAAATGCTACATCCTGTATTGTGACAGTTTGTCTTGTATTTCAGGTCTCTTCTCTCTCTCTCTCTCTCTCTCTCTCTCTCTCTCTCTCTCTCTCTCTCTCTCTCTGCCAAGTTAGGGATCCTCTCCAAGTAAGGGTTGCCATATTTCAAGTGTAAACCTCTGATATTGAACAGGGTCATGCCTGGGTTAAGGGTCACCTCAAGATGCAGGTCAATCAAGCTGGCCCTCCAGGCTGTCAATGGCCATCTGCCTCCACATTTGGGCTTCAGGACGGAATCTTCCACCCAGTCCTCTTACTGGGGTAGCCTGAGATATCACAGCTGCTCAAGTGGGGAAGATGCACCATCTCACATACCGGTACACACCCTGGTAATAGACTAAGGATTCAACCCAATGCCTTTTCAGCTGAAAGTTGTGACAACTGCTGTGAGGAAGGCAAAAATCTCAAACCAGCCCAGTTTGTTTGTAGGCAAATTCCTTCTTGGCCCCCGAATACAGTCACCAATTGTGTTGTTTTTTAATTATGTGTTGGCACAGGAAGCATTAGGACTAGGCTTCTGGTCTTCAAAAAGCAGCCTGGAAAACAAAATGTTCCAAACAGCAGAATATATAGGGCATGCTTTGCTTTTGTCAAAGAAAGTGGTGATAAATAATACAACAGAGTTAGATTCACAGTCTGAGGATTCTAGTTAAATATGAAAGTGATAACTTGACATACAGAAAGCACACAGAATGCAGCTTTCCTATCTGCTGTCTATCAAACATTTAGCTCGTTGGGAATCACCAAGAAAATGTGACTTCTGTTTCAGTGTATCTGAAGAAGTGTGCATGCACACGAAAGCTCATACCAAGAACAAACTTAGTTGGTCTCTAAGGTGCTACTGGAAGGAATTTTTTTTATTTTGTTTTGTTTTGACTATGACAGACCAACACGGCTATCTACCTTTAACAAGAAAATGTATGAGAGAGTCAGAGTGCTCTCAGAGCAATGGTGTCAATTATTGTGCACGGGTCATGAGAATGTGCCTCAGACTCACACACTTCCTCTCCCCTCTCTTCCTCCCACAAGTGGAGACCAGTGAAAGCTGTTTTGTGTGAACAGTAGCGCCCTGTTTTTAGGAAGATAGCAACATGGAAAGCTGCCATGTTCAGGCTGGTCTCAGAGGCAGATTTAAGACAGTGCAAGTGATACAGTTGCACTGGGTGTGCAGCCAAGAATGGCACCTTCTCAAAGCCTGGTAAGCATTTGCCCATCTTCAGGAAGGGCTCTGACAGAGTCCTAGACTCCTCCTTCCTCCTTCCCAAAGCTGGGCAATTGCCTACCGGGCTTTTGGAAGGAGGTGGGAGGGGTCTGGGACCCTGCCAGATCCTTGCACCTCCTTCCTGAAGCCTGGTTTAAGCTGGCACCACAAGGGCTAAGGGGAAAGGCGCCAAATATTGGCCTTGCACAGGATGGCATATTACCAAGGTCTGCCCGTACTGGTCTTTGCCAAATATTGGCAGGATGTTTCCATCCTACGCCTATTTAGATGCCTCTCAAGATATCACCAGACTTGGCACAGGGTTTCCTAAAGTGGAGGCAGTGGTTTTTGTCTATGTTTGGATGCCCGGCACCATTTTAAATCAGGGTGATGGACCAAGTTAAGTCTAATTAAGCATTAGTTACACACACACACACACACACACACACACACACACACAGATTTGGGGTTGGGCCTGGTGCTCCCTGGGTCAGGTCTGAGCCCTGGGCAGGGGTATGTGTTTGTGTTTGTGCCCAGTCCTAAACTTCTCAAATTACACTATCCATTTAAAAATCACTATTTGTTGTTGCTGCTGCTGCTGTTGTTTCTTCAAATTCCCAGGCAGTGCCAGGTACTTCCTGCTCATCTATTATATTAGTAGAAATTGTTTTGCAGAAATGTATATATTAGGCAAATGTGTGTATTTGGAGAAAATCGCTCTGAAATGCTGATGAATCACTAAGTGATATGGGAATGTGGAGAACTGAAGATTGAAAAACAGAGATAAATCTGAATTGACATTCCATCGTCAACACTTTCATTCGCCTTCTTTCATGCACAAAGGAGGAAGAAAGGGGGAAGGAGCAGGCCTAAGCCTCACAGTGGCTCATCTAAAACAGCCCACAGTGTTAAAATATAAATTCCTTTGTGAACATAAAAAACAGTAGATGGCAAGTCTTTCATTTGCTAGATAATTTCCCATATATTCAGGTTACTTTTGCAACCCACCAGTAATACTTTCCACAAGTACTTTACAATATTTGTACACTGACTTATGATGCTGTCATTGATCTCACAGCAGCTCATAATAATAAAGTCGGATTTATGGGTAAATGATGCTGTTTTGACAATAACAGGCCTAGAGTACCAGGCACTGTTGATTGTACCAAACCACAGTGCTATGTGGCTCCTGGCTCTGCTACTCTGGAAGATAGCAATGGCAAAGGAGCAGCGGACTGAGGGAAGGTGTCCTTCAGAGCCCTCTCCCCAACCCACCAGGTGCTCCAGCTTCCACTATTGCTCTCTGAGATCTTTGCTGTTCCCATAGCATTTCTCAGCCAAATCATTCTCATCCAAGAAAAAGTATGTCAGTTATTAATTGGCTCAAAACCTCTTTTGACAAAATAAGCCTACGTTTTAACCACCTTTTGAATATTAGCTGAACAGAAGACATGTGAGTTGCTATGCTGTCAGAACACACAGACTGCTCTTCATTATATACTTGCTACGTGAACTCTGGTCACATGACAGGTTTATTTGGGTGGAGGAAGTGTTGTTTCTGTGTCATTTTTAATTTTAGAGAAATACCATTTGAAGGAGCATATCTTTAAGCTTTATAATTAGGTACTTTTCTGACAGTGCCCTTTAAGAATGTGTGCCTTGATACAAGATTAATGAGGCATAATGCAGGAAAGGTTAATTAAAGATGTTACGTCAACTGTATCTCTCATTTTCTAGGACCAAGATGGTGATAACATTCTATATTAAGATGTAAGATTAATGGGAAGAGGTACAGAAATCATATTTCCTTCCAATGACTTAGAACTTTTAACTTGGGAGTCTTTTCAGGTGATGTGCAGGGAACGCATGGTGGTAAATAATTCCAAGTAACAACCATTCCCATCATCACTAGCTATACTGGCTGGGGTTGATGGGAGTTGTTGGGAGTCCAAAAACACCTGGAGGGACACATGTTCCCCATCTCTGATTTAAGGTGATGGTGGTTACCTTTAAAGCCCTTCACAGCTTGGGACTAGATTACTCAAAGAATTGTGTGTCTCCACAAAAGTCCACCAATGGTCTGAGATCATCTTCAGATGCCCTCCTCCAGGGATTACTGCCTTTTGAGATGTAGCAGTTGGCCAAGTAGATGACCTCCTTGGTGAAGGTGCCCCATTTTCTGTGGAATGCTCTCCCACAAGAGACTCCCTGGGTACCTACTCTTATATCATTTCTATCCTTTCCCCAAGTCTTTTAAATGTGAATTTTCAAACCCTAGATATTGGCTTTATGCTGCTAGTCTTTACCCACATTGCTTTTAGATTTTTCCTGTTTTGGCTGTTTTTCTTAACTGGTCTGTAAGGAACTGGTCTGTTGTCTTTTCGAAGCATTGCATTTCAACAATCCACAACTGCAGAGCACATTTAAGTTGGATTAGGGCTGCCATATTTCAAGAAGTAAAGATCCAGACACAGTTGCTGAGCATTTGGGGGGGGTGTTTATATGGTGATACTAAACTATATATATATTTTTAAGCAAGTAAACAAGGGTGCCCTCCCTTAGAATGCCTTCCCACTCTGTAGCAAGGCTACATTCTTGTGCAGTTTCATAGTATCCCACTAAGTGGTCATTGCAACATTTTGCAGACCTTAATTAGGTCATCAGGCCCTGGTGCAGGCTGCGTTACTGTCAAACCCTTTCTTCTTTTTAAAAAGCTTTCAAACTCACATTTGGTCCAAGTTCTAGCAGATAGTTAGCTGAACTGGAATCTCTAGCTCTGGTCCAGCAATAAGCTCCACATCCATTTCTCATCATGAAAAGTTCCACTGAAGTTCTAGAAGGAAACATCAGTAGGTGTGTGCAAACCTTTTCAGGATCAGCATCATAAACATCCAATTTAAATTACAGGTTACAGGTTACATGAAACTAGGTATCTGAAGAAGTGTGCATGCACACGAAAGCTCATACCAAGAACAAACTTAGTTGGTCTCTAAGGTGCTACTGGAAGGAATTTTTTTATTTTGTTTTGATCCAATTTAAAGAGCAACTGGAAAGGCAATTACAGACAGGTACCTTGACCTTCTAAGCTATGTCCCAGACTGTTATTTTTAAAGTCAGGAAACAAGGTGTGAACCTCTCTTCAATTGTCAACGATATGAAAACATTTTATAGCAGCCAAGGAGCATCAGCATGTTAAAAATGGATTGGGTAAGTTTAGCTAGCCTGAGGCAGTTCATTATTGTTCTTTTTACTTTGGAATGGAATGGTGGATTAGTTTCATCAGCTCTGTTGAGAGAACATCACAAAAGAAAACAACATTCCCATGTGTGTGTGAAAGCAACAGAGAGAATGGGCACACATTGTTTTTCACAATAAATTGCAGGATGCAATCAGGAACAGGTTAGCTTAGTTAGGGCAAAGCAAATGCAGGATGCTCCAGCCTGTGTTGGTACAAACAACTTGATTTGATTTGATTGATTGAGGCATCTGTGAGGCTCTTGGTGAAAAGAGTATCTGAAGTATCTGGTGTATCTGAAGAAGTGTGCATGCACACGAAAGCTTAAACCCAGAACAAACTTAGTTGGTCTCGACGCGGGTGGCGCTGTGGGTTAAACCACAGAGCCTAGGGCTTGCCGATCAGAAGGTCGGCGGTTCGAATCCCTGCGATGGGGTGAGCTCCCGTTGTTTGGTCCCAGCTCCTGCCAACCTAGCAGTTCGAAAGCACGTCAAAGTGCAAGTAGATAAATAGGTAGCGGGAAGGTAAACGGCGTTTCCATGTGCTGCTCTGGTTTGCCACAAGCGGCATTGTCATGCTGGCCACATGACCCGGAAGCTGTACGCCGGCTCCCTCGGCCAATAATGCAAGATGAGCGCCGCAACCCCAGAGTCGGTCATGACTGGACCTAATGGTCAGGGGTCCCTTTACCTTTTTAAGGTGCTACTGGACAATTTTTTTTGTTTATTGGTGAAAAGGAATCAGTGCAGGTGCCATGAAACCATCCTGAAAATTGTAGCCACCTTGAAGATGACAGCTATCCTCTCTTCAACCATCTCATAATACCAAAATGACATCTGGCTGCAAATCTAGCAAAAGGTGTGGTTAAATTAATCAAAGGGAAGGTTTTCAATGTGTATCAAGTGTCCACAGCCACCCTTGCGGGTGTGGGATCTAAAATCAACCTAGATAGAAAGCAGCATGTTCAGGACAAGCAGGAATGGTTCTGAACTGAGAAGTACTACTTCACCGTGCTGCAATCAGGTAAGTGTTTACCCAGCCTTAATCGACTGGTATTTAAATATGGTTAGTTTTGGCTGGATCGTGCCCAGTATTTTTGTGTCATGTTGCAGTTTATTTATGGTTTCATGGTGTTTTCAACTTATTCGGTACAGATTGTTCAATACGGAACTGGTTTCCCATCTTAATTTACACTGGCAATCACAAATGCAAAGGATTTGTAGTGTAGGGTCCTTAAAAAAAAAAAGTCTATAGCTGAGTGCAGAATTCTTGATTGGCTGGCTGATATCTGCTGTTAACAAAATAAGCCACCACGGAATCATCGACCTGTTCAAGATGTATGGCAAAACTCCTGCAGATAACAAGAGAATTAAAAATCTGGCCTTGAATACATTGTAAGAATCTTTCCCAAATCAGATTGGCTCTGACTGAGAAATCCCTTAGTTGTACAGCAACATTAGAGGTGATGCTATTAATAATTGCTGGCTTAAGTGAGCAGAAAATTTCCTCCTCTGGATCTGAGTTTTGGTTTATATTTTAGCTCTTTGTATTTCTTATAGTTTCATTGTAAACTTTTGAAAGGCGTTTAAAAACTTCACAGTATGTAGACACATAAACATATACACACACATGGAACAGTTGCATAAATTATGTACGGCCATTTTCTCACCAAGTTCTCGGTGGTTGTATACATTACTTCTTAGTATGAAGAGGAAGTCCAAGTGACAGTCCTGGATTTACAGAAGCTGCCCAGTTTCTGATTTGATCCAAGAATGTCCCACTTTTCCTTAGGATGTTCCTACCGGTATTTTCATCAGAGAAATGTTGAAGGTTATGTTATTATTGCCCCAACTTCAAGCAGCTACCACCTCAGTCTGCATGATGCATACTTCAGTCGTTAGTGACTAGCTGCATTGTTACAACTTAGAGTTAACTGCCTCAATTCTGTTTTGTCTGCTAGCAAAGTCACCGATAATGCAGATGGAGTCAAGAGAGAGAGAAAAGTATTGATAAAGCACCATGTATAATTTGAAGAGAAAGGAACAGAGGGATTTTACCTTTCGTATGTCAGGCCTTATACATAGCAGGGAGACATACAACCAAACATACAGTACAGAGGGGGGAAACTTCCTCAGAACTACACAGCCAATCAGGGCATGTGATACCTCAGCAAAGAGGTATACTGCTCAGTTGCTAAGCAGCATTTCTACCAGTTGACTAGTTGACATTAACAGAATTAGCCTTTGAGTTACAAACAATGATGCCTGCTGTTGAACTTCCAACACTATCTTGACTGAAAGTAGGGGGACGTAGGGCAAGATAAGGATTCTGAATCACACGCTCTGTTATAGAGGGTTAACAAATTGCTTGGCATCTATCGGCCAGGAGAGCAGGTATAGCTGGACTAAAACCTCCAGCATGCCCCCTCTTCTGCCATACCACAGTGCGGGGGCCCATGTATCATTCACTGCCAATCTGTATGAGGAGAAAAGGAGCTAACCCTGCAAACCCGTTCTTGAGCTCCTACCTACACTATCACAGCCTTCAGGTTCAGCCCTCAGTTTTATTTTTTAATCACATGCCTGTATGCTCCTCCTTAAGGTATTTTCCAGAGCAGCAATTGAAGAACAAGGTGCAACTGCATAGATCAGGGGTAGGCAACCTAAGGTCCGTGGGCTGGATGCGGCCCAATCGCCTTCTCAATCCGGCCCGTGAACGGTCTGGGAATCAGTGTGTTTTTACATGAGTAGAGTGTGTCCTTTTATTTAAAATGCATCTCTGGGTTATTTGTGGGGCATAGGAATTCGTTCGTTTTTTTCTTCAAAATATAGTCCGGCCCACCACAAGGTCCGAGGGACGGTGGACCGGCCCATGGCTGAAAAAGGTTACTGACCCCTGGCATAGATGCTCAATTATTTGCATTGTTGGATGGTTCTTAGCCTGTCAGCTTGTGGAGGCAATGATACACAGTCACATTTAAGCTAAGTGTCCGCTTCTCTGGAGCAGCAGAAAACAACCTTTCTCCCTCCTCTATATGACATCCTGTTATATATTTGAACATGGCTATCATATCACCCCTTAACCTTCTCTTCTCCAGGCTAAACATACCCAGCTCCCTAAGCCGTTCCTCATAAGGCATCGTTTCCAAACCTTTGACCATTTTGGTTGCCCTCTTCTGGACACGTTCCAGCTTGTCAGTATCCTTCTTGAACTGTGGTGCCCAGAATTGGACACAGTATTCCAGGTGGGGTCTGACCAGAGTGGAATACAGTGATACTATTACTTCCCTTGATCTAGATGGTATACTCCTATTGATGCAGCCTAGAATTGCATTGGCTTTTTAGCTGCTGCATCACACTGTTGACTCATGTCAAGTTTATGGTCTACCAAGACTCCTAGATCCTTTTCACATGTACTGCTCTCAAGCCATGTGTCACCCAGCCTGTATTTGTGCCTTTCATTTTTTTTGCCTAAGTGTAGTACTTTACATTTCTCCCTGTTAAAATTCATCCTGTTTGCCTTGGCCCAGTTCTCTAATCTGTTAAGGTCATTTTGAAGTGTGATCCTGTCCTCTGGGGTATTAGCCACCCCTCCCAATTTGGTGTCATCTGCAAACTTGATCAGGATGGCCTCAAGCCCATCATCCAAGTCATTGATAACTTACATCTCAGCAGATAGTTGGTATACATAGCAGATTCTCCCTCCAGCCCCCCAAGTTGCTAATGTAAATAAATTCATGCAACATTTTTCTTGGCATTACAATTGTGGGGGTAGAATTGTGCCCCACCTACCCAGTTCCCAACATTAATCTCCTGTATTGAATAATAAGAAAATGTGCTTCTGTATTGTTTTGATAACTTTTAAAGTGAAAAGAAAATACTGCAGATAACACCATGTTTTGACTGTGACACAGGACTGGCTCCAGACATTTTGTTGCTGGTGAGGGAGGGTGAAAAGATTGTTAACCTTTTTCCCCTCTCGACTTCTCCGAAAGCTCCTCCTCTGGGAGTGAGATACCCAGACAAAAGAAGACAAAAACACTCTCGGGAAGCAAAATTGATAAGCTCTTGTTTAGACTGTTCTCATCAACCTCTTGTTATCTTCATGTGCAACTGATTATTGTGGAGACAGGACTAAAGTGAAGGAAGTAGGCGCACAACTGGGTGCAGGGAAGATCAGAATCAAAACCAGAGCACAGGAGTAGTGTAAAATGCCATGAAAATCCTTGCCAGATATTCAGACATAAATTCTCACAGGGTAAGCTCAGTGTTCTAGGGTACTACTCATATTCTCGCACAGGCAATGCTTTCCTGAGATTCTGAGAAAACTGGAAAAATAGCATCTGACAAACCCAGAGGGTGGAATTGCAGAATTCTCACCGGGTGGAGCTAGTGAAAAGCTTTCCTGACTCCCATTGCAGTGCAAACTGGCTTCAAAATGGAGTTACTTAACCCATCTCTCACCAACATATTACCCTTCAGATGGACTCCAACACCCATCAAGCCTGACCATTAGCCATGCAGGGTGGGCCTGATGGGAAGTGGAGTCCCAACAATATCAGGAAGGCTGTAGGCTCCCCATCCTTTAGTTTGGTGGCTAAGAGTCTGAGAGTGGACATTATCGTGACAGACACATTCTCAAATCCACATTTGCTGAGCTTTGAAACATGGGAGTCAATGAGCACTTATAAGGATGCCCTTGGTCTCTTTTTCCCTTGGAAGGTTCAATGTCTGGTTCAAATTAAAAATGGCAGGGTTGGACTCCATCATTGATGGTGATGATCCTGGGGAGATGTCTAGAGTGCTTTCTTGTCCAAAGTCAATAGATGAGTTTCAGTTATTGTATCCTTATGGTTATGGACAAAATACTTGGCCAGGTTTGTGCAACCACTTGTGTTTTAGATCCTTGCCCCTCAGGACTTATAAGATCTGGCACAGAGGGGAAGCTGAATAAGCCTGGGAGTTCTTGATGGTTCAGGACCCCAATATCTTCTGGAACTCTCTTCTTGGGTCCTTAGATCTTCATTTGAGGCCCTTCCCCAGGTCCCTTATCTGAGGGAGACTCAGAGGGTGATGACAAGGGAGAGAGCCTTGTGGATCCCCATCTGTGGAATCTAGTCCAACCCCCTAGAATGCTGGAATATTTTGCCCAACGTGGGACTTGAACCCACGATCCTGAGATTAAGAGCTCTACCAACAGAGCTATCCCAGTGTAGAAGATACTTAGATGGACAGATGGGTGTTTTGTGTGAATTTTAATAGTATAATGTATTCATTTTTATGTTTGTGAATATAAGTCTCCTGAAGACCTTTTAAATAACAAGCAACTAATACACTGAAGAGGAAGAGCATATTCTGAAGACAATAGCCTCCAAAACCTGCCACTACAAACAATTTTAATTTATCAAATGAAAAGGAAAACTTATGTATGAAAGGTCGTTTTCCCCTTATGACTCCCACCCCCACACTGACCCTGGGAACCAAAGACACATCTGAAGCCCTTTTTCCCCAGTTTGTCATTTCAAGGTCCTGTGCTTCATCAGGAGCCAAAGATCTCCACTGGAGAACTAGAGTGAGAGAAGGATGACAGAGCTTCACAATACTGATTGCACAAACCTTGAACACGGTGCTATTAATAGCTATTTTCCCATTTGTTGTAGAATGAACCAAGAGAAGTAGCAACAAAAGCAGGAAACCATAGCCTGGATACCAATATGCAGGGCCGTCTTTACCCGGGGGTGCAAGGGGTGCGGGGCACCTGGTTGCTGAATTCTGGGGGGCGCCAGGCGCCCAGCACTGAAGCCACCTAAGCTCTTAACAATCTACCTGCTATGAAATAATAAATAATTTTGATCAAGCTAGAAAACCAAATACATATATACCTAGGTATTACCAAAATGTGTACCTACTGTTTCACTAAAGGACTTTCGACTTTGTGCGCTCATTTACCAAAGACGGTGGCACTTGTCAGACTCAACGACGGCGCTTGTCATTCACAATGGCGCCGTGATGTGAAATTAACTCTTAGATCAAACTATTATGTTACGTATTGTATTGAGCTGCTATGCGGCAGCGGGGTCAGCGGCACCTTTGACACGACTGATGTTTCACCTAAGTAGGTGCCTAAAACAATACTTATAAGCTTAAGTGTGGTGGTGTTGTGTACTTAAGTATAAGTGTATTGTAAATAAATGAGCAAATAAAAAAGTTTGTTTCTTTTTCCTCCCTTCTTTCGTAAACGAGATAAGGCGTAAGCGTGGTGTCTGACATAAGCATAATAAAAGTTAATTTGGGGGCTAAACTAAATTTGGGGACACTGGACAGATCTTTGCACTCCGGCGGCGCATATGCTAAGGACAGTGCTGCCAATATGCCATGATTAACAGTCCTAAAGAAGAGAGAGAGAAAAGACAAAAGCCCAGCTCTTCATTTACTAACTAGTAGAAAAAAGAAAACAGAAAAGCAGGCAGAGGTTGGGCAGCAATTTCCTCTAATGGGCCAGCAAGATGGCATTTGTGTAAAAAGCAAGCTGCCTGACACTGATAAGCTGACATAAAGGCAGTCAGCTTCAACCCTGTAGAATTGTAGCTAGTTCAATTCTGTTATTAAGCGAGAATAAATTACTTGGTATTTATTCATACCTCAGGAAGCTGGAGGCGTTTTGTAAATTTTCTGCAGTTTACTCCGAAAAGGAGGAGCCAACAATGTAATCCCAGGGGCAAAAGGACTCTGGCTCTCTGTTCCATGACGAATGAGGCAACTGTCTAGAATAGAAAAGCATTGAATTTACAAAAGCAAACCTGCTCACGTTACTAGTGCCTAATCAACATTTTGGCCTTATGGAGAAAGCCTTGCATTAGTGGATTTATAAATGATTGTGATCATCCCATGCATCGTTACATATCTTACAGTCTCTTGAAGAATTGGGTCACCTAAGCAACAATGATTGGAATCCCAGCTTTTACATTTAAAAAAAATCACACATCTAAAAATCACTGGCATTGGTGGGGTGGGGATACAACACTTGCTTTGAAATAACTCAAAGTAATTTAGGGAATATCCTCACATAGACTAACTGGGGGAAAGAAATGTCCAAGCTGAAAAGCTGAAGACATGAGCAGCTGAAGACAACACAGCAGCCATCTTTTCCCCATACAATTTCCCTGGAATAAAGGTAAAGGTACCCCTGACCATTAGGTCCAGTTGCAGACTACTCTGGGGTTGCAGCGCTCATCTCGCTCTATAGGCCGAGGGAGCCGGCGTTTGTCCGCAGACAGCTTCCGGGTCATGTGGCCAGCATGACTAAGCCGCTTCTGGCAAACCAGAGCAGCGCACGGAAACGCCGTTTACCTTCCCGCCGGAGCGGTACCTATTTATCTACTTGCACTTTGACGTGCTTTCGAACTGCTATGTTGGCAGGAGCTGGGACCGAGCAACGGGAGCTCACCCCGTAGCGGGGATTCGAACCACCGACCTTCTGATCAGCAAGCCCTAGACTCTGTGGTTTAACCCACAGTGCCACCCGCATCCCTAAAAGCTTCAATATGCAAGCACATAATTTTTTGCTCTGATTCTTTATATCGGATTTGCTACATACTGAAAATTTTAAGAGACGTATACTGTATGTAGCTCACACACTGCCCACCTGCAAGTGTTTCTTCATTCATTTCAACAGAGAAGGTTGCGCTGCACTTGCAAAAGTGGAAACTTTGCTGTCCCCTCTTATATGCAAATTAACTTCATTCAGAAGTTCCATTTTCCACCACAGACCTCTTTGTGACTCTACCTCAGTGAATGATTCCTATTAGGTGGTTGCCAACTTACAACTGCACCATGATGGTATATCTTCTTCCACTAAAATGGCTGGAGGTGTATTAAGTAGATGTGTCCTACTTTTTGAATTCAACAAATCCCCATAAAATACGGTTTGCTCTGATGAACCTTTGGATCTGAACAATAATCCCAGCTGCCAAAGAGATGGCCCAGCATGCCTCCTCGTGACCCGGGTTGCACTAGTTTGCTTCGTATTGCTTCAATCACTTGAGAATTGAAAGAGGGCAAACAAGTGGAACTCTGAAGAACCCTCATGAATAACTTCACTGGTGTCATGTGTTCTGCATGCAGTATGGCTCTGTGGGTTTCAGAATGATCGCTCTCGGTTCAACTTTTCACCAATGTAAATAAGCTTCAAATCTGTTCCTAATTATCTTGCCTTGAGGCAGGCTCCTGCTGCAATACTTTCTCGGTGTTATTGTTCCAATGTTCCCATCTTCTCCAGCCTGTGATTTCTTATTCTAATTTGTAGCCCTGTTATCTGTACATATGATTACTAGATTATGAAACCCCAATTGCTCTGGTGCCACTGCGAATGATCTTCCTGGGAAATGAGATGCAAATTAAGGCTTAATTTAATTAAGGCTGGTTTGCCTTGATCAGATTTAACTTTTTTTCTCCATTGCCATAGGTTGTTCCAAGCCCTTGTTTTATTTCAACTTGCTGCTCTTCTAAAAGTACTATAATAGCTTGTTCCAATTTTAGTGCAATATGAAACTAGGAAAATGTTCATAACTTCTTCCACCATCTCAAGCACATACTTGTTGACCAAATAATAAGCACAGCATATCAAATAATATTTGTATCCCTCCCAAATAACCACTATGGAAACCCACACATTTAAAAAAAACCACTCTGGCTTCTAAAATATTTTTCCATACAATTGATGTGCATTAATCTCTACAATAAATCCCCTTGGTCCAGAAACATGCCAAACTCCTTATCTGCAATGAAGCTTTCACTGCCTTCATAGTTGAGTCTCAAGGTTTCCAAATTAACCTTATAATCCCACAAACGAAGAGACCGGTTAAAATATGCCTCCCCTGCAAGAGTCTATACCAGGGGTGGCCAACTTCCAAGAGACTGTGATCTACTCACAGAGTTAAATACTGGTGGTGATCTAACCCCTTTTAGGGAGTTCGGGTCAAAGTTGTTGAGCTTTTTTTAGGAAGGAAAGCCCTGTTTTGGGGGGGTTCATGGAAAAAGTTGTTGAGCTTCTTTAGGGAGCAGGAAAGCGACGCTGAGCTTTTTTTAGGAAGGAAAGCCCTGTTTTGGGTGGTTCAGGGCATTTTAGGGGTGCAGGGCAAAGATCAAAACAAAATAAAAAATAAAAAAATTCCTTCCAGTAGCACCTTAGAGACCAACTAAGTTTGTTCTTGGTATGAGCTTTCGTGTGCATGCACACTTCTTCAGATACCATGCACACGAAAGCTCATACCAAGAACAAACTTAGTTGGTCTCTAAGGTGCTACTGGAAGGAATTTGTTTATTTTTTGTTTTGTTTTGACTACAGCAGACCAACACGGCTACCTACCTGTAACAGGGCAAAGATGTTGAGGTTTTCTAAGGAGTGCCAAAGATTTTTAGCTTCTTTGGGGGGAGCCACCGTTCTACCGGTGATCTACCACAGACGTCCAGTGATCTACTGGTAGATCACGATCTACCTGTTGGACATGCCTGGTCTATACAAATAAGGGCCATACACTCAGTTCAGGACAGCAAAGTCCAACCCCTTCACAGCTTTCATGAGCATGGCATTGTTGCTACATGCAGGCAAGGCAATCTACCGGTATATCCTGGGTGTGGGTCCTTTCTTGTGCCTAACACCTAGTTCCATCAAAATAAAAAATAAAAAAAAATCCTTCCAGTAGCACCTTAGAGACCAACTAAGTTTGTTCTTGGTATGAGCTTTCGTGTGCATGCACACTTCTTCAGATACCTAGTTCCATGTAACCTTAAAATAGTGTTGGCACCCTAGGCTCTGGAAATGTTGTTTACCTAGGAAACAAGAAGGGAACTAACGTAGACTGTGCAGAAAAGATAGGGTGGAATTCAGCATTCATAAGGCTGCCATACGTCCGGATTTTCCCAGACATTACAGGGATTTCAAAGGCGGAATTGATGTCCGGGGGGAGTTTCCGAAAGGTGGTGCTTCGTCCTGGATCTTAACAACTTTGTTAAGCTCAACTACTGGAGCTCAACAACTTTTAGGATGTCCTGGTTTTTACTCTTTGAAATATGGCGACCCTAGTGTTGCACTACGATGCATGTTGTTTCAGCTTGCCAGATGAAATAGTCCCCTCTCTCCTCCCTCTTGTGCACTGCTCTGTGGGTTCGTCCAAGCCCCCAAACCCAAGCCAATTTCGCCTGAACATATCCCTCAAGTAAAGTTCAGGACATTATTAATGCTGTAAACATTTTTTTTCATTTCCTAATAAATTAGCATTTTCTGATACCACTGCTCTTGATTTGATTAACGCTTCTGGGAATTCTGTGTCAAGTCAAATAAAGGTTATAATACATCAGCTTCCTGTTCTAGAAAGTCCCCTCCTGTTATTCTCTTGCATTAAGAATTTTGAATACAATTCATATGCTATGTGACACCAAATAAATCCACAGATGTTCAGCTGGATTTTGAGTTTATTTGATATTTATTAAAATGTTTTTAGTTTTTATTAAAATGTATTTAGTTTAAATAAAATAGTTTATTAGGAATAAACTATTAAACTATTATTCCTAATAAATAAAACTATTTATTAGGAAAATAAATATGAAGTCAGCTTTATAAACAGCAAAAGGTTGAATGAAGGTCCACTGAAAACATTGACCATGACTTTAATTATAATAGGGGCTGCACTGTACACATCTATTTGTTTGTTTTTGATAGCTTTCTGACCTCCCGACCCAATCGCAATAGACAGTAGAAGAGGAACATAGGAGGAAAACATTGGTTGAACTTCTAGGCTTTTTTTTTTAAGGGGGTGGTTATACAGTGGTACCTCGGGTTAAGTACACTTCAGGTTAAGTACGCTTCAGGTTAAGAACTCTGCTAAGAACAGAAATCGTGCTCTGGCGGCGCAGCAGCAGCAGGAGGTCCCATTAGCTAAAGTGGTGCTTCAGGTTAAGTACGCTTCAGGTTAAGAACGGACCTCCAGAACGAATTAAGTACTTAACCCGAGGTACCACTGTATCTAATAAATACTTACAGCTGGTTCTTTGTTTCTTTCTTATACACTCCCTTGAGTACATGCATGTGAGCCATTTCTCCTTAATGAAATGTCATGCCACTGAAGAATGTGTGTGAATAATCCACAAATATGCGTGTGATCCATAGGTCTTTCATTCCCTAGTCCCAATTGGCATCCTGCGGGGAGGAAAGAGTGTTGGTGTTTCTACGTTTATGGGATTGGCTGCCTGGTAACCTTTCTTCAAGCACAGAAAACAAAAAACAAAAGCCCCATTTTGTTTTCGATTTTGTTAAAGAATTGGGAATCAGAAGCCCTTGCCAATCTCACACAAATCACCCAAAGATCTATTAGTAGATCCCACTGCCCATAGTATAGGGGTTCCCAGCTTTGGGTCACGGAGCACCAGTGATTTGCAGGTTTTCTTCATGTGATCTGTAGCATGTCCGTAAAAATACAATTAAGTATCCTACAGCACATTACAACTGCTACAAGAGAAAGAATTTTTTTTTAAGCAGTCTGCCAAGACCGTGAGCAATTTTCATGTGGGCAAAAGAGTTTAGGAACCACTTCAGTTTCCCAGGCAAAAATCCCCAGTCATGGAGACGAAAGCAGTTTGTATCCAGGACCAGAGGCTAGGCAGATCCAGAAAGCCTTTAATCTAAAGGGCATCTTACACAAGCAAAGCACCTGTATGAAAGGCAGAAATAAAGCAGAAAATTCATATCTATGTTTGCTGATTCATTACAGCATTTGACACTCAGAACACATGCATTGATTATCTTTCGTGCAATGCAATCTTTTTAAAAACGATGCTTTATGATTCCCTTCAATACCAATGGATTGTAGAATTATTTCTGGGAAGTCTACTCAATGACAACAACTTACTTTTTTTTTAAAAAAAAAACGCCCCTTCATATGCAGCCACTCAAAGTGTCATTTTGACTTGCCAAGTACAAAAAGCAGGAAAGGACAATTACATTTTAACATTAAGATGCCGGATACAGAGCCTAGTAATAGATTACAGTATAATCAGAGCTGACTTTACCAACTCCAATAGAATTACACCGGTCATGGATACCATTTGGATCTGAAGGGAATTGTAGCATAAGCTGCTACTGCCCTCTTGAGGTTTCCAGAAACCTGCTCAGAAAGAGAGTCACATGCCAAAAGCAGTTCCACGGTTCCTTTCAGAGACTGTTTTGTGTTGTTTTGATATAATACAGTCACCGATACTGCCATTTGAAGGGGAAGTGCAACACAGGAAGAGAGTTCCTAATCTGTTCCCCCAAGCCTGTCATACTGTTTTTACTTCCACTAGAATGAGATTGATGCCTGTATCTTTTTCCCCAGGGTTGTATGGGGTGTTAGGAGAGAGGTACTGGTGGGGGACATGTCGTCGTACTCCTTCAGGGGTAGTTGGTAGTTTGTCCACCCTTGGTCCCCATCTTACAAGCAGCTCTCCCTTGTGGCTCCTAGAAGCTGTCAGTGTGTGACTGTGGCCACATCCCAGGAGCGGCTTTGACTAGCCGGCTAAGCCAGATAAGGGTAGCCGGTAGGTCTCAAACCCTCATTGACTTAGGGACTTTCCCTGGATGCAAAGACAGGCTCCAGTGGGTTGAGCAGATGAGCCAGTAGTGGGGTCAAATGGCCAAGAAGGCGGTTTCTGCATGTGCTGTAGAGAGGTGAGGGGCAGCTGGGGGCTTGTCAACCTGGGAAGGGAGCCCATCTAGGCAAAGGAAAACTCTGGTCCTAAACCTCCGCTTCCTTGCAGGATTTCTTCAGGAGAAGAAAAGGCTAAGGAGTAAACCCTACACAAATCTGGAGTGGAGTCCCTAAGATGGTTGGATGGCATGTTGTACGTCTCCTGCAACTCCTACAGCCAAGCCGGTGTCAAAAGTATTGCTCTGCTTTCCTTTGGACCGCACCAGTGAGGCCGAGAGGGGGGTGTTGTCTGGCTAGCCAAAGACCTCCATACACAGTGCCCAGGCTTGAGCCCTGGGAAGGTCACTTTGGTACTGCTAATACAGCAGTTTGACTTCACGCCCCGCCCCCGCAGATGCATTCCATTGTCTCTCGAGACAGATGGATGCTAACAAATTTTCCCCAGTCCTCACCAGCCCCTTATCTGGCAGAAATCCATTATGTGGAATACCGTAGGCTCCTTACAGCCGCTAGGTTAAACGTTCTGGAATCGGTGGTTTTGTGGGGAAGGTTCAGGGGAGTCCTATACGCCCAGAGAATTTGCCCCTGTGCTCTGGGAGTGGTTGAGTCAACTGAACATATTCTTTTGATCTGCTCTTTTGATCTACATAGGTACTGATCGGGCAATGGGAAGCAAAGTTCACATTCCCTCCTGGCTAGTATCACAGCTACCTAGAATATCTTTAAGTGTTACATCCATAACAGCGATAGAGCGAAGGGGCTAGATCACATGAGGCTGAGAGATTTAAAATGGACAGTGTTTAGATTTATGGAGGGAATCTGTGGCTCAAAGGGAATTCAAGTTTGGCCTTTTTCTCAAAGGATTTGCCTATGTGTTGGTGACAAGAATAGACGTACTGTTTCCAGAGTCAATGATGCTAGGTAATTTTTTTTTCTTGCACTTTAGTGCTGAGACCCATCTCAAGGGCTAGATGAAAACATTTGGGAGTATGTAGTTTGAGCTCAATTCAGGTCCTTTTGCTCAAACTTACACTAGTCAGCAACAGCCTGCCAAGTGTGGTTGTGAGTTCTGCTAGGGGGAAGCAGTATAAGATTGTTTACATATAAGAATACATTTTTTATTTATTAAATGATTATGATCAAATTCAGCTATTGCATATAGACATAGGCTTACAAATGCAACCATCTGTTCTATACATAAAAACTTTATTATTAAAAAGCAAATATATTTGTTCTCAAGGAAACAAAGCTAAAACTGAGTATTACCAGATTTATTACAATTATGGTGTGTACTGTGTAATACTGCTTCAACAAGAATCATAACCTGCATAATTTATAACAAAACAGAAGCAGAACAAAAAAACAAGCACCACACAATGTCATAACATTATATGGCTATAATAAAATAAGCATACTTTACTTATGGAAATAGGCAGCAATATGTTTTTGTTTATGGTACTATACTATGTGTTTTTCCCTGTGTAGACACTGTGGACAGGTGCAGGACATCAATTTTTCTCCTCTGTTTTGAAAACACCCAGATTTGATAGTGTTTTAAGTAAGTAATTACAGGCTTTGCCAGAGATTATCCAAATGATTGTCAAATTGTAAACTTTGGATAACAATTGGTAATTTTGTTTCAATTTTTGCTTGTTAAGCTTCACTTAGAAAATATAGAAAAGATTTCCTAACAAAAAACCAAACAAAAATGAACACTTACTAAACCATCAACATATAGCTGATTGCAGAAAATAAATATTTTTCGATTTCAAGAAGTTGGATTTATAGCATTTTATACTCAGTTTCTTTGTTCTTTTCTAGCCAAGAAGAATAAACATGAATATGCCAGAAGGCAAATCATGAAAGCCTATTGCTGACAATAGACCTTTTTTTTTTTTACATTTAGTGTTTCTGCAGTGCAAGCCAGAATAATAATTTCGACTGTTCAAATATAAAAGATAGTACAAAGTTATAATCAATGGACTAAGACAAATTACAGCATCATTAAAACCAAAAAGCCCCCCCACCCCCCGAATTATATCCCAGTTTGGTTTACTTTTCCAAACTGTAGTTTGTACTTAGGCCTTTGATATGCTCTTTTTCTGAAAACTACACTACTTTAAGATGTAGTTAGGCAGCTTGCAACACATCAGAGCATTTGTTTTACAAGTACATCAAATGGAAAATAAAGCTGAAATGTTGATTCAGCTAATCAACATCTGTTGCACTCCACACTTAGGCAGCACTTGATACAGCAAGTTTCTTCAAATGATCCATGAAAACCTGCAAACTGACATCGTCTGTGAGAATGGGTGCTCCAGATTCCTATAAGAAAAGGGAAAGCGTTAGAAAATATGTCAAATTCATTAAGCAAAGACAAAATATTCCATGAGAACATGTACTATGAAAATCAGTAAGTCTAATCACTGTAATTAAGTAACCAATGTACCGCCACATTTTCCTTTACTAGACAATTAACAGCTGTTCCAATAGGGGCAACGGCAGTCGCAAGGAGGAAAAATGGGCGATCAATGGCTTCTCCTAACTGGCAACTGTCCCCTCAGCAAATATAGAGAAGACAGGCAGCAGAAAGGAACAAAGAAAGAAGAAAGAACACAGAGAAGCTTCAAGGCACAAGAGGAGCAGAAAAAGCAAGAAGACAGGATTTTATTTATTTTTTACAAAGTAGGGAAAAGTTGACAAGAGAAGCAAAGCGCAGCAAACACACACACAGAGGAACCGCAGGAAAGAAATGGAAAAAACAGTTAATTGACAGGAAGAGAGAGAGTCCGGAGGAACGAGCTGCTTTCACCAAGGCAAGAGAGAAAAAACTGAGGGGATTCACTCCAATTCTGCTCTCCTGCCTTCCTCATAGCTGTGATCATTACCCAACCCAGTCAACCCTTCCTTATCCCACTGAAAAACAACTTCTGAACCTGGCGTTATTAGTTTAGCTGGAACGTAGGAATCTGCCACACAGCAACTCAGATACAGTTGTACCTTGGTTGCCGAATATCTTAGAACTCCTATGTTTCGGCTCCCAATCGATCAAAAACTGGAAGTGAGTGTTCCATTTTTCGAATGATTTTTGGAAGCCGAACGTCCGGTGCGGCTTCTGATTGGCTGCAGGACACTCCTGCAGCCAATCAGAAGCCACGCCTTGGTTTTCAAACGGTTTGGGGAGTCAAACGGACTCCCGGAGCACATTCTGTTTGAGAACCAAGGTACGACTGTAATTGGCCCACCTTCCTCAATATTGTCTGCACTGTATAGTCTACATTGTCTACGATGAGTAATGGTGATTCTCCAGGGTTTCAGAAGTATTTTCCTGCGACCTTTTGCATATTAAGCAAACTTAATACTACAGCCACAGTCCTAGACCCTCCATGAATCTGCTAACCTTTCTTTAATGTCCAATGGTAATAAATTTCATACAATATAAGCATTTAGGCTGTCTCCGCTATTCAGTTTCATCAACAAAACTAGCTTTAGTGCATTTTCTACTGAGAACAATCTTCACCTCTTCTTTTTTTTTTAAGGCCTTTGAATATTTTGTATCATTTCAGAACTCCCAGAAGGAGAGAAACACGTTGTTTCTAGGTTGCGAGAAATGCTTATTTTTAAGGGCAACAAAAAAGCAACATAGCATTTCCTTAATCTGGATAGCAACTTTTAAAAATACTGTAGTGTTTTTGACATTCAAGTTTTAATATTGGTAATCGCTCCCTATTTGATTAACTATCAAATTGTTTTATCAGAGTTAAAGCAGGAAACATTATTTCTATTATCTTAGCCTTTTGGTTAATCCACCTGAAACTTACCTGACCCCAGGCATACATATTATTGTGGGTCTGAGAGGGATTCACTTTAGAAAGCAGAAAACGAGCCTTTAAACAAAAATAAGGAAAATAAAGTTATTCTAAATAATGTTTACAGTCCAACAAGAATAGACTTTATTTACACTCCAACAAGAATGACCATCATGTGACCTCCCATTTGCAGGCTGCCCTGAGGTGCCTGTTATATAGTCTGCATTCAGAGAATCCTAGCTTTTATTTCTTTTTAAAGCCTTTAGCTTTTGTATGAAATATTAAAAAGTGCTAAGTGAGCAGCAACAAGGAATAAACGGACACAGCCCTATCACGTATAGTTTGGCCTGAGAAGACTGAATGAAGGTGAGCTATGTTCTGGGAGCCTATGCAAACAATAGTAAGTGCTTATCTTGTCTAAATCCCCCCAGAATATTATTTGGGGGGGATGAGTCATGAACATCTAAAAGCAGATTAAATCTTCAGCCCAGCACATGAGCCATCACATGCTAAGTATGCTAGAAGTTGAGTCATAATTCATACCTCTTTCAACTATATGAAACTTGAAAGTTTATTAATGCAAGTCCAATATTGATTTGGCCTGTCCTGTCTTGCATTTAGCAAGATGATTCCATAAACCAGTGGTTTTCAACCAGTGTGCTATGGCACCCTGGGGTGCCCTGAATGATGGTCAGGGGTGCTGCGGGCAACACTGGCCTCTGTCCCTCTTTCCTTCCCTCTCTTCCTTTTGTGCCCTCTCATGTTTCTGCCTCCCAAAGGCTTGCACAGCTGTTTGTTGCAGCAGCTGTGGCTAAAAGCTCCCCAGGCAAATGTTGCCTCTGGGGCTGGCCAGGGGGTGCTTCCCAGGCCCCTGTGGGGCAGTGGGAGAAGGCACCTTTCTTTGGGGTGGGGAGGCAGCTCAGAGACCAGGGGCAGCAGCTGCAGCTTCCCAAAGGAGAGGCGAGAGGAGAGGAGGATGAGGGAACACTCCACAAGGGAGGGTGTTTGAAAAAGGGTGAGAGGCTGCCAGCTCTACAGGCAAGAGGCGACATAACTGGGCTCCTGAACCCCACAGGGGTGCTGCAGAAAGAAGGTAGTTGGTCAAGGGAGTTGTGGACCCCAAAAGAATGAAAACCTCTGCCATAAACTGAAGCAACAATGCTTTACCTGACTGCCTCCATGCTCTGTATCTATGTATCGTGGCATTGGAAATCTGGAATGAAGAATTTCCTGTGCATCATCTGCTGGAGCCTGGAGCAAATGGCGGAAGTTTTCGTACTCTGGCATGTCCTGGTAGCCTGACTTGCGCCACTGAGCTATGGTCTATAGAGTATTAATTTAAGACACATTGTTTTATTCATTCAAACAAGTTTTATATAATCCAGTTTGAGTAGGAAGCAGTAAGAAATCTTGGGGAACAGGTCAGTCAATTAATGTTTTAGCAGTGATTTAATCACCAGAATTACACTATTGTAATTATATTTTTACCAAGAGCAAATAATAACTGTGATATTCCATTATGTTCTGAATAACAAATGCTCAATAGTTCCTCATTTTTCAAGCAGCAGCCCTGTCACAGCAATCAGACATAATACCTAGTGCCATCACCCTCAGTGGAAGTATACCATAGTAAGTAGTCATAGAATTGTCTACTTAGTGTTATTTGTTAACTGAAATACAAGAACGTATATTTACTGACAATAGCAACTTCCATAACTACAGCAGGTAGCGAAAGCATTAGCTTTCAAGGCCTCAACTTATAAGGATTTTTGCACATAAGCACTTTCATAGAAAATTCAAGTACCATGATGGCTTTGAGAAGCTACCAATATGGACACATGACAGAGCTCTACCCCAAAAGGCTCTGCGATGGCCTCTGCAATGTAACAGTAAGGTTTCTGAGCCCTCCTCTTCCCAGAAGCAACTCCACATGACAAGCAGCTCCTAAAACTGGACAAAGCATAAGAAATGGCCTCCAATACAGAGCTATTGCTATGTGTGGGGACAGCCACTAGTCTTAATAAGTATGCCCAAATAGTAGGATATGGAAGCCAAAGTGACTTGATCTTACCTCTCCATGATAAATAAGGATCTGGAAAAAGGTGTCCATGAGAAGAATGCGATCAGGCAGAATACTGCTGCTATCTAAAAGAACAGGCTAATATAAAAGGAGAAAAGTGTCTTAACTACATATACAAAACAGAGAAATCCATTTCTTAAAATTCAGCTTTCTCTGTTACATTTAGCAAGCCACATAACACGAGGAAGCAATTGCTCCCAAAATTTTCCTGTGCAAAACTGCTTTACATTTAATTTAAAAGCGTTAATTTAGTTTGAAATTATTTTCCCAACAATACACTAATGAGTCTTCTTCATTTTCAAGTTTTCTTTTTGCAGCTATTCATACACATTAGGTCATACACGCCAACATACCTCTGGGGGTCCACTGAAAGAATAGGCATATAGAATTGGCTGAACCATTATAAGGGACTGAGTCAGATCTTGCCGCATGAAATGATGGCGATAGTAGGAACTTTCATCAGGACTGTTGTTGAAGACTTGCAAAAAAGGAGATCTTCTTAAATGGAACATAAACTGCAAAATAAAACAAACCAGAAATTCCCCCAATGTTTCTTGTCCACAAACCCAGCTGCGTCAACAGTAGCCATGTTTCTTTCCAAAAAGATTTGATACTGGTTTATGTCGCCGAGTTTAGTGACATCATCTACCTTGCCTGGGATATAAAGAAAGACAACCTCCAAATTGGTATGGTAACAATGCTGATAGCAAGGAAAAGACCAGGTGTTACCTCTGTGGCCAACAAAATGATAGAAAATCACAGAGAAAAATGTACTTCAATTTTGTCTGTTCATTGGACAGTAGTCTAATGCAGTTGTGAAATGAGGTGTTTAGGGCTGCAAGTCCTGTGAAAATTGTTGACATTGCATGTAATTCACAACTTATGATTACTGCACTGTTATACTTGTATGTATGCTAGTAGTATAATATGCCGTTTTATGTTTAAAAACCGCACACACTGTTCTTGTAGGTGGTGTATATTTTTTCATTGTGGACCAAAATTGCCCTTGGTGATCTTTTTGCATTTATGTTGTTTTATTGCAAAAGGAAAATTCTCCATGAAGGCATAATTTTTAAACATGAAAAATTGTGTTATAGTTAATATCATGCTTAGATGTTTATACTTATAGCATGGTTTATATTTATATAAATGCTCTCAAGTGTTTAAATTTATGACAGTCTTGTGGCACATTTGATCCCAAAACTAGAATGATACAGTATTTTTTAAAAGTAGGGATTTTAAAGGTTCTCAGTCTAAGAAATTCAGAACAGCCAAAGTTAAAAGGCTTAGAATGAGAAATACTATTCAGTTTTATGTTGTACTGCTTCACAAATCCCAAAATGCTAGCATGAAGCATAACTTTTTTTTAAACTGCAAACTATCTAATAAAGGACACTTGGACATCTTACAATAAAGTAAATATAAGCATCATACTGGATATAGAATGTTCTCTATTCATTCATACTCACCTGTGGGTAAAGGGAAAAGGTTTCTGAAAATCTGAAGGAACTTGGATCATCCTTGTGATATTCTCCAAATTTCTGACACTGGATAAATTTTAAGAAGTCTTTAAGTTTTCAGCGTGACACTTCAAATACTATCATGACATTTTCATAAATATATACTTCTACTTTCACTACATAACAAAACAACCTAACTTCACACAAGTAGCATGGGGAGGCTTCTAAAATTCTGTTCAAGAGTGTCAAGTACATAGTTACATAGATCCCAGAATGAAATCTAACCAAAATGCTTCATTCAATACCAAATGTTTAAGACCCACAGATTTTGTGGAAACATTCACATCAACTTTAACAGTTAGGAACAAGCTTAATGTTTGTATATTATTTTTCGGCTCTCAAAAGAGGGAGGAATACAACTGAGGCTTCCAGACAATTAAGTTTTACTTGAGCAGTATATCTATTGAGAAAAAACATGACTTTAAAAATTGTGGAGTGAAGCTTTGAAATGCAAGAGTTAGAGAGGTAATTACGACAAGCAAAACCTTTGGCTTATTTATGTTGGCACTTTATAGTACAAAGTAGATCCACTGTGAAAAGCCTTTATCATCCTTCTAATATCTTTCAACAAGTTGCTTTGCAACTTTATACACTGTATATAAGCCAGCCAAATTTACATCTAGCACTAGAGGCACATAGCTTAAAACTATTCAAAATATACATTTCTCAAAATGTAACTATGTATCAGATTGCAGTCTTAGGAACAAACTAGATGTGGCATCATTCACACAATCATCAGTTGCACAAATGTTTGTTTGTTTTTTAAAGTAAATAATAGGAGCAGTATATCTGCTATTTGCACTGGGGGCAGAGAAGGCGGATACAAGTCCCAGGTCCAGTCCTAATCTCTCCCTAAATACAATCTCAGATGGGAGGAGGAATCAAAATTTAAAAACATTTGTAATGCCTTACCAGTCTAATGAGCTGTCTGTCCAACCACCTAAGAACATCGGGTCCTTCCTCTGTCTCAGCCCTGTACACTGCCAGCCTGGCCATAAGAATGGCAGCCGCTTCCTGGTCAAAAGAAGCAGCGATGTTTTGAATCTGTGTCTGAGCATCAGCCCAACTGCAAAAGAATAGCATTTGTTTACCATACATGTCATCAGAGAGAAGCAAAAACATATCAGTTTAATAACGAACAGCTCCAATCCATGTTGCGCCTCCAAATCAAAACAAAGCTCCCTTACACAATTAAGAGAAACATAAAATATGCAGGAAGCTCACTATGCAGCAAATACAACAATTCCTTTAGAGCCAATTTAGACATTATGCCAGAAACAGGCCTTGCAGAATCATCAGCAATTTATGATCCCCTGAAGGAAAGGCATCATATATAGCTCTCTGCACACCATGCTCTGAATCATAATCACACACAACCCACCTCCATGGCTGCTAATGTAATTGTGCATTTGTGGAGGTGTAGGAAACTGCAATGATTAGGTATCCAATTCAACTGGCACTAGCTGCCAATCTGCAATCAGGCTAAGTTCAAGGTGCTGGTTCTGCCATATAAAGCCCTATATAACTTGGGATCCAGCTACCTAAAATAACATCTCACCCTTCATATCCTCAATCAATCACTGCACATTCTGCAGTGAGGGCTTCCTGCAGATACTATCTCATCAGGAGGTACATCTCCATATAGAAATGGGGCCTCTAGTGTTGTGGCACCTACTCTTTGGAATTCCCTCCCATTAAATAATAGACAAGTTTGCCTTTTCAGCACCTACTGAAAAGCTTCCCTTTCCAAAAAGCCTTTTAAGTGGAGAGTTCTTTCCCAGACCTCATCTGTCCTAGATTTAATATGTTTTCATTGTTTCTTGTTTATGTGTCTGCTGCCCTGGACTCCTTTGGAATAAATAAATATTGGCAGATTGTGCATGAATCAAAGTGCTTTCCACTGGTGTAAAGTCAGCATTACATGCAATGTCAGACCTTACGTACATAAGGTCTACCTTCTAAGCAAAATACTGTTTGTTAAACAGTGTGCATACCACACAAATTTCTAGAATAGCACATCAGAAGTTAAGGCTTACTTTCTGGCAACAGTGGTCACTCTAATTCGTCTCTGTCCACTTGAATGCTGGTACTGAGTCACAAACTGGATTGCACCTCGCCCACCCTGAGGAATTGGAGCATTGTGCTGTTTCGAAGGGTAAATGGTGAAGAGATTAAATTGAACAGAATCACAGGAAGATTGTGCAGCATGATCACCACATTAAGAATCCCATCACTGCCGCTGACAATTCTATAATTAGAGGTTATCTGACAGAAGCTACTTTAATAAGTGCAATATGCTGTACAAATATGAAAAATTTAAGTCAGTAAGCTTACTGCCTATCTTTAGCTACAATTTAATTCAACATTGGAGCAGCTTCCAAAACAGTGGAGAAAATACTATAGGAGATCTACAAATCTGAAGGCAAGACAGGAGCACAGTAGATGAGACAACATAATACAATGTAATATGTATATAGCTACTTAGAGCAGCCAAGTGCTTCACAACCTCAGTATTTCTTACAAACAGCCCTATAAGGTAGACAAGTATTATTACCCTCATATTGCAGATGTGGGCTGAAGACAGGCAAACTACTAATGCCACACACAGAGTTCCTTACACAGGTGAGAAGTAAACCAGGGACTTCCTGGTTTGTTGCTTAGCGCCTTATGGTACTACAAGCTACAGTAAGTCTCATAAAATGCTCCTAATTAAAATGAGGGGAACTATAATTTGCTTTTTTTTTTTTCCTCCCCAAGCGGTGAAACACACATCACAGAATTCTTGAAAGAAACTACTTTTGTAGACCACATCATCTACTTCCTCACAAGCTCCAATTAAAATGGGGAGGAGGAAGTGGGAATTGTGCTTTGTCAGCCACCTACCTCAGTAAAATTATTTAAATATGCACATGTGCTCTAAAAAAATTATCTTACCTGATTAACCACCTCAAAATACAATCCTAGGGTTGTGGTAGGATTAAGTCCACAAATCTTCCACTGACATGTACCTCCTGTTCCTATCTCCTGCAAAAATATTACAAATAATTTTCAGCAAAAGTTACATTTGCTATACACAGCAAATCGTAGGATTTTGGAAAACGTACTGCTGTTTTCAATGGTTCCTATCCCAGTTACTTAAGATATAGCAAAATAATATCTTTGTTATAAATGCTTCACTTCTCCCCTCTACTAACATAACACTTAACATTTTGTTAACATTTTACTGTAACATGAATTTCCACAGACTAGAGTAGGACAAATAGTGAATTTTATCATGCTGATATATATATTGAGCACTGTTGAACCCAGGAGGCACCACAAGAGGCACAATACATACATACATACATACATACATACATACATACATACATAAATAAGCCTATATGTGAGGTGCTTATCGCTACCTAGAGCTTTCTACTCCTCAACAATATATTCACTACTTTGGAAATTGAGTGGCTAGTGAAATAAATACACAAACACACACACGGCAGGATTCAGCTATTGAGTCCTGTCAGTGGAAGCCCTGCAGAATGACTTCTCCTTGTACAACAGGGCTTTTTCCTTCACATCGCCCTGCGCAAACATGAAATTGTCTCTAGGGGAATGGGAAGAACCCCTAGAATGGCTCATAGGGGTGAGGAGGGGGATTGTTCCTTCAGGCAAGCCAAAATCCTTTCCCTGTCAGAACAATCACCTTAGTGTGACATTGAATTACTCACACACAGAGTGGTATAGTGTAATTGCAATATGATGCCCACTAATGCTTAGTCACATCAGAAAAAGCTGGATCTACTGCATTTTTATGTAACAGGTGTAAAGGTTGGATTAAAACGGTATCAACTGTTCTAAACCATCCGACAGTCACACAACTCACTGCTCACCCGGCCTGAAGGAAAAAAAGTCAAAACTTTTGTAAAATCGTGCCTTTGAAAATGGCAACATGCTAATAGGATTTTACACAAGATTTTACTACATAATTTCTATAGCATTTTGTGTGTGAAAAGTGAGAAAGGCACAGGTTGTATAAGTGATTTTCAGGTTAGTCAACTTACATTTTCTGATACGCAAGGCCCTTTAGAATTGAGAGATACACAAGGTCCAATAGCTCCAGATACCTTTATTTCTCTTGAGGTCTACACAGATTGAAGAGCAAAATAAAATAAGAACAAATGATTGTTCCTGCAGAATGTAGGATAATCTTTCATCTTGGCAGTCTGAGCTTATAAGTCTCCTTTACTAGTAAACAGCAGTGCTAACAGAGGTCTGAACAGTCATTCTATTCAGAATAGAGCAGAAACTAGACAGCTTTTCTTTTAGTAAAAATGGTTTCTATGAGACTGCACTATGTAGAGAACTGCAGCCTTACACAACTCACCGGATCAACTAAAAGTACTCCTTGCACTAAAAGGACTTACGAGACTTCATTCCTCTAATTTGTAGAAGCCTATACACTTTAACTTTACATCTCCTTTACACGTCCAGTCTAGAACAAACATTGGTGGCAGAGATGATGAATCGTATCTCAGAACAGGCACCTGACCCAGAGTACCCTCAAAGTTCCTTAGAGTCCCACAGTTCCATACAGGTGAACATATGGAGTTGTTTTATAAAAATGCCATCCAGCTCAGTATTGTCTACTCTGACTTTTCACGGCAACATCCTTTGTGGAGATAGCAGATACTGGGTTGAGGACCTTCCACATGCACACCATGTGCACTACCACTAAGCAACAGCCCCTTCCCAAATATTATGTTTTTTCCTCAGCAGCATATTCATATGACCAGCAGGATATGGACAAATCACAACACCATCCCCTGGATCTCATGCCCTGCTGCCCATGTTCCATACCGGCAAGAAGAAATATTATAGGAATTGCACCTTTATGCCCCTGTTGCAACAACAGAGAAATATTTCTGTTGACAATTCAGTATGTATTGTGAGTAGAATCTAAATATCATATCAACGGATTACAAGATGTTAGAGTGAGCTGTGTCGGCAAAGGTACCGGAAAGATACCCAGCTGCATATCTTGTAAGTCAAGGGTAGGAATTCATAACAGTTTTGCCAAGCAATGAATGCTGGATCACAGTCACACTAAATTCCAGTGCTTATTTTCACTGTAAAATAAAACACTACGACCCCAACGCTAAAGGTTTAAACTAAAACACTGACTGAACAATTGTTACTAGCAATAATAATACCTTAGTGCAATAGTTTAATTAGTTGTAAACAAATGCAATGGAATAACAACACAAGACCTTTTAAAACATTTATAGTAAAATTCCAAATCTTACTTTGATTTCTAAGGTACCTCCAAATCCCATCTTGAATTGCCCCTGTGCATCTTTGGTAAACACACGCTGAAAGGTTTGTTTGAACAGGGATGTATTGAAAGAGTCTCCCATTACCATGTAACCCCTACATGGAAAAAAAAGAATAATTAAGTCAAACAATATATGAAAAACGCAAAAGAGCAGTTATAATGGAATCTGGAACTGCTCTAAGTCATCACACTCTAGGCTGCTACCACAAGTTCACCTGTGAAGATTTCTGCTCCACTCCTGTCATTCCAAATTTCCTTGTGGTATTACAGATCTATATGCCATGTATAAAAGTGACCATCACAAGGCACTCATGGGAGCACTGCAGTATCAGTTTATATGCATTGGCTTCCCCACCCCACCCAAAGCTCATTCCTGAAGAGGCATAATGTAGTAATAAAACATGGAAAGCAGCAGTGGCCATCCCTAAACAATTTATTTCACAAACAGAATGTTTTAAACATATTGATGTAGCTCCTGAGAAGCGCTGGTAGAATTTGAATAGGTCTGCTTCAAGTAAGACTTAATTGGATTTTGTGGGGTGTTCCTTTCATGCTTGCAGCACAACATGGTGTAGGTTATGGATGTTAGGGAAGGAGAAGAAAGAAAAAATTGGTGCTTAACAAAGGACAGGAGGTTAGATTTGATTTGATGATATTTTCCAGCACTATCATCCTACAATAGTGCTTCTGTGCAGCAGCATTTAACTTTCTCAGTAGAGAGAAAAATCTTACTTTAAGATTACTCCCCAGAATAGTATTGTGCTCAGTATTAATAGCTGTGTGATAAAAAATATTTAAACAGGAGAAAGGAATATATTGCAATTAAGAGTACTAGTCAAAGAGTATTGCTTTCTGACGTGAAAACTCATTTTAATCTATATTTTCATGATTGAAAAAGATTAATTGTAGTGACAACTTTGCTCACACAGACACAATCATGCAAACCTATGCAAGTCCACTTGACTTCCAATATATAGCTTTTCTCTTAATTACACAAGAACGCTGTTTCTGCATATAGCCTCTTTTACATTACTGTAAAATGTAATACATACCCAGTGTAGTTAGGACAGCACTTCATCTCCAGAAGACCAGTCTGATCTAATGCACATGCGTAAATGTCAATAACGTGACCGGTTGTAGCAGCGTGATTTGCCAAAGCTTCAAAATGCTAGAGACACAAATGTAAACATAACTTTTACTAAACAATGCAGGTCAAACTTTCCACATTTTACATTAAAGCTTCAAATATTTTTCAGAAGATGAAGTGTATTTGCCAAATTATATTCTTTTCAGATGCTATACAATACTAGGTAAGTATTTAAAACTGAAATATGGTTTTAATTCATAATTGTTCTGATTTTGTATAAGCCAAAATAGCTACCTTTATTTTAGGGTTGGGGGGTGGCATTCCGGACAACAGATGCAGTTTGAACAAGATGAAGCGGAACTGCATCAAGGAGCAGCCCCAAGCCCTATATCTGATACTTTAAGGGGAATGTTGTGACCTCATCTAGAATGTAACACTTTTTCCTAGTTCAACTTCCCATCCATCACCAATCTTATCTGGATTAAACTTTATTCCATTGGCATGATGGCTGTCGCTACACTGTGGTTTTGAAGGGAAGGAAGACATATAATCACACTGCAGTTTCAAGAGATGCTACATGAAGTATTGGAGGGGTGGAGAATTACATGCTATTTTTTCCACAATCCTATATGTTCCATTATGCTTATGTCACCCTTTGTCAAGGCAGGCACACAAAATATCCCTCCAAGGTTAATGGAAATGTACCAGTGTGTTTTGGAGCAGTACAACTCAGGCTCTAAAAGTTGGGGGGTTTTTTAGTTTTAGAAAATATGCAGCCACTGAATAAATTATGTGCATTACTTTACATACATTCCAAATAATTTAATTGCAGAATTTTAGACTTATGTGTTCTTACCTTGGTACCCTTTTTTACATATTTGGCATTATCTTTTTCAATGTCATGCCAAGACCTTATAGGCACCTTAAGTTCATCTCCTACAACCATCCCAGGTCCCTGTGTAGCCGGTCCGCCAATAAACATCATTATACGGGCACCCGTGTTAGGAAAAGTACACTGTGGGATAATAAATGTTTTTAAGTCAGAAAGCAAAAAGATGTGTTTCAAAGACATATTGCGATGATATTCGGAACTGCTGATTAAGTTCTAAAATAGGTTGAACTGTGAATATGACATAAGATGAATGTTGAGACCTATCTAACCAAGTGTATTTAGTATTTGCACTATAGTACCTCACTTTTCTGTAACTGCAAAAAGAAACAGCTGAACAGGAAAAGCTTCAGGAAAGTCTGTTTGCAACTGGAGGGAACAACCTTCAGCATTTTTCCAATTTCAAATCAAATTCACATTGCTTTAACTCATTCAGGTAACCCAGATAAGGGCAGTGAACTTTCAGATGTGCATAAATGAGAACTTGTTACCTCTAGCAGTCCTACAGCTATGGAAAGTGCCACTCCAGAAGACCGCAAAGGTCTTTTCCCTTGGGAAACAGGCCAAGGATCACGTTGCAGTTCATCCAAAAGATCAGTGAGATTCATGTCAATTTTCTGGACCGGCTGTAAGAACCTGGAGACAAGAAAAACATTAAGTTAAAGAGAGGTTTCCCTTGATTGCACAAGCTTTCAAATGATTCTAGACCATTTATATATTTGCAAAGTATTAACCTACAATTATAGTGTTTTGAATACAAATTTAATTTTGTAAATTTTGTAAATTTAATGTTACATGGGTGGGATTGAACTAAGTCATACTTGGAGTAGACCCACTAAAATCAATAGACTTAAGTTAGTTCATGCTTAATGTCTCCCTGTGTTTTTATATTACATGTTGGAAGCTACCCAGGGTGGCTGGGGCAACCCAGTCAGATGGGTGTGGTGTAAGTAATAAATTATTATTATTATTATTATTATTATTATTATTATTATTATTAGTCATGACTAACTTAAGCCCATTGACTTCAGTGCTTCTACCCCAAATATGACTTAAGTTGGCAACTGATTTACTTTCATTATGAGTCACCCAGAAAGCTTGTTATTGGGTGGCATGCATATAAATGAGTAAATAAATGAATGAGGAGGATTTGGCACAAGCTAAAGTTTGCATCTTGAGTACACTTGCTTGGAAGAGAGAGAGTCGGGAACAGGGATTGACCTCAATATCTTACATTTTAACATTTTTTATTCATTTATTTAATATTATGCTTATAACCCACCTTTCCTTCAATGAGGACTGCAAAATTACAAAGCAGGGCTTACTGTAAACAATTTGGTACATTTTTCTTCTTAATAAAAACAAATACCTGTTTGATGGTGGTGGCTGCTGAGCTTGAGGGCCACGACCCACTTGTGCAACATTCATTTTTGTAAGTCCTAACATTTCCTGTGAGTATATTTAACATAATAAAGCTGATTATAGTTACATATTCAGCGTATAAACAGCAATAACATTTTAAAGAAAATTAAGAAATATTTCTTATTCATTTACAATGAGTCTTTTTATTTAAAAAAAAAACTTACTTTTAAAAAAAGTTTAGAAACATCTTTATAATATTGATTTTCTCATTTTACACATTGAAAATGTTTGCTTAATTCCTTAACTGTTCCATAAGGTACAGATTTTTTACTCCCATTTTCAAAGACAGAGCAGCTCCAGAACTGGAAATACCATTTTTAATATTAATTTTATATTTACCTGAAGCTGTTTTGCAGTCAGATCCTTTGTGCCTCTGAAAACATAACTTTTGTAAATCCCCTCACAGCCAAGCTCATGAACTTGCACCATTCTCCCAAAAGTAATCAGTCCAACCAAAGCAGTTGGAGGTAGGAGACTTAACGACATTTGCATGGATTCCTTCAAAGCTTGCAAGTCTTCATCTTCCATACACGTGTCAACAACATAAAGAAATATCAAAGGCATCTGAGGTCCACGCTTTAAGAAAAAGTGAACAAGATTGCAGCATTAATGTTACTGGGAAAAGTAAGAAATAGCCTTGTTGTAACTATCCCCAAACTATAACTGATCAAATGCTTTCTTGGGAATGAATACTCATGCAAAACTGGCTTCAACATGGTTGTATCCGTTTTACAGTCCTAAATAAAAACACATGAATCTCTCTAACACTATGTAAAGTGACATGCACTGACTTGGGCATACATACGTGCAGCAGATTCCTGTGTTATTTAAATCTGTATTGCTATACAGCCGTACCTTGGTTCTCGAACGGAATCCATTGCAGAAGTCCGTTCGACTTCCAAAAATGGTCGAAAACCAAGGCACGGCTTCAGATTGGCTATAAGAGCTTCCTGCGGCCAATCGGAACCCGCAGAAGCCGCGTTGGACGTTCGGCTTCGCAAACTGGAACACTCACTTCCGGGTTTGCGGCATTCAGGAGCCAAAATGTTTGAGTCGCAAGGCGTTCCAGAATCAAGGAATGACTGTATTGCTTAGCACTCAGTTCAGTTGAAACAAATGTATAAGCTGAAGAACACCTGTGCTGCCAGCTCCATGGTGGCTGAAACATTTAGGATGTCACCCCTGAACTACCCATGCTCCTCCTTCTGAGTTACATAGGCTTTAGGCTACACTAATTGTTCAGGAAAGCATGACTACAGCTGACTCTGAGGTGGAATCTACACATGTATAAAAAATGCTGTGAAAACGCTTTTTTTAAAAATGTTTTTAAAAATACATTGAACTCACTGTCGCCATCTAGTGTCACATTTGTATATTGCACTTTACAACACATCTAAAATGTTTGATTTGCCACTATATAGCTGAGTCCTTGTCCAAACTCCACATATTGGAGACGATCACAGTGGCTACTTTTCTGACCCAAGAATCCCAAAGATTTTAATCATGGTATTTACCTGTACTACATATTCAATGCTAGAAAACTGAGGTAAGAGTTCTGCAGGCTGGTTCATCTCAGATATGCCTGCATATGTAGGAGGAAACTGCAGGAGAAAAGGGATCCAATCAAATGAAAAATTCAAACAAAAAATACTTTGAAGCATAAATTTCTATACCAGTCAGCCTTTCCTAACCTGATGCCCTCCAATTGCTTTAGAATATAACTCTCACCATCCCTGACATATGGCCACAATATGTGGGACTCTTGATAGCTGAAGTTCAAAATATCTGCAGAGCAACAAGCTGGAAAGGGTTTATCTATACTAGTCTTTTCCACCCCACCCTTTACATGTTAATATTACTACCACTCATATATCAATCTTAAAATGCATTCACTTGAAAGTTCTCTTACCTGATTTCTCTGGTAACAAAAATTGCAAGCCCATAGTTTTGCTCGGTAATCCACTTGGCTACAAAAATAAATTTTAAAGTGTTTTAATAGACAATTTATGAATGCAAGTCAGATACTTTGTGGTTTCATGCTTAAACATGAGCATGGGTAATACAGCATAGTATCTTGTCGCTCAGCAAGAATGTGGAGGGAAGCAATTTTTGGCCATTCCCCTCCTCCAAGCAGCTCCCAACACACACCTTAAATCTGCTCCTGATGTAGTGGGGGCTGGAGAGGCAATGGAAGGAGAGTTGAAAACTGCATCTTTCCCCATTCTTCCGACAGAAGCTTTATTTCCAAGTGACTGAGACCATTGGTCAACCCACAAACTTTAGTCTCATCATTTATCAAAACTTTTCTTCTCTAACCCTTTGGAATATTTTTGCTTTATCTTAACTCCTTCCTGATACCGTAAGTCGTGTTTGGTACTGCTTTTTATTCGATTACTGTTAAATGTATCATTTTTGTGTGTTTCCTTACAATTATTGTAAATTACTTTACACTTGCTGGGGAAAGTACAGTATAAATATTCATGGAAATAAATAAAATTAGAGTTGTGTCTTGCTATACACCATGACAAAAGGCAGAACAATTACTGGTACATTAAATAATCTGGTTAGCCATGTGACTGCAAGTTAGTTAAGCTGTGAGTGGCTGATAATATTGCAGAAACAAAGTGGCATCAGTGTTACCTTTATTTTGGTATTTATTGTTTTTGGCATGTCACTAAATGTGGAAATTTCGGGGATACTTTTTCTGTTAATGGTATGCAGCACAGCACATTAAAAAAAAATACTGTAGATTTGTACATGGCAAGCGCACATATGAAGCATCACATAGAAGCTCTGTGTGCACATGAGGCAGTATTATTTCAGTTACCGGTAATTTATCCACGAGAAAACAGCTTCAGTACAGAACCATACATTATAAGTATGTCTTTAAGGTCCTGTTAAAATCAACAGGACTTGCTTTAAAAAAGATCTTGTGGGAATAAGGTATTAAGACCCTTGAAAAAAATACTACAAAATAAGAACTGTTTTTACTATCTACACTTTTTGGCCATTTTTTTTCTAACTGCAGTCATGGATAACTTTATGAAGCAAGAAAAATTATGTAGATAAGGCATGCTCACAGAAACTGTCAACTTTAGAAATGCACTTTGGAAAGTATCCAAATCATACTCCAAACAAACTCATTGAAATCAATGAAGTTATGTAACTCAATTGATTTCAGTAGGTCTACTCCAAGCATGACTGAAGCTGGATATCACCCATAATGAGCTGCACTTCAGATGTTTTCTTTTATGTGCTGTGCATAATTTTGTATTGATTTGTGAGGGTGTGTTTTTTTTAATGTCCAAGATACTATTTGTAACATTTTTTTATAGTGAAGGTCAGAAAATAAATTTGTCTTTCAAACTCCCAAACATATATGACAGATAAAATACTTTTTTAAACAATAATAAAGTACTAATATCCATGGGACACGGGTGTCACTGTGGGTTAAACCACAGAGCCTAGGGCTTGCCGATCAGAAGGTTGGCGGTTCAAATCCCCGTGACGGGGTGAGCTTCCATTGCTTGGTCCCTGCTCCTCCCAACCTAGCAGTTCGAAAGCACGTCAAAGTGCAAGTAGATAAATAGGTACCGCTGCAGCGGGAAGGTAAACGGCGTTTCCATGCGTTGCTCTGGTTCGCCAGAAGTGGCTTAGTCATGCTGGCCACATGACCTGGAAGCTGTACGCCGGCTCCCTTGGCCAATAATGCGAGATGAGTGCCGCAACCCCAGAGTCGGTCACGACTGGACCTAATGGTCAGGGGTCCCTTTACCTTTAATATCCATGCAAAGTTTAAAACTCTTTATCTGAAATTACCATAATGGATTTAGAACAGCTCGGCAGGTAGTTCTGCTGCACAGGACTGGCTCATACTGAATAGGAGGCAAGTCAGGCCGCTCTTTCAATGGTGTAAACAGAGAGGCCACAGGAACCACCATCCTTGTAGCCTCAAGACGACTGGAAGGCCATACATTCCAGCTGAATCGAACGCCATCCCTGTCTTCATTCTGCTGAACGAACTCGAGGAAGGTTGTCATCACTGCGTTCTTATTTCTGAAACAGAAGCACACATTAATTGATACACGCAAGCTTTGGAGAATGAATTAGAAACCAAGCCTTGTTTCATCTGAATGGGCATTACGGAGCACCTCCAAGTTACCTGCATTACTAGTCATCTCGAAACGCCTAAGAGTAAAGTACATTTTTCATGGACCTACATTCAGGAAAACAAAAAATAACTAGGAGCCTCTGTTGCATTTGGATAGTGGACAGTCTACAGTATTGCCAATGCACATATTAAAAAAGAGATAACATACATACATCTCTCAAGAAGCTGTAACATTGCAGCAATATAAAGTGTCAGCTCAAAAGTACACTGACCTGCAAAGTAACTTTGATTTGAGAAATGTTATCCAGAAGAATATCACAATGATTACCACTCTCCCATTCATTTCAAAACAGTGTGCACAGGGGAAGGGTTCATTCACCTCTTAAGTTCTTTAACTAGCAAGTTCAGACTGGTACAATGCAATACACACCACCATATGTGGTTGCTACAGATTGCTGTATTATTCAAAGCTTGGTAAACACATCAGATATGGCAGCAGCTCAGCAGTACAGTCACCATGGCACACCACTCACATTGGACAAATTGAACTGCAATGAAAGTATCCAGTATAATACAACAGTTCACACCAACAAACCTTTTGTCGTTTTAAATATGACCAACCAGACTTGCACACTAGAAGAGCAATACAGAACGGGGGGGGGGGGGGGGAGAGAGAGACAAAATAGTGAACATATTCAAGAGCTACCGGTAGCAAGCTCAGCGACAGCCATGTCTTCAGTAAAATTCATCCAACCTTTCCACTCATGACATAGACTAGGAATTATTCCATTGATCTGTACTCTCCATTCCAAACACTCTTCATGTATCCTGGGTCTGCAGCAGCCACTAAATTGTGAAACTCCCTCCCCACAGAGGTGTGCCTAGGTAGCATCTTCATTGTGCTGCTTGCCTGGCCTTTGACAGTTAAGGTATTTTGTTTTGCGAGACCCACCTCTTTTATTGAATTTATATTTTTCTATTCCACTTTAGGGACACGGGTGGCACTGTGGTATAAACCACAGAGCCTAGGGCTTGCCGATCAGAAGGTCGGCAGTTCAAATCCCCGTGACGGAGTGAGCTCCTGTTGTTGTTCGGTCCCAGTTCCTGCTCACCTAGCAGTTCAAAAGCACGTCAAGTGCAAGTAGATAAATAGGTACCACTCTGGTGGGAAGGTAAACAGCATTTTCGTGCGCTGCTCTGGTTTGCTAGAAGCGGCTTAGTCATGCTGGCCACATGACCCAAAAGCTGTCTGCGGACAAATGCCGGCTCCCTCGGCCTATAGAGTGAGATGAGCGCGCAACCCCAGAGTCGTCCGCGACTGGACCTAATGGTCAGGGGTACCTTTACCTTTTATTCCACTTTTAATTGCTTTACTTTTTGAGGGGGGGAAATATTGTATCGTTGTAACCTGCCCTGAGACCTTACAGTGAAAAGTGAGTAAGAAATCTTATAAACAGCCTGATTTGTATTTGTTATTTTAATACCAAACTCCTGTCAACCGTTCCATGTGGCTTTGTATACGTAAAGCCAAAAGTTTTCTTTGTTAGAATTCCAAAGCTGAATGCCAAAATACTTTCTATTGTACACGTATGGTTTTATTGTAGGTGTGTAATTTTATTGTAAGCTGCTGTGCAGGTTCTACAGATCAAGCAATAAATAAATAAAAGCACTATAGGCAAGTATCAATGTTGCAAGTGGACTATTGAGGGAGTGACATAGATGAGAAGATAATACCACAAAAACCTACCCTGGGCACATCTATATTGCACAATGCATCTGTATCATACTGGCTGCACTGGCATGCAACAGTGCAGCATGGGCTCCCTCTCCTCTTCCACTTTCATCTCCACTTTCAACTAACCACAGTAGCTCATTATGTCCTGACCTGGACAAACCATGATTAGTATTTACTCTGGTTTACTGAAAGAAGTTTGAACCATGGTCAATAATGATTGTTCTCAGGATCCTACTCCAGAATGAACTCCACAATCATAAAATGATATTACCCACAAAATACCTTCCACTTATTGCACCTGTAAGGGGGGGGGACGGGACTCAAGCTTCAATTTAGGTGTTTCTAATACAGGTAGCTGTATTATCCAGCTGCACTGAACAAGTCTGCATCAATAAACTTTTGAAACTTGCAGGTTTCAACAGCAGCTTTGCCAAGCAGTACAAAGTGATGCTGAAAGGTGTGGGGGAGCAAGGAGAGAGCAGAATCTCTGCTGAAGTTGCAGCGCTCACCAGTGCAGCCCTCTGACCTGCAATTATACACAGCCAGCTCCCTGAAGTTTGGCCAAACTGCGAGAGGCAGTGAAGGATAGGCGTGCCTGGCGTGCTCTGGTCCATGGGGTCACGAAGAGTCGGACACGACTGAACGACTGAACAACAACAACAACAGCTCCCTGAAACTCTGCTTTTAACGAATAGGTCTTATTTTATTGCTGTCATTGACAGAATTACCCTGGCCAAAGCCCATGCAAAAAAGCACAACACTGTGTTATCAAAAGGTCCATGGAGGGAAGAAGTTGAATAACTTAGCAAAACGTGGAAAATTCAGAGAGCAATAAATCAAGCAAGAGGTTGGGAGAGGTGGTGCTTAGGTCTTCCCTTGTCTGCCTCAAACCCACCGCAGACCCAAAGTAGCTTTTCCCATTACCGAAACAAAACTCCCAAGGGGGAACACCTCTTTGAGGGGAGGGGGATTTTAATATGATGAACAGTGAGAAGGAAAACAGTTTAGCATTCTCTGTGCCCCTCCCCACCACTTCTCTACTCTTCACACTTCCCTCCAAACAAAAATTTATTTAATGAAAAAGGGTGTCGGGACTCTGATTTTGAATATTTGCATACAATGTGTACTTGGCTCTTTGTCACCAAAATTTGCAATCAATATCATGATGAAGGAACTAAAGCAATACCTGCCCAACCTATAGATTTACAGTTGAACTCTGCACTTCCAAAGACATGCATATAGCCAGCTATAAGAATATTCTCAATGGCAACTCAGAATTACAGGCATTTGGTTGGGTGCTTCACTGAGCTCCATGTAAACAAGCTTGTGTCAAGCACAAGCAAACTAAATAACTGTGTGAGCAGAATGACTCTTCCCTTCTCCGCTCCATGTTCAGTGCTCCCCCAATAACAGATTTAGGGGAACTCTGGGACAAATTTAGGAGGTGTGCGAGGGAGGGGAGGGGAGGGGGAGTCCCATTGCATAAGCTGAAGTCATTCCCCTCACACAATTATTTAACTGGATACCATCCATTAACTATCCGTGAGATAAAGACCTTAAGATGAAATGCTTCCACTTTTTTTTAAAGCCACTGTACATTGTTTTATTACATGCTTACACATTCTACAAAGACCAAGGTACACACAACGTGTTGATTAGAACAGATGTCTTCAGACTTTTCAGATCTGAAACTCACCTTTAACCCCTGTCTACAATACAAGACACAAACTTAATGTGTTTATTATACTGGTGTTAAGTATCTTCCGCTCTCCCTTCTCCATTTTGCCTTATTTTATTTTTTTTAAATATGGGGGGAGGGAATGATAGCAATGTCACCAGTACAACCCTTTACATCGTTTGTGGGTTCTAATCCACCAGTTAAAGACCAATGGATGAAAATATGCTTACCTCTCAGTACCACATCATAGCTGACATTACAAAGCTTATGCATACAGTTTGGCTCATAAAACCTGATCTGGGCAAAGGAATTTATCCCATCTTCTTCCTTTATTTTTGCCTTCCAAACACAAATTACAGCCTAAAACACTTGGCACAACATAACCTATTTTCTTGTAAGTTCTACCAATTTTAGTGGAATTTACTTCCAAGTAAGTTTGCCCAGAACTGTGATGCTCATCATAAAAGTACTACAAACCTATACAAACATCTAGTATATACAGCATACCTAAAAACAAGTTATAATCCATCATAAGACCCCTAAGCAAGTTTAAACAGAAGTAGATCCCAGTGAGTTCAATGGGACTCACTCCTTAGTAAATGAGCTTAATATTGTAGCCCTAAGTATGCTTACGCACCAACATGATTTTAAATACTTACCTCTTTGTTCAACTGAGATTATTAGCTCCCTAAAATATAACTTGTAAAATTAACGCCCTGAACCTCAACAAAATCTCCATACCTAACATTCAGGAAAACTTTTTGGTGTGTACAGAGACAGTTTGCTGGTTATGACTGACATAGCCCTATATGGTTTGGATCCAGGCTAGCTGAATAATTGCATCTCCCTTTATGGGCCTTGACATCTTCTGAGGAGGCCTTTATCTTGGCTCCACCACCTTCACAAGTACCTTTGTTGAGGACATGAGAGAGGGTCTTGTCAGTGACTGCTCCCATCTTGTGGAAGGCTTCACTGACCTTCCTCTTGCTTTTCTTTCACCAGCAGGAAAGCACTTTTTTATTCCAGCAGGCCTTTGGCCATCAGCTAGCTGTTCTGGAAGGGTCTCCCAAAAGTGGATGTGGTAATTCTTTGTGCTTTTAAATGGTTTTATGCATTTTCAGTGCTGCTTATATAGGGCTACTTGCTTGGCTGACTTTAATATTTATTTTTAATTTGTGTTTTTAATTTGTGTTGTAAACTGCCTTGGGATCTTCACTGGGAGAAAGGTGGAATAAATACCCCACATTTATAAAACTTTTAAACTGAACTTTCAAACAAGCCAATAGAAGCTGTCAGAAGGCTGAAATGGGCTGCACTGAATGTGTGTTTAGTATCATGCTGCATGTCTGTTTATAGCAGATGATATCGTTACCTGTGAAGTGAATCACTTTCAAAAGTGAATGTATAGCACTACATATATTCAGCCCTCCCTTGGAAGATAATCTCCAATGCTATTGCAACATATATATTAAATCCAGGAAAACATATGATTACAAATAAAGCTCTTGGGAGAGAGAGCTTGTTTTTCTGAAAACCCTGGGGGATTATCAATGGAGGCTTCTTGTATTATAGAAAGAAACTGCGTGACTTTTTCTAAGATCTGTTCACTCTACTAATAATAATTGATTTGCATTATTTGTGCCAAATACTGCCAGTTTTGCAGTGTGGGAACACAGTGTACACATTGCTCAGACAACAGAATCCTATGGCACCTTAAGCATTAACAAATGTTTTGTGGCATTAACGTTTCTGGGCCAGAGGCAATTTGTCAGCCGCATGAAGAGGAACTCCATTCATTCCTAATATTCTAAAAGGAGAAAAACCATTGAGCGAAGAACCAAAGCAACAATGTATTAGCAAATGTTTACCTATTTCATCAGTTTGATGGGGGGTTTTTGTCTTTAAAACTGTACATTACAGTTGGCTTTAGGGACCGAAAGACACTGTCATGTAGCACAATTCCTGCTCCCTCTTTATGATCCCTACTTTCCCCTTCATCTTTACATCTTTGTGTACATCACCCTGCTTCATTTCTTACACATCCCCTCTTTTCTTTCCAGCCTTTCCAGATGATGAAGAGCAGCGCTATCTCCCAGTCTCCTAACCCCACAGGAAAGGGGCTACTTACAGCGTTTCTTGGGCATAAGGTACTAGTTCAGGCCGCTGACTCCTCGCCTCAGTAAAGTACAGCTGTGAAATTCCCAATATCCTTTATACCCAACGCTGCCCAAACCGAGGAGGGAGGCGGGGTCGTTGAAGGGGCAGAATAAGGCTTTGGTTCCCAAATGCTCCAGCCACCGTGTGTGTCACAACCGCCTCCCCACTCCCAGTCTCTCCCTCTCACATACCCTTCATCCACAGTTCAGCCCCTCACCTATAGAAGAGGGCGAGGGAGTAGGAGCGACGCTCGTCCTGGGCTGAGGGCGGACGGAAGGGGGAAATGAGGGGGGGCAGTTATATATAAAAATATGTATTTTATAATCACAATTACGGAGGAGAAGGGGGCGGTGATCACGGGACAACCCACCCTGAGTTCTAGGTTTGGGGGGGTATGGCAGAAAACAAGCCTCTGTCGCTGACCCCTTGCTACGACTTACCTCAGCCTACAAGTCAACGGGAGAGGCTTTGGGGGGGTCTTTTTGGGGGAGGGTCCCCCGACAGGCACCAAAGCGCCCGGAGGTCAGAAGGAGCGTCTCTCCCGCTACGTGCGCTCCCAACGCCGCCGAGTCGGTAAGCGGCTCTCCGGCGGGACTTGCTCTTGTGCCACTTCGGCCTCCCCTCCTTCTCCTCGGAAAGTGGCGCAGCCCTTCCCTTCGCCCAGCCCTTCGCTTCAACCCACCTGAGTCGCTCAGCCAGTGGAGCAGCAGCAGCCGCCGCCTCCGCCGCTCGCTTCAGCCTCTCCTCACACGGGGACCCAGCAGCCTGAGCGGTGCCGACGCAACCAACATGGCTGATGGGGGAAGCCGGTGCCACGTCAAAAGGGGCAAGGAGCGCGCATTGCGAGGCACAGCCCGGAAAGAGGCGGGGTCTCGGGACGCTTTCTTTGTTCCCGCCTCCAGCGCAGGGCGGCGAATGAGAGCGCGGCGGAGAAAGATGGAGCCCCGCCTACGGCTCAGGCGGCGGCGGCGGCCGTGGAAGCGAGCCGAAGCGGGCTTTGGCGAGGCGCTTTAGTCCGAGCCTTGTCATCGACCCCTCTTCCTGACCAAGCCTCTTCTGTATTTCAAGTAGCACCTTAGAGACCAACTAAGTTTGTTCTTGGTAACTTAGTTGGTCTCTAAGGTGCTACTGAAAGGATTTTTTTTTTTTTTTTTTTTTGACTATGACAGACCAACACGGCTACCTACCTGTAACTGTATTTCAAGGTTTGCTGAAAACTTTTCTGCGCCTCCAGGCTCACACAGAAGAGGAATAAAAACCTTCCTTCCCGCCCCCCCGCCCCAGTAGTTTGCTGGCGATCTGAAAATGTTGTGTGGTATTTGTATATATATTTTTTGCGAACTGCATTGATTTTTCTGTTGGTGAAACGGTGCATATACAAAGTGTTCTGTAAATAAAAAGCGAATACGGCCAAGATGACCGGCGCTTAAAACCTTCCTGCTGCCGCTAGGTTAAAGGAGGACCTGTAGAGAGAGTGTTTCACAATAAACACGTTTTACTATACAGTATTGGAAAGGTTCCTTCTTTTCCCAATGCAGGAAAGAACTGGACAGGCCTGTTACTGGTCCTCAGAAAAAGAAAAAGAAGAAGTCAGCCGCCCTATGCCTGACTTGTACCGGGGTCTTGAACATAGCGCTGCCTCCTCCTTTCCTGACAGCTGTTCCGTATACGGGACTGATATGTTCAACAGGTGCAGCATTTCTGGTCATGAAGCTGCCATGACTGGGAAAGCAGCGCCTGGATCTGATTTCTCTCCCAGAACATATCCCATTTTAGGTGACCTGGGCCTCTGTCAGAAAAGGAGACAGCAGCATTTTATTAATGTAACCAATTCTGAATTCTGAATTCAAAGGCTCTGTTGTTTAGGTATCAAAAATGTCATTTAAGTACAGACTTTATCGGGTTGGATTCCACATATATTTTGAAAGCACATTTCAAATAATATATAGATTCTTTCGGGGTTAGAATATAAGCGAGGAAAACTCCACTTTGGTTGTGGAGCCAAGCGTGTCTGGTCATCGCCCTGTGCTCAGCAGCGCGGGACGACGACGAAGGGAACTACCGGTAGCTAGCAACCGTCTAACTCCAAACCAACTTTTCCTCCGGTGTGCACCGCTGGAACTGAGAGGCAGCAGCCCCTGGATGGAACGCGGCTTGGAAGGGAAGAACGCGAGGAGGCGGAGCCAGAGCGACTCCCGCATGCAGATGAGGCGCTGCCGCGGAGCATTATGGGGGAGCACGAAACGGGCTTTGCGGGCCCTCGGAGAGGTCGGGGCTTCGTCAGGCTGGACCATTGGATGATGCCCGACTGCGAGCGAGCGAAGGGAAGCGGGGAAGGGGCCCTCGGGCGGGGCTGGGTATGCTCGCTGTGCTTTGAAGGGGTGCGGGAGGACGGCGGCCCGGGTCCGGTCGGAGCAGAAAGCATACTTACCTGGCAGGGGAGACACCTTGATCATGAAGGAGGTTTTCCCAGGGTGAGGCTCATCCATTGCACTGCGGGTGTGCTGACCCCTGCGATTTCCCCAAATGCGGGAAACTCGACTGCATAATTTGTGGTAGTGGGGGACTGCGTTCGCGCTTTCCCCTGATGACTCGTGTGCAAAAACAGAACTAAAAATTTCAGAAATAGTGTAGCTTCCTATACTTTCTATGGCATAACAAAATAAAATAAAAAAAATTCCTTCCAGTAGCACCTTAGGGACCAACTAAGTTTGTTCTTGGTATGAGCTTTCGTGTGCATGCACACTTCTTCAGATACACTGAAACAGAAGTCACCAGACCCTGATATATAGTGAGAGGGTGGGGAGGGGTATTACTCGGAGGGGTGGTGGAAATGGGTGAAAGGTTGATAGCTGTGGTAAACCTGTTGACGACTGTTAACGGCTGCAATTAGTCTTACAGGAAAAAGCAAGGGGTGAGAAGGTTAAAAAAGCTTTGTCATGTATAATGAGATAAGAATCCAATGTCTTTGTTCAGACCAGGTCTCTCCATGGTTTTAAGCTTGGTAATGAGTTGCAATTCAGCAACTTCTCTTTCCAGTCTATTTCTATGGCATGTGATTGATGTCTGCTTATTTGCAGCTTTGTGATGTTCCTTTTCTTTTGCTGTTTTTTTTCAGACAGAAAGAGAGTCCTATTCTGTCCAGAAGTTTCTAGTGTAATATATGGGAGGTGTACTTAAAATCCTTAACTGTGCAATCCAATATAAAGTTAAAGGACTCCTGACAATTAAATCCAGTCGCCAACGACTCGGGTTGTCATGCTCATCTCGCTTTACTGACCGAGGGAGTTTTTCTGGATCATGTGGCCAGCATGACCAAGCCGCTTCTGGCGAACCAGAGCAGCGCATGGAAACACCATTTACCTTCCCACCAGAGTGGTTCCTATTTATCTACTTGGTACTTTGACGTGCTTTCGAACTGCTAGGTTGGCAGGAGCAGGGACCGAGCAACGGGAGCTCACCCCGTCGCAGGGATTTGAACCGCCGACCTTCTGATCGGCAAGCCCTAGGCTCTGTGGTTTACACCACAGTATACAAAACAGGAGCTCGACTGCATAATTTGTGATACTGGGGGTTGTGTTCATGCTTTCCACTAACTGGTGTTTAAAAAAACAGAATTTAGACTGCTGGTGGTACTTGATAATTATTTATTAAAATACAGCAAGTTTGACATTCGTTTTTTATGATGTCTGTTAAATACTTGCTTCGCTGTTTGTTTTTCATTCATTTTTTCACAGAGCAGGCTGCTGGACAGGTTTCAGCAGGAGGCTTGAGATGGCTCCTCCATTTGGGAATGGGGGTGGGGGGTGGCAACTGGGTAACTGCCTTCTAGGGGCTAGTAAAGGGTGGGCTTTTCTACTCGCCCCTTCACAGGCGCCTCTCTGCTCCCCCTAGGCTGCCCTCAGTTGATCTCCAGTTCACTGTCCTCGCTGAGGCAGGAGGAGGAGGCATTGAGGACAGAGGTGAGGAGCGCCTGGTCCTTCTCAGGGAGCAGGCCGCACTCCTGCAGGAAGCCCTCCAGGTCCCCGGAGAAGAAGTCCTCACCCAGTTGGTCAGTGACACGGACAAAGTTTCCCACCAGTTCCCCACCCTTGTAGACCAGGAGTGCCGGCAGGGCACTGGTGGCGAAGCGGGAGCTGGCGCCAATCAGGCAGCTCCTCACCCGACAGAACTTGACCACAGGGTACTCAGTGGCCAGGCAGACCATGCATCCGTGGAGGGAGTCGGCCCCTGGGACATCATCCTCGTAGATGTGGACCATCACCAGGGAATTCTTGGGTCCTTTGTCAATGGTGTCCAGGAAGGCCTCCCCACTGTGGATCTCGAAGACCTGCTTGAAGTGCTGCCCGCTGCGCAACTGCCGCCGCATCTCCTCCATGCGCTGCTTGCGGTACTGCTGCAGGAACTCCTCGTCATCTGGGCCCTCACGCAGCGCACTGTTCTCCTGCAGGGTTAGCTTGCCATTCAGCTTTTTCTGGAGCTCCTGCTGTTTCCGCTTGTCCTCTTCGTCGTCCAGGTGGGACCTGCATGTCATTGAGAGCTTTTGGATGAGATGCTCCATCTCCCGGCACTGCTGCTCCCGCTGCTCTGTCTCCAGCTGCTTGAATCTCCTCCAGTCGTTGATCACCCCTTTGGGGCCTGTGTTTACTGTACTGCCATCGCTGCTCGGCATCTTTAACATGTCCATCCGTTGGTTCGTGTGGTCGAAAAATTTGAAATTATTATTTGTAGGCAAGGATGGCGGACAAATTCCCTGACAGGTCTCCTGCCACTCTTTCCTGTTTATGTAACTCTTTCTGCAGAATGTGGCTTGGAAGAGAGTTCTAGATCTATAGTAGCCTATGTTGTTTCGCACAAGGAGGAATGTAAGCTAGAAAAAAAAACAGAGAGGCAGTTTAGAGGGGGAAGAAGGCTCAAAGTATACTGTAAGTCAACACTTAGATAGGGCTCAGGATCTGTGAGGAAGGAAATGGTTAGAAAAGGGCATCCATGGAGAATACTGATTGCTGAAATCTTGGGTTGAAAAAACAAAACAAACCTCTCAACATTTCTTTAAGGAACAGAGAACAGTACTTCAGATCTAGACAGGGATCGAAGCCACTACATATTCCAGGGCAAAGGGCTTTTGCTAGCCTAGTGCCCCCTAGTTTGAAAATGATGCTTTCAAAAGTAGTTTGCCATGAGGCAGTTAGGATCCAAGCAGTCTGGTTTGGAGGTGCAAGGAACTAACTGTCAGGCTAAGTGAGGCAGGTAGGCTGTGCTGCTCACATGTCAAATTGGGCATCAGGTGTGTTGATTTAGAGAAACAGAGCATTTTCGAGGACTTGCTCCACTCTTTAACCTGCTAGGTATTGCTGTGTAACCACCAGTGTGCTCTTGTCTACAGCACTTTGCAGTGGAGTAAGAAAATCAGCAGGAACCTGCTGCTCTTCTGCAGTGTGCAGAATAATTTTTCCTGTGTGTTATCACATGCCTGCAACTCCTCCTGCTGCACCCATTTTTCTGGCACCCCCACACTGATTCCTCCTTCACCCCCTTTTCCACAGCAGGCTCCCAAGGAGTGGAGAAATCAGGCAGAAGCTCCTCAGCTCCAGGCAGTGCATCCTTCTTGAAAGTCATCTTTTCTTCTGCCTTCATATACTGACTGCATCTCTCTGTAGTCCAAGACCCTCAATTGCCCATCCACGTTCTGGATCACTTGGGACAATTCTGGATCCACATGTCCTTCTACAACGGGGACATCTGGAGCATGGTGAGGATTTGCTAGACATATTGTAGCTCCTTACACCTAAATTCATGCTTTCTCAAAGTAGTAAAACAGAAAAACAAACATGCCCAACAGTGCTGGAAAAAAACAACTACCAGTAATAACCAGTATCTTCATTTCTGCTTTTGGCACACAAGTTATCAGGGGAAATCGCAGGGGTCAGCACATCCGCAATGCAACGGATGAGCCTCACCCTGGGAAAAGCGATTTTGGCCAATATATTGAAAAATCGCACAGCGCTAAAACAGACCATAAAATTTATATTATCATGCAAAACGGACAAAATAATTAGAACAAGTGAAGGCTGTGAAAGCATCTGGAGGGAGTCGGCGACTAACGAAAAGCATGACAATAATGCGTTGAAGTAGAAGTTCTAACAACTCCGCAGCTTTAACCTATCAGTAAAGCATGTTCTCTTCTGCTTTTGGCACACGAGTTATCAGGGGAAAGCGCGAACGCAGTCCCCCACTACCACAAATTATGCAGTCGAGTTTCCCGCATTTGGGGAAATCGCAGGGGTCAGCACACCCGCAGTGCAATGGATGAGCCTCACCCTGGGAAAACCTCCTTCATGATCAAGGTGTCTCCCCTGCCAGGTAAGTATGCTCTCTGCTCCGACCGGACCCGGGCCGCCGTCCTCCCGCACCCCTTCAAAGCACAGCGAGCATACCAAGCCCCGCCCGAGGGCCCCTCCCCGCTTCCCTTCGCTCGCCCGCAGTCGGGCATCATCCATTGGCCCTCTCTGACGGAACCCCGACCTTTCCCAGTGCCTCACGAAACCTGTTTCGTGTTTACCCACAATGCTCCGCGGCGGCGCCTCATCTGCATGCGGGGGCGCTCTGGCCCCGCCTCCTCGCGCTCTTCCCTGCCTAGCCCCGCTCCCGCCAAAGTTCCAGCGGCCGCCTCGGTTGTAGTCCTTGTACTGTCTGTGGAGCCCTCGGCGCGTTGCCTGCGATTATTATAAGGGCAAGGACCAGACACGCTTTGGCTCCACAGCCCAAGAGACAGGGCGTAGCTGGTTATCCACCCCCAGACGTTGGAGAAATAGATTTCAGTGATTCTTAAGGCGTTACTACTCACATTTGTCCGCCCAATTGGCCCGCCTCTATTGCTGTGCTCCTCTCATTCCCCACCCTTCAGCTACGGAGTCCACTTCGGGACAAACTTTGTTAACCTAACTTATACAATAGTTAGCAAAAATACCACAGAGAAGGCGATCGGAGCCACTTTCCCAAGGAAAAGCTACTGAACAAAACGGAGGCAGAAGAGTTGCCGCGAAAACGATCCGCAGGAAACTGACCGAATGCCTTAGCATTAAAAAGAAACCTGAGGTGGGGTGGGCAATGAGAACGCCATGAGAATAACTAGTGTGGAAATAGAAGCAAGTTGCAAAAGAAACCCCCTTCAGCTATTACCTGAACAATATTCAAAATATACAGAATTTCCACTGAAATCTTGTGCTTTCCATGAACACCGTAGGCTGGCGCTACTGCAAAGCCATTGTCTCTGGGAAAGCTAATAAAGCCAGGGCAACTTCGCACAGTTTCTTGTGGAAATCCAATCTGTTCATGCTGGAACATAAGAAAACGCGGATGAGACCCAACACGTACTTGGTGCAACGCTCTTCTCACGGCGGCCAACCATACAGACGTCTCTCTTGTGAACCCCAACAAGCAGGCTGTGAGCACAGGAGCCTTCAGCGCTCGTGATTCCTAGCAACTAGCACTCATCGGCACGCAACTTCAGTGACGAAGTGTGGCCAGTTTCGTGAAACGTTTATTTTTAATCAGAATTGCGACAAATCTCAACGTGCAATACAACGTAGAAAAAAATATTAATACGACATATTAGTTCTGTTTTTCACACACGAGTCATCAGGGGAAAGCACGAACGCAGTCCGCCCCCACTACCACAAATTATGCAGTCAAGTTTCCCGCCTTTGGGGAAATCGCAGGGATCAGCACACCCGTAGTGCAATGGATGAGCCTCACCCTGGGAAAACCTCCTTCATAGAATCATAGAATCAGAGTTGGAAGAGACCACAAAGGCCATTCAGTCCAACCCCCTGCCAAGCAGGAAACACCATCAAAGCATTCCTGACAGGTCAAGGAATCAAGAGGTCAAGCCTCTGCTTAAAGACCTCCAAAGAAGGAGACTCCACCACACTCCTTGGCAGCAAATTCCACTGTCGAACAGCTCTTACTGTCAGAAAGTTCTTTCTAATGTTTAGGTGGAATCTTCTTTCTTGTAGTTTGAATCCATTGCTCCGTGTCCGCTTCTCTGGAGCAGCAAAAAACAACCTTTCTCCCTCCTCTATATGACATCCTTTTATATATTTGAACATGGCTATCATATCATCCCTTAACTTTCTCTTCTCCAGGCTAAACATACCCAGCTCCCTAAGCCGTTCCTCATAAGGCATCGTTTCCAGGCCTTTGACCATTTTGGTTGCCCTTCTCTGGACACGTTCCAGCTTGTCAGTATCCTCTTGAACTGTGGTGCCCAGAACTGGACACAGTATTCCAAGTGAGGTCTGACCAGAGCGGAATACAGTGGTACTATTACTTCCCTTGATCTAGATGCTATACTCCTATTGATGCAGCCCATAATTGCATTGGCTTTTTTAGCTGCTGCATCACACTGTTGACTCATGTCAAGTTTGTGGTCTACCAAGACTCCTAGTTCCTTTTCACTTGTACTGCTCTCAAGCCAGGTGTCACCCATCCTGTATTTGTGCCTTTCATTTTTTTTGCCCAAGTGTAGTACTTTACATTTCTCCCTGTTAAAATTCATCTTGTTTGCTTTGGCCCAATTCTCTAATCCGTTAAGGTCATTTTGAAGTGTGATCCTGTCCTCTGGGGGTATTAGCCACCCCTCCCAATTTGGTGTCATATGCAAACTTGATCAGGATGCCCTCAAGCCCATCATCCAAGTCATTGATAAAGATGTTGAATAAGACTGGGCCCAAGACAGAACCCTGTGGCACCCCACTAGTCACTTCTCTCCAGGATGAAGAGGAGCCATTGATGAGTACCCTTTGGGTTTGGTCAGTCAGCCAGTTACAAATCCACTGAATGGTAGCATTGTCTAGCCCACATTTTACCAGCTTCTTTACAAGAATATCATGGGGCACCTTGTCAAAGGCCTTGCTGAAATCAAGATAGGCTACATCCACAGCGTTCCCTTCGTCTACCAGGCTTGTAATTCTGTCAAAAAATTAGATCAGATTAGTCTGACATGACTTATTTTTCAGAAACCCATGCTGACTTTTAGTGATCACAGCGTTCCTTTCTAGGTGCTCATAGACCGTTTGCTTAATGATCTGCTCTAGAATCTTTCCTGGTATTGATGTCAGGCTGACTGGGCGGTAATTGTTTGGGTCCTCTCTTTTCCCCTTTTTGAAAATAGGGACAACATTTGCCCTCCTCCAGTCTGCTGGGACTTCGCCTGTTCTCCAGGAATTCTCAAATATTACTGCCAGTGGTTCTGAAATCACCTCTGCCAGTTCTTTTAATACTCTGGGATGTAGTTCATCTGGCCCTGGAGACTTGAATACATCTAAACTAGCCAAGTGTTCTTGTACTACCTCCTTACTTATTCTGGGCTGTGTTTCCCTGCTGAATCATCTGCTCCATATTCTTCAGGTCGGGCATTGTTTTCTTTTTTGGAGAAGACTGAGGCAAAGAAGGTATTGAGGAGTTCTGCCCTTTCTGTGTCCCCTGTTCGCATTTCACCTTCTCCTCCTCTAAGTGACCCCACTGTTTCCTTGTTCTTCCTTTTGCTACGGACATACCCATAAAAACCCTTTTTATTGCTTTTAACCTCTCCTGAGTTCATTCTGTGCTTTAGCTTTTCTGACTTTGTCTCTACATGTGCTGGCTATTTGTTTGAATTCCTCTCTGGTGGTTTCCCCCTTTTTCAATTTTTTGTACATATCCCTTTTAAATCTTAACTCAGTTAAAAGTTCTTTAGATAGCCACCCTGGCTTCTTTAGGCACCTTCCATGTTTTCGTCTCATTGGTACTGCTTGAAGTTGTGCTTTTAATATCTCCCTTTTAACAAACTCCCATCCATCATGAACTCCCTTCCCTTTTAGTATTACTGACCATGGGATCACACCCAGCGTTTCCCTAAGTTTTCTGAAGTCGGCTTTCTTAAAGTCTAGAATTTGAGTCTTAGTATGCTTGGTTGCTCCTTTCTCCTGTATAATAAACTCCAGAAGAGCATGATCACTCCCACCTAATGATCCTGCCACTTCTACCCCACTAACCAGGTCATCACTATTGGTTAGGACCAGATCTAAAATGGCTGATCCTCTTGTTGCTTCTCCCACTTTCTGGACAATGAAATTGTCTGCAAGGCCAGTGAGGAATCTGTTTGACCTTATGCTCTTGGCTGAGTTTGACATCCAACAAATATCAGGATAGTTGAAATTCCCCATTACTACTATCTCACTTCCTTTTGAATGCTTGGTCGTCTGTTCCAGGAAGGCATAATATGTGTCCTCAGTTTGGCTTGGGGATCTATAGTAAACTCCCACAATGAGATCACTGTTATTTTTCTCTCCCTTAATTTTGACCCAGATACTCTCAATTTGGCTTTGAAGTTTTAAATCATGGCTCTCTTCACAGGTATACACATCCCTGACATATAACGCCACTCCTCCTCCTTTCCTGTTTGGTCTATTTCTCTTAAATAGATTGTATCCCTCTATTACTACATTCCAGTCATGAGACTCATCCCACCGGGTTTCAGTGATGCCTATTATGTCGTATTTAGTTTGCTGTACCAAGAGCTCAAGTTCATCTTGTTTATTTCCCATGCTCTGTGCATTTGTATACAGACATTGAAGACCATTGATAATTCCCCCTAGTCTCCTACTTAAGGATTTTTTCCTCCCACCACTAGGTCTGTGTGCTGTTTGCTCCATTTGGTCCTTGACATTTGGATGATCATCTTCAGCATTTGATAGACTCCTACCTTCAGGACCACTGTCTCCCTCCCCCACATTGTTGTTGTTGTTCAGTCGTTCAGTCGTGTCCGACTCTTCGTGACCCCATGGACCAGAGCACGCCAGGCACGCCTATCCCTCACTGCCTCTCGCAGTCTGGCCAAACTCATGCCAGTAGCCTCGAGAACACTGTCCAACCATCTCATCTTCTGTCGTCCCCTTCTCCTTGTGCCCTCAATACTTCCCAACATCAGGGTCTTTTCTAGGGAGTCTTCTCTTCTCATGAGGTGGCCAAAGTACTGGAGCCTCAACTTCAGGATCTGTCCTTCTAGTGAGCACTCAGGGTTGATTTCTTTAAGAATGGATAGGTTTGATCTTCTTGCAGTCCATGGGACTCTCAAGAGTCTCCTCCAGCACCATAATTCAAAAGCATCAATTCTTCGGCGATCAGCCTTCTTTATGGTCCAGCTCTCACTTCCGTACATTACTACTGGGAAAACCATAGCTTTAACTATACGGACCTTTGTTGGCAAGGTGATGTCTTTGCTTTTTAAGATGCTGTCTAGGTTTGTCATTGCTTTTCTCCCAAGAAGCAGGCGTCTTCTAATTTCGTGACTGCTGTCACCGTCTGCAGTGATCATGGAACCCAAGAAAGTGAAATCTCTCACTGCCTCCATTTCTTCCCCTTCTATTTGCCAGGAGGTGATGGGACCAGTGGCCATGATCTTAGTTTTTTTGATGTTGAGCTTCAGACCATATTTTGCGCTCTCCTCTTTCACCCTCATTAAAAGGTTCTTTAATTCCTCCTCACTTTCTGCCATCAAGGTTGTATCATCAGCATATCTGAGGTTGTTTATATTTCTTCCAGCAATCTTAATTCCGGTTTGGGATTCATCCAGTCCAGCCTTTCGCATGATGAATTCTGCATATAAGTTAAATAAGCAGGGTGACAATATACAGCCTTGTCGTACTCCTTTCCCAATTTTGAACCAATCAGTTATTCCATATCCAGTTCTAACTGTAGCTTCTTGTCCCACATAGAGATTTCTCAGGAGACGGATGAGGTGATCAGGCACTCCCATTTCTTTAAGAACTTGCCATAGTTTGCTGTGGTCGACACAGTCAAAAGCTTTTGCGTAGTCAATGAAGCAGAAGTAAATGTTTTTCTGGAACTCTCTAGCTTTCTCCATAATCCAGCGCATGTTTGCAATTTGGTCTCTGGTTCCTCTGCCCCTTCGAAATTAAAGCCCTCCTGATGAGGTTTTTGAGATTGTTGGCAACAACATTCCTCCCAACCCTTGTGAGGTGCAATTTGCGAAGCAGATGAAATGACAATTTGTGCATTTAATTGCTTCAACTTCCTGCCCAGAGCCTCATAATCACTTTCGATCTTCTGGAGGATATGGCTTGCAGTGTCATTGGTTCCCACATGGACTAAAAGGAAGCAGTTTCTATCAGTGGGTTTTATGATTCCTTGCAGCCATTCTGTTACATGATCAAGGAGTCTCGCCAACAGGTAAGTATGCTTTCTCTTCCGACCGGACCCGGCCGCTGTCCTCCCGCACCCCTTAAAGACACAGCGAACATACCAAGCCCTGCCCAAGAGCTCTATCTCCGCCTCCTTATGTTCGCCCGCAGTCATGCATCATCTACCGGCCCAGCCTGACGCAGCCCCGACCTCTCCATGCCCGCCTCGCTCCCCGGTTCGCGCTCCCCCACAATGCTCCGCGGCGGCGCCTCATCTGCATGCGGGAGTCGCTCCGCCTCCGCCTGCTCGCGCTCTTCTCTGCCAAGCCGCGTTCCGGCCAAAGAGGGGGCGGAGCTGCTGACTCCCAGTTCCAGCGGCTGCCTAGGTTTAGGGCGCCGCCGGAGGAAGAGAAGTTGGTTTAAGGCAGTTTTTGCTGGTTCGCCTTGTCGTCCTCGCGCTGCCGAGCACCCGGCTTGCAAGGGCGATGACCAGGCACGCTTTGGCTCCACAGCCCAGGAGACAGGGCAGGAGAAATAGATTTCTGTATTCGCTCACCTTCTGGTCTCTTTTGCTCTGCTCCTCCCATGCCCTCCCTCAGCTACTGAGTTTTCCTCAGGACAAACTTTAAAAACCTAAAACTTATTATAGTTAACAAACTACCACAGAGAAAGCAATTAGAGCCACTCTCACGAGAAGCTACAGGACAAAACAGAGGCAGAAGAGTGGCAGAGAAGACAATCCGCATGAACACGACCGGTTGCCTCAGGATTAAAAAGAAACCCCCGGGTCGTGGGACCGGTGAAAACCCACTAAGAATAAATAATCTGAAAGTGACAGCAACATGGAAAAGAAACTTCTATTAGCTGAACAATACTGAACGTCTACAGTAGTTCCTCTGCACTCTTGCTCGTTCCATGAACGCCATAGGATGGCGCTGCTGGAAAGCCGTTTGTCTCCAGAGAAGCACATATGAAGCTTCGCACGGAGACCTGTGGAAAACACGCATGTTAATATTAGAACATAAAATAGATAAAAAGCCCTTCGGGATGAGACCTGATTCCCAGCAGCAGACATTCATTACACGAGTTTTTCCTGCTGACTAAACGCCGGTTTTCTGAACGCTCTCCACACGAACTACGACAAAACGCAACTTAAAAGGTTGAGCAGAACACAAGTCGGAATCTTAGTAAGCACAAGCACTTTATTAAGAAACATTAATTCTTTTTTTTGTACACCAAATACCAGGGGAAAGCGCGAACGCAGTCCCCCACTACCACAAATTATGCAGTCGAGTTTCCCGCATTTGGGGAAATCGCAGGGGTCAGCACACCCGCAGTGCAATGGATGAGCCTCACCCTGGGAAAACCTCCTTCATGATCAAGGTGTCTCCCCTGCCAGGTAAGTATGCTTTCTGCTCCGACCGGACCCGGGCCGCCGTCCTCCCGCACCCCTTCAAAGCACAGCGAGCACACCAAGCCCCGCCCGAGGGCCCCCTTCCCGCTTCCCTTCGCTCGCCCGCAGTCGGGCATCATCCACTGGCCCTCTCTGACGGAACCCCGACCTTTCCCAGTGCCTCACGAACCCCGTTTCGTACTTACCCACAATGCTCCGCGGCGGCGCCTCATCTGCATGCGGGGGCGCTCTGGCTCCGCCTCCTCGCGCTCTTCCCTGCCTAGCCGCGTTCCATCCAGGGGCTGCTGCCTCTCAGTTCCAGCGGCCGCCTTAGTGTAGTGCACACCGGAGGAAAAGTTGGTTTTGAGTTAGACGGTTGCTAGCTACGGTAGTTCCCTTCGTCGTCCCCGCGCTGCTGAGCACAGGGCGATGACCAGACACGCTTGGCTCCACAACCAAAGCGGGGTTTTCCTCGTTTATATTCTAACCCCGACCGAATCTATACATTATCTGAAATGTGCTTTCAAAATATATGTGGAATCCAACCCGGTAAAGTCTGTCCTTAAATGACAATTTTAGAGTTGTGGTAAACTTTGATTTGTGACACATTCAGAGTTTTAAATGTACTGAGAATGTTTGCCTCTTATCGCTGGGCACTGGAATACTTCTAAGAATACTTCTTCTTGGGTTTTTTATATGGTTCTGGAAAAAATAAACGTTAGACAATGGTTGTGGGCATGGGTGTAGCCAAAGGGAGGCAGTGGGGCAGCTCACTCCCCCCAGATCATGGAAAACAATACTTGATTAACTGACCAATCACATCAGTTCTGCCCCCTAACAAAAGTCCTGCCCTCCCTAATAAAGTTCTGCTCCCCCCAAAAATCCTGGGTATGCCCATGGTTGGGGGCCTGCTAACCCAAGTAAAAAAGTAAAACATCAGAGGGAGTTAGGTTGGGTTTGTACAGTATATGGCGCTAGTCCCTTAACACTGGCACGATAGTATCAGTGGTGTCCTCAGATTATGACTTTTGGGTGGAAGCTCAGGACCCCACCCAGCAGAATAAGTCGGAGGGCCTCAAAATTATGGAGAGCTGGCTTTCCAAATTTCCAAATATACAATGTAATGCAATTACCATATAAAGTGCCCCCATAATACATTCAAACTGAGAGTCTAAATTCCAACTGCATGTGAATATATTGTTGTTGTTCTGTAATTTAGTTAAAGAATAAAAGGAGAATATCCTGGATGCCTAGATCCAGGTTTGGGACAAGCATTCTTGGGTGAGAGAACCCCAGCAGAGATTTAAAATCACAAAATATGCAGATAAATAAAGTGTGTAAATTTAGGCTGTTAGAATTCTAAAATATCCCGTTTAAGTTTTTTCCAAAGTTCTGCTCATTAGGATAGAGACCTCACGTTTGGTAAATTAAAAATTGTTTACTTACAAACTTTTCAAAGGTCAGATTCATGTGCAGCAGCAATAAAAAAAACAGGCAGTACAACTTAGTTTCAACAATGGTAAGAGTGTCTAAATTATTTGTATAGGAACACAAAGATGGCTTGTTAAAGCTAAGCGATCTGGGCTTTGAGTAACTAGGCCAGACATCCTTACTGGTCAAGTTCACATTATGGAAAAAGAATGAGAGAGAACAAAGAGTTTGGTAACCCTTCCTCCCAAGATGAGAAGATGTGACCTAGCTAAGCCTGGCAGGACAGCTTACTCTGTGGTCTTAACCCCTTAATGGATTAGAGTTAAGCATATTGGTTATATGAGACTGGATTTACCCCCCACACATTTGATTATAGTAACAGCCCCACTTGCAGTGCACAGCCATTTAATATCTTTGAGCACCGCATGGTATGGAGATGTAGTGATGGAAAAAGTTACACTAGTTAAATTTCAGTCTCTCAGTTCAATGTGCTGCAATGAGATGTGCTATTTATAAACTGTTTATTATGACTAGCGTACTGCTTTGCCATTTATGTGATACTGTGTTTGACAAGAGCTAAAAAGAAATATGGATGCGGGTTGCGCTGTGGGTTAAATCACAGAGCCTAGGGCTATTTTGCCAGAGGTTGGCCTGCCACTTGCAGTAACAGTGGGCTCCACTTGCCATGGATTCAGCACGCTCCCCTTAAAAACTCAGTGCCTCTGCATGGAACAATCAATTATAGTGACTAGGATTATAAACTGTTTATAATGACTAGCATTGTACTTTGCCATTTATGTGATAGTCGTGCCTCCTGTTACGAACGCTGCGTGTTGCGTTCGTCACGGGTTACAAACGTGCCGAACCGGAAGTACCAGAACAAGTTACTTCCGGGTTCAACAGTTCGCACACTTCTGGGTTCGACAGTTCACATATGCGCAGACGCGCAAAATGACGTCATGCGCATGCGCAGAAGCTGGACTTAATTGTCAGGGGTCCTTGTAACTTTATATTGTATTGCACAACAAAATAAAAAATTCCTTCCAGTAGCACCTTAGAGAGCAACTAAGTTTGTTTTTGGTATGAAAAAAAGCTCATACCATTTTGACTATGACAGACCAACACGGCTATCTACCTGTAATCGGATTGCACAGTTAACGATTTTAAGTACACCTCCCATACACTAGAAACTTCTGGACAAAACAGGACTCTTGCTGTCTTATCTGAAGAAGTGTGCATGCACACGAAAGCTCATACCAAGAACAAACTTAGTTGGTCTCTAAGGTGCTACTGGAAGGAATTTTTTTATTTTTTATTTTGTTTTGTCTGAAAAAAAACAGAGCAAAAGAAAAGGAACATCATAACGCTGCAAAGAAACAGACATCAATCACATGCTATAAAAAGTATAGGAAGTTACGGTACATGATTTCTTAAACTTTTATATCCTGTGTGTTATCACATGCCTGCAATTCCTCCTGCTGCACCCATTTTTCTGGCACCCCCACACTGATTCCTCCTTCACCCCCTTTTCCACAGCAGGCTCCCAAGGAGTGGAGAAATCAGGCAGAAGCTCCTCAGCTCCAGGCAGTGCATCCTTCTTGAAAGTCATCTTTTCTTCTGCCTTCATATACTGACTGCATCTCTCTGTAGTCCAAGACCCTCAATTGCCCATCCACGTTCTGGATCACTTGGGACAATTCTGGATCCACATGTCCTTCTACAACGGGGACATCTGGAGCATGGTGAGGATTTGCTAGACATATTGTAGCTCCTTACACCTAAATTCATGCTTTCTCAAAGTAGTAAAATAGAAAAACAAACATGCCCAACAGTGCTGGGAAAAAACAACTACCAGTAATAACCAGTATCTTCATTTCTGCTTTTGGCACACAAGTTATCAGGGGAAATCGCAGGGGTCAGCACATCCGCAATGCAACGGATGAGCCTCACCCTGGGAAAAGCGATTTTGGCCAATATATTGAAAAATCGCATAGCGCTAAAACAGACCATAAAATTTATATTATCATGCAAAACGGACAAAATAATTAGAACAAGTGAAGGCTGTGAAAGCATCTGGAGGGAGTCGGCGACTAACGAAAAGCACGACAATAATGCGTTGAAGTAGAAGTTCTAACAACTCCGCAGCTTTAACCTATCAGTAAAGCATGTTCTCTTCTGTTTTTGGCACACAAGTCATCAGGGGAAAGCGCGAACGCAGTCCCCCACTACCACAAATTATGCAGTCGAGTTTCCCGCATTTGGGGAAATCGCAGGGGTCAGCACACCCGCAGTGCAATGGATGAGCCTCACCCTGGGAAAACCTCCTTCATGATCAAGGTGTCTCCCCTGCCAGGTAAGTATGCTCTCTTTTCTGCACGGACCAGGGCCGCCGTCCTCCCGCACCCCTTCAAAGCACAGCGAGCATACCCAGCCCCGCCCCAGGGCCCCCTCCCCGCTTCCCTTCGCTCGCCCGCAGTCGGGCATCATCCACTGGCCCTCTCTGACGGAACCCCGACCTTTCCCAGTGCCTCACGAACCCCGTTTCGTGCTTACCCACAATGCTCCGCGGAGGCGCCTCATTTGCATGCGGGAGTCGCTCTGGCTCCGCCTCCTCGCGCTCTTCCCTGCCAAGCCGCGGTCTCAACGAAGAGAGCGAGGGGGCGTGGAGCTCTGCCTCTATCTCTATCTCTGGGTTCGAGTGGCCGTCTTTGTTTTGGCTGCCGAGTCCGACGGAGTTCTTATTCCCCACACCACTCTGCCTACGATGCCGGTCTCTCGATCCTTTGCTTACACGTGGATAAGCAAGCAGAGGAGAAGACCAGACACTCATTGGCTCCATAGCCCAAGAGGCAGGGGTGGATTTATCTTTCTTTATCTTCTTTATCTTTCTTTATATCTTTATTGTCATTGTACAAGTACAACGAAATTGGATTTATTTTAATATCTTAAGGGAAATCTTTATTAGTCACATCCAGTCACATTTCAGCCTAAATTTTTCCTGCCTATTTATCTCTGCTCCTTCCACCTGCCCTCGCCCCCCACCCAAGCTACTGGGTTCCGCTCAGGAGGACGAACATATTTAACACAAGTTTGCAGTTAACAGAGTACAACAGGGAGGGCGTTTAGTACTATTTTCACAAGGAGACCCAAAAAAGGGACTGGGGAAAAGTCGGATCTACACGGATCCTTATGAATTCATATGATTTTTTCATTCAAATTAAATAAAACCACCATCATACTGTAGAACATGACTTAGTCTATAGGCAGCATCAAAAAAATCATGCATCCACTGTTTCGTGGGGCCGCAGTGGCGCAAAAACGTGGTTCTGAAGCACGGATCCTCATGGATCCTCATGATTTCTGCACGAGATCAGCCCGAACTCACCATCAGATCAAACATCATGACCATGGGCACAGAATGCACCACAAAAATCATGGATCCACCGCTTCCTGGCGACACCACGGCGCAAAAACGTGGTTCTGAAGCACGGATCCTCACGGATCCTCACCCTTTTTGCATTGGGCCACACCAAATTCACTGTCAAATCTCACGTCATAGCAAGGGGCACAGCCTGCACCAAAAAAACCACGGCTCCACCGTTTCCTGGCGACACCGTGGCCCAAAAACGTGGTTTTCAAGCACAGATCCTCTTGGATCCTTATGCTTTTTGCATTGGGCTACACCAAATTGACCGTCAAATAACACAGCATAGCCAGGGGCACAGCATGCACCACAAACATCTCAGATCCACTGCTTCCTGGCGACACCACGGCGCAAAAACGTGGTTCTGAAGCACGGATCCTCACGGATCCTCATGATTTTTGCATTGGGCCACACCAAACTGGCGGTCAAATCACACATCATAGCCAGGGGCACGGCATGCACCACAAAAATCACGGATCCACCGCTTCCTGGCAACACCAGGGCCGAAAAACGTGGTTTTCAAGCACGGATCCTCTCGGATCCTCATGATTTTTGCATTGGGTCACACCAAACTGACCATCAAATCATACAGCATAGCTAGGGGCACCAAAAAAACCCAGATCCACCGCTTCCTGGCAACACTACGGCGCAAAAACGTGGCTCTGAAGCACGGATCCTCACAGATCCTCATGATTTTTGCACTGGGCCACACCAAACTGACCGTCAAATCATACAGCATAGCTAGGGGCACAGCCTGCACCAAAAAAACCCAGATCCACCGCTTCCTGGCAACACCACGGCGCAAAAACGTGGTTCTGAAGCACGGATCCTCACGGATCCTCATGATTTTGCATTGGGCCACACCAAACTGATGGTCAAATCACACATCATAGCCAGGGGCACGGCATGCACCATGAAAATCACAGATCCACCGCTTCCTGGCGACACCACGGCCAAAAAACGTGGTTCAGAAGCACGGATCCTCTTGGATCCTTATGCTTTTTGCATTGGGCTACACCAAATTGACCGTCAAATAACACAGCATAGCCAGGGGCACAGTATGCACCACAAACATCTGAGATCCACCTCTTCCTGGTGACACCACGGCGCAAAAACGTGGTTCTGAAGCACGGATCCTCACGGATCCTCATGATTTTTGCATTGGGCCACACCAAACTGGCGGTCAAATCACACATCATAGCCAGGGGCACGGCATGCACCACAAAAATCACGGATCCACCGCTTCCTGGCAACACCAGGGCCAAAAAACGTGGTTTTCAAGCACGGATCCTCTCGGATCCTCATGATTTTTGCATTGGGTCACACCAAACTGACCGTCAAATCATACAGCATAGCTAGGGGCACCAAAAAAACCCAGATCCACCGCTTCCTGGCAACACCACGGTGCAAAAACGTGGTTCTGAAGCACGGATCCTCACGGATCCTCATGATTTTTGCACTGGGCCACACCAAACTGACTGTCAAATCATACAGCATAGCTAGGGGCACAGCCTGCACCAAAAAAAACCAGATCCACCGCTTCCTGGCAACACCACGGCGCAAAAATGTGGTTCTGAAGCACGGATCCTCACGGATCCTCATGATTTTTGCACTGGGCCACACCAAACTGACCGTCAAATCACACATCATAGCCAGGGGCACGGCGTGCACCACGAAAATCACAGATCCACCGCTTCCTGGCGACACCACGGCCAAAAAACGTGGTTCAGAAGCACGGATCCTCTTGGATCCTTATGCTTTTTGCATTGGGCTACACCAAATTGACCGTCAAATAACACAGCATAGCCAGGGGCACAGTATGCACCACAAACATCTCAGATCCAACTCTTCCTGGCGACACCACGGGGCAAAAACGTGGTTCTGAAGCACGGATCCTCATGGTTCCTCATGCTTTTTGCATTGGGCCACATCAAACACACCATCAAATCACACATCATAGCCAGGGGCACAGCATGCACCACAAAAAACACAGATCCACCGCTTCCTGGCGACACCACGGCCAAAAAACCTGGTTTTGAATCACGGATCCTCACGGATCCTCACGCATCCTCATGCTTTTTGCATTGGGCTACACCAAACTGACCGTCAAATCACACAGAATAGTCAGAGGCACAGCATGCACCACAAACCTCTCAGATCCACCACTTCCTGGCCACACCACGGCGCAAAAACGTGGTTCTGAAGCACGGATACTTACGGATCCTCATGCTTTTTGCATTGGGCCACCCAGAAGCCACGTGAAAAACACACATCATAGCCAGGGGCACAGCATGCACCACAAACATCTCAGATCCACCTCTTGCTGGCAACACCACGGAGCAAAAACGTGGTTCTGAAGCACGGATCCTCATGGATCCTCATGATTTTTGCACTGGGCCACACCAAACAGACCGTCAAATCATACAGCATAGCTAGGGGCACAGCCTGCACCAAAAAAACCCAGATCCACTGCTTCCTGGCAACACCACGGCACAAAAATGTGGTTCTGAAGCACGGATCCTCACGGATCCTCATGATTTTTGCATTGGGCCACACCAAACTGACCATCAAATCATACAGCATAGCTAGGGGCACAGCCTGCACCAAAAAAACCCAGATCCACCGCTTCCTGGCAACACCACGGCCAAAAAACGTGGTTTTCAAACACGGATCCTCTCGGATCCTAACGCTTTTTGCATTGGGCCACACCAAACTGACCGTCAAATCATACAGCATAGCTAGGGTCACAGCCTGCACCAAAAAACCCCCAGATCCACCGCTTACTGGTAACACCACGGCGCAAAAACGTGGTTCTGAAGCACGGATCCTCACGGATCCTCATGATTTTTGCATTGGGCCACACCAAACTCACCAGCAAATCACACAGCATGGCCAGGGGCACAGCCTGCACCACAAAAAACATGGATCCACCGCTTCCTGGAGACACCACGGCCAAAAAACGTGGTTCAGAAGCACGGATCCTAACTCTTTTTGCATTGGGCCACACCAAACTCACCAGCAAATCACACAGCATGGCCAGGGGCACAGCCTGCAGCACAAAAAACATGGATCCACCGCTTCCTGGCGACACCACGGCCAAAAAACGTGGTTCAGAAGCACGGATCCTCATGGATCCTCACCCTTTTTGCGCTGGGCCACACCAAACTGACCGTCAAATCACACATGATAGCCAGGGGCACAGCATACACCACAAAAAACATGGACCCACTGCTTCCTGGCAACACCGTAGCTCAGAAACGTGGTTTTCAAGCACGGATCCTCACGGATCCTCATGCTTTTTGCACTGGGCCACACCAAACTGACCGTCAAATCATACAGCATAGCCAGGGGCATGGCATGCACCACAAAAATCACGGATCCACCGCTTCCTGGCAACACCACGGCGCAAAAACGTGGTTCTGAAGCACGGATCCTTACGGATCCTCATGATTTTTACACTGGGCCACACCAAACTGACCATCAAATCATACAGCATAGCCAGGGGCATGGCCTGCACCACAAAAATCACGGATCCACCGCTTCCTGGCGACACCACGGCCCAAAAACGTGGTTTTCAAGCACAGATCCTCTCGGATCCTAACGCTTTTTGCTTTGGGCCACACCAAACTCACCGGCAAATCACACATCATGGCCAGGGGCACAGCCTGCACCACAAACATCTCAGATCCACCGCTTCCTGGCGACACCATGGCCCAAAATGTGGTTCTGAAGCACGGATCCTCATGGATCCTCACCCTTTTTTCATTGGGCCACACCAAAGTCACCGTCAAATCACACAGCATAGCCAGGGGCATGGCACGCACCAAAAAAACCGCGGCTCCACCACTTCCTGGCCACACCATGGCCCAAAAACGTGGTTCTGGAGCACGGATCCTCTCGGATCCTAACGCTTTTTGCATTGGGCCACACCAAACTGACCGTCAAATCATACAGCATAGCTAGGGTCACAGCCTGCACCAAAAAAAACCCCAGATCCACCGCTTACTGGTAACACCACGGCGCAAAAACGTGGTTCTGAAGCACGGATCCTCACGGATCCTCATGATTTTTGCACTGGGCCACACCAAACTCACCATCAAATCATACAGCATAGCCAGGGGCACGGCATGCACCACAAAAATCACGGATCCACCGCTTCCTGGCAACACCACGGCGCATAAACTTGGTTCTGAAGCACGGATCCTTACGGATCCTCATGATTTTTGCACTGGGCCACACCAAACTGACCGTCAAATCATACAGCATAGCCAGGGGCATGGCACGCACCAAAAAAACCGCGGCTCCACCACTTCCTGGCAACACCATGGCCCAAAAACGTGGTTCTGGAGCACGGATCCTCTCGGATCCTAACGCTTTTTGCATTGGGCCACACCAAACTGACCGTCAAATCATACAGCATAGCTAGGGTCACAGCCTGCACCAAAAAACCCCCCAGATCCACCGCTTACTGGTAACACCACGGCGCAAAAACGTGGTTCTGAAGCACGGATCCTCACGGATCCTCATGATTTTTGCACTGGGCCACACCAAACTGACCATCAAATCATACAGCATAGCCAGGGGCACGGCATGCACCACAAAAATCACGGATCCACCGCTTCCTGGCGACACCACGGCCCACAAATGTGGTTTTCAAGCACGGATCCTCTCGGATCCTAACGCTTTTTACTTTGGGCCACACCAAACTGACCGTCAAATCAGAAGCACGGATCCTCACGGATCCTAACCCTTTTTGCATTGGGCCACACCAAACTCACCGGCAAATCACACAGCATAGCCAGGGGCACAGCCTGCAGCACAAAAAACATGGATCCACCGCTTCCTGGCGACACCACGGCCAAAAAACGTGGTTCAGAAGCACGGATCCTCATGGATCCTAACTCTTTTTGCATTGGGCCACACCAAACTCACTGGCAAATCACACAGCATAGCCAGGGGAACAGCCTGCACCACAAACATCTCAGATCCACCGCTTCCTGGCGACACCACGGCCCAAAAACGTGGTTCAGAAGCACGGATCCTCACGGATCCTAACCCTTTTTGCATTGGGCCACACCAAACTCACCGGCAAATCACACAGCATGGCCAGGGGCACAGCCTGCACCACAAAAAACATGGATCCACCGCTTCCTGGCGACACCACGGCCAAAAAACGTGGTTCCGAAGCACGGATCCTCACGGATCCTCATGATTTTTGCATTGGGCCAAACCAAACTCACCGGCAAATCACACAGCATGGCCAGGGGAACAGCCTGCACCACAAAAAACAAGGATCCACCACTTCCTGGCGACACCACGGCCAAAAAACGTGGTTCAGAAGCATGGATCCTCACGGATCCTAACTCTTTTTGCATTGGGCCACACCAAACTCACCAGCAAATCACACAGCATAGCCAGGGGAACAGCCTGCACCACAAATATCTCAGATCCACCGCTTCCTGGCGACACCACGGCCAAAAAACGTGGTTCAGAAGCACGGATCCGCATGGATCCTAACTCTTTTTGCATTGGGCCACACCAAACTCACCGGCAAATCACACATCATAGCCAGGGGCACAGTCTCCACCACAAAAAACACAGCTCCACCGCTTTCTGGCGACACCGCTTACCAAAAACGTGGTTTTCAAGCAAGGATCCTCACGGATCCTCACTCTTTTTGCATTGGGCCACCCCAAATTCACCCTTTACTCAAATATATTCTACATAACCACAGATCTGACCACAAAAATCATGGATCTACTGCTTCATGGACCTGGCCAGATGCTACTCTGGATCTATTGGCCAATTTTTAGGTGGGTGTGCTGGGATGGAGGAAACGGAGTCGGCTGAATCTCAATTCATTAAAGATGGGAGTCCAATGGCTTGGCCGGAATGATTTCAGTTTGTTTTGCCAGCTCCCAGCTCTTGATTGCGCGCAATAGTCACCTGTACCCGCTATCAGGAGTCTGGGTGTGATCCTGGACGCTTCTGTCTCTATGGAGGCACTCGTCATAAATGTAGCCAAACTGGCATTTTTAAATCTTTGACAGATTAGGCAATTGGTACCGTACCTGTCCCTTTCCAACCTAGCCATGGTGAACCATGCAGCAGTCACCTACAGACTAGACTACTTTAACTTGCTCTACACCTGAGCCAGGGAGGGCGGGGTATAAATGTGATGAAAGAAAGAAAGAAAGAAAGAAAGAAAGAAAGAAAGAAAGAAAGAAAGAAAGAAAGATACGCGGGGCTACCCTTGAGACTGCTCTAGAGTCTAGAAACTCCAAATGGTCTAAAATGCAGGTGCATGAGTTCTTACTGGGACTTTGTGGAGAGCCCACATTCAGTTGGTGGTTCATCAGCTGGATTGGCTCCAGGTGGAGTATCAAATCAGGTTCAAGGTTTTGGTGCTAACCTTTAAAGCCCTAAACAGTCTGTGACCTTTCTTATCTGTGGGAATTATCTTCCAATACACCCCCCAAAGAGTGTGACGCTCATCTAACAGCCACCTACTGGTGGTCCCTGGCCCAAAACACATCCAGCTGTCCTCAACCAGAACCAGAGCCTTTTTGGTGGAACACTTTGTCTAATGAGACCAGGGCTCAGCACAATCTATCTCAGTTCTCTCACTCCCTGGATCATCACCTTGTTGTGGTTAGTGGGCTTGCACATTCCTATGACCCTTGTGAGCGAAGCCGTCGGGAATCTCGTACTCCCAGCAGGGTCACTCAAGGTGGTAAGGTCAAAGGGAAGGAGCTAGACAAAGAATGATCCAAGAAGTCCTCAACGGCAGAACAGGCGGATGATAACAAGCGGTATGTTACAACAGCTGTGAAGGCAGATGAAGGCTGCAGCAGATAGGATCTACCAGTTTGTAATGACTACTCATGCCATCGGAACAGAACCCTACTGCGAAGACTGTGCGTTGGTCAGCATGCACTGATCTACACGCATAAAACAAATTCATGCACAGGCGTCTTCCAAAAACCCAACCCAAACCCCCAAAGTCCCATGGCGATTGGCAAATGGTAATGGGGGCAGGATTGTGAAATCTGGAAGTCCCTGGTCATGAACTGGCACATGGGTGGTGGATACAGATTCAGTCATTCTGACTCAAGGAACGAGGCAGTTGAGCAGCTTGGCAGCTGTATCCATGACTGAGCAACCCTACTTAAGATCCACTCTGCTCACCCTGAAAAGGGGGAGGGGCTAGAAAAGGTGCCCTAAACATAGTCTGCCTCCCCTTTTCCCTGTCTGGATTACTGCACCCAGTGGGGTCACCACCCAGTGGTCATTAAAGACAATCCAACTTTGGAACATGCAATATATGGACTTTGTCGGATAATACAGAGAACGAGCGTCCTGAATATAGAACTGACATCATTGCAAGAGAGCTGCGAGGTTTTAACATTGATATTGCAGCGCTTCAAAGAAGGAAGGAAGCAATGGGTATGTATGTGCAGGTAGATTGGAGTATGTATAGACGAATGGAGGATTGAATGTATTGAGGTATGGATGAATGTTTTGAGGAATGTATTGTATGGATAAATGTATTGACTGTATGGATAGATATTGCAGCGCTTCAAGAGACTCAAAGAGCAGGCGAGGGACAGTTGAAGGAAGAAAAAGGAGGCTACACATTCTTCTGGAAAGGTCTATCTGAACAAGAACATTGAATACATGGGATAGGCTTCGCTATCAAAAACGACCTTATGAAGCTCCTGTCAGAAGTCACTACCGGCATTAATGAGCGACTCTCAACCCTTCAAATAAAGCTCACAAAAAACCAACAGGCTACTATTATAAGCACTTATGCACCAACACTGGATGCCGATGAAGACATTAAAGAAAATTTTTACTCTCAGCTGGATACCGTCCTATCAGAGACACCTAAGGAAAATAAAATTATCCTCCTGGGTGATTTTAAAGCAAGAGTTGGACGAGATTTCGATCTGTGGCCTGGGACTATTGGGAAAGAAGGAGTTGGCAACAGCAACCAGAACGGAATCTTACTTTTGACGCTATCTGCAGCGCACAACCTTGTTATTATCAACACACTCTTCTGACAGAAAAATAAATTTAAAACTTCATGGAGGCATCCTCGGTCAAACCACTGGCACCTCTTAGACTATGTTATTGTCCGTGCTAAAGATTGCCATGATGTGCTCCTTACCAGAGCTATGACAAGCCCCGACTACTGCTGGACAGATCACTGACTAATACGCTCCATGATGGCTATCAAGATTATACCTCAACGCAGGCTTCAAGGAAGGAAACCAAGGCGCAAAATGAACACTCAAGCCCTTCAAGATCCCATTAAGTGGGATTGCTCCCAAACAACTCTTAAGGACCATCTGCTTTCATAATTCCCTGATAACATCAAGGAACACTGGACCAAGCTAAAAACATCCATTATTGCAGCCTGTGAACAAACTATTGGATACTAAACAAAGAAACACCAGGACTGGTTTGATGAGAATGACAGTGAGATTGAACGCATGATTGACAAGAAAAGGAAGGCCTTTCAGTTCTGGCAAAGAGATAGAAACTGTGCCACTAAGAAAAGAACCTATGCCAATGCTAAGGCTGAGGTTCAAAGAAGAACCAGAGAACTAAAAAACACCTGGTGGATAAAAAAAGGTCAAGAGATCCAGCACTTAGCCGACACTCAAGATGCACAGAGTTTCTTTAAAGCCACAAAGACCATCTATGGGCCAATAAATCATGGCATATGCCCCCTACGCTCAGCAGATGGTACCACACTTCTAAAAGATAAAGAAGCTATTGCACTGTGCTGGAAAGAACACTCCCAACATCTTCTTAACCCCAACTCCCCCGTAGCTGCTGAGGTCCTCTCACAAATTTCACAAAAAAAAGTTAGAGATGAGCTTGCAGTATCTCCAAATCTGGGAGAGTTGTGTACAGCTATTAACCATGTGAAAAACAACAAGGCCAGTGGACCTGATGGGATACCTGCTGAAATCTTCAAAGTGGGTGGAGTTGAACTCACACAACAACTTCACAAGCTCATCGAGAAAATCTGGAAAAGAGAAGCAATCCCAGCAGACTTCAGGGGTGCCAAAATTATCACTCTCTTTAAAAAAGGTGACAGAACTGATTGCGGAAACTATTGAGGCATCTCTCTATTAGCTGCGGCCGGCAAAATTCTTGCAAGGATCTTAGCAAACCGTCTCTTAACAATATCCGAGGTAACCCTTTCTGAATCCCAAAATGGTTTTCGGCCTTCTAGGGGGACAGTGGACATGATCTTCACTGCTCGACAACTTCAGGAAAAATGCAGAAAACAAAACCAACCCCTGTATATGGCGTTAATCAACCTGACTAAGGCTTTCAACACTGTAAATCGTAATGCCCTGTGGACTGTCCTTCTGAATACCAGGAAAGATTCTAGAGCAGATCATTAAGCAAACGGTCTGTGAGCATCTAGTAAGGAACGCTGTGATCACTAAAAGTCAGCATGGGTTTCTGAAAAATAAGTCATGTCAGACCAATCTGATCTCATTTTTTGACAGAATTACAAGCCTGGTAGATGAAGGGAACGCCGTGGATGTAGCCTATCTTGATTTCAGCAAGGCCTTTGACAAGGTGCCCCATGATATTCTTGTAAAGAAGCTGGTAAAATGTGGGCTGGACAATGCTACCATTCAGTGGATTTGTAACTGGCTGACTGACCGAACCCAAAGGGTGTTCATTAATGGATCCCCTTCATCCTGGAGAGAAGTGACTAGTGGGGTGCCACAGGGTTCTGTCTTGGGCCCAGTCTTATTCAACATCTTTATCAATGACTTGGATGATGGGCTTGAGAGCATCCTGATCAAGTTTGCAGATGACACCAAATTGGGAGGGGTGGCTAATACCCCAGAGGACAGGATCACACTTCAAGGTGACCTCAACAGATTAGAGAACTGGGCCAAGGCAAACAGGATGAATTTTAACAGGGAGAAATGTAAAGTACTACACTTGGGCAAAAAAAATGAAAGGCACAAATACAGGATGGGTGACACCTGGCTTGAGAGCAGTACATGTGAAAAGGATCTAGGAGTCTTGATAGACCATAAACTTGACATGAGTCAACAGTGTGATGCAGCAGCTAAAAAAGCCAATGCAATTCTGGGCTGCATCAATAGGAGTATAGTGTCCCAGATCCCTTTCACAGGTACTGTTGTCAAGCCAAGTGTCCTCCATCTATGCATTTCATTTTTTCTACCCACGTGTAGTACCTTACATTTATCCCCATTGAACTCCATTTTGTTTGTTTTGGCCCAGCTGTCTAGGCTATTCAAGTCATTTTGAATTCTGACCCTGTCCTCAGGGGTATTAGCAACCCCTCCCAGTTTGGTATCATCTGCAAATTTGATTAGCATGCCCTCTATTCAATCATCCAAATCATTTATAAGAATATTGAATGGCACCAGACCCAGGACAGAACCTTGTGGAACCCCACTAGTCATTTATTTCCAGGATGAAGATGAGCCACTGATGAGCGCTCTTTGGGTTCGGTCCGTCAACCAATTACAAATCCACCAAACAGTAACTTTGTCTAGTCCACATTTTACTAGCTTTTTTGCAATAATATCATGGGGGGCCTTTTCAAAGTCCTTATTGAAATCAAGGTAAGCTGGTACAAGGGAAAGCAGGATTGTAATTACCGTAAAAATTACTGTTCACTTTGGATCAGCAGTCTCAACCTAACCCACTACATGGGGAGAGCCATGTGTTCCTTTGGAAGGCAGGTGCAATACAGTGTGATATACTGACAGCTGTTTTAAAAGATGTTAGTGTAACTTAAAATCCAGTATCAGAATAAAAGAAAAAGGGTGGTCCCTGTGTGGATAGGCAAGTCTGCATGATGGGGCCACCTTTAGTGACCATGTGGCCTGATGTAAGAGGGTTCAAAAATCAGTCCTGAAAGCAGACACACACATACAGGTAGCTTTTGCTTTCCCATTAACAGGGTGAACTGAAGCAAATGCTTGCCTCCCTTTGGGCTTAGCAATATTTCCTACAGCATTCTTGTCAAAGGGCATTGGAGAGTTAGGTGAGGGTCACTTTTCTGTTTTTCCACCAACCCCCCAGACAAGAATGCTACAGCATCAGCCCCAAACTCTCAGTCTCATTACAAAAAAATACTCAACAGAGCTAGGGCTGAGGGGAGGTACAACCATCATCTTTCCAGTCCTCTAGAAGCTAACCCTTTTGGTAATTTTGGTCATGGGGCCAAATATCTGTTCCCAAGTTTAAATAGTCCAAACAAGAACAAGCTTGCCCTTTACATACAAAAGCCCTGAAATTCAATCCATTGGGCGACTGATAATGGGGCTGTGAGGAGGGAGGTAAGGACCAGCACCTTCTTTGCCCTCCACCTCCAACAGCTACGTACACCTGAGAGTTTCATGATGGGGTTCTATTTGAGAAGCTGAATGTTTATAAAGGCACTTGGCCAATTTCTGCCACAGAAACTCTGAACAGAGACACTCTGCAGGTTCAGCCCCCAAAAGAAACTGCTCTATGGTCTCTGTGTTGGGAAATGGGAACAGATCTTGCTCATCACCAACCCTCCCTCCGCAAATTAGTATCACTATGAGGCTGAATACATACCGGTAGTGACCAGCTTGCTGCAGAGTTTTAAGAGATAGTGTATGTTTCTGTGGTGTAGTAGTTAAGAGTCTGGTTCGCTTCCCCGCTCCTCCACATGCAGTCTACTGGGTGACCTTGGGCCAGTCACACTTCTCTCTGAACTCTCTCAGCCAGACCTACCTCACAAGGTGTCTGTTGTGGGGGTGGAAGGGAAAGGAGATTTTTAGCCGCTTTGAGACTCCTTAAAGGTAGAGAAAAGCAGGATATAAAAACCAACTCCATGAATAAGAATTCTATGGAAAAGGACCATCCCTGCCATAATGATGAAAACTATGTGTTTGGATTTTGCTCTATTATACCAACCTGTGGAATATGACAGTTTGCAGTTTCAAAATCTATTTGGCCACAGTGGATTGACAATCTGGACACACGAAAACCTGTTGAAGATCTTTCGAATCAATGCCTATGCAAAAGCAGTGGTACCAGTCCTTGCAGTTTCCTTCACAGTAAACCATAGATAGGTCACCACTGGGCCTCCTGCACCCTTCCTTCAAAAAACATACCGGTAGTGACCAGTGGTCTTCAAACAAGGAAGATAAAATATTTAAGCAATAGGTTAGTGTATCCTTCCATCCCTCTGGGCATGATCTAGACACAGTAATGTGACTCTCTTTCAAGATTTGTCTCTTCTTAGGAGCAATTTCCAGTTGAAAATATTTTGTCGTCCTTCATGATAGGTTTTCCCACTGTACTGTATTATTTCTTTAGCAATCCAGGGTCTAATGGCAGCCATATCCTTTTGTGTGAACTGTATTTGGGCATCAGAAGCAATTAGATGTGCAATGGTACATGTGAAAGGACCGCAGTCACTAGAATTACCTTGCCTGGGTATATCAGTTGGTGCAAAAAAAATGACCAGTCCGCAAAACTATAGGGACATTTTGAATCCATCTCATGCAGATATGCTAAGAAGGATGTTATTGCATCAATCACAGAGTGGTTCAATCCATGTTTGGAATCTAGGCAGAGCATGGTTTTCCTTTTAAAAATGATTACTATCAGTATTCAGAGCTGAACCTCAGTGTCTGGGCAGAACGACAGGGGTGAGTGTGGTGCTGGACGAGAGGGGGTATGAGGATTTTGAGCTTACAGGGTTAACAAGCTCAGACTGTTCGCCCAGCCCACAGAGTGATTATACACACATATATATCCACATATATCCGGTGGATGGGTTCTCATCTTGCTGGGCTCTACGCCCTTAAACCTAATAAATCTTAATAATCAGCCAGACTGTGCTGTGATTTATTACCAAGGACTCATTGCCAAGAGCTCTGCTATGCTTTGAAGAAGAGAAGAAGAAAGGTTTTGTGAGCAGTGTCCACGCAGAAGGAAGCGCCTGGACACGGAACGCAGCTGAATATATAGGCTGTGGGTGCCGGGGTTCGTTAACCCCACACCTTAGCCCGCTGCGTTTGATTTCGGTGGACAAAGACCGTTATCACAATAGTGAGGACGCTCCTTCAGGAATACTGGACGGAGGCCGTTTAGGGCTTTAAAGTTCAGCACCAACACTTTGAATTGTGCTCAGAAACGTACTGGGAGCCAATGTAGGTCTTTCAATATTGGTGTTATATGGTCTCTGCATCTGCTCCCAGTCACCAGTCTAGCTGCCACATTCTGGATTAGTTGTAGTCACCTTCAAAGGTAGCCCCACGTGGAGCGCTTTGGATTAGTCCAAGCGAGAGATAACTAGAGCATGCACCACTCTGGTGAGACAGTCTGCAGGCAGGTAGGGTCTCAGCCTGCTTACCAGATGGAGCTAGTAGACAGCTGCCCTGTATACATAATTGACCTGCGCCTCCATGGACAGCTGTGAATCCAAAATGACTCCCAGGCTGCACACCTGGTCCTTCAGGGGCACAGTTACCCCATTCAGGACCAGGGAGTCCTCCACCCCAGCCCGCCCCGTCCCCCAATAACAGTACTTCTGTCTTGTCAGGATTCAACCTCTATTTGTTAGCCACCATCCATCCTCCAACCACCACCAGACACTCACACAGGACCTTCACTGCCTTCACTGGTTATGATTTGAAAGAGAGGTAGAGCTGGGTATCATCCGCATATTGATGGACACCCAGCACAAACTCCCTGATTATCTCTCCCAGCGGCTTCATGTAGATGTTGAAAAGCATGGGGGAGAGGACGGATCCCTGAGGCACCCCACAAGTGAAGGCCCAGGGGTCTGAACACTCATCCCCCAACACCACTTTCTGGACACGGCCCAGGAGGAAGGAGCGGAACCACAGTATAACAATGCCCTCAGCTCCCAGCCCCTCTAGACGGTCCAGAAGGATGTTATGATTGATTGTATCAAAAGCCGCTGAGAGATCCAGCAGAACTAGGAAACAGCTTACACCTATGTCCCTAGCCCACCAGAGATCACCGACCAGCATGACCAAGGCAGTTTCAGTCCCATGATGAGGCCTGAATCCTGACTGGAAGGGATCCAAATGGTCTGCATCCTCCAGGCGTGCTTGGAGTTGTTCAGCAACCACCCACTCAATCACCTTGCCCAAGAATGGAAGATTTGAGACTGGGCGATGGTTGCTCATACTGGCTGGGTCTAAAGATTTTTTTTTAAAGACGCGATTTAATGACCGCCTCTTTAAGCGGGTCTGGGAATGCTCCCTCACAGAGGGAAGCATTCACCACCTCACAGAGCCCATCGCCCAGCCCTTCCCGGCTAGCATTTATTAGCCAGGATGGCCAAGGATCAAGGAGACAGGTGTTTGGTTTCAAGCAACCTGTCCACATCCTCGGGGGTAACGGATTGAAATTGATTCCATGCAACTTGACCAGACAGGGCTCTAGCACTCTCCCGCCTCAGCCCTGCTCCCACCGTGGTGTCTACGGCTCCTTCCAAATCCGAGCGACTTTATCTGCAAAAAACTTTGCAAAATCATTGCAGGAGATATTGGGGTCTTTACAAGGCCCCAATGGTAAAGGTGGTTCCCTTAAACTGCGAACCATATGAAAGAGTCTCCTGCTGCTGTTTTCTGCAGATGCAATAGAGGCAGTGAAGAAAGTCTTCTTCACCGTCGCTATCGCCACCTGGTAGGCTTGACGTTGAGCTCTAACCCATGTCCGGTCCGATTCAGAATGAGTTATCCGCCACTGGCATTCTAGCCGTATCAGCGATTGTTTAATTGCCCTCAGGTCCATGGCAAACCACGGGGCTGTCCAGGCTCCATGCAATCGGATAGGGCGCTTCGGAGCCAGACAGTCGATAGCCTTGGTTAACTCTGCATTCCAGCGGGCCACCAGGGAATCAGCTGAAAGGCCATCAACATGGGATAAAGCATCCCCTACCACTCTCACGCAAAATATGGTCTGAAGCTCAACATCAAAAAACCTAAGATCATGGCCACTGGTCCCATCACCTCCTGGCAAATAGAAGGGGAAGAAATGGAGGCAGTGAGAGATTTCACTTTCTTGGGTTCCATGATCATTGCAGATGGTGACAGCACTCACGAAATTAGAAGACGCCTGCTTCTTGGGAGAAAAGCAATGACAAACCTAGACAGCATCTTAAAAAGCAGAGACATCACCTTGCCGACAAAGGTCCGTATAGTTAAAGCTATGGTTTTCCCAGTAGTAATGTACAGAAGTGAGAGCTGGACCATAAAGAAGGCTGATTGCTGAAGAATTGATGCTTTTGAATTAAGGTGCTGGAGGAGACTCTTCAGAGTCCCATGGACTGCAAGAAGATCAAACCTATCCATTCTGAAGGAAATCAGCCCTGAGTGCTCACTGGAAGGACAGATCCTGAAGCGGAGGCTCCATTACTTTGGCCACCTCATGAGAAGAGAAGACTTCCTGTAAAAGACCATGATGTTGGGAAAGATTGCGGGCACAAGGAGAAGGGGATGACAGAGGACAAGATGGTTGGACAGTGTTCTCGAAGCTACCAACATGAGTCTGACCAAACTGCGGGAGGCAGTGGAAGACAGGAGTGCCTGGCGTGCTCTGGTCCAGGGGGTCACAAAGAGTCGGACATGAGTAAACGACTAAACAACAACCACTCTCTGGAAACCATTTGGATCCATTAAGTGGTGGAGCGGACCATCCAAATCGGACCCACCTCCCTGCAGAGGGGAAGAAGAAGAAGAGGAGTTTGGATTTGATATCCCACTTTATCAATACCAGAAGGAGTCTCAAAGCAGCTAACATTCTCCTTTCCCTTCCTCCCCCACAACTAACACTCTGTGAGGTGAGTGGGGCTGAGAGTCTTCAGAGAAGTGTGACTAGCCCAAGGTCACCCAGCAGCTGCATGTGGAGGAGCGGAGACATGAACTCGGTTCACCAGATTACGAGTCTACCGCTCTTAACCACTGCACCACACTTCCTAAAAATCACTGCAAACCTGCCCCACCCCCGCCGCCCATATGACCTGGGTTGTTGTACATACGAGAAACCTGGTAGACGAGCAGTGGCAAGGACAGGCCCATCTGCTTCAGCCAACCAAGTCTCTGTTACACATGCCAGGTCAAGTCCTCCATCCACGATCAAGTCATGGATGGCAGTGTTCTTATGAATCATTGACCTAGCATTGCACAGCAACACCTTCAGGCCCTTGTTGAATGCAAATATAACATTGAATTACAATGGTGCAAAATAACTCAGCAAGCTGACATTTATCAAGAGTTAAACAAAGGTTTGGGTACCAAATTTTATTTCCCATTCTTTTTTTTTCTTTTTCTTTTTTAAAAAACATGCTTACACATTTTTTTATTATTGCATTTTTACTCAGCTTGTAAATTGCTTTGGGATTTATTTATTTTTTTAATTTTATTCCATATTACATCACAATGCAAATATACCAAAGCTATCCCCACATCATCCCCATCCCCACATATATTTATCATTTAAGTCAATCAAACATAATATTCTTTTCTCCCTCCCCCCGCTTCCCTCTGCCCCCACTCAATTTTCTCTACATTCTGAGATTACATTTATCTTTGCATTCTGCAGACTTCTCAATTCATCTACCGTATATAATCGAGTATAAGCCGACCCGAATATAAGCCGAGGCACCCAATTTCACCACAAAAAACCTGGGAAAGCTTCATAGGAGCCACTGCCTGCCTCACTCGAGTATAAGCCGAGGGCGGCTTTTTCAGCACAAAAAATGTGCTGAAAAACTAGGCTTATACTCGAGTATATACAGTATGTATTCTTATTGTCCTTCCTTACTAACTTCCATTCCCTCAGATACTTTACATTTTAATCTAGGCATATTAGCATATCTCTTTTTTAGCAATATTTTTCCATATATTCATAAAACATTTCCACTCCTTTTTAAATTTTTGATTCGATTGATTTCTTACAATAGCTGTTAGTTTTGCCAAAGCTAAGTATTCATTTAATTTACAAATCCAATCCTCCCTTGAAGGTAGAGTTTGTGATTTCCATTTAGCAGCAATCACTACTCTGGCTGCTGTGCTTGCATATAAGAAGATTATCTCTCCACCCCCGTGGTAACTCTTCCCCTATCAAGCCAAGGAGATATATCTCTGGTTTTTTACTTATTGATATTTTCAGCATCTTCTTTAATTCTTCATGTATTACTGTCCAGAATTTATTAATTTCCTCACATCTCCACCACATATGTATTGTTGTTCCTATTTCTTTACCACATCTCCAACAAATGTTGGATTTCAATTTACGGTATATATCTTTACCAACCTAGCTGGTGTTAGATACCACCTGTGGAACATCTTAACAAAATTTTCTTTGATTGTGTATGAGGCGGTAAATCAAATATCTTCTCGCCAGAGTTTCTGCCATTGCTCAGTCTAAATAAATAGTACCGGTATGTCCGACATCTTGGGCCCACTTCTTCATCCATCAGTTCCCAGTCCAGTAAGAGATTATATGTTTTAGATAACAATTTATTATTATTCTGAATTATTGTAATATTGAATTTTCAGTCCTCTTTTGCAAAGCCTTTCTTTTGATCAGAACTAAATATGCCTCTTAATTGTATATAATGTCATCTCTCAATTTCATATTGCCGTATCTCTTCAAAGGGTTTTAATCCGAGTTTCCCTTGTTCATCTTCCAATAGTTGTCTATATGTTGGCCAATTTGTTCTCATATTCAATTTTTTCACAGCGTACGCCTCCAGCGGCAATATCCACCAAGGTGTCTGTGGTTCCAATTGTAGTCTATATTTGTTGCAGACCTTATATAGTGCACTTCTAAGTATATGATTTGTAAATTCTTTATTAATTTTTACCTTCCCATAATTGAGATATGCATGCCATCCACACCCATTGTTAAAACTTTCAAGATCACACACACACACACACACAATTTCCAATTCTAGGTAATTTGCCATTGGAGAAATTCCATATATGATTATAAAAGTCTAAAGCAAAAATTATTTAAAAATATGATTTCATTTCTAGATCAGACAGACAATATTTATTCTACTCTATATTTCTTTATTTATCATATGCACATAAAGTTTCTATTTTTAAACAGGAAATATTTTTGTAACCTAAGGTCTATTATACAAATCCATACAGATGTTCATTTTGTTACAGTTCTGTTAAGTTGTATACAAATTATAAAGATTCCATTTTTTTATGTTCCTCCATGGGTCTATTATTTACTAAATTGGTGAGTTTTGCCATTACTGCATATTCTGATAGTTTCTCTTTCCATGCATCTATTTCAGGACATATATCAGATTTCCATATGTTAGCCAACACCACTCTGACTGCTGTGGTCATATAACTGAATAGTTCCACTGACGATTTCACAATAGCTGAAGGAGTCATCCCCAACAGCATAGTTTTGGGGTCCAATGCAAATTTAGGGTGTTTTTTTTTTATTTACATTTTTTGCATTTCGAAATGAACTTTCCTCCAAAACTTTTTGGTTCTTTCACAGGTACACCATAAATGGAAGAAGGTCCCTTGAGGTCTATGACATTTCTAGCAATGTCCATTCATTTCATCATTCATCTTCTGTATATCTTTCAAATTTATATACTATCGAAAGAACATTTTTGTACAGTCATACCTCATGGTACCGCCACTTCAGGTTGTGTGCTTTCAGGTTGCGGACCGCGGGAAACCAGGATGTTCTGGAATGGGTTACTTCCGGGTTTTACCACTTCTGCATGTGCAGAAGCACTAAAACACACTTCGCGCATGTGCAGAAGCGCTAAATCGCACTTCGCACATGCGCAGAAGCGCCAAATTGTGCAGACCCGGCACTTAAGGATGCGAACACTCCGGGTTGCGGACGTGTCTCCGACACGGATTACGTCCGCAACCCAAGGTTCCACTGTACCAATTTTGTTTTAGGGCTTAATTTGCAGTGAATTTTATTCCTTTATTCATAATTGATCTCATTGCCCCACTGTAACCTGCTCTTAGAATTTTTGCATCCATTTTGTCAAACAAGGTTTTGCTTGTTCGGGCTCAGTGTCAAATTTGAGTAATAGTTTATAAATTTTACTCAAAAGGTAGACCTCTGTTATGATGGACTCAAATAATGTCTTTTCACTGATTTAACTTTTAGCCATATTATCTTTCTTGAATCTGGATATTATTGACAGTATGTAAGCAGTTTTATATTCCCCCCCTTTAATACTTCAGTTTGTATTTGATCTGTTCTTGAAGATGAACCATATCTTGGTACAATATATAGTAGTACATTCACCTCTCGGCTCTAATAATAACGTTACAGTGGTGACATGAACAGTGCTGATGAGGTCATTTTTCTGATTTTTGTGGTGCAACTCATGATATTTCTGGTGCATGTTGTGCTCCTGGCTATGCTGTGTGATTTGACGGTGAATTTGGTGTGGCCCAATGCAAAAAGGGTGAGGATCCGTGTTTAAAAACCACGTTTTTGGGCTACAGTGTTGCCAGGAAGCGGTGGATCCTTGTTTTTTGTGGTGCATGCTGTGCCCCTGGCTATGCTGTGTGATCTGCCCGTGAGTTTGGTGTGGCCCAATGCAAAAAGGGTGAGGATCCGTGAGGATCCGTGTTTAAAAACCACGTTTTGGGGCCGTGGTGCCGCCAGGAAGTGGTGGATCTGAGATGTTTGTGGTGCATGTTGTGCCCCTGGCTATGCTGTGTGATTTGACGGTGACTTTGGTGTGGCCCAATGAAAAAAGGGTGAGGATCCATGAGGATCCGTGCTTCAGAACCACGTTTTGGGCCATGGTGTCGCCAGGAAGCGGTGGATCTGAGATGTTTGTGGCGCAGGCTGTGCCCCTGGCCATGCTGTGTGATTTGCCGGTGAGTTTGGTGTGGCCCAATGCAAAAGGAGTTAGGATCCGTGAGGATCCGTGCTTCTGAACCACGTTTTTGGGCCGTGGTGTCGCCAGAAAGCGGTGGATCCATGTTTTTTGTGGTGCAGGCTGTGCCCCTGGCCATGCTGTGTGATTTGCTGGTGAGTTTGGTGTGGCCCAATGCAAAAAGCGTGAGGATCCGTGAGGATCCGTGCTTCAGAACCACGTTTTTTGGCCGTGGTGTCACCAGAAAGCGGTGGATCCATGTTTTTTTTTGTGCATGCCATGCCCCTGGCTATGCTGTATGATTTGACGGTAGTTTGGTGTGGCCCAAAGCAAAAAGCGTTAGGATCCGAGAGGATCCGTGCTTGAAAACCACATTTTTGGGCCGTGGTGTCGCCAGGAAGCGGTGGATCCGTGATTTTTGTGGTGCATGCCGTGCCCCTAGTTATGCTGTATGATTTGATGGTCAGTTTGGTGTGGCCCAGTGCAAAAATCATGAGGATCCGTGAGGATCCGTGCTTCTGAACCACATTTTTGGGCCGTGGTGTCGCCAGGAAGCGATGGATCTGTGTTTTTTGTGGTGCATGCTGTGCCCCTAGCTATGCTGTATGATTTGATGGTCAGTTTGGTGTGGCCCAGTGCAAAAATCCTGAGGATCCGTGAGGATCCGTGCTCCAGAACCACGTTTTTGCTCCGTGGTGTGGCCAGGAAGCGATGGATCTGTGTTTTTTGTGGTGCATGCTGTGCCCCTAGCTATGCTGTATGATTTGACGGTCATTTTGGTGTGGCCCAATGCAAAAAGCGTGAGGATCCGTGAGGATCCGTGCTTCAGAACCACGTTTTTGGGCCGTGGTGTTGCCAGGAAGCAGTGGATCTGGGTTTTTTTTGGTGCAGGCTGTGCCCCTAGCTATGCTGTATGATTTGTTGGTGAGTTTGGTGTGGCCCAATGCAAAAAGAGTTAGGATCCGTGAGGATGCGTGCTTCTGAACCACGTTTTTTGGCCGTGGTGTCTCCAGGAAGCGGTGGATCCATGTTTTTTGTGCTGCATGCCGTGCCCCTGGCTATGCTGTATGATTTGATGGTCAGTTTGGTGTGGCCCAGTGCAAAAATCCTGAGGATCCGTGAGGATCCGTGCTCCAGAACCACGTTTTTGCTCCGTGGTGTGGCCAGGAAGCGATGGATCTGTGTTTTTTGTGGTGCATGCTGTGCCCCTAGCTATGCTGTATGATTTGACGGTCATTTTGGTGTGGCCCAATGCAAAAAGCGTGAGGATCCGTGAGGATCCGTGCTTCAGAACCACGTTTTTGGGCCGTGGTGTTGCCAGGAAGCAGTGGATCTGGGTTTTTTTTGGTGCAGGCTGTGCCCCTAGCTATGCTGTATGATTTGTTGGTGAGTTTGGTGTGGCCCAATGCAAAAAGAGTTAGGATCCGTGAGGATGCGTGCTTCTGAACCACGTTTTTTGGCCGTGGTGTCTCCAGGAAGCGGTGGATCCATGTTTTTTGTGCTGCATGCCGTGCCCCTGGCTATGCTGTATGATTTGATGGTCAGTTTGGTGTGGCCCAGTGCAAAAATCATGAGGATCCGTGAGGATCCGCGCTCCAGAACCACGTTTTTGCGCCGTGGTGTTGTCAGGAAGCGGTGGATCTGGGGGTTTTTTTGGTGCAGGTTATGCCCCTAGCTATGCTGTATGATTTGACGTTCATTTTGGTGTGGCCCAGTGCAAAAATCATGAGGATCCATGAGGATCCGTGAGGATCCGTGCTTCAGAACCACGTTTTTGCGCCGTGGTGTTGCCAGGAAGCGGTGGATCTGGGTTTTTTTTTGGTGCAGGTTATGCCCCTAGCTATGCTGTATGATTTGACGGTCAGTTTGGTGTGGCCCAGTGCAAAAATCATGAGGATCCGTGAGGATCCGCGCTTCAGAACCACGTTTTTGCGCCGTGGTGTTGTCAGGAAGCGGTGGATCTGGGTTTTTTTTTGGTGCAGGTTATGCCCCTAGCTATGCTGTATGATTTGACGTTCATTTTGGTGTGGCCCAGTGCAAAAATCATGAGGATCCATGAGGATCCGTGAGGATCCGTGCTTCAGAACCACGTTTTTGGGCCGTGGTGTTGCCAGGAAGCGGTGGATCTGGGGTTTTTTTTGGTGCAGGCTGTGCCCCTAGCTATGCTGTATGGTTTGACGGTCAGTTTGGTGTGGCCCAGTGCAAAAATCATGAGGATCCGTAAGGATCCGTGCTTCAGAACCACGTTTTTGCGCCGTGGTGTTGCCAGGAAGCGGTGGATCCGTGATTTTTGTGGTGCATGCCGTGCCCCTGGCTATGCTGTATGATTTGATGGTCAGTTTGGTGTGGCCCAGTGCAAAAATCATGAGGATCCGTGCTTCAGAACCACGTTTTTGGGCCGTGGTGTTGCCAGGAAGCGGTGGATCTGGGGTTTTTTTTTGGTGCAGGCTGTGCCCCTAGCTATGCTGTATGATTTGACGGTCAGTTTGGTGTGGCCCAGTGCAAAAATCATGAGGATCCATGAGGATCCGTGCTTCAGAACCACGTTTTTGGGCCGTGTGTTGCCAGGAAATGGTGGATCCGTGATTTTTGTGGTGCATGCCGTGCCCCTGGCTATGCTGTATGATTTGACGGTCAGTTTGGTGTGGCCCAGTGCAAAAATCATGAGGATCCATGAGGATCCGTGAGGATCCGTGCTTCTGAACCACATTTTTCGGCCATGGTGTGGCCAGGAAGCGGTGGATCTGGGTTTTTTTGGTGCAGGCTGTGCCCCTAGCTATGCTGTATGATTTGACGGTCAGTTTGGTGTGGCCCAGTGCAAAAAGCATGAGGATCCGGGAGGATCCGTGCTTCTGAACCACGTTTTTGGGCCATGGTGTCGCCAGGAAGCGGTGGATCTGTGATTTTTGTGGTGCATGCCGTGCCCCAGGCTATGCTGTATGATTTGATGGTCAGTTTGGTGTGGCCCAGTGCAAAAATCATGAGGATTCGTGCTTCAGAACCACGTTTTTGCGCCGTGGTGTTGCCAGGAAGCGGTGGATCTGGGGTTTTTTTTGGTGCAGGCTGTGCCCCTAGCTATGCTGTATGATTTGACGGTCAGTTTGGTGTGGCCCAGTGCAAAAATCATGAGGATACGTGAGGATCCGCGCTTCAGAACCACGTTTTTGCGCCGTGGTGTTGTCAGGAAGCGGTGGATCTGGGGTTTTTTTTTGGTGCAGGTTATGCCCCTAGCTATGCTGTATGATTTGACGTTCATTTTGGTGTGGCCCAGTGCAAAAATCATGAGGATCCATGAGGATCCGTGAGGATCCGTGCTTCAGAACCACGTTTTTGCGCCGTGGTGTTGCCAGGAAGCGGTGGATCTGGGGTTTTTTTTGGTGCAGGTTGTGCCCCTAGCTATGCTGTATGATTTGACGGTCAGTTTGGTGTGGCCCAGTGCAAAAATCATGAGGATCCATGAGGATCCGTGAGGATCCGTGCTTCAGAACCACGTTTTTGGGCCGTGGTGTTGCCAGGAAGTGGTGGATCCGTGATTTTTGTGGTGCATGCCGTGCCCCTGGCTATGCTGTATGATTTGACGGTCAGTTTGGTGTGGCCCAGTGCAAAAATCATGAGGATCCGTAAGGATCTGTTCTTCAGAACCACGTTTTTGCGCCGTGGTGTTGCCAGGAAGCGGTGGATCCGTGATTTTTGTGGTGCAGGCTGTGCCCCTGGCTATGCTGTATGATTTGATGGTCAGTTTGGTGTGGCCCAGTGCAAAAATCATGAGGATCCATGAGGATCCGTGAGGATCCGTGCTTCAGAACCACGTTTTTGCACCGTGGTGTTGCCAGGAAGCGGTGGATCTGGGGTTTTTTTGGTGCAGGCTCTGCCCCTGGCTATGCTGTGTTATTTGACGGTCAATTTGGTGTAGCCCAATGTAAAAAGCATAAGGATCCGTGAGGATCCGTGCTTGAAAACCACGTTTTTGTGACACGGTGTCGCCAGGAAGCGGTGGAGCCACAGTTTTTTTGGTGCAGGCTGTGCCCCTTGCTATGACGGGAGATTTGACAGTGAATTTGGTGTGTCCCAATGCAAAAAAGGTGAGGATCCGTGAGGATCCGTGCTTCAGAACCACGTTTTTGCGCCGTGGTGTCACCAGGAAGCGGTGAATCCATGATTTTTGTGGTGCATTCTGTGCCCATGGTCATGATGTTTGATCTGATGATGACTTCGGGCTGATCTCGTGCAGAAATCATGAGGATCCATGAGGATCCGTGCTTCAGAACCACGTTTTTGCGCCACTGCGGCCCCACGAAACAGTGGATGCATGATTTTTTTGATGCTGCCTACAGACTAAGACATGGTCTACAGTATCATGGTGGTTTTATTTAATTTGAATGAAAAAATCATATGAATTCATGAGGATCCATGTAGATCCGCCTTTTACTTCTTTCCCCCAAAAAAACAGAATAGCGGAAGCGAAAAAGATCCGTCCGAACCTAACCGATTACCTTAGTATTAAAAAGTTACCTGTAGCCGACAATAGTGAGAACCCCATAAGAATCAATAAACTGAATTAATGCAAATCAAAAAACCAGCAACCAAAATTCATACACTATTATATGAACAATACAGTACTGTACTGTACTACTCAACTGATATTTCTTGAACTTTCCAAAAATACACCATAAGATGGCGCTACGGTAAAGCTATTGTCTCCGAAAAAGCGCATATAAAGCAGGACAAAAGGATCTATCTACACAGAACCTTGTGGAAAACAGTTTGTCATTAGAACATAATAAAAGGCTTGCTGCATCAGGCTAAAAGACCATCTGGTCCAACACTCTGTTATCTTGGGAGCCAACCAGACGCCTCTTTTGGGAAGCACACCAGAGAGACATGAGCACAAGAGCACTTTCCCCACCCAATTCCCAAGCATCTCATGTGTATACAGTACTGGAATAGTACACAGTGTTCTTTTAATGGTTCATGACATGTTTTTGTACACCTTGCTTCATTTTTTCATCTATTTTCTAAACTTTACAAAAGTGCAATTTGGCTGAGGTTGTGTAAACACAGTAGAGGCTGCTATGGAGGTACCTTGATAATATACTCCCAGGAGGCTGAATAAATTAGGACCAATAGAAGGGTGTTTGTTTGTTTTTTACTGTTTGTATATCTTCATATATTTTGGTTTCGTCAAAGGTGCTGAGGAAAATGAGACTAATGGAACCCTTTAGAAACTGAAAATGTGATTTTCAAACGACAGCTTATACACCACTATACACATGCTTATACACATGAGTAGGGTTGCCATCTGTCCTGTATATCCAGGATCGTCCCATATTTCAATGTAAAATGCTATGTCCTGCTATGGATACAGTTTGTCCTGTATTTCAGGTCTTCTCTTTCTCTCTCTGCCAAGTTAGGGAACCTCTCCAAATGCATGTGTTTGAAAGGGTAGTGAAAGGTCAGGTATTTAAGCTCTGGGTAGCAAAGAACAGACAGATTTACAATTTCATGTGTATGTGTGTGTGCTTGTGTGTGCAAATTTCCAGAAGGGACATCCTGTTAGGTTGCAATAGATTGTAATGGATTGCTTTGAAGTCACTTCAGCACCAGATAAAAAAAAAAGAAATCGGCCCCTGCCCTGTATTTTGCCAGAACAAAGGTGGCAACCCTACGTGAGTCAGCCTAGTGCAGTGGTTTTCAGCCAGTGTGCCATGGCACCCTGGGATTCCTTGAATGATGGTCAGGGGTGCCACGAGCAACACTGGCCTATGTCCCTCTTTCCTTCCCTCCCTCCTCCTCACTCCTCTGATGCCATCTCACATCTCTGCCTCCCAAAGGCTTGCACAGCTGTTTGTTGCAGCAGCCCTGGCTACAAGCTCCACAGGCGAATGGTGCCTCTGGGGCTGGTCAGGGGGTGCTGGTTGTCAGAGCTGAGACAGCCTCAAAGTAAGCAAGCAAGTGGGTCAGGGAGCCCAGCCAGCTAGTCTGTCAGCCCTAGCCATTGGGAATGGACAGACAAGTCCCAGGACCCAGTGGGGCAATGTGAGGACGTACCTGTCTTTGGGGCAACGGGGGCAGCTCACAGATTAGGGGCAGCAGCAGCGGCTGCCCTGAGGACTCCCAAGGAGAGGAGACTGAGGGAACACTCCACAAGGAAGGATGTTCAAAAAAGGGTGAGAGGCTGCCAGCTCTGCAGGCAAGGGGTGACATAACTGAGCTACTGAGCCCCACAGGGTGCAGCAGAAAGAATGTAGTTGGTCAAGGAAGCCGTGGACCCCAAAAGGTTGAAAACCTCTGGCCTAGTGTGGGACTAGGACTGGGACACCAGGGTTCAAATCCCCACTTGGCCATGAAGCTCATTGGATGACATTGGGCCAGCCATTGCTTCTCAGCCTAACCTACCTCACAGGGTCGTTGTGGGGATTAAATGAGGAGGGGGCAGAACCATGTATACCACCTTGAGCTCCTTAGAGGAAAAGGTGGGATAGACTGTAAATGCAATAAATAAAGGATTTCTCCCAAGTGAGGCTGCCTCTTATCACCTTTTTAACACCTCCAGGCAGTGTTCAAAACTCCCATTGTTCTAGGCGCATTTTGCAACAGGGAATTTCATTAGCGTGAGCAGTTTCTGAGCCCTGGGCGCAGTACTGCGCCTAAGACTTCAGATTCAAAATTGCAGAGTGGAAGGAAAGGGGAACCTTTTTCTGCCTCCCCACTTCAGCTACTCTCTGAAGACTAGAGAAGAGACCCTCTTAAGAATATGAGTGTTGTGAGATTCATTCCCCGTGTACAGTCATGGGTTTATTGTTTATCACATGACTGGGTATGTGTTTGCAGGTAACTTTTAGACTGTCTGATATATGTATGTGTGTATATACTTTTGAATACAGCAAAATCTAGGTGTTTCATAGTTTCTCTTTTTGTAAGATCTTGTACTGAAAAGTGAAGTGTGTTTGTGTCATGCTTGGTAGTGTTTCTAATCAATTTGTATTTCATGTGTAGCCGCCCAGAGTGGCTGGGAAGACCCAGCCAGATGGGCGGGGTACAAATAATAAATTATTATTATTATTATTATTATTTCATTCCACAGAGTGGGAAGTGGGAAGTGATGGAAGTCAGGATTTTTTGTCTTACTGTGTTCCCTAAAGTAGGACCTTTGTCCTTTGTCTTTGCTGCCTGATGCTAGAGAGAGAGGGAGCCATGATGTAGAGCTCCGTGTGTGTAGATATGTAATAAAGTAGATTTAGCCAAGATGCTGAGTTGCTGTGGTCTGTTACACTACTGCGCACACTCTGCGGATCCCTAAGTGTGCTGGATGTCTTCTGACACCAGTCACTGTGATGTTCAGGCTGAAGAAGCTGAGAAGCTCCCAAACGATCGCCCAGGAAGGAGGGAACATGCCAGTCGGGCATGTGTCTCTGCCAAGGCTCTACATGTGAGTAGAGGCCGCTTCATGACAATGAGAGGGGTGGGCAGGGGAAGGACTAGACCATGTGAAAAATGAACATCATATTTTAGCTGCAGTACATTCATTTTCAACTTTGTATTCTTGTTATGAAAAGGCGCGCCTAGACATTGCCCCCAGAGAGCCCATAAGCCTCGCTGAGTCTTCACAAGACGCAGCCGGCCTCTTAATTGCCTCCTGTGGGAAAGGGATGGGCGGGGCTGAGTCCAGGAGCAGGTGCGTCTCCTCCTTCCCGGCATCCACTCCGAACGGAGGGGCGGGAGGAAGGCCTCTTATGGCGGTGACTGGCTGGTGATGACATCAGGAGGCGACGAGTCGCGGAGTTTGGCTCCGTGCGGTGGGGGCGGCTGGGGGTTGCGCGCGGGTTGCCTTGACGCCGGCCAGGGGCCGCTCCTCGCCTGCCTGCCTGCCTGCCGGGCCGCCGCGGATGGTAAGCCGAGCACCGGCTGGAGGGGCGCGGGGAAGGCGGGGGTAGAAGCGGCCCCGAGCCGTCCATAATTGGCGAGGAGGGCTTCGGGCCTGCCTGCGCCGTCTGCTTCGGGTGCTGCAGCCTTGAAGCGACGCGGGGCGCGGACTCCCGGAGCCGCTTCCCTAGGTCAGAGCGGCAGCCCTGAAGCACGTGTTTCCCGGGGGTAAGCGCCGCTAAGTCCAGTGGGACTTACTGCCGAGTAAGCATGGCACGGGTCGCCCTTCGAGTTCTTGGTTAATCCGGAACCCGTCGTGCGAGCCCCCTCGGGATGGAGTTAAACCCCGTTGAACTCAGTGGGATTCAAGACACAGCAAACGCGATACGTGTGTGAGCACGAGGTTTTGTTCAGGTTTATTCGAAAGCAAGTCCCCCTGGATTGGATTGAGGGGAGGCCGTGTGCCCTGAATGGCAGCCTTTAGCATAGGCGGCTGCGGCTGCCTGATGTAGCCGTCTGTTTAAAGCCCACAATGCAGAAGCTGTTGGGGCTGGGCTGGTGAGGAGGACAATTTTTCACTTAGGTCATCAGAGGGACTTCTATATCGAATATGGGGAACTTCTGGATCCCTGGAAGTAGTAGGGCTACGACTGGTCTTGTTCCTGGCTGTTGCCTTTGCTGGCTGCTGCTGCTGGAACATGAAGCTGGAGGATAACAGGTTTCCCATCCTTGCCCTACGGGAAGAAACATTAGAGGATTCTGCCGGGCGGTATCAGTTAGTTGTTCATCACAGAGACGATCCCTTGAAGCAGGTGTGCTGAAGAAGCTTGGTGATTTGCCCACAAAGTAGCTCAGGTTATACTAGTGTGTGTTCACTCCTGGTTGTGTTTGGATTTGGTTCAATTTCAGTTATTTTAAAGGTGGAATGGTTGAATCAAACTGGGCTGTGATGAATATCATGCTGGAACAGATTGGATGTTGTGTTTAGTCTGCCCAGCTTGATGATAGAAGAAAGTGTAAAGTAGTGAGGGGGGAGATTGAAGTAGCAGAATGGGTGGATTTTACTTCTCCCTGAATTTCTGGATGTTGATGACCCACACTCTACATTAGCCTCAGGAGTTTTGAATATCATCCTTGGCTATTGTAGAATTCCATTAAAATATGATAAAAACAATTTGTGTGTTCAGTACACAGAAGCAAGGAGAAAATTGCATGTTATTTTATACAAACACTGCTACACAAGCATGGACTTCCGCAAGGATGTCCTCAACCCTGTTCAGCCTGCCATAAAACACCTCCGGAGTGTCAGGGGACTGCCCCCCCCATCCAGTGTTGAGGATGGTCACCCAGATCTCTGATGAGACATTGCAGGGATGTGGAGAGCTGCACATGGTCCCTCTTCAGTTACTCAGTCCAGGTTTCATTTAGTTACAGAGATAAATGGGGTATTGTGGAAGGGCATCAAGCCTTGGTGAGCTGGGAGGGATTGAAGGTGGTAAGGTTTTCAGCCTTTACCAGCGATCACAAGATATACCAAGGGTCTGTTTGTCTGGAAGTAAGCCTCATTGAATTAGGACTTACTTTTGTCTAGACAGGATTGTGTTATGAGACTGGAATTCTGTGATCACTTAAGGTAAAGGTAAAGGGACCCCTGACCATTAGGTCCAGTCGTGGACGACTCTGGGGTTGCAGCACTCATCTCGCTTTACTGGCCAAGGGAGCTGGCGTACAGCTTCCGGGTCATGTGGCCAGCATGACTAAGCCGCTTCTGGCGAAACCAGAGCAGTCAGGAATAAATTCCACGGGCTTTGATCGGAGCCATTTTTGGATTGGGCTGTAGGTAAAACTTTTAACAGACAGTAATGATTTAGCTATGTGCCCTAGCTATGTTATAAAATAATGTCAAACACCTTATCTTTACCACTGGTTGGGTACAAAATTCCATAATTATGAGCACCTCTGATCTGTGCTTTCCTTTTTTTAAAAAAGACAAATAGAGGATTTTGGAAAAAATGTTTCAGGTTGGATCCAAAGAAATGTGAGGAGACCCTCACTTGCACAGTGGGGCTTTCATAGATATTGCTCCCTGCAACCCCAAAAAGCTTCTAAGGGTTTAAGGACCTTATGAAATGGCAAGAAGTGGGGCTCAGGGTACTCACAGAATTTGGTGGCAACTTCCCTTGTATCAAGAGAAGCATCATTCTGCACATGTAAGGCCCTTTTGGGTCCAAGGTATAGTACTATTTGAAATTGTTCTCTAGAATTTAGCAGTTCTTTTAAAATACTAGAAAATATGTTTTATTCACATGTCCTAATTGCTTGCCTTTAAAGGTTCAGAATTTACTAGGAGAGAGGCTTCAATGTAGATCTGTTTTATGGAAAGTTGGATAGTATGTCACAGCATTTAACAGGAAATGTCGCAAGAATGCTGAGCATATTAAATAAACTTCCTTTAGGAGGTGTTAGCTTCTACTGAGTTCTGTTTTTTCTGTCTTTTGGATTCTACCTAGAAATGGATGTCCTGAGGGCTCCATGGAGCGACATTGGCAGTGCATTAATGTTAAAATAAATAAAATATAGCTGCTGGCCATCTTGCTGCCAATCAGCATCATGCAGATTCTGTGTTGTACATCTGAGTGAGTTCAAAGGAACTGCTGTTACATTTGAGAAGACTTGGGTAAGTTCTTTTATGACAGAAGGCTGCTCATTTTGTGACTGTTTGAGGTCATTGTGTATTACCTTGAGCTTGAGGACAGTAACATGGCATTTTTCTACGCTTGGGCTAGGGAGGATAGGAAATACAGCTTCAATGACAGAATGAATAAAGAGTTTTAGAATTACCTTTGATGCAGATATTTCAGAAGTTGAGGCTCTCTCAATGTTAACAATTCCCCATTCTGGACTTAGTGATGAACTTCATGGTCAACGAGGTGCACAGCGTGAGCAGGAATTCACATTTTATTTTATTTGTGTTTTTTCAACAGAAGGCAATTCTGCAATAAAGAGTGTCTGGAACTGACAAAGGGTTACATCTTGAAGAAAGCAAAATGGATAAAAAAGCATTTGAGATGGTGCTTGATGAAATTAGAAAGGTAATTAGTGATTAAACCAATATAACTGAACAGTAGCCCAACTGTAAAAAATGTAAAAACATTAGACCAGGGAACAAACTTAATATTGTGCAGATATGTCTTCTATATCCTGTTGCAGGAGTTCTGTGTCTTTAACATATAACATTTAAATGGCATATAATGTGCCTTCTTATAAAACCAGTAATTCCCAGGATTTTAACAAGAACCCACTGGTCATTGTGTGGCTTCACACATCCCACCACTGCTTTGGTTTCCCTTACATTTTGATACTCAACAAGCCCTACTCTGAGTAGAACCCTTGAAATTACCGTAATGAACCTAAGATAGTCATGTCCCTTAACTTCAGTAGGCCGACTCTGAGCAGGGCCAGTGTTTCTAAAGATACTTTAGTGAAACGAAAGCCTCACGTTTGATAGGACTTATTTCATACTAAGTATGTGTAGCATTGCAGAATTTATAGCAGGGATGAAGACCTTTTCCATTTTCTTATGGACAAACTTCCAGGCACCACGTGCTTCTGGTGGGCAGAGCCAGAGACAAAACTGGCTGGGGTTAGGGGCAAAAGTGTGCAGAGCAACTGACTGATTCTTACTTTGTGCACTAGGTTACATTAAAGCCATGCAAACATAAGAGGTTCACACACACACACACACAACGTAATCTAGGGAAGCCAAAGGCATTATCAAAGTTTTAAGTACACATTCCAGCCAGGCAGAAGCATCCAAGGAAGTTACAGAGAAGGCCTGGGCCTGAAGTGCGCCACCCTTGCTATATGCTCTGATTTCTGATAATTTTATGTCTTCATTACTATAGTTTCCCAGACTAACCTATTGCTTTTTGTGTTTCATAGGCTGTGTTGATGGAATACAAACTAAAAGCTATTGAATATGTACATGGATACTTTTCTAGCGAACAGGTAATGCTGAAGAACAATTAAGTTGTGCAAAGCTCTGGAAAATATGACAAGGCAACTGTCACTACAGCAGGGGCTCTTCAGATGTTGTTAGATTGTAACTCCCTTCATCTTTGGTAGTTGTTGGCCATGCTGGCTGGAACTCTTGGGAGTTGGGAGTCCAACAATATCTGGAGGGAAACAGCTTCCTGATCTCTGTGCTGCAGCATGAACAATCCTGCGAAAGGTGCCTTGTTTTTCCTCTCAGCTTGGGAGAGTGAGATGAGTGCAAATGTTGAGTTTCCCCCTCTAATTTAGGGCCCTATCCTGTGAAGCAAGAAAATAGTATATTTATGAAGCCTGATTCTGTGCTCTGCTGGGTATGGGTGAAGTTTATGCTCCAGTAGTGGGACTGGATCCTTACACCAGGGGTTCTCAGACTCTGTACCCACAATGCCCACTTGAGACAGCTGGAAATTACTGAAGTCCACCTGTCACAAAATGGTGGTGCAGGGCAAAGCCAGTCACAAGATGGAGTCAGTTTCTGAGCAGCTGTCAGTTACTGACATGGGTGGTTTCTACAGTTATCTAATCCACCTATGGAAATGCCTAAATTCTTTACCTCAGTTTTCTTTTCATCAAGGAGCTCAGAAGATCAACTTTCTTCAAGTCATAATACTGTGAAGTTTTAGGTAGAATCTGCCGATTCAGAGACCCTAAATGGAGAAGTCTTTTTCTTTCATATTTTTTCCCTTGTCCCTTGCAATGCCTCTTAAAATATCTTTCCTCATTTTCTGTAATTTATTCTCCTTTTACGTTTGTACCTTATTCCTTCCCAACTGACAATTTCTTTCATTATTCCTAAATTTTCCTGTTAAATCCACTGCTTCCTGCTATTACTGCTTTCTTCTCCCCTTTCTTTTCTATTTTCAGTTTATTATTAATAAATTTCTCACTTTCTGATTGCCTTCCACAACTCCTCTAGCCTTTCTCCCTCAGAGGATGGAGACCTTCCTTTCCTCCTCCTCCTGCTCCCCACAACTGTCCAAAATGTTTGTCTCCCAGCCACCTTGCAGCATGCAAGGAGTCACTGATGCTGGCACTGGTCCAACCAAAAGGCTGTGGGATGGCTAGGGGACAGGATAGGCAGACAAGTGAGGAGGCATTGGGCAGGCTGTGGCATCTGAGGTCCACTGTTTGAGAAGTACTGCCTTACAACAAGGCAGATGCTGCCATGGATGTAGCTGCACCTGTATTCAGATTTCAATTACCAAAAAAATAGCTTATTAAACTGAGGTTTATGATTTGGATAACTTTGAAATTCTTTTTCTAAAAATGTTTAGTTGTGTGGTACTATTTTAGATTTAAATTTCGTCAAACTACTGTAGTTCACATCTATTAAAGAATCAACGAAAATCATTCTACAAAAGTTTCTGAGAAAACCTTTTTACTTCTAGCTACAAGTGATGTACAAATGTGTGCATTTGTTCAGTGACAGATTTTGCATGAGTGATGGACTGTCGGATTTCTTTCGTTGCAGATTGTTGAATTACTGAGGTACTTTTCTTGGGCTGAACCACAGTTAAAAGCAATGAAGGCATTGCAACATGTAAGTTTTTTCATTGAAGCGATAGATTTTGTTGAATTGCATTTCTCTGGTCTTATAGCCATAGTAGCATTTACTTGGTTTCCAGCAGCAGATTTGGATTGGACTGCTCATTCGTTTTATCACCAGTCCTTAAAGTTGACTTCAAATCCTGATTGTGCATGATTCTGACATGCTCACTTTTTGTGGGCTGTTTAACCTCCCTGTTCAGCCAATGCTGTGTATTCTATCCTATTCTCCCTTCTTTGTAAAGACTAGCTCAGTCAGTACTGGATGTTTCAAATACTGTGGCTTGTATCCGGAGGATTTTCCCTTCCACACCTCTCCCCTGTGTCTGCCAACTTCTCTGGATTTAAGAGGAGTGAGGGAGTTGCAGGCAAGTGGAAAAATTTGGCAGAGAATGGGATATGCAGTGGGGAGGAAGGGGAAGTCCTGTTGCCAAAGCAATGCAACCTTTGTTGTGATCTCATGTACAATCTGGTGGTAGCTTGTGTGTGCTGTGGGCCTACAGCTGGAAATAACATTATACAGTACCGTATTTTCCGGCGTACAAGACGACTTTTTAATGCAGGAAAATCTTCTCCAAAGTTGGGGGTCGTCTTGTACGCCGGATATAGTCTTTCTGGCTACGCGACTCGGGGTTGCGCCTCACCACTGGCTGTATGCATGCGCCGCCTCTGTGCAGCGAGACGGGAGGCTCTCCCCGCTGCTCCAGCCGCCGCCATGGAGCCCGGGCTGGGCGTGAGCGGCGAGCGCGAAGGGCTACTGTGCAGCGAGACGGGAGGCTCTCCCCGCCACTCCAGCCGCCGCCATGGAGCCCGGGCTGGGCGTGAGCGGCGAGCGCAAAGGGCTGCTGTGCAGCGAGACGGGAGGCTCTCCCCGCCACTCCAGCCGCCGCCATGGAGCCCGGGCTGGGCGTGAGCGGCGAGCGCGAAGGGCTGCTGTGCGGCGAGACGGGAGGCTCTCCCCGCCACTCCAGCCGCCGCCGCCATGGAGCCCGGGCTGGGCGTGAGCGGCAAGCGCGAAGGACTGCTGTATTTTAAAAAAACTGTATTTTAACTTGAAAAGTTGGGGGTCGTCTTATACCCCCAGTCGCCTTGTACGCCGAAAAATACGGTACTTGTAAATTGTCTGTTCTGCTACAGTGTAGTGGTGAGACCTAGGTGACTTTCAGGTTCTCTAGTGCCTTTTCATGCTATCATTATGAACAAAAGCCTTGTTCAACAAGCTGTTGAAGCGTTAGTCTGTACCCAGGTAGCCAGCATTTAGTCCATGATCTGGAGGCTGCAGTTCCTGATCATTGCTTATGCAGGCTGGGACTGATGGGAGTTGCAGCGCAACATCGGGATGGGCACCACATCGGTTACCTTTGATTAGTCTGTGCACTCTGATCCAATTGCTGGTTGCCAAAAACTCAATGATATTTTTTCCCTTCATACAATTTATATACCACTTGATTGTAAAAAGAAAAAGAAAAACCCCTCTTAATACGGTCATGTGAGCCTGCAACCAATGTATGTGAATAGGGATGGCTGAAACTTTCTTTTCCTTTCTTTCTAGAAAATGGTAGCTGTTTCTGCAGCAAAAGTGGTTAACATCCTGAACTGCTTCACTTTTAGCAAAGACAAGCTTATTGCACTAGAACTGTTGGCTTCGTAAGTATTGGCTGTTGATTAGCATTCCATGCAGACTCTTACCGTTAGTACTAGCATATGTCCTCTTGGTGTTTTGGTTTGATGGAGGCTTGAATGGTTAAGATCCTTGACCTCATGGGCTGTGACTGGGGGTATTTTCTTGCACTGATAGCTTGTTTGTGTGTGTATATTTGTATAGTACTGGTCCATCTCCTTTCTGTTCAAATTAGCTTTGTTATGATTATGCTGCTGAGGAATATTAAGTAGCACAACAAGCTCTGATAAATACTATTGACTGTATGCATGAGAGCCACTAACAGTTTCTTAACATATTGCTTCATTTTATAGCAATATTATTGATGCTCAGAATTACCGCCTTATTGAAGATCTCTTCAGAACTAGCATGTCTGAGAAGAAGAGATGCAGGAGAATTCTTGAACAGGTATTCCTGCATGGCTGCATTCATGAAAACATTGAAGCGCATAGGGACAAAAATGCATAGTTTTGGAGGTTTTCAGGACATTGCATGATATTGTATGCCTCTCCTCAATACAAAGAGATTGAGCCTATGGAGAAATTGTCAGGGGGCTCCAGACCCCCCCTGCCAGCCCGGCCTTGAGCGATTATAGGGAACAGCCGGGAATCTTGGAGACAGATTCCTCATCCTCCTCCCCCTCCTCGTCGGGAGGGAGCTCTGCAGAAGAGGGAGCAGTGCAAAGGCTTCAGCCAGCCAGGCAGAGCCCTAGCTCTGTGTCTGGGGAAGCTAGGAGACGACGGACCAGGTATTTCCGGTTCCCGAGATGTTGTTCCTGGCGGCAAAATAGGAGGTCACTCGGAGAATCTGGCTCGGACTGAGCAGACATTGATTTATGTACTCTGTACCAGCTTGTAAATAACCTAGATAAAAGCCTATTAGCTTAATGGCTCTTCGTCTTTCTTGGAACGTCCAGCCAGGGGAGGGCCCCCACACAGTGTGACAGAAATTGAGAATTTTTCTGCAAGTTTTGCATTCTCCCTTTAATGTATAATTTGCCCTTGTATTGTCAGTTTGCTCTGCTGCTACTATGGGGCTGTGGTTCTTTGTTTTAGATCTGTCTGTGGATTTTAAAAGATGCACTACTTCAGTTGCACAAACAAGTATGAGGTAGCTCCATGAGGCATTTCATTGACTGGTCCCATGATGAGTAGGAATTGAACCTTTGGGCCAAGTTTATGACTTACCCAGTCACAAACACAGCCTATTATAAATACATTGCTGTAATAATAGGAAAGTCAAATAATAAATTCTCATGTTTGAGATAATTCAAAGCAAACAGCTGCAAAAAGCTTAAGGTGTCTCCAGAGCATCTCAGAACATCACTTCAAAATCCCTAATATGAAACTGCTGCACCACATGACCTTTCCCCCAGGGAGAAGGCCCATGCTTAGTGCAGGTTTTCCACCTAAGGATTATGCTAATCCCAGTCCCTGGTGCAAAAAGATGTTCCACTGGGGTATGTCCACTGGGCCACCTTCACCCATTATCAGGCCTTAGAGAAGGGGAATGGAGAGGCAGTGGCTTGCGAGAACAAGCCGTCTGAGCTGTATGATGCCCTTGGAATCTGATATCTTGACCTTTGCACCCATTCTTGTGTAGTCATAAAACATGCTATTTTACCACCACTCAGAATAGTTGTGTCGGAATCTAATGCTGCCCTTGGTTTTGTTTATATTGCAGGCTTCCAAAGCAGGGTGCAAAGCACCTCATGCTATGATATCTTCCTGTGGCATGATTCCAGGAAACCCTTACCCAAAAGGAAAGCCCAGCCGCATAAATGGAATTTTCCCGGTATGATCTTACTGAATATACTGTCATTTTCAGTTTGGGGATTAGTGGTGGAATATAAAAGTAGCACTGCTGCAATAAATTGCCTACAAAAATGAAAGAATAACAGCAAGCCTGTCTTCATCAGTATTGGGCAAATAATAAAAAGAACCTTTTGTTAAAAAGATAATGTAATTCCTAATTTGTTTCTCTTTAGTTAAAAAACAACAACAATAAACATGCCTCATCATAGAGAAGCATATACTACTTGGAATAACTAAATTCTACTTGGAATAACTGGTTTTGAAGAAGAAAATATCCAGTTCCTGTTAAAAGCACAAAACCCAAAAATCACTCCAATAGTAGTTCTCTTGAGAAGAATTGCACATATATTCTCCCACCATGCAAAGGGGGAGTAGTGCAGCATTGGGCATGACCAGTATCACCTCCCACTTGTGTCTGCTTAAAGGGCAAGTGGCTATGGGAAAGGGCCGTTGCACATTTAGCTGTGTGCATCAAGGCATCCTTGCAACCTGGAACCCTGCATGATCAGAGTACTCCAGGTTGCATCAATTTATTGCAAAGTTTTGTGGAACCCCTGAGGGATGCTTGTGGAACCTAAGGGTCCCACAGGACCCTGGTTGAAACCACTGCCTTAGAACGTGTGGCCTAAAACTTCACTCTGAAAGCATGTTTACTCAGAAACTGTTCTACTGTATTCAGTGGGTTTACTTCTAATTGAATGTATCGGATTGTAGCCTTAGTTGCTTAAATGTCACAGAAAATCTTAATTTATTCTGGTGAAGCTGCCTTTCATGGTCCAGTGGGGACTTTTTCCTGATAATGGGTGATAGATAGGATATACTTAGAGTAGCTCTGTGTCTGTCTGCATGTCTGTCTGTCTATCTGTATCCCTTACAAATTCCCATGTGCTTTCTGTAACCCGCATTTGCTTTCCACACAGAGCTTGGTCTTTAATAGTGGGTCCTCATTTTTTCCAGGGGTCACCTGTCAAAAAGGAGAATGAAGACTACACTAATGAAGGCAAGGGAATAGCAGCTCGTATCCTTGGACCATCCAAACCAGTAGGTCTATAAAATTACATTTTTATAAGGTTCATTATTGGGGTTGCTCCTGTTGTTGAAAACAGAACAGAGTTACTTGGGAGAGAAGAAACAGCAGGGTGAAAATGGTGCAAGAACAAAAAGGGACCGTAATAAAAATAGTTTAAAAGAATGACTTCTGCATGCTTACAATGTAAAGTTTGGTGTTTTTTTTAAGAAAGGAGGAAGGAGAAAAGGTGGTAAAGATAAGTTTCCAAATACTGTTTGAATGCAATGAAGGAGAAAAATCAGTGATAGTGCATTGTATCCGCAGCTGAACGAATGCCACGTAGCTAGCATAAGCTGACTACTTCTTCCCTGGCCGCTCCCTGAAAATGCTCCATTGGAGGTTAGGGGAGCATCCTGAATTATGTGGTGGAAGAAGAGGACATTCCAGGAAAAAAACAAGCAGAGACCTCTTGGATTACTGGTCCATCTAGTTCAGTTCTGTCTGCAGTGACTGGTACTGGCACTCAAGAGTTTCAGACAGGAATCTTTCCCAGTCCTACCTGAAGATTGCAGAAAGAGTTGAATCTTAGACCTTTTACATCCAAAGCATGTGATCTGTTTCTAAGGTGCAACTCTTCCCTACAGTTGGCAAGATCAGAAATTCCTGAGTTCATTTGATTTGTTCATAGCAGAAGGGTAGTGGCTCAAGAAGTCTTAAATGTATCTGAGAGAAGGTTTTCCACCATAGAGATTAAAGGCAGATAAGCCATATAAATTACTGGTTATTGGGGCATGTTAAAGGCAAACTACAGTAGGCAGTAGGCTTCCAATGCAGAAGTTGAAACCAAGTAAGAAAGCCTGTGAAAATGGTCAGCTGGAATGTTGAGAACTGAGCAAAATGCACTTCGCTTCGAAATATTTCAGTAGTGAAAAAAACAATATATAATTTCTGCTACAAAATGAGGGGGGAATTTACCGTTGCCTTTGCAATAGATTAATGTGTAAATGTTCACTTTTGACAAACTCTTGTCCCTCTTGTTTAGGCCCCAACAACATACAATCCACACAAGCCTGTTCCTTATCCTATCCCTCCTTGTCGACCACATGCAACCATTGCACCAAGTAAGCCCATAATTCCTGTTTTGTTTTCTGTGATCATTTCCCCTTTACACTGTGGAAGAATGTTCACATTCTCAATAGGCAATGCCCTCAGTTATTTTCTTAAATATATGCTTCAGATCTCTTACTGTTTGCACTATTTGCATGATGCAATAAAATTCAATGACTTCCATAGCTCTAAATTTTGTCCAGCTTGTTAATGTCCTTCAGTTGTGATGTTTGCAGCTCAAAACTATTCTCCATATATAGTTCTATACCTGCTGAGTCTTTACCCACCCTAAAACAATCCCATGTACATACTTTATTGACTCTTAATGAGTAATTAAACTGAAAGAATACCGGTAGTTCCTGCTTTGTTTTTTGAAAAATTAGGAGCAGTGAAAGAAAAATGAGATTTCTGAAATATTGGGGCGCAGTTGCTTGAGGAGTTTGGACACTTGGGTGGGAGAGCAGAAATCCACTTTGCTGCTATTGTTTGACACCTTATACCTGCCTTTTCATAGTTTCTAATCTTAAATGTGGGGAATTTCAGCTGAATACTTAATGACATTTTAATCTGTTAAAGGAATACTGAAAGCTCGGGATTTTTTTGCAGGGTGGGGAGTTGATGTAACCTTTTAAATTAACTAGTTTAGCGTTGAAAGCTCAGGATTCTGTGACTGCTTGAGAATTCAGTGTAAGGTGATACTCCGCATGCAGTTTCAACCATTCAAACAACTTGCTATATTTATTTCTTCATTTAAAACAACTGCTGCCTTTCACAAAGCCAAGGTTTTTGTAAGAGCACATCATACCGGAAGTAAAAAAAAAGAAAGAGTATCAACTTAAAATATTATCAGATATATCAGCCATGGAGGTAAACATTACTAAAATAACGGGGGTTAAGAAAGCAATGAACAAGCCTTTCAGAACAGCCATGTCTCTGCCAGGCATTTACAACAATAAAGTGTTGGGATCTGATGAACCTCTCGAGAGGATGCTTCCTGAAGTGTGTGCCTCTGCCTGCTCCAGGTAGCTGCCCACCATCTCTCATTGGCAGTGATATCTGGAGCAAGGGTGGGAAAGAACTTATGGAAGAAGGCAGCCCTTAAGGTATTGAGTAACTGATATGCTGTTTGGAGATGATCTGTGAAACTTCATTACACCATCTTTGTTTGCCTTCCGTTTTCTTTTACTTAGGTGCTTACAACAATGCTGGTCTTGTTCCACTGGCCAATGTCATAGCTCCAGGCTTGCCAGCTCCACCACCATATGCTTCTAGTCACGTACCGGTAGGAACAGGTAAAGCAAGAACCCTACGAAAGCCCCGTGTGTCTTGGGTTACACCCCAGCGTCACCAATCGGTGGGAGAGTCTGTGCCGATGTCTTGGGCCGCAAGCCTGCTCTTGACAACTAGCAAGTCACTGTCAGGCTCCCTCCCTCCCAGTAATAGTTTCTGCAGGGTGGGAAGCGTGAAGAGATTTGCTTCAGAATGGGCTTGAGCAGGGGTAGCCACCATAATACCCTCCAAGTGTTGTTGGACTACAGCTCCCATCATCCATGACCATTGGCCACGCTGGCTGGGGCTGATGGGAGTTGTAGTCTGCTTGTCACAGGTAGGCTGGAGTGAGAGGGGTGGCCTGGGGTGGAGGGGAAGGCCTCCCGTCTCTCAAGGGATGATGATCGTTAAAATGAAAACAATGAGAGGGAGTTGTTTTTTTTAACAACTTGGTAGTCTCAACAGAATTCTGTTTTCACCTCATTAATTATGTTCTTTATGTAGAAAATGAAGAACTTTCCAATCAGACAAAATCTTCCCAAAGCCAAGGTAAGCTGTCCACTTGCAGAGACAAGCTGTAGCTGTAGAAACTTAAATGCATGTGTTTGTGAGGATGATAAACATTATTAATTCTGCTGAATGCTGCTTTTTAAAAAAATAAATAAATCCATTTGTATTTGAATAGCAGCAAATGTTAAGGTAAGCAACTTACTATGTTCCTGAGTGTTGGTTTTTTATTACCAGTTGCTTAGAATTTCTTTTTCTGATGTTATATCTAAACCAGCACTAAATTCATATGTCATGCTGAGGTACAGAAAAAATAAGTACCTTTCTTAGCCCGAATTGTTAGATACATAAAACTTTGGCATGTGAAAAAATTCACTGCTATTGTCTATACTTGCTCAATTTTGATGCAATAATATTTAATTAAAAGCTACTATCATTATCTGGTTTTGAGCACTGTTGAATAATTACAACAGAAGCACTTCAGATCCTATGTTTCTATGTATAATTTGGTGGTCCCTGTGAGTGAACTTAGCTTCGTTGATAATAGTGAATTCTAAATACATAATGGAATAGACAATAAACGTGGACCCTAAAGCAGTATTGTGTTAACATTTTGCAATATTTGAGGGAGGAGGAGGTGATTTTTACAGTTCAACCCATAAGTTAAAAGTATTTGTTTATCACAAGGGGACAAAAAAACATGCTGCTACTAGTACCCAGTTGAATTTCTTGTATTTAATTTAGGTAGGAGCTTCAAGTTTCTTCCCTTCCCAGGAAATGCTAATAGCCTCATTTCAACTTAATCACTTTTGGTTTAATAGGAAATAAACATTGGGGTGTTGGTGGGGAAAAGTTTGCATAAAACATGTACCTTCCTGACAGTAATATAAGCTACTTCCTCTTTCATTTGTTATTCCCAAAGGTTCCCAAAGTAGTTGATAAGCAACTAGGTGTTTCATCACCTAGTTGCTTATCAACTACTGCAGCACTTTTACCCAGAACTAATGGCCAGCTCCCTATCTTCACCCCCACTATGCTTTTTCATGTAATACTGTTTTTCCTTTCCTGTTAAAACTCCCAAATTTCTCAAGTGTTGCAAATGCAGCATGACGACTTAGGACTTTTGAGTGCCTTCTGCAAGCGATTCTACTTTCAATAGTATTATGTAGAATTTAGTAACTGAAATTAGGTTTGCGCATCTATTTAAAATATTTATAATCTGCCCGTCACCTAAATGATCCCAGTGCACTTCACAGCACACATTTTGTTCTTATTAAAACACAAAACTTGCTTGAAAAAGTGTGTTCAGATTAAATTCACTGCCATTCATAGATTCAATGAAGCACAAGTGTCCCTAAGTCTGCCTCCTAATTTCTTAACAATAGTTAATAAGGAGTGGTATTATGTGTGCCCCAGCCTTGTCTTGAAAAACTAGGATTTTGAAGTAAGAGAATGCATATTGTATGCCTACAGCAGGTCTTGGGAACCTTTGACCCTCCAGATGCTACTAGACTACAACTCGCATCATCCCTAACCATTGGCCATGCTGTCTGGGGCTGATGTACAACAGCTGGAGGGCCAAAGGTTCACCAGCCCTGGCCTAAAGGAAATCAATAAGTTGTATATGAATGTACTCATTTGCATTCCTCCTTTTAGTCCCGATATGTAAGGCTAGCTAGACACTGGAAGGTACAGCAACAGGAGATACAGACAAATGAGGGACCACTGACAATATATTGCTGGGTGACAGTACCTGGGATAGCAGGAGAAAGATGGGCCAATATATATTATGGCATGATCACTTCCTAAACATAAGAACTCCTTGCAGACTCTGCCTGTATTTCTGAAAATATTTTTAGAAAAAAGATGGCTAAACATAATTTTAAAACTAAGATAGTCTGAAATCCAGCTATTTCTGATACCAAGAACGAAATGTGTTGTGAATAATTCTGCTCTTCTAATGAAGCTAGTATAAAAGGGCAGGGCTTATTTCTCAGTACTAGTCCTGCTTGCTAGTTGTCTGGCAACACATCTGGCAATCTGTCCAATATTTATTATATGCATAGGAGAAAAATGGATATCATATTTGGTAAAAATGAATGATGGGCGTTAATTTTTAAAACAACCATATAGTTAAACTGACAGCAGCAGTCATGGAATATGAAAGTGAAACTGGTATTTATATTTGCTTGTCCTACAGTTATTCTTTAACAATGTAAAGAACAATAAATGAGCTAGTGTTTTGTGTCTCATTTTGCATACCATTTTACTTCTTGCAAGTTATGGTGGTTGCATCTTTTATTTTGCTGTTGTGTAAACTGTGTTACAATGCATTCATGTTGAATACAAACATTTCTGCTAGTTTCCAAGAATTCTTACCGGTTTTGTTTCTTTCCAGCTTTTGCTACACAAACGAATCATCTCTTTACACCTCATGGTTCTAACCCTGCTGCTACTCCAGCCCCAACCCCATCATCTGTTAAGGCAATAAGCCACTCGTCGGCACTTGCATCGCCAGCCATCCCAGGGATAAGCATGTCCACCCCTGTCCTTCCTGCCTTCTCTGGGCAGGTTATCTCTTCGGTCCACCCATCACAGCCATCGACTCCGACCCCTACTGTCATCAAATCCCATTCGCTGCCTGGTGTTCCTGCCACATCTGCTCATTGTGCCACCTCTGCTTCCCTCCCTTCAACTTTTTCTGGGCTCGCTTCCGTGCTGCCTGCCACAGCAGCTCCGCAAGGGCTCTCCACGCCATGTGCCACTCCTGTACCGAGCGAAGCTTTTGCATCTGCTTCTACACCATTTGCCAGCCTGCCCTTTTCCGCCGCATCTGTCACTGCCTCAGCTAATAACCCTAATTCATTGTCATCTGCTTTTGCTGGCCTTCCTTTGTCCTTGACACCCACTCCTCAAGGGATAGCTAGTCCCCTTCCGTCCGCCATTGCTGGTTCTCCTGCCACTAGCCTGCCTTGCCCGCTTAACTTGCCTAACCCCCTCCTGTCGGTCTTGAAGGGATTCCTGTCCGTAAACGATAGCTCAATAATGAATTCGGCTGCGCTGCCTTCGGCTGTGACGGCTGAGCTTGCCTCTCTATCTGGTCTTGCCAGCCAGAATTCTGAAGCCCCCTCTTCGTCCGGTAACAAATGTTACACTCCAACTGCTACCTCTGCCCTCCAGCACCCTTCCACTTCAGGGCTGTCCATTTTCCCAGGGCTTCCATCTCAGCCTGGGGTTAACAATAGCGCAACTCCCCCAACGCAGTCCCCTTTAACCGCAGGGCCATCCTCCATTATGCCCATCAGTTGTGTTTCCTCAGCTGCTCACGCACATTGCCCAAGTCCTGCTAATCCCGAGCAGCAGGCCTCATCCACACCAGCTGCCACAGCAATTCCTGCACTGGTCAAAACTGAGCCCATCAGCCCTACAATTTCAGGTTTCA